>CM063243.1:5977456-6577456 GCA_032158295.1 Pycnopodia helianthoides | reverse complement strand
TCTGCCATTCATAAGTCATCATAGAAAACTTGAATTGTGCATGGGAATAAAGAAACATGTCTTGGGAGTAATTCTAGCAAACAAACATATAACATTTTTTTTTTTCCAATCTAAGCCATTTCATTGCTGGGACGGTTGCACTTTGTGCGCCAAGCAGAAAGGGCAAAAAACCTCATTTCTTTCTGCTCGTAACTGGACAGTATTTTTCACTTTCCATCAATGTCTGTTTAATTTAACATCAGTTTAATTAACAGTGTTGGTTCAAAATCAACACAATGTGGGTGTCTTTATGTAATAATGAGCCTTAAAATAATTCACTCGACAAAGAACACAAGAAATTGAAGAAATTTGGCTTTGGAAACAACATAATGATAGACCATAGTCACACTGAGGATTTCAAATTAGGGCACGACTTCATGGACCTGCTTCAGCAAAAATATTACTTCAAAAGTTTCTTCTGAGGAAAAATAAGCAGGGAACCAGTAACAAACAATACACATGAACCTAGTAGGAGGCCGGTAACCATTTTAACTAGTAGGAGGCCGGTAACCATTTTAGCTAGTAGGTGGCCGGTAACAACTTTAACTAGTAGGTAGCTGGTAACCATTTTAACTAGTAGGAGGCCGGTACCCATTTTAACTAGTAGGTGGCCCGGTAACAACTTTAACTAGTAGGTGGCCGGTAGCCATTTTAACTAGTAGGTGGATGGTAACTATTTTCTGGTATCAAGCAAAACGTTTTGGCCATAGACATGACAAAAATTCAGCTTACACACCTGTGTCCCTGCATCCATTCAACTGCAAATAATGTTTTCAAAATCCCCTTTTCAGGGAGAGGTAACTTTGTAATTTTATTCTTGAAGTTTGCCCCCTCATGTTCTTGGGATCCCAGTGTAGTTAAAATCAAAATAATTTTTTTAAGTTTGCAGAATGTTTGCTGTTAGCCCCTAGTTTTAAATATCGTTGTTGAAATAACTGCTATACATCTTGTACTTGTTTTACATCTATTTGTATATATTTGAATAACTTTATATATGATAGCACTGTGTTATTACAGATTTTCATGAATTTCTATTAACAGGTTTGTCAGTCTAACATTTTAACAAAATTTCATATTTAATTTGTAATATAATACATAAAATATACATGTGTGGAACTAAAATTTTGCTTGGTATATATACAGATTTGACATTTGTTATACACTATCGTATTCAATTGTATGTTGTATTACATGTACGTAATACTTGAGATACTTTGGAAGGAATGTACTGAACAAGGTTCTTGATCAAAACTGTTTGTTTGCTTGTTTGACCATATGTGCTGTATACCTCACTAATTAAAAGATATTTCATTCCCATATATTAATAAAGACGTTTGCCTTCTTTTGAGGTAGAGAACACTATTTTAATGTTTTTTTTTGGTTCTTTTAAAAATTTATTTGACACTTAACAAAATATACAATCAAACACACAAGAATATTGCGCAAAAATAAGGACAGTGTTGTAGTCAAGTACTTTTGAGCCAGGTATCAAGTACTGCGGAGTACTCATTATGAGTACTTGTTAAAGTTCAGAAGGACAGATACAGCAGTGTAAGAGGACAAGAGAATGTCAAACTGAACAGTTTTGACACTAAACATAAAATGAACAAAATTGGGATCCAACGAGTTTTGTAAAAATGAATTAGAACAATGAGATATATGAAAGTTGGCTTGTGCAAGTTTCAATTTTTTTGACTTCTTTCGCCTCACCAAACTGACAAAAAACCTTGGGTTTTTGGATCCAAATATATTATTGTTGTTATTGGGTTTTATGATCAGAACACATTCATAAAACCTGAATATCCAATCTAGTTAATATTATTGATGTCATCAGAAAACTAAACTTATCAAGTTTCATTAAAAATTTGATTTGATTTTTTGAAATTTTTGGCTTTAACATGTGAATATGTTTTATTTGACACGTATTGCATATTCACCAAAAAAACAAAATCATAAATATTTGAACCTTTTCCCTACTGTGATTAAAAAAGCCCAAACAAATCCCAAACACTAAAGCTTCACATTTGAATGCCACACTTCGGGTATAAAACACTGCCAACCTTGAAACAATGGGAACTGGAAAACCAAGGAAATCCTACTTTGGTAACCTGGGCTGACCTAAATCACTAACTGGTACAAGGGCTCTAAGGGCAACTAGGGAAGGAACCAGGTCAAGGGAATGAGATCATTCAAACTGAATCTGGTACAACTGTTTGCCCTGAGTTGATCCTGCCAGACTGTACACAAATCCACATTGTGTCCAGCATGAATATAAATTAATGTCAAGTGAGTCTTTGATAGCTTTTAAATATTAAGTCCAAGACCCATGATAATGGCTTGACATTTTGCAGTGTAAGTCTATGAAGACCCTGTCCAGATGTCATTGGTAGATTTTAATAAAGTAATAGAATAAAAAAATATGCATTTATGGAGCCAGTGCAACTTCCAAACCTGCTGATCAAAAAGCGACACATCAAAATATATTAGTTACACTAGTTCATAGTTCAAGTTAAGCAAGGTAAGATACACGATTGGTTTCTAGAAGAGTAAAATATTTTCAATCCCGTTTCCTATACCATACAACAAACCTAGTCACGTTTTACGGAAGTGTTAAAGGGATATCAAGAGAGAAGGAATAATTATGACTTGCATCTCATAGTTAGGACTTACATATCTCATAATAATTACTTATGCTAAATCATAATTAGGCCGAGTAAAAAAAGAAACATGTTTAGCGTCCGGGTTTCTAAAAAAAAGGAAGGAGGGGCTTTTTATTTTTTATTTCAAGATGGCTGCCATTCTTTTAAAAATTTCAAATATCCATTGTTTTTTCTACTGTTCAAACACACAAAACATAAAAGAAACATGTCGGACAAAACATTGAACAAAAGAGGAGGAGACAGGGCGCTACTACTTTACTATTTTTCAAATTTTTTGCTATATTTTCCAAGATGGCCGCCAATCCCGCCATGCTAGATATGGCTGGCCAAGGTATATTTATTCACAGATTTTGTGCTATTTTAGTGTACTGACCAATGTATGACAAAACAAATGATTTGTATCATTTTAGTCAAATTTTTTCCTTTTTTTTTTAAATAGTAAAAAGTTAAGTAAGGAGGCGGCGGCCAAAAAGGAGGCGGGCAGGGACGCTAAACATGTTTGTTTTTTACTTGACCTTATAAGACACAAGTCATAATTATGAGATATGTCATACTTGTGACTTGTACTAAGTCTGTTTATTTACATTATACAGCTTATTGAAATATAATAATATACCAATACTGTACTATGTATTTAAGGGTTTAAATGCACAACTCAAGAACACAGACATAATATGAATCATTGGTTCAATGACATTGAGTTTATTTGACTTTGATTCAAAGCAGCAAGCTGATGTGTACATTAACTTCATCTAAAATCACCATGATCTACACTTACAGTGACATTACAGTATATTTACATAACCAATATTATACAAACGACTGTGTCAATATATAATTTTAAAATTTAAAATTATTTTGTTGAGACAACTAATATTTGGTTAAAATGTCTATCACTGCACATAATGTACCAATGACATAACCAAGGGGTAGACCAATGCAGAAAGGACATGAACAAAGGCGATACTCAAAAGGGGAGGGTTGACACATACCTGCTGTTCTATAATAGTGCTTTATTTGTTTTTTACAGGAGCAGCAACCCCCCCCCACCCCCAAAAGGGAAAAGGTTACATGTTTGTCTCCACTCCTTCCTAAAGATTTGCAGGGTGTGCTACCAAATATGAAATCAAGATAGAGTTTTTTGAAATTAGGTTTTGCTAAGACCCCATTACAAGATATGACAGCTACCTGATCATACACAAGAACATTTCTGCATTTTGAATGTCATTACTATACTTCAGCTTGAAAATGATTTAACAATTTGGCACAAAATACTAATTTTAAGGGTGAGATTTTTAAGGAAAAAATCTTCTCAATATGAAATGTGTCAGAATTTAAAAACAAGAAAATAAAGTAAATAACTGTATTTAAAAAAAAATCTTCTACATTATTTGAGCACAAAATTGGCATAAGAGAAATTAAAACAAGAAGGGGGGGTTACAGAGAGCTAAAATTCCTGCAGACAAAAGAATTAACATTCCCATTAAAATGTTTTATCACAGACGCTTGTAAGTTAGTAAAAAACATTAAAATTAAAAAATTTAAAATTAAATACTTTGTCTTTATCAAATTAATTTAATGAGTTTACACATTACAAATTGATCGCAATAATTAATGTGCTTAATACTGGCCAATAATTTCATTGGTAACTTGCTTTAATGTGCACGACAAAGAAAATTTTTTTTATTTGAAATTACAGAGAAATTATTTAGAATCTCAGGCAATTGTACTTCTGAACCCCCCCCCCAAAAAAAAAAAAATAAGAAGAAAAGAAAACAAATTAAATATATATTTATATATAATAATAGTAATAATAATAATAAGAAAAGTACAGGTTTTTAATTTGTCTGGATTTCTGCAGGCAAGATTTTGTTCATGATTTATTTTGCCTTGGTACATTATTCAAGACAGAAACTGACAGTAAAAAAGAAAAAGTCAGCCCAAATAAATCATCAAATTCTGGTCAGTAAATAGTCTGTAAAACCTCTCAAATGTACCACTATGGAAGTCTAAAGGGAATTCACATGTTGTGTATTTGTATCTTAAGCTAAAAGAAGAGAAGGGCACAGTTCATGACTCTGCTTACTGTTGAGGGTTAGCACCAAATTTCTACACTAGCTGTGTAAGCAAAGAATGCTTCTCTAATACTTAGTGTAGTGAAGTATGCAGACACACAATAATATCATCATTCTTGCTAAGGAGCCATTCAGAATAACCAATGTTAAAAACAATGTAGACTTTTGTTTCAAAATGTTTTATGACTGACTATTCAATGAATATACTGAAGGACAAAGTGATGCCTCAAATGAAGCAAATTTTATGTAACTGCTCTCCCAGCTTAGGACACTTCAATAGCTTTCCCAGGCTTCCAGATACGGTTTTTAAGAACTGCAAAATCAGACATGATACTTTGTAGTTGATAAAAAAGAAGAAACTGTCAATAATACAAATGAGATTTGAGCAGGACACGGCATTGTCTCACGTTGAAAAAAAAACCCGGCTTGCTTGTTACAAGTATTTTGTGCATTGTGCTAAGCATACGGGAAAGTATTTTGTGTTTTGTTTTTTATTTTGAATCAGAATTATCTGTTAAAATTTGTACATAGAATATAGTTGGTCTTTGGATGCAACTTCAAGTAATGTTTTATCTGCAGTTGATTCAAAACATATTTTGTGGAATTTACCTGCTGAAAAATAAACACCATTTTACATGCTTGAATTATCACACAAAACAACCTAGCTGTAACAAAACTCTTCTGGAAAGTTCTAGAGTCTGAGAAAATCCAAGAAACTAAGGCTGCCTGCATGAAGTCAAGAAAACAACTTTTCTCTATTAAAAAATGAACTCCATTGCCGAAAGTGTTTCATTTCAAACCTGCAGGCTATAACTGTGTAATTCTGTGATTGAACAAAACAAATAGACAGGAAGAACGGAAATTTGGTATTGCACTCTCTCTTTCTAAAAGAGTAACACATCTTCAGCAACTGTTGCCAAAAATACATTAAACTGCTCGAAGCAAGGGATTGCTATTGGGGTCTTTTAAGTAATAATATATTTGGCTTGCTGCAGAGTGCTGCCAAATAATACAACATCAAAAAAGGAAAAAAGAAATACAACAAGTTATAAATAAAGTGCAAACAAGAGAAATTGGATCCAAAGTTACAAATAAAATACATGTGCATGTTAGGTTTTAAAAGTTGGTACATGTACATGTATATGAGAAAACCATGGAGTTGAGTCTTTTACTACAGTAGGGACAGACTTTGCTGAGGTCATTTTGGTTGGTCGGCAGATTGCCAAAGCTTGTTTTTCTTTTTCTGAAGTTACAATTGTCCTTACTATACGGACAGTTCCAGGGCTTTTTGATACACATGAGATACACATATCAATCTCATCGTTTACATCACACATTTAGATTTTGACCAATACACTGACGTGTGATGAGCACTGTATACTCTGTGCTTTCAAATTATTCTACAAGCTACCTTGAGCTAAGACCATCGAGCATGCCTGGTGACAAGAACTCATTTTGAATCCTATACATTAACATTCTTTTCAATCTTAAACACCCAAATCCTCAGATATTCATCTTACTAAAATGACTGAATTTAATAAATTTTGAGTCCCCCCCCCCTTATTAAGTTGCAAATTTTTTCGCCATCCAGGAAAACCAATCTTAACAGAGTTTAAACAATTGGGTGTTGAGTTACCATAGCATAGGGTAAAGTACAAACATACATGTTTTTTAGATGGATTGATAGTGATTTTTAGGGTTAACCCTTTAGAGAACATAGTGACTGCAAGAGATACCAAAATGCTAATAGTGGCCACAAATATAGACCTTTAGATATACTGATCCAATAAACATAATGCTAAATTGACATTTTCCAAATATTTCCCACAATAACACAGTATCTACATTTCATTTCTAAAACAAACTAAATTTCTGTTTCATAGTGTGCCGATATAGAGCACTGGGCCCAAGCTCTTGTGTTTCTGATCAGCAATGTGTGGGTTCAAGTCCCATCGTGGCACTTGTGTCCTTGAGCAAGATACTTTACCATAATTGCTTTGTCCTTTGGATGGGACATCAAGCCGTAGGTCCCATGTACCAGGATTGGTAGTACACCTAACCTGTTAACAGAACCTTACAGGTTTCCTTGAGCAGGCTTGTGAGTTACAGTGATTAAGTACACTTATGAAGCATCCTTGGTTTGCCAGAAATGTATACTACTAATAATAAAAAAACGATTTTTCTACATAATTTTTCTGAAAAAAGGGAACAAAAAGTGTCAAAAAAGTTAACAATATTATAGCCTATAAGTCTGATACAGAAATGAATAGTCTCTACAGGGTTACCCCAAAACACTAAGCAAATCTTAATTTAAGGGATAAGAGATAACACTAAGATTCATAGTTGTTTGGGTTCAGTTGAAACAACTACATATATTGCACACAGACCCTACAAATATTCACAAAATTCATGAACCTTTTACGTTTTAATGTCTTGTGTCTAAGTTACATTTTTGGCAGAACATTGTGCCACATATGAAAGTACCCTGTGTATGTTTTAACACAAAATGTGTACCCTAAGACTTTAAAATTGACATTTAAAAAATATATCTTGATATATATTCTTATTGGGATAACTGGTACCAAAATTGTGTTGACAATTTAATATAAAATGTTTTAATGAAGTTGCAACAATTTTTGTACAAAACGATTTGATTTCAAAAAAATATGGAGATTGAAAATCTAGCAAAAGCAATCTGCCATCAATTTGCATTTGTATAATCTGAGTTTTGAGAAGTTGCCTCAATTACAATTAATCAAATCAGCAAAATATTTACACAAATTATTTAATATCAATGCCCACTCCTCTCCAAAACTTAAAGTATACTTTGTAGTAATAGGATCATAATATATATCAATTATCTATGAGAGTTCAACAATATTACTGCAGCTGAAAGTGAATTTACCATTCAGATAAACTGCTTTGATGTTTTGTACATGGAAGTCATGCACTCCAATACAAAGCCCATAAATTCATAAACCGTGACCAAGTCAGCATTACATTGTACATGAGAATAAGACTTCAGTTTACAGCACAATAGCAACATTATATGTTGAAATAACCCCTGGGTGATTTATTAATCTTTTAAAAGGTAATCATTTTCAAAGGTTTGGATTGGAAAATACTCTTGTGTTTTTGTGTGCTGCAATAAAAAAAAATAAAAAATACATTCAATTATCAAGTCACCCATTTTGATTTCTGCCAATAGAGGGCATCCTTCTAGATTCACTGAAGGCAGAAAACAAATACTTAAACTTGCAATTTTCTTTTTTTTATTTGCAAAGAGTTTGATTTCAATACCATAGAACCTAAGGAAAGTTCATTAAATGATACTTGGAAATAATACTTGGAGATAGTTTTCATCAATGCATTAAAAAACACACAACAAACGTCCCAGATTTTCACTGCTTATAATCATAGTAACACACAAAGTCCAAGATTATGTGTTTTTTATAAGGGTTATCTTTTGAATGGCATGAGAAAGGAATTGGCAACATTTAGAACAACACCATATCACACATGACAACTTACAGGAAACCAGTTCCAGGCAATCTACAAGAACCCCCCCCCCCATCAGCAAATTCACATTTCACCTCTCAAATATCTTTTTGGGGACAGTAAGACACTGTTAGAAAAATGTCTTTGTGCTACCAAAGTTTTCATTCTGTGTGGAGTGCAATTGGTTGACTCCAAGTTGCCTGTGAATATTCCTTTGTGACAACGCTCCATCATTGACCTGACAGTTAATAGTTAGTCTGGTTTACAGTATAACATGCACCATGCTACAACTAATATGAAAGTGGCTGCAATACAAACAGCTCTTGAAACACACCATTATGAAGATCCCACATATGCAGTAGCCTTCCCTTTAATCTACACAAAGAGTCAGAAGTCTGATTACCAGACATGATAATAGCAGACATGTCATCTCTTGCTTTGATAAATTACTGAAATTTTGTTACATTTTTCCATTCGAGTATATTCAATTTCAGTGCACAAAGCGACAAGTACATTACATCTTTTACAATTACAATAATCCTGATCATTTAGCAAGAGTAATCCATTTTAAAATAACTGTATATAATTAAATGGCTCAACAAATATTTACACAATAAAACAAAATATATGTAGGAGGCAAAATACACATACCTTTTGCTTATCCTGCACTTGCTCAGTTCCAATTTCTGGTTGAATTTTTATTCTTGACAGCACTTTTTAAATTTAGTCAAGCTCCAAAGAAGTGAAGAATCTGTAGATCTGTATCACACAATATGGAAGTCTGACTTCCAGGGGGATTTCTGATTCTACCTTTCTTTGGACAACAAAGCTTCCTCCACAGACATAAATCAGAAGCTGTTGGTTTTTCCAGATTGTCAATGTCAAACTCAAATCTTGTTGATGTTCTGTGGAAATTATGTTCATCCAGCCATTCTGAAAAAAAGATCCTTTAGAACACTAGGTTTGGCGTTTCCTGTTGGAGCACATCCAGATATCTCAAATAGAATGACGGTGTTTTACACTGAGGCAAAGATGAGAATTTAACAATTGCCTCTATGTACACCAGTTCAGATCATTCTTGACAATGTACAGATTCTTTTCAGTTGAAGAATAAATGTAATTTGCATGAGAAATTGTTGTCCCAACTGAAGTTCCAATTCCCAAGCAACTCCATCAATGCAAACATTATTTGCTTTGAGTAATTTTAGCAAACAAAAACATGAATATGGTTCCATTTCAAATTTTACATGGATGTTCACATACATTTTGATTTATATGAATTCATTTGATTGCTGTATAGGAAAGTTCTTTGATTGTTTTTCAAATTTAATTTTATTGGACAGCCAGCTTGGAATTGTTGATGCAATTCGTAAACTGTAATGTTCTTTCATTGTGCTCTAGCTCAAATGCCTTAGAAACTAGCTTGAGTCCTGAAGTAACTTTCCAAGATTTATCAATTCATAGGAATATTGACTGCTTGAGGTAAACATAGACGCAAGGTTGGGCAGTTTTATTTCAGATTCATACAGTATCAACCCCTGAACACTTGTACTTATACACCAGGCATACCAACAGCAAATGCCATCCAGTAGTTTACAATCCAGACTATTGGTTTCAACTTCTTCACAACAGGATCTGTCATGTAATGCACCAAGTCTGAGTTTCATAGCCTGAAACGAGGATATTCAACTATGTATTTAACGCTCCGAGGAAGAGACTTGATGTGCTTTTAGTGAGTGGACTACTATTACTGCATGCAGCTAAGCTGGGAACACCGAGTGTAGTGAAGTACATCAGTTACTTTCTATCTAGGCTTCCAGTATCCTAGACCTTTGTTCTTAGGACGGATGTAAGCTTTGATGGGTTCTTGTATCCCATCATTTCCTGCTCCAAGTCCTGTGCCGGGTACCCAGCCCATGTTTTGTAGCATCTGACTACCACGGTTGGACTCTGGGATTGGAACAGCTGACCTACCTACCTGACCTGGTGACAAGATTGACAACAAAGTTTGAATTTTTAACAAAAGAGCCAAATCCTGTTGGTAAGCCAATACATCATGTCTGCAGTGCTGCCTATGGTACTGCTTATATTAAAACAAAATGTTAGAAATAATTATAAACAATTCTAACGATGAAAAAGAAATTGGAGGACCCCAATGATTATGAGTAAGGACTTAGTTTTTATACATTTGATTTCAGTACGCTTCAGAATCACAGTGGCTCTACATGGCAAAATAATGGATGACAGACATGTAACATCAAATGACATGCATAATGTGTGAGTGAATTATATGACAGCAAAATTAGGCTGGACTTGGAACTGTTACCACTATGTAAGCTTACGCCTTTAGCAAGATAAGTGATGACACAAATTTTATGTTAAACAAAAGGAAAAGATATTAAAAAACAAAATTGTTCTTAGAGAGCAGGGAAGAGGGGGATTTCGCTCACAAATCAGAGATTTTTTTCTTCGAAATGTCTGATTTGTGTTGATGATTGCCCAGTTAACAACATGCCGTGTAGTATTGTAGTGTACATCGGAGGCAAGTTACAATGTATAATCCATTGTAGTTTTGAATGATAGATAAATTAAACCACACGGATAGGTTTATCTGATGTTTTTCGTCAGCTTGTAATGAAACAAGCCCTTTCCACATTTCAAATGGCTTTACCTTCTAAAATTGTTGGAGGTGGAGTCTTTCGTCTTCGTTTAGCATCCACAAACTGTGGGTAGAGAGATTGTCTGGCAGGAGTCACACCGCCCCCACAGGACAAAGAAACCAATCCTAGTGTCTCGTCAATGTCGGGATTTACTGTAGTAGAACTCCTGTAACAAAATTGAAACAAGTGCTAGGTCTAGTTTGCCTTTTATCAATGTAATTATGTAAGAAGAATTTCACTTTGTAGGAAAAAGAACCAACAACCTTCCTGATCATGAATGGATATCTTAACCAATGACAGGTCCATTTATATCATGTGTAATCTTATTCATTACACTGACCTTGTTTTAATAAGGACTGGTGATCTCTTACACTTGGCCCCTCCTTCTGTTCTCATATCTAGGGAATATAACGAGGCAAGTTGACCAAGTTGGGTACGTTCTTTCTTCTTCATCGGCTGAAGCAGCAACCTATTGTTCAAAACAAGACACATTGAGCTAAAAAAGCTTTACAAAGTACAGGTATGGTAAATATCAACCACCAAATTGAGAAAATAGCATTTGAAATAACTAACAGTGACATAAGCCATTTTGAGATATGGTGGACACAATACTATGACACTATTAGGTTTGGGTAAATTTGTCTGTATGCCACCCAAACCAAACATTTCACTCCTATAGTGTCCACCATATCTCAAAAAGGCTAATGGAGGTTATTCAAATACTTTTTTTCTTGATTGCGAAAGTGTTACAGACATGACTATTTCTCTGCTGGATTGGTACTGGTATGAACTTGACAATAAGTGAGCTTTTAGATTGAAAGTAACAATTTTTATAAATACTGTTTTCCGATAACTACCAATCATGCACTTTGTCTTTTAAGTTTCTTTAAAAACATAAGGAATAGAATGGCTTTACCTTCCAAAAACCAGTGAGTTATAACTCATCTAATACAATTCAACAAACACAATTATGAAATTTATGCTTAAAGTTACTTACTCTTTTTCTTGTGGGTTTCTGAGGAATCCTACAATCTTTTCATGGACAGCTGAAAGAGAAGTTCTCTTTAATCTCTGTATACAAAAACAAAAAACAGGGACAAACGAAAATTAAAATGCAACTTGATTACTGCCATCATTTTATGTTTCAGTTCAGTCTATTTGTTTTTCATTTGCCTTATATTGAACTTTTACAACATTTTTTTGGTCAATAATTTATTTGATTTCTGTTAAAAGCATTACCTTATATGCTTCCAGGCCTCGAACTTCGTGTTCAAAAGGGACAGCAATAATTGTCATGCTTTTTTCTAAAATTTGAAGGGCATCGCAGTAATTTTGTAAGCGTAAAAAGGTTTTAAA
This sequence comes from Pycnopodia helianthoides, assembly GCA_032158295.1. Taxonomy (NCBI): domain Eukaryota; kingdom Metazoa; phylum Echinodermata; class Asteroidea; order Forcipulatida; family Asteriidae; genus Pycnopodia; species Pycnopodia helianthoides. The sequence goes on along the minus strand of CM063243.1, from coordinate 6,565,168 downwards.
CAGGTGTTGTAATCTATTGCATAATGCATTGGGATATTTCACTAATAGAGGAAGTTTACTCTCATGCTATCGCATCATTCTGAAACACCCTCTAGTGTTCAATGTTTCTTGCCTTTATTGTAGCACACAAAGTAATGAGATACACTACGAGCCTGTGATTTGGAACTGATGTGACTGCGTGCGTTGTGTAAAATGTGATCGCAATGTGACGTGTTTTGCGGAACTTTCAAGTGAATTTGTTGACATTTATTCGAACCATAACATGTAAACGTATAACTGGACATTTAGTATGCATCTTACAGTTTTACTAAAGGCATCGTCAGCAGTTGGATAAAAAGGGCATGGCAATATTGCCGTGAATTGTCGTTGATTTCAAGGTCATCGCGTCAATGGCATAGCGCACTGACGACAATTGCCGTCGGTTATTTCGAGGCCTGTGCTTCATATTTTTTGTATGCCTCATCTCCCATACAATGTTCCTTATTTGTCAGTGTGTTTTGTGAATACGTAAATATGTTTTTTATGATGAGTTTTGAATTATAAAATATGTTTTTTTTATGATGAGTGAATTAATCAACAGCAAAACAAAAAGAGGACCAGCAAGAACACTTGAATTTATGCAACCATGATCATTGAGGTTAAACTGTATTTTTTTCAGACCAGACATTTATTCTAATAACTTAAGTTTTAAAATCGAAGTGTAATATTGTTTTAGCTTTTTCCCCATGTCCCCTTTAACCAACAACCACTTGAACTTAATTGTCGTTTTTTTAGACCAATGTTAAGACATTTGTTTCCTTTTGTAAATGTCAACTTCCATTATCAAGAGATGCCACTGTTGTAACGAAAAAACCCTGAAAATTATTTTTCCTTAGAAAAAAGCAGAAAGCCACTGAATGAATGTCGCGAGTGGTAAGGCCAAATAAAAAACCAAACATGTTTAGCGTCCCCGCCTGCTTTCTTTTTAGAGGCCACCTCCTTTTTTTAAAGATTATTTTTTACGATCTCTGACCAAAAAATCATTTCTAAAATACATAGCATCGTAATTTTGACTTGATCACACCGAAAAAACACAAAGAAAAAAGCTAGCAACCGTCTTGAATAAAATCCGGCCGTTTGTCTTGAAAAATGTGTCGGGCGGCCATTAAAAAAACCAAAACATTGTGACAAATTATCACAGAGCAATCATCGCAAACGGTAACATGCAACAGGTAGTCCGACAGAAAATCGCCGTCATTGCCCTTTCTTCCAGCCAAGACCAATTCCATTTGTTCTTCACAGTACACTCGATTGACTACCAGTTTGTTCTACAACTTTGATTTTTTCCATCTTGAATGTTTCAAAGAGATCACGATCGGCCTTTGATTTTATGTGCGTACGTTTGTATTGAACGTGTAAGACAACTCATCCTGCATGGTCACGGAATTGGTTGGTATCCGGCGAGTTGTGTAGTAATTGTTATGGAGAATGCGATCGGAGACCACCGCAGCATGAAAACTAGACTCATTTCAAGGCTGTGTGCATGACACCTTCGCTCACTATGTGAACTTCCTACACTCGCCGGCAGGGTGTTTGCGTGCTACGCCTCGAACTGAAGGATACTTAAATTGCGATGCTGTCGATCGCGCGAGCTCGGGAAAAAAAATGTTGCTGTTTGTTTCTCTCGCCGGTCTTTTAATAAATGGACAGCCTGGAAAAAACGGAAGTTGAGTTTTTTTTTTTTTTTAAACCGGAAATCCGGGTAAAACTGTTTCAGCCATTCCTTTTTTATAAGGATTGAATTGAATGCATACTTTTGTTTCCTTACCTTTGTTTTGTGTATCCTTGGTCTACATCCCCTTATTTGGCCTTCATCTCCATTCTGGAGACTTCGCAATCGCGATTGTAAATCTGTAAGATGATAAAAAAAATTACAAATTATCCCACAGTAGTCAATTCATTGTTTGTTAATTGTTCATCAAGATATTATATCTATACAAGAAATGTTAACTCAATGCCTTCCTTGAATCCCACATAGGAAATCTATATGCACCATTAACATTCCAGAGCAGTGATCACATCTCAATGGAACACAGAGCTTTTATAATGTTTATTGGTTAGACCATCATGTTGTCTTTTGTACCCAATGCTACCTAGCCTGTCATCACCGGGCAAGCTCAGTGGTCTAATGGTTAAGTTATACATCTGTTGTAGAATGCTGTGGTCAAGGGTTCATTCCAAAGATTATAGAGATGAGTTACTGGAGTTCTGTCCATTATTTTCTGCACTGATCTGTTGTTGAATCAAAAGAGTTGCTTGCTGAAATGCCTGCCATAATATTTGGTTCGACCCAGGTTTAATTTCTCCTGCAATGCTAAATCAAACATCTCATAAGGGTAAAACCTACACAATATTGGAAGACATACATTTCTGCACCATACTCTAATCAGAAACAAAATTTGTTTGGACTCTCCTGGACTAGATTGTCTTTGCTTTGTGATGAATCAACCAAATTTCAGGCAAAATGGCAGGGTGGGGGTGGGGGGGGGGTGATACTGAGGGACTTGAAAAATACTTGTAGCATCTGTTTTACTTACTTCTCTGAGAGTTTCTTGATAGAAGTGGGAATGTGCCATTCAGAATTTGACTGAATCTCTCATCATCTTTACGAGATGTTGATTTCTTTTCCCACCAAGGGACGATTCCAGGATTGGCAGCCATCGCTTCTGGTTCATGAAAGAAATCACTCTGCTCATCATCACCTGCAAAAGTACAACATTCAATCACACTTAATACTTATACATGGGAAGTCAATACCAAAAACTTTCCAATCTGAATGCGCAGTTTTAAAACAAATAAACTCTGGCAAGAATAGGAGTAAAATTGTTGTAGGATTTCTGGTAATAAGGGTTAATACTGAGAGACGTCAAGACCACATGGTGTCCCAAAATGTATTCAGCCATGGAATGTAGAAATTGAGGCTCAAAGTTAACATACATGTACATGTAGACTGTGTACACAAGTATAAAGTGATTGAATCCAAGTTACTCAATATAACATTCAAACAAGTAATTCAAAATCATTTCATGCTATGATGAATTAAGAGGTCTCTGATGCCGATCAAAAACTGTTTGTAAAAGCTTGTAGGTTTCAATCCAACTTTACCTTCCCTTCCTTCATCATTGGTATATAATGCACCTTCATCACTGCTCAACAGACTGCTGGAATCACTGGAAAACAAATGAATATAAAACATTATGTTAAAACATTGAGTATGGAATACTTTTGAAGATTGTCAATAATAGCTCAATACACCTCCAAATTTAAACTGGATTCTACCAGGGCTCTGAAATGTCTCGAGTATTTTCCTCAAAACTACAAAGCAAATGTGGCTTCCATTGTTATGTTTAAATGTTTGTAAAGAGTTGTTTATAAACATTTTTATACAAACCTGCTTTTGTGTATTTATGATGTTTGTTGACTTTCTTCCTGTACAGTTTTGAGATTAGATTTTCCCCTTTTCCCAAGGACATGATGGATCCAGACATTGCGGACTGACAGTGTAAATAGGGTTATAGCATTAAAAAGTAACAGTGAAAGACCCCTTTATATGTTTTCAAACATCATTTTTTATCCCCTTGATAAAAACTAACCGTTTTACTAATTAAAAAAAAAATACAGCATTTCAAGCAAAACTGTTTCAAGGGAAGTTTTCTACCATGACCATCTTTATACCATGTAAGTTATGTGCAAATCTGTGAGCATTTATATTTTTAGTCTCACCAATGTTTGTACACACCCTTTAAGTCAAACAAATCATTCAGAAAACCAGATTTCTGATTCCTGAGTTCTATACGAAGCGCATCACCATGGCATTGACATGGAATTGCCCACATTTCTGTCTAGGACCCTAAGTTTTGAAACAAAATGATACATACCTGTCCTTAGAATTAATAGCATCCATTGTGACATCACTCTCATTACTAGTGCATTCCATTTCGCGTCCGATTGTCTTTTCACTGGCTCCATCGCTTCCTGACAGCTTACGTGTTCCAGAACTGTCAGGCAGTGAAACTGGACTTTCTGTTGACACTCGTCTAGGTAAGCTGTTATCAGAATGGATAGCAAGATCAGAGAGGCAGGGGCTTTGTGGTTTGAGTCAGACCTGCTCTGCTTCTTGCTCTTTCCACTCATGTCCTTTCTCTTCAGCTTCATGCTGAGAATGTCAAAATTAACATCTCCATCAACCTGAGGCGCATTTTCCAAGTTGTCCGATGACAAGTTCTTCTTGGAGCGCTTGAGTTTGTGCCTCTTGTGGCTTACTTCTGGCAAAAAATCGGCACTACACGAAAATTCAAGTTCATCAACGACCATTCTCTTGAACCTCTTTTTACGTCGGAGGGGCTGTTTCGGAAGGGTATGGTTTTCAGTTACAGAATCAGATTCACCGTACAAGTTACTTGAGGATGTAACATTCAGTGAGGACAACCTTCTCATCATGAGTGTATCTTCAGAGGGGGAGTCACTGTGTTGGGCAGCAACGTTCTCCATGTAGTCTTTTTGGGCCTCATCTAGACTGGTGTCTGATCCATCACTGAGCTTTACAGTGTGATCCCACACAGGGTTTGGGTCCATTCGGCGCTTACGGCCACGACGTTTACGTGACTGACGCTTGGTAAGCTTTGAGCTGTTCATGGCGGATGTTTGACAGTCGTTGTCCAATTCCCCAAAAGGTGATGGTTCTTCTAGTGCCCCTGCCAAAGCCTGTGCCAAATGCTCCATGTCAAACTGCATTCAGCTGCAAAGATTAAAGGTCTCGTGAACTATTTGCACATCTGTATTAAAAATAGCTTCCAAACTTCAAAAAGAAGCTTTTAGGTAAAATTATACACAATTGTATACCAGCTACATTTGTGCTTATTAATTTTACAGAGTTTCACTGTTAATTTAGGTTGTAGAATAGACTAGGGCAGTTCCATAATTTGTTGAACCCGCTTTGATTCCATAAAAAGAAATGATTCTGAGTTTAAGAAAAAGATAAGAAAACGAAACAAAAAGGCTGTGCATTTGATCAAAAATGCACTCTATTCATTGGCCGATTCATTGACAAATCAGCTTGCTCATTTCATTGGAAGATTGTTTTAACCAAGTCTACATGCCTCCATCTGATGGCCAGAGAGCACAATCTTGCCCTTTGATAAACTTCAAAAGCCTTCATGTAGGTGGCATTGGAGTTTGGACTCACTGGCTCAGAAGATCGTTAAGTGACATGACCTGACCTTGACTACTCCATTGGTTAATCATCTTTAGCCCACATGTTCAATTGCCTCCCCTATTAGATCAGACATTTAGTTTGGTAAACTGGTAACATTAACTGAAGTTATGGATGGGACCATATAGCTTTACATCTTGACTAAAGCGCTAACTCTCCATTATACATGCACATGTTATTTAAGCTTCCTGGGCACAGACATGCTTCATGTATGTCTGAGACAATGGAACCATTTCAATTTAATGATAGAAAAAATTTATCTATAAATGCAAAATGAACTGTATCATGGGCATATGGTGTTTGTAACATGGTTTGTAAATCAGAATGCAAACTTCTTGCTGAAACATTGTTTTTTTAACCACTCAAAGCTCAATGTTGGGTTGCAATTAGAGAGGGGGACTTATTGCGATATAAATTTGGTTAATGTTTTTCCTCTTGCCGTGTTTTGATTCTAAAGTATATTTTTTTAAAAGCCAAGATGGATTAATTTTTGTGTATTTGGGGCATTATTTTTAAAACCAAATTTTGGTGGGTGCATGTGCCTTGTGCAATAAAATGTGGGCGCTAATCTGCTACTAAATTTGGGGCAGCGGTGTTGTTTAAGTATCTTTCATTATCTATGAGACACACAATTATTGAAACTCATTGTTCTTTAAAGGCACAGTACATGTTTGGTAACTACTCTGAAAATTAATGGCAATAAAAACTTACTTGGTAAGAAGTACAGCACCTTTGGGTAGTATAATGAATTTTGAGAAACTTTTAACTTCAAAGTATTATGGTTATTGAAAATATATCACTTTTTATTCCCCAAAATTTGAATCTGAGAAGCGTTTCTGTAAGAAACCTCAGACTGTGTATTCCCCATTCACAGGTTAGTTATATTGTAAGTACCTACATTTATATAGGATTAACACAATCAGTATGCTCCAATTACCAAACGTGTACTGTGCCTTTAAGGTTTTCCCGTATCAATTACCCAACTTGGATTGATAGTAACTCATTTAGCACCACAATAGCACTCTTTTCCAGACTTCTTCTATTAGATCTACACAGTCAGTAATAACTGCATGAGCTGACCAAGACTATTATAAGTATCCATGTTCTTAAGCCACATCACTACAATATAATCTGGACATGATCATCGACTATCCAAGTGATAAACATTAACTATTTCTAAATTAAATACAACTGTTTTTATTAATTATATTTTGTATTTATATTTCTATATTTTTCCTTTCCTCTCCTGTAATTGGTACGTGGCTCTTCTGCTGTTTGATTTGTCTTGGACTCGAGACCGAGTCAATTTTTTTGTGGACTTGGACTCGGTAGCATACCAGTTTGGTCTCTTCACCATGCAAGCCTGCATGCTGGTTATACTATACTATAAAGGCATTTATAAAGCGCTCTAACAAAAAATTGTATAACATGCTTTACACAGAATGAAAGCAATTAAACAAAATAAACATACAACAAGATTAAGAGTCATATAAATAGGTTTTGAGAGCTTTTCTGAAGGCTGCTAATGAAGATGAATGGCGTGTATTGTAGGGTAATCGGTTCCACATAGTAGGCCCTGCAGCAAAACCAACGGTTCATGTTTTTAAACATGGAAGCACCTATATTTATTATAGAAAGGTGATGCCGATTAAGGATTCTGATTTTCTGTGAAAATTTATTGACTTTTACTATTTTTTGGGGAGTGAATTTTCTGGCCCCACCCAAAGCTCACTGTGGGTGTGAGTAAGAAGAACTCAATGCATAGAGCCTGATTTTGTTGAGATCCGGTCTCAAAAAAGAACTGCAGGTGCATCCATGTGACAGGCAAAAAGTTTTGAATAGGGGTTTGTTCATGAGTACATGAGATTCGTGGAGACAATAGCGGAACAAGTAGCTGATTGACATGGGATGGGCCAACAAAAACATTCCATTTGTTGATAAACTTTGTGTTTTAAAAACAAAAGATTGAGCCCAAGCAACAGTATCAGCTTATCTGACAATGACAACCACAAAAGCAATGTTAATTAAACTGCCATGTCAAAAGGAATTATTAATGCAAACTGAGTAGTTCTTGTCAGTTTCGTGCATCAGCAGATGTATAGTTAAAAAATTGCCCACAACGCAAATTTATAAAATGTCAATTTTCCAAGGTCGCGCCTAACAAAGAAATAAGACTATGAAATAAAGCGCGTGGAGACGTTAACGAATTAAACCGTCCATAGTTCTCTCTAGTTCTAGGAGTAGGAGTAGATAATGTTAAGAATTGGACAAACAAAATCAAAACACACTGTCACTGAGTCGAGTGTCACTGTCAGTGTCAGTGTAACTTTAGTGTAATGTTACTGATTTGACTAGCCCTAGTGTAGTACTAGGATGCAGTATCCGTTGCACCGTCGCGTTGTATGCAACGGAGGAGTCCAACCTGGGCTATTGACCTGACACTGACTAGTGTTGCTGTTGTTTGTGACAGTGTGTCACTGTCACAGTGACGGTGACACAGTCAGTACACACACTCAGCGAAAAACACCATCCTGACCATGCACACAATGCGTATCTCCATGAACATTGCAGGCCAAACGTTCGCCTCACTTCAGGGCCCAATTTCATAGTTCTAGCTGCTTAAAGCACAAAAACTAGCTAAGCTAAAATTATGCCAACCAGAAAGAGGTTACCAGCTATCCATTTCCCATGCAGCATGTGCGACTGGTATCCTGCTTAGTTGTGTAGCTATAAATAGCAGAAATTATGTAAGCAATATTTTCTGCTTATGCAGCTCTATGAAATTGGGTCCAGATCTTAACAATAACATTTGAGAATAACGATGACATAAAAACATGCGGAAAACAAAACTAATGCATCTTTATATTGTTTACTTACACAAATTGAGCTATGACGTTAGGCCACACATACCTTTAATACCACGGGCCACTACTCACGTTCCCGTACACACACACTCTCTGTGTGCACCGTATGTCCCGTACATACATGTACGACGACGTTCGACGACCACCGGGCGGAGAAAGCTGAAAACCACATTATTTTTTGTTGAAACTGACAGAACCAAACAAGACTTTAGTCAAATACTGTAAACAACCGTCAACATCACTCACAACCTGACCATCTAAAGACTGTTTTATCCATACGACGTCGGAGGACATTCCTTGCTCTATCTACAGACACTTTAGTCAGGCTCATCTGCATAATGTATCTACTAAAAAGTACACAAAATATACTAATATATCTAGTAGTACCATGGAGCTATTCCTTTTTATAGCAGTACCATGGAGACAGGTAGAACTACTAGTCCTACTAAAGCCCTCTATTCATCATTACCATCATCCAAATTATCATTCGCCATGAGTCAAGCAAACTGTTCATCGTGTTTCCCTGCTCATCAGTGCTGATTTTTCTCTGATTTTACTCTTCCTCTCAAAAAATTGCAACGTGAAATAAGAAATACGACATAAAATCAAGAATGCAGTGCAACATAGTTTATTAGAAAATAAAAAAATAAAAAATGCATGTAAAAAGTAAGCTTTTAAAAAAATACTCCGTTTCTCAAATTATTATTTTGTTCGCTCAAAGCATGGAGGTAGGTGTATATTGGTTTGTTTCCTCGAAACAACATTATTTCGTTCCCAGAAAATTTGTATTGTATTTTTTTGTTCCCTTCAAATAATTTTTCAAGGGAATGAAGCAACATTTTAAAAAACCTTGTCACATAATAATGAGAATATCTCAAAATAAGGCAGGTCAGCAGCAGGTCATATCAGATGTAAAAACAACTGTAAATGAAATGAGGTTGCATGACGGTCGTTTGCGGTTATTAGTGGAACTTCAATGTTTTACTTTTTTGAACCCTCGAAAAGCAAATTATTACGCTGGTTTAGATTACTAAACGAAGTACCAGGACCAATAGTGATGTTTCAACAAACAGACCACGTTAGTTAAAGAAAGGGGAAAAACAAAAAATTACCATTAATCAAATATGACGAAAACATTAAAAATATACAAAACGACTGATTTTCAAACAGACTAAAATAGTGATGAAAACTGAAAGCCCAGAAAGCATGGTTATGAGTTAGCATCAACTACACAAAGTTTGCTCAAATTTAACTCACGGGATCGACCATACAGTCCTTGTTATTCAACTCGTATTTACCCCTGCAACTCATTGCGAAGTGTGCAATTTTCTCAGCGGGGATCAACTGTAAAAATAATCGAGGTTGATAATAGCGCGCTGCGCGCGCGTATACAGTGCTTAGCAACCAAACTGATCTCTCTGCGCTTCTGGCAGACTGGAGAAAATGGCTACCGTAGTGAGGTTGGTACGGCGAACTCCGAATGTCATGGAACAAGTTTTTGAAAGAAACAGGTAATAATTTCACCGTACATTCTTGTCCCCTGATAGTGATATACTAAGAAGTTAGTTATTTTGGTACGTTATTTAAAAAATTATTTCGGAATAGCAGGCGATCAACAACGACTAAAAAACTGTCCTGTCTGATTGCGATAATCGTAATCGTAACCCATCCTCCCGGAGACCGGAGGGTTACGAGTCGTGCAATGCAAAAAAGTGGCGAAATTGCAATTTCGACTATTTTGGTCAGACTAGTCACCAGATTTGCCAAATTTTTACCACTTTCGAAAAAATATGACACACATTCTAACTTCTAAGAACATGGATTTGATCTTCAATGTTTACGTTTACGTTTACGTTGGTTGACTCAGCTGAAGGATCCATAAGTTTGGACGTAATGCTAAGGGTGGTTGATTGGTCCTCAAGCAGTAGAAATACAAGTGCCTCCAGGCTAACAAAAAGGGCCTGAAGAAAAAAAGTGCTATACGGGGTAGTAAAGTATTACTCCTAGAATTATGAGGTTCCATGAACCTCATAGAGGTCCATGTACAAACTACAATACAAAACTTTTTTTCATTTACGTTTCTGCACCTGGAGTTCTCATTTGAAATCGGATCTCGCCAAAATTAGGCTCTACGTGTTCCTTGGAATCTCATTGAGCGTTGCATGGGTCAAGAAAATCCACTCCGCAAATTTAAAATTGTTAAAAAGCAATAAATTCTTACCGTCATTCCCAGTCCTCTTCAAACAGTGTGAGTGTTATAACAAATATGGCGCTGGAGTCACATGATGTGTGTACAAAACCAACCTACAGTTGCCGGGACCAGCGTTGCTGCGCGCGGAGTACCAGTTTGTTCGGTAGACCTTTGCGAGCGCAGCAAGCGCCATATTTGTTATAACACTCACACTGTTTGAAGAGGACTGGGAATGACGGTAAGAATTGCTTTTTAACAATTTTAAATTTGTGGAGTGGATTTTCTTGACCCATGCAACGCTCAATGAGATTCCAAGGAACAAGTAGAGCCTAATTTTGGCGAGATCCGATTTCAAATGAGAACTCCAGGTGCAGAAACGTAAATGAAAAAAGTTTTGTATTGTAGTTTGTACATGGACCTCTATGAGGTTCATGGAACCTCATAATTCTAGGAGTAGTAAAGTATATATAAACGAACAGTGGCAATACAACTGTGCAAGACTTCAGACAGTGGTGCAAGTAAAAAACAGTCCAAATGTGTCATGAATCCATTCATAACACTCAAAACATCATTGAGAAAATATTTTAAGAAAAAAAGACAAAAACTTACCAGAGACTGAGCGAAATTCTCATGAAGCGTAGACAATCTCAGGTTGAGTTTGTGAACCTCGTGACTTAGCAACAAATCGACCAATCAGCGTAAGCGGACTCATCGTTGAGTGCATTTTGTTGAGTAGCCCACTTTGTTGGGCTTGTACACACTGTAGTGTTATGGCTCTTTTTAACATCAGTCTTATATAACACTCACAACAACTCTATACTTATGTTTCGGAACTGAAGTATCACTTCAGACAAAAATAAACATTTAGCAGTAAAATGCTACTTCCACACTTTTTCCTTGGGAGGAAAAATCTATTCCTACTCTATATGTATTTTATGGTGGTTGTCAGAATTATGGTTTAATAAAAAACTTTATATTTACAAGACTAAACTTAGTTTGCATCATTAAGATTGTGCTTAACAACTACTTTTCCCTATGTTTCCTTTCCAAGGATTTCTGAAGAACAACGCTGGTCAGAGTGGGAAGCATCCGTCCACATTCAAGCATGGTTCAGGGCAGTGAGAGTGCGGTCATACTTAAAGCATCTGCATAGATGTGCCACAATAGTGCAGAAAACCTGGCGAGGATTCTTAGGGAGGGCATTTGTTAGAATACTCATTGAAAACCAGGTGCTGATTATGCGAAGGAACTTCTACAATGCCATGGCAACCGTTGTGAGTATTCAGTCATTGGTGTATTCAAGTGACCAGGGGGTGTTAGGAAGTGTGATATGCCCCTCCCAATGATATTTCTCAGTCAAACATTTTCAGCCTTAGTTTTGCCGAGCGGTTAAGAGCACCAGACTCAAGCTCTGGTGTTTTTGATCAGCAGAGTGTGGGTTCGAGTATCCATCGTGGCACTTGTGTCCTTGAGCAAGATACTGTATCGTAATTGCTTTGTCCTTTAATAATTTTATTACATGACTTAGTTATTAATATTTATTAGTAACTAAGTCATGTACAAAAAGTACATTGAGACAAACATCAATAATTTTGCAGACCAGCAAAACATTATTTCTTTTTAATTAAGCACATTAATTTGCAAACAAAAGTGCTGCTCATGACATTATTGAATACAGTGGGGCTCCATCCATGCTGGGTGCACTAGTCTTTTTTGAAATAGTGGAGAATATTAGTTGTCAGCAAGTCAGCAAACTGGTTTCCGTACACCCGAAAAGAAGGTGCCCTTTTACACCCCTGTGTGTATAAGGGGTGGGTGATACTAAACCAAATTTCAAATTTGTTTTCCCCATCATGGCCACTGATTTTCACGGCTTGAAATAATCACTGGACCCAATGGCCAGAGTCCTGTAAATTGAACATTGGAACAGTAACCCCTAAACTAAACAAGTCTTGCAATCTGGTCTTTTCCAGTCAAAACTTTTAAGAAAATTAATGATGCACACTTAATCTTTTTTTTAATATTAATTTGAAAATTCTGAGCTACAAGAGATGTGGTGTAATGGAGATTGAAAAAAAAATTCAAGCCCTGAATTGCTTTGTCAGAAAATAGGCTGTTGTTTTACTGAAATTCCTGAAATAAGTTTCAGATTAAAAGTAAAATTTCCCATGTATTTATCCTAGATCCAAAAAATATGGCGAGGTTTCTACACAAGGAAATACATTTTCAATTACTATAGTAGGAAGAGATATCTTGAGGGACTGCTTGTAAAGAACCAAATTGTAAGGTAAGAAAGGTTGAAAAGATTCCTAAGACCAAAGTATCATGATAGAATGTAAGAATTTGCATTATAAGATCAACAAGGAGTCAATTTGAGAGTGCTACTGAAATTGTTTAGTTCATCAATGGTTTTTGAAAATTCATCTTGTATACTCAGTAAACACATCTCATACAGCAAACATGGAAAATTTTCATCAAATTGGGCGGTTTCTGCATTTTCTAATACATGCTTATTAATAAAAATAAACAATGGATAGGTAATTATTGGGGTCTTCAAATGGCTGTTTTCTTGACTTCGACATTTTCTAAGATGAAAACAGTGCTCTGAAGGATTGGCACTTTTGGTATAATCAGTGAACTTCCATATTGAAACTGACTGTCAGTTTTATCTTAATACAGATAATTATCTATCATATCTGATCTGATGCCAACCTCTTACAGAGAGTGGGTGGCAGCCAACTTTGCAATACGTTTCCAAGATTGGCGATCTGTGGCAAGTCTGACAGCTTTGTGGGTCAGGAGTTTGGTATAATCCTTGATATTGTCTTCCCAGGTTGCTTTAAGTCGACGTGTAAATCTTTTCCCATCAAATTTGCCTTCTAGGATCAATGCTCCTACATTATCTCCCCTGGCTAAATATCCAAAATAGTGGAGCTTTCTCTGGTGGACAAAAACTATGAGGCATTTGTTGGTTATAATCTTTGCTAATATTGGTACATTAGTCCTTCTGTCTGTCCATGAGACCATGAAACTTGCAAAATGTGGTGGTAGCACCATATCTCAAAAGAATTGACTCTTTAAGCATCTACTTGTTTAGCTGTCCATGTCTCACATCCATTATTGCAACTAGGAATACAAGAGAGTAGGAGTCTGATTTTGGTTTTGATTGCAAGAGATTTCATTTTTAAAGAGTACTGAATGTTCTATTATTTTTGCTGAATTTGATGTCCGTTGATACATCCAGTGAGCTGTTGAATGAGACCCTTCATGTATGTAAAGTTGTGTACCTGTTCTACAGTTTCAAAAGCCTTTCTATTGTCGTGTCATGACTGGGATTTGAACCCACACTCTGGTGAATCCTCCATCAGAACTTGAGTTTGATGCTGCTATTGATTGAATGACTAACAGAAGGATTTTGCTAGCATGTGAGATTATAAGGCCATTGTTCTGTTATTATCACAGTTGGTTAGGTGTCCTGTCTTTGGTATTGTGATGAAAATTGAGGATACCCAATTCTTTGGCCAATTTCCTGTCTGCTAGATTTGGTTACAGAGTCCATATATATTGTCAATCCCTGATGTGCCTGAAGCCTTTAGTAGCTCTGCTGCGATGTTGACTTGTTCTATTTGTAAATGACTTTAAGGTTTTTATCTTGAAAAGTACAGGGAGGAAGGTAGGCTTGTTCTGTTCATCAGGAGATTTCAAATTCCTGATGATAAACAGTCAAGTAAACCACATTTTTTTTCAGAACTGGACTTGTTCGCTAGAGAGATTTTTATGTTCTGACAAACCGCTACTTAAGTTTTGAATTTTCCTTTTTTATTAGACAAGAGCTTGAGGAGTACAGTGAACAGAAGTCACGTGAGAGGGCAATAGAAATGGAACATAAAATGCAAAAGTCCATCATGATGATGCACGCAAACACCATTACCTACTGAGTACTGAAGTGGTGAGTTATGATGCCACAATGTTGGTTCAGTGAGTATGTATGGTTCATTTGGTTTTTATTATTGTTGGTGTATAAATGTGCTTACACTGTATAATCAAAACTCATTCATCAATGTGTATCTTTTCAATAACTTTTAAGACTTGAAAGCAAATCCATGGGATGTATTTAAAAAATTGACCGTCACTTTTATGCAAATGCACCAAGGGGGTTGCTTTAGGTATGGACTGTGTGCCCGCTGACTCCTAGTGAAACTACAACATTAAGGTTTCTGCTCGGCAATAAGCGCACGTATCATTTCTTTGCATAAAGTTGGATTAGAAGTGATGTTACGGGGTAGATTGTTTTTGAATAGTGTGACCTTTGACGTCACTCCTTAACCAAAACAAGAGGTGTTCGCATTCCAATAGAGGGTGGTTAAAATGTAAATAAAGGAAACAAGGTCTATAGCTATGACCACACTCTGACCAGCGGCGGCGCGCTAATCGGGGGGCACGGGGGGCAAATGCCCCCCCAGTTATTTTTTTTGCCCCCCCAGTTTTTTCCCCGATGGCAGAAATTGAGTTTAATCCCAAACCATTGCACCCAATTTGTTACAATGTTGATTGCGCTGTAAATAATAAACTCAATTTCATCCATCATAATTAGCTGGCACCATCAAAAAAGCCCAATTCACTTTCCATCTCCGGCAATGTTAATAAATGTGGATTTATTTATCTGTACAAGCTTGGAAACTCGCTATAAATAGAAATGCATTGTCTGCCCAAAACCGTAAGCAGCCATTGTACACGCAGTTCGCACAAACAGTGCAAAATCTTATTTCTAGAGTGAATTGTAGACTTATACAGTACATTATAGAACTTTTGTTTGCCCCCCCCCCTAAATTTAAGTTTGCCCCCCTCTTGCCCCCCCCCCAGATTAACAGGTCTGGTGCCGCCGCTGACTCTGACTACCTGGATGGGCATATTAATCAAACTTTGTTGGAGTATAATTAAACTATGTATTGCACTGTTTATCTGTGGATAGGTCCCTGGTATCTACAACTCGCCATTTACACCCTACCCAGATGAGATGGAGATGATTCTACAGAGTGTCAAGCCCCGCCCACCCCCTGGGCCCAAACCCAAGAGAGACAATAGGTCAGGGATCATCATCCCTCCGAGTCCGCCCCTGCCTATGACAGAGCCCCTCCCACCAATTGGGGAAGCAAAGGTAAAGCTAAATACTATAGTGCTACCCTTACCCTTTGAGGCATAGGAAGATTGTTAGCAATCCCTGCAAACCAAACCTACCTACTGATACAAACAGTTTCAGAAAAAAAGGACACTACCAAGATGTTTTGTTTTATTTGTTTTGTTCATGTGAGTGGGGAAAAATTACAAGTCTCCTCACGTTAAAATGGTTTAAATGGTCATTGTATTCGATACCCATCCAATGCAAAATTTTATCAACATCCAAAACATCTGATGACATCATTCTGAGGAAAATGGGTCTCCACATTTTTTTTTACGGAGATGTTTTGGTTCATAACTGACTTTCGATAATATTCAGACAAAACAGCCTTGATTTGGACCTTTTGACTGACGAAAAATTCCTGCTTGGAATGTAAAGATTCATTAGTTTTTAGAAATCCAAGGACGTCATGTTTCAAACTGTGCTCTGAAAAAGTACTTATGAACCAAAACATCCCCGTACAAAAATGTAGGGACTCATTTTCTCAGAATGATGTCATCAGATATTTTGGATGTTGAGAAACTTTGCACTAGAAGGGTATGAAATACAATGTCAATTTAAACCTTTTTAACGAGAGGTTTGAGACTTGTAATTTTTTCCCCACTCACATGAAGACTCCATCTATTGGAAAATGAGTACATCACCAAATTGAATTGGTCATTTCCCTTCCTCTTTAATGTCATTTTAAAAGGGTAATACATCATTGTTAATTGGGGATTAAATTAAGATCAATTAATTTTTCACTAAACACACTATACAGCAAACCAGTGAATGAAACAGTTTATGTTTTGTCAGGGATTTTCTGCATGTTAAGTTACATTATTCCTATTTGGATTGCTTTAATTCAAATAAGTTTGCAAATGCTATTTATCAGGATTTGTACATATTCTAGAATGTTTTTACAGATCTTCTGTTGCCTTCAAACTTTATTGAGAGGTGTGAACTTAAATCGATGGCTAGAAAGACACATTCCTCTTGTGTCCAAACCTCTAGTTTTTATTGTGGTGATGTAGAGAGTCTGTAAATTCTCTTGTAACAGTAACACACTAAGCATACGAGGGTTTTATATCTAGATCATTGTTCAGGCTTTCTCATTGTTGTACATTTACATTCCCGTGTACTACTTTTTACCATTCAGCTCCAGGGACCATTCCGTACACCTGAGGAGGTAATAAAGAAACGTTACAAACAGCTACAACCAACTTTGAGGGTAGCTACCTCATATACATCAGTGGAGGAAGCCAGGGAAGCAATGAAAGCTAAGGAGTGGGTCATGAGAGTCAATGATAACATGTAAGTCATGGTTATTGAACCCAGGTCTTAAGGTTTAATTTAGGAGTCCACATGGCTGATGACATCAATGAAATGAAGTGGTAAAAAAACCACTTTCCTATTGAACCATCAGTTAGTTGATTCATTGATTCAGAAGCCCTTTTATATCCTCCAAAATACTACACTCTATTGTACTTCAACACTCAGATGTTTAGACTTAGAGAAGACTGCCGTCGATTTCACCAAACTCTTCCTAACTTAGGATTAATCTTAGGACTTGGGACGAGTTAAGTTCCGTATCCATAGACGTTAGGATGCATTGAACCCATCCTAAGTTAGGACGAGTTACTCATCCTAACTCGAGATAGGATTAATCCTAGCGCTTGGTGAAATTGGCTGCTGGTGTGCTTGGCCCAATGATAAGCATTTTTTGTTTGGCCCTGCAGTACCTGAATATGATGTCAGTGGATTTATGAGTATTAGGGTTTTAATGGTTTATTTAAACCATCATATGATAAAGTGATAATAATTGTTGATTTGTGTTGATGACAGATTTGAGCCATTCTCTAGGAGAGATAGAGCCTATGAGCCATTACTGCATACAACCTCTAAGCATGGTCATCTTCCATATGGAACTAGGTACTACAGAGAGACAGATGACACTAAGAATATTACAGCACTGGTAAGATAGGACATTTGTTGTACGATTGTTTTGCATATCAGGTTGTTTTTCTTTATCAGTACACTATAGATTAAAGATGAAAAGAAACTGAACATTCAATGAAATTAATGTTAATAATTTGAATACACGCAGGGTGCAAAAACCGTCAAAATGTACTTTCATCAGTTTTGATGTGCACATGCCACAAACAGAGGATGCGTTTGATTAGCTTCCCCAGGGTCGACACAGTTCTGACCCAGGTCTGACCCATGGTCGACCCAGGTCTGACCCATGGTCGACCCAGGTCTGACCCAGGTCTGACCCCAGGTCTGACCCCAGTGTGTTGAAGTAGTTCTGACCTCATTCATGTCAGACCCAAGTAACTTGCTTGTTTCTTGGGGCTGACTTCCAGGTGCATAACGTCACGACCGAACATTTTTTCAATGGCTGTCATTTTTTTGTCATTCAGAGGGAGACTTTCAGGAAGTTTGACACACATTGTCACCCCAAAACAGTGACTTTGTGAGCATTATTAAGCAGTTTTTTTTTTGAAGATGCGTGCTTTTGTATATAATTAACCGAGGCTTGTAAAATAATTTAACTTTGCAATTTTATCATGAGAATATTTATTTTATGATCTTTTCATGATTCCACAAAGAGTTTCAGATGTAATGCACACAATGAAAGTAGTTCCGGTCGGGTGTCCCAAGATGTATTGGTATGAATGCTAGGGGAAGTTGTCCTTCAGTTAGCTCTAGTCGAGGGCTCACTTAGATGAACACACCTGGGTGTGGACCCAGGGAAGCTAATCAAATGCACCTATTGTCTGCATCTCTTTGAGGATTCTAAACATGTGTATATTGCTGTAACTGACTTAATTCAGTCATAGTAGCTTGAAATCATGTTGGAAGATTGGCGCATCATAATCCTTCCGCTGTGGCAAACTTTTGTAATACAGGCAATATTCATAATGGAATTATTGGTATTTATTGAGCATTGTATTACACTGCAGTAGTGTACTAAAGTCTGATTTTTCTATATTTCGTTGTGTCAGTGCAAAAATGTATTTTTTAAAATCGCACATCTGTTAAGCCCGAGTTTGAAATTGTTTGAAATCTCGCTTAAAATAACCCGGATGTACAGACATAAACAACAACAGGCCCAGAAAAGAGGTTGCACTGACGTAATGATTTAAATTTGCTAGATTGAATAAATATTTATATTTGTTTGACCTTTTTCAGAGGTTCCAGCCTGTTGTTTCTCCTATACCGGTCTTTGAGAAGCTCAATGACACTTACTCCAAGGGAACAGAGACTGTACCATAAGGATTGATCGAATCTTGTATTTGCTCAAAATATGATTTAAAACTTGTGGCTTTCATGTGGTGTGTCTAGGATAAATTGCAAACTTATGACCTGTTTCATTCATATGCAATAGCTGCTGGAATCAAGTCCTTTTTAGCCATGAAAACCTGCCTTCATAAGCAATTCTGTTGCTAAGTCAATGTATTGACGAATATCAGGGCTTGATTTTCGCAAAGATCTCCACCAGCCACAGGTCTTGTTGTACATCTAAAAAACAATGCCTTTGGGAAAATTTACCAGACAGTCAAACTCCTTGGGCCCCAAAATACTGGGTGTCTATGCATGGTTTCTTGCACATCACAACACTTGCTTGCGGGGATTTGTATGTGTCTACCCAAAATGTTACTGTTCCAAATCAATATTGATTGAAATTGACAATCAGAATAAACCATTATGTTGCAACATATATTTGAAAGCCAAGTACAGAGCTTGATAATTTCTTCCAAATATAAAGCCAAGTATTTAATGTACATCTTGCATTGGCTTCAGATAATCAAATGAAACAGGATTTCCTTCACACCCCAAGTCTTTCCCTTGGTCCCCATTGGAACATTCCAATGATAGATGTTATGCATTTGCTGTCTCTAGACTAGGGCATTCTCTCATAGAGGTCAACAGAAGGTTGCTCATTGGCCCATCTCATGCACCCCACATATCGTCACCGTTTTCATGAAGAGCCACTTATGTCCAAACGCTTATTTGAGATTTACATTTTACGCTATGCTTGGCTTAAAACTGCAAAATCTGCAATACTAAAGCCACGGTTTGCAGTTAAGTTTAACTTCTCCATTGACTAACTCATTTCTGTAGCTATATTGGCTAATTGCCATAGTAATTAGTCAAAGATACGTGGCTCTTTGTGAAAACTAAAAAAGGAGATGACCTACTTAAACACCTCACTGGATAACGTATTAAACATAGGAAAGGGGCGCGCGTGTCACGTGATCACGCGAAGATAGGTGGCTGTTCGTGAAACGTGAAAAGCTACTTTTGCCACATTTTTTTGCTCTTCTGTTACACCGCATTACAATGCGTTTTCGGGGCCGATGGCTGTTCGTTAAAAACAAAAATTCATTTATTGAGATAAATGTAATAGTCAATAATTTGTCAATAAATGATAGGTGGCTCTTGGTGAAAACAGTGACGATATGTACATGTGCATTTCCATTGTTTCATAATTGTTTTACATCCGAGATGTCGATGGGATAATGTTAAATAATAAGGTTTATCAGTCTTTGGTAAAGGGCTGTTAAAGCGCTTGCTTCCCCTGCTGTTTGGACATGCCAAGTCAAGGTACCTCTTGACATACCACATGAAAACAACTTTATTTTGTATAACTACTCTTTGATTAATTGTGTTTTGTCCAAGATGATAAATAATTTGTACTAAAACCGTCCATTTCCATAAGTGCCCATATTTAGGAAGTGTGTAAAGAGTTTTTTTAAAGACTGCTGTAAATATGTGTAAATAGGTTTAACAGAAGCAAATGAATATTCATAAGGTTCACTTCTTTCACTTTTGTAATTTCAAATATTTATTTTCATGAAATAATGATTGTTATATTGTATAAGAAAACCCACTAGAGAAATAAAAAGTCAAACCTTTTTATCACTTTGTTTGAGAGATTGGGAAGATTTTTCTTTGAAGAATGATTTACCTAGTGAATTTGTCGACACCAGATTATCTTAGTCTCTCACATCATTTAATTTATGCATGTTCTGTCTGCATTGTTGAATTGTTTAAGAGGTCTTTGTAAATATTAATAAATGTAAAGTTGCTTTAAATTTCTGTTTCCAAATATTTTGAGTTTCTTGGCAAGTTTTTTAGTAACTCTTTATTTAAAGAAAGCACAAGATCAGTCTTTTTGTAAGCAAAGTGACATGGTCTACTGACCCCTTGCACCAACCTCATTCCCGGGGTGATCGATCTCGCTGCACCATTTTCTCCAAGCATGCCTTGCTTGCTCATAACCCCTGGAATTGGTTCATTAAAATGTGCTACAATCTGGCACATTTTAATTAGTCCTGTGGCCGATCCACTCTACGCGCCCGCTCATGTATGATAACGCAAAAGGGGCCTGAAGTCAAAGAGCAACTGGTCCCCTCTCATTCTTCTTTGATCTTGTGATATGTCTAACTCTATGCAGTTTAGGGTGACAGTGTAAAGGAGCAACCAAGATCTATTGTGGTGATAGACGCCAGGTAAATTGGGTCAATAAAAAGAAACTGGGACCAACCATTAGTATTCAAAATAGACTTTTATTAGTGCCATTTGCAGCTGCACCTTTTGATAGCAACCAGCAATAGCATCAGAAGAAGGAATGTCAGAGCAACAGCAAAATGACATAGCTATCATTTTCACTAAAGGACTTATATGTATTGTTTTAGCTAGTTATAAATAAGTGCTATGTAGTACACAAATTCTTATTGAATTATTTTTAATTTGATTGAATATTGAATAGCATTTATTAAAGTTTATTAAAGTTAAACTTAAATAAATGAACAATACTTTAATTTGTAACTAAGATAAAAAAATATAAATTAACAAACTTAAAACATGTTTTGCAAAGATTGTATTTAACAACCCTTGCATATATTAATCCCTTTGGAAAACTACAAAGTGGTCCTGAAAATTTTTTCCAAGAAGAGATAATTCCATGGTGGTCACTTGTAATCTTATTTCCTTCCTCTTACCTTTTACACCATGCAAAGCTTCAAATCTTAAAAAGAATAACATGTTTTCCTTTTAGGCATTTTCAAATTAAGTAAAGTACTGCTGTGAGGGCCCATGGTTCAATGAAATGTTTTGTTAGAGTGTATTCCTTGTATTGCAAATGTGATAGAAACATTAGGTACGTGTTCCATGATAGGCCCACTCCACTCAACATACATTACCTGTAAAAATTTCATCAAATTCAGTGGAATACATTTTAGTAAAAACAACAAAAATGGTTTAATTTTTGTCTGGGGTTTTTGCACATTCATATTGGGATTATTTTCTTTGCAGCAATTAAAATAGACAAATATTTTTCTGGAGGATCGGTACAAAGCAAGCTTTCATATTGACAAAATTGTCAATTGTGTACTTTGTCATTTATATCTATCATTGTTTCCTTTGCAAACCTTTTTTTTAAAGAAGTCTTTTGGAAGGGTCTTGTAAAGGGACACTCCAAAATTATTATTGTCAATAATGGCAAGATCATTAGTAGAACTGGTACCGGTACTTGATTGTAAAACAGACTATGCAATTCTTGCACATAGTTGAATGTGAAATGCATAATTTTTGTTCCCTACACACTAAAGTAGTTTGTAAGGAAACCCAAGGCTCATAACAATGTTTAAAGGCAAAGTTTACCTTTGGTTTTTGAAACCGTTCGATTGTTTTAATCCTATATAAATGTATATACAATGAAACTAACCTGTAAAAATTTCACTTAAAAAGGTGGTAGCTTTTTTTGAGATGTCGCCCAAAATCTGGAGCGGTTATGTCCACGCATGAAGAATAGTTCCTAATAGGAATACACAATCTGAGAAACGTTTCTGTCTCAGACTCAAATTTTGGGGGATAAAAACTGACATGTCTTTCCATATCCACATTATTTTGAATTGAAATATTTCTAAAAATGCTTTATACTATCGAAAGTTGCTGTACTTCTTACCAAGTAAGTTTTTATTGCCATTAATTTTTACCAATCGTTTACCTTCCCTTTAAATACGCACAGCGTATTCTTATAAATATTCGGTTTGCGGTAACACCATGTGTATAAACATCTACTTTGCTGTGTAGATTTTGTTCTTTAGAGAACTTGTCTTGCTATTTATTCTACTACCGCGGAGTAGATTATCGGAATTCGGGATACTTCTCAGTTCTGAAAAGAACTGTCCTGCTTATTAACTACAACCTGGGCGGGAGGTACGAAATCGGCATGAACTACTGCTTTAGCTTTGTGGATCGGGGGGACTTCTCGTAATTAACCCTCCTACTGTCAGTGACTCTTGGCAACATTTTCCAGTGAGTTGACCAACCATTTGAAACCATTCGACTGCCAAGGTTGTGTACGGTGGCACAACTGTGCACAGAACTAACTGTGAACTGTGTACATGCATTCCCTCATGGTATCATATTGCAGGCTGGCATAGTTTATCTATCATTCAAAACCACAGTGAATGGTATTGAATGGTCAGACAGCAAGAGGGTTAACTGCACTGCTGCGGAGTGAGTTCTTTTGATCTCAACGTTTCGGCTAGCTTACTCTAGTCATCGTCAGGAGACTGACATGTTAGTCTATTTATAAGGATTCAGAGGTTTCAGTGTAGAGTCAGTCACTGCTCTGATTGGTTCTTCTGAAAGGAGAACTGTGATTGGAGGGCTCAGAGTTATTGTGTGGGTTGCCCATTGTGTGTGAGTGCCCTGTGTAGTGGGGCGTGTCAGTAGACTGTGGGATATCAGTAGAGTAGGGTGGTAGGATTGTGTGCCAAATATTGCTGATGAAGTAGCCGATATCTTGATGCACTGTATCCCAATCTATGACATGGTCTAGATCGGCAGAATGTTTGACAATGGCAGATTTGTCATATTCTCCTCTGTGGCCATGGGCTTTGTGTTCTTTCAGCCTTGTTTTCAGCCTTGTGTCTCTACCCGTCTCGCCAATGTACACTTTTACACTTTACCACAAGAGCAAGGAGTCTGGTAAACTCCCGCTTGACTGCTAGAGTCATACTTGTCTTTGTGGGTGTGTAGCTTCGTTTCCAACTTGTTGCGAGTAAGGTAGTAGACCTTGATATCTACTTCACGGAGGATATGTTGAATTTTGTGTGAAGTGTGACCAATGTACGGAAGGACCGAAATGGGCATGTCTTCGGAGTTTGAAGACTGAGAGTTTTGTTTAGGAATAAACTCTTGTTTGTTCGGCCTGTACCCATTCTCTTTTAGCACTGTGTTAAGGTGCTCCAGTTCCATTGGTAAATGTTCATCGTCACAAATAAATTGCGCCCTTTGGAGTAGGGTGCGGTTTACTGAGGCTTTCACGGAAGGAGGATGAAATGACCGAGCAGTCAAATAGCGGTCTGTGTGAGTCCGTTTTCTGTTCACGGAGTGTGCAAGAGAACCATCAGCATATTCTTATTGTATTAAATTTATACTGTGATAAAGTTCACCTCTGACCCTTTGCATCTGCAACATTTAGGGAAGGGTTTGCAGCCAGGGTTGCAGCATGGCTCCACATTAGGATCTGTTCCATTAATCTGGGATTTCCCCCAAGTCATTCCGGCAACCAATTTATCTCTGATTTGTCCTATTTCTTCAAGTACACTCTGATAGTGTTTGTCAGTACTGAGGTCATAGCGTTCACCAGGATCACGATTAAGGTCAAACAGGAGTGGGAGGGAATGATAGGTAAGAGTAGTATTACTGCAGTCATGATCGATGTTGGTTGGTCCTGAGAGATTATTTCCTTGTGTGAAATAATGGGCCTTGTACTGCTTGTAGCGAACTGCAAAGACACCTCGCTTAGGGTTTGCATCATATGGGTAGTACAGGAAGGATTCTCTCAGACTCTGGAATAAAATCAAATTGTCAAAGGAAGATTTATGTAATGATGACACAGAGAGGCAAAAAACAAAATGTGACGTGTCCTTGAAATCTTGATACACCTGTTGAGTTTACAAAGTGTACTTTCTAAATAAATAAGTTTACTGAGTAGAAGACTGTTACAAAACTTTCCCATTCATAGCTTTTGAAATTAATTCCACTCCTCTAGTTCAAACAAACACTTCATTTTACCTTTCAGATCAAAAGTAATCATTTTTTGGACTGTAACATGAACAACAGATCCCAATTAACAGACTTGCAATGCTAAAAAAAATCCTTCATGATCAGGTCTGATCTGTTTTCCTCATTGACTAACGTAAAGACTATTATAGTGAGAACCCTCTGTGAAATTGTTGTGCGCACAAATGTATCTTGGAAAATAGACTGCGCAAGTCTCGCGCATAACAAAACAAGAAAACACGTTAAACGAAGAACATATTTTGTTTGATGTTAAATCTTTGTTTTAAAAATATATTTGTGAACAAATCTGAACAACAAAAATACTCATTACAATTTTTTTTTATGAGATTAAATTTTTTACAACAAATACAAATAATACTCTGCTATTATTATTGAAACAAAATAAAACCTTTGGGACAAGGATGCTTGTTTGATCTGAACTTTTTAGAAACCCCTTTTGTTAATCTAAATTCAAATTTGTGCAACCACTAAAAGCTGGTTTATACGCGGACACGCGATGGTCACACGGGCGTAAAATTGAAACGTGGCACAGTTCATAGAGGACGCTGACTCCTCAACAACCATAGACTGCAATGAAAAGACTTAGTGTCTGGCTATAACAGCATCTGGCGATTATCATCGCGCGACGAAAACAAGCATTTACATAAGTTTCATAAATCACATAGGCAACAATTCTCAATTTTTTTCAAGTAACCGGAAGCCGAGTTCAAGTTTATTTCTTGGGTTTTCTTCATTATTTTGTTGAATTGATTTTACTTTCATATTTTGTATCACTTAGTATTACATTCCCAATAACATTTATAGTTTTCATGGCCAGAAAATAAGTTAAACTAAAATATTTGATGAAACAAAATCTTGCCCATGTAAAACTCCATTTGGTTGGGACCAAGTCTATAGCCTTTACTGGACACCTCTTCATCAAATTGCACAAATGTTGCACCTCGCTTTAACTTTGTACAAACAAACTCAATGGCGCAAAGATTAATTGTTTTTGGATTAAGCTTTTCATAACAAAATCAAGATACAACATTTTTGGCCCTAACCCACTAACATCATCCCAGCTTTTGACTTCAATGTGAACACAATGACATTTAAGTTTGATAATTATTCTCACCTTCAGTCTCTCAAATAAAATTGGTGACATATCCACACCATCAAGGGTTGTACTGACAGGCAAAGAGGCACCAGTAATGTTAGCTACAGTAGGCAACAGGTCAAGTGAACTGGCAAGCTCTTGGGTACGTCCAGGCCTAATTTTCCCAGGCCAGTAGGCAATAGCTGGTACTCGTTGCCCACCCTCATAGGTTGTGCCTTTTCCACATTTGAGAAGACCAGCACACCCACCTCTGTACTCTCTAAGGATGCTTGGCCTGAAAGACAAAATGCAATGCTTTATTTAGTGTTGGTGTTTTACATTATTTACAACCTGTTTTGTATAAGTTTGAAGTGCAACAAATACCAACAGTAACTGGAGATCTTTTGACAATAGCTTTTTCTTAGACTATGTCATTAGCATTGTAGCTAGAATGAAATAAAAAAAACATACTGTGCCAATGCACAATACAAGTATCTATTTTAAAAAGCATCAGAGAGATTTGGGTCGTAGATGCTCCCTGATGCCATTTGGTTGCATTCTTCATGAGGAAATGAATGAAATACATATAAGACAAATCTTCAGAACTTTCTTACATGTTTATGTTGCAACAATTTTGATTTTCAAAGAAAGCTTTAAGTGGTAATCTAAAATTACTAGCTTTATACTTCTTTTTTTATGGCTCCTTATTAATTTTGAAATTTAAAAGCTACTTATAGATATTGGTTCGATGGCAGTATTGAAGGTTGCAAATATATAAAACTTGAAAAAAAGAAAGAAGTAAAGCTCTATCCAATAAGCTCCACCTTTTGATGCAAAAGTTAAATAAAAGTCTAGTGCGACTATGAAAAAATTAAAAAAAACCTGGTGCAATAATGCATTGTTTAGATAATTGGGGCAGATATGCATAATGCATGTGAAGCTCTGATAATGGACTTTGCTATGGGTGGCAAGACTTAACCCTCATCCCCTAATGTCTTTGACCTCTTCTATATCCTTCACTCTACGCACGTGTAACTCTAACCGCATGTATGACTTTAATAAATGTGTTTGTTTGCTCAAATGAAAAACAAGCGTCATTAGGGCCCACAGTCACGAATTCCTGCAAAGTCAGGCCACTTCCTGAGCAGTATTTTGAAAGATTTAAGACCGTTTTAAATCTCACCCATTGTCAGAGGTGAAGAACACAAACGTATTCTGTGCAACTCTACTCTTATGAAGCTGGTCAATGATCTGACCAACACTCCAGTCAAGTTCTGCCAGAGCATCACCAAATGTGCCTCTTGTAGTGCTGTTTCTAAACTCTTCACTAGCAAACTGTGGGTGGTGGGTGTGCTGGTAGGCATAATACAGGAAAAATGGTATCTGTTTTTCAGCATTCCTGGATATATACTCCTTGGCATAGCTGGTGTAGCGTTTCTCCAAAGACAAAAGATCAACCGGCTGTTCAATAATTGTTTTACCTTGATAGAGTGGACAGCCTGAGTACTGGATGTCACAGTCATCAAAACAGCTATCATTTGGGTAGAAGCACACAGGGCAAAAGCACATATCATGAGAGTATGGTATCCCATAATACTCATCAAAGCCCTGGTAGACGGGTAGGAATTGACCATCCTTGCCAGCTCCCAAGTGCCATTTGCCAACAATTGCAGTGGAGTAGTTCAATGGTTGTAGGATCTCAGCTATAGTGATTTCATTGTGTGGAAGGCCCCCAGTGGAGCTTGGTATGAAGACACCTGGCCATACTCCTGAGCGTGTCTGGTAGCGACCGGTTAGAAGTGCTGCCCTGTACACAAGTAAATAAGATCTGGAGTTAATCCATTTAAGTAAGTACCTCTAGAGTTGAAATTTGAATACTACTTGGGAGTGGTTTGTCATAGTTTATGTTACTTCAGAAAGGCCTACTTGTAATTTAGATTTTGAGGTCTCAAAATCAACCATCTGAAAGCACACAACTTCGTGTGACAAGGGTTTTTTTTTTTCATAGTTATCTCGCAACTTCGACAACCAATTGAGCTCAAGTTTTTATAGGTCTGTTATTTTATCCATATGTTGAGATACACCAAGTGAGAAGACTGGTCTTTGACAATTACCAATAGTGTCCAGTGTCTTTAAATAAGAAAAATAAAAGATAATCAAATTTAAAGAAAAATATCCAAACAAAACATAAAAAACAAAACAAACACATAATTTGAAACGACACGTTTGAGACAAACTAAAATGCAAGTTTTGATTTTGGTTTTGCTTGTTTTCAAATGCACACTCTGACCATTATACAGTGCACAGTTACACTGTACTAAAACATTAGTAGCTTAAGTTATATAGTTAGTTCGGTATGCTATTTAGCCATCAACCAAATGGAAACAAACTATAATTCAACACAACATATATAGTTCATAATGAGTAAAAAAGTTGCAGATTCACGTTTAAACTCCTTTTCATTATTTTAACTATTGATTATAAATAAAATCATTTATAATTTGCAATCCGGGTTCAGAAGTTCTTATTTAACTGACACTAGCAAACCTCAAATGGCCAAAGGTGATTATACAGAAACCTGTACATGGTGTTATTGGATTTACAGAAGGCTTTTGATATTGTATACCATGTGATTTTATGTCAACAATTGCAAGCTATTTGGTATTTATTCAGATTCTACTTATTGGTTTCAACCATCTCTCAGATAGGCAGCAAATTGTCACGGTCAGTCAGGTGGAATATCAACCAATGACAGAATGAGAATTAAACATGTGGCGTTCCACAAGGCAGTATATTGAGGGCCTCTACTTTTCCCCTGCTAATGTGAACGATATTAAAATGAGTGTCCAATCTAATTTGATGCTATATGCTGATGACAGTTGAGTGCTTGGGCTAGTTGCGATAATCGTAACTCTCCATCCTCCCGCTGGTCGGAGAGGATGGACACACAATGGAGGGTTTATACGATTATCGCAACTATGCCTGGGCTAGAAATAAAATAAGTAGAATCATCTGCAGGAATGGCTGATTGATAACAAACTGTCTCTGCACCTCGGCAAAACTAAGTCTATTCTTTTGGGATCCAAGAAGAAATTATAAGCAATGTTGATAAATTTGAAGTTTCTTGTTCTGGGAAGATTGTTACTAGTGACTAGTGACAGTCATGACAGTGTAATACTCAAACTTCAACATTTTCAAACTCAAATATTTGGGCATTACATTTGATCAGAGTCTAACACTACAGGTGAGATCATTTTAAATTCTGTAATTAAAAAGGCTGTGCTTTATTGCATTTTCTTAACAGACATGCCAACTGTTTTATAAACGAGAGATCTCGCAAAACACGCCCCACCTTGATGGACTACACACAGGAGAAGTCACATAAAACTGCATAAACTGCAATCCGTTTGAAGATAAGTTACTCAAATTGGGTGTTATTGACGTTGGATGGCCGTAAGATTCAAGATCTCCATAACCCAAATCGTCAGCAAATAAAATCACAACATTTGGTCGAGACGTTTCGATACACAAACAAACTGGATTGTTACTGAACACCAAAGTCAAAGTGAACATGAAAACTACCGAACCTCTGGGCGCCGCCATGTTTGGTAACGCAAAGCAATCTGGGATGTCTTTTATAAGCACTTGGTGTCGTATGATTCTATTGGACAATAGCAAGCTGAAAGACTAAACCTAGCCAATCATGAAACGTCTTATATTATTAGAATAAGTTTCCTCGCAACGCTGATACATTTTTGTCTTCTGCTGCTTGGATGGATGATGGAGCATGGAGGTAGGCCTCGTTTTTACTTATTAAATCGTTCTTTTTCGAACTCGGGGCAGTGAGTTGGAACCTTCTGAGAGTTATATACCCGATATAAGCGTCTTGAATTAGGTAGTGTATGTTTTGTGGTAATTTGCAGGAATTTTCTGTGTGACTTGACTGAGTCAGTGAGTGCTGAATCAGTCATGTCAGTCTCATGGAAACCAGTCATCTCGCCCCCCGGCAAAGTCGCCCCCCACAAAGTCGCCCCCTGCAAAGTCGCCCCCCAGCAAGCTCGCCCCCTCCAGGTACAAACTCGCCCCCTCACAATGTCGCCCCCTACAAAAGTCGCCCCCGCCAAAGTCGCCCCTCGACACAGTTGCCCCTTGGTATTTGCGTGAAAGTTTACGTAAGCGCGGCGGTCCCAGCGTGCAGCGCCCAAAAAGAGCATGCAGTACCAGAATTGTGATGGAGCATGTAGAAGTTAAAGTGTAAAATTAATATTCATGTGTTTTTAATAATTTTCTTTTTGAGAGTTTCTTCTTAAAGGCACAGTACACGTTTGGTAAGGCCACGAGAATGAAAGTTTTAGATTTGCGTCCGGGCATTTTTGAAATGACATGAGGCTTTTTTTCATTTTTCATTATTCATTATTTTTTTGTAGTATAAGAAGCTTCTTCAACGACCCACAATTCAATGCGCGCACGTGTGTATACGGCGCTGTGTGAAGCGCATTCCACGGGTTTGCGCAATCTGCATATTGCGCACACTTTTGCAAAATTGGCCGCTTAAACTGCCAGTATAAAGAGTGCAAACTGCAGATTGCGCACAATTTGCAAGGTCGGGCAGATTAACTGCCAAATCTGCAGAGCGCAAACTGCAGTTTGCGCGCAATTTTGCCTAATTCGTTGTGCAAATCCGTTAATTGCGCTCAAACACATGAACGATCGTGGACTTATTCGTCAATCGTGTCGGAATAAAAAAAATAACGCGAAATTAAAAAACATTTCCGACCTACCGACCCAATTTTAATGACATATAATCGGAAACAGAACCCTTTTATTGTTTGGCCTGAATTGAAACTTAAAAATTTGTGATGCAGAGTCTTTTTTGTGGAAATAATGAAATTTTGTGAAAATAATGAAATTTTTCGGCGGTAGCTTTCAGAGCATGCGGGCGGTGGACGCAAATCTATAACTTTCATTCTCATGGCCTAATAGAGCCTACCGATTGTGTTAATCCTATATAATTATGTGGGTACATAAAAAACATTACAGTGCAAGATTTATTTATTTATTATGTCTCCTGTAAATTTGTCTATTCGTCTTTTGATAGTTTTTAAAGTACATACATGTATGTTTTTTACGTTATTTATCCTCAACAAAAATGTATGAAGTCTTTTAGGATCAAATAAATGTTTCTTTAAAGGAACATTACAGAATTGGTAATTGTAAAATATACTTTTGATGACAGATTTACATAAAACTTACACGGTCTAATGATGATGATAGTAGAAAACATCCCTAGAAATATTTCTGTCTGAAATGCCATATTTGATGAGAAATAAATCAAACTAATTTCCGATTGGAGTTTATATCGCTCATGAGCGTTTTATTCATGCATTGTATAACACATGCAAATTTGTAATCGGTTTCGCACTATTTTCTCGTGACCCAGATGGCCGATCGATCTCAAACTTCTACAGGTTTGTCAGTTTATGTATATGGTGGATTACATAAAGTGCTTACACTGCCAGCAACTGTTTTGTTAGCAAAAACCAATTCTGTAATGTTCCTTTAACTTCTTTTTAAGAGTTACAACGGGAAAAAATTGGTTGTTTTTCAATTAGTAAAAGTTATTAAGTTATTTACCCTCAACAAAAATGTAAAAAAGTCTTTAAGGATTCCCTTTTCTTGAAACAAGTTAAAAACAACAAAATTTCCCCTTAGAAAATCATTGCAACATAAATGTGTAAAGTCTTTAAGGATTCCCTTTCTTGAATCAAGTTAAAAACAACAAAAATTTTCCCTTAGAAAATAATTGCAACAATAGCAAAAAAAATGTATAGGGGCAACTGTGTCGGGGGCGACTTTGTTAGGGGGCGACTTTGTCGGGGGGGGGGGGGACTTTGTAGGGGGCGACATTGCGAGGGGGCGAGTTTGTACCTGGAGGGGGCGAGCTTGCAAGGGGGCGACTTTGCAGAGGGCGACTTTGCAGGGGGCGACTTTGCCAGGGGGCGAGATGACTGGCAATCAGTCTCATAACTCACTGCCAACTGGCATGACTGGCTCTGTGTTAGCCCCTTTGAAAACATTCATACAGTCTCTTAAAAATAGAGACTGTTTTGGTCTGTACTACGTGGGCTGGGAGGGTGTTCCAGTGGGTGATGCTTCTAAGTTCTATATGTAAACAAATTCTTTCTGATAGTGACTGAAGACTGAACTGTTGTCTAAACATGCTAAACTAAAAGTGAATGCAGAAATATGATTGATACTCGTAACTCAGTCATCATTCATAACCATACTTGACAGCAAATAAAGATTCTTCTAATTTTCTATGCTTTTCACTCTTATCTTAGTCTTATTGAACTCGCATTTCTTTACAGGTTTGCTAACCCAGCCATCAGACCAATCTGTTGAAAATAGCACAGTTCAACTTTAATTTGATCCAGTATTTCAATTTGCAAGTTAAGAAGGAAACTGACAACACACTAGCGACAGTGCGGTGACAGAAACAATCATGGAAGGTGACGACTTGGAATTTACAGCACAAAAGAGGGTATGATTGAATCCAGCAATTAATTTTAATAAGCATTTTTAAATGATAATAAATGTGCCGTCATGTGTTCAAGGGTTGGATTTGTTTATTTTGGACACTCGTTGTTGTCTTTTATGTCTGTGGTTCAGCGCTCAATCTTTCATGCACCTTCCAGACACATGCACAAATGTCAAGCACTGAGTTAGCCCCATGAATAGGGCCAATCCACTCCGTATCCTTGGCCCCAGCACCACTGCAGACCAATTCTTTAGCCCTATGATGTTTGACGTGTGATGTTTTTTAAAGAAATTTTAACAGTCCGGCTATCTGCAAGTACATAAGCATTCAATCGGTAAGTTTCACGATCTAGATCTTTGCAGATAAAAAACATCATATTCATAGGGCGAAAGAATTGGTCTGCAGTGGTGCTGGGGCCAAGGATACGGAGTGGATTGGCCCTATTCATGGGGCTAGCACTGAGTCACAGATGGCAGTGTTCGAAATAAACTGTTTATGATCTAGTAGGACTAGTGGACTAGTAGCACTTATTCCAGCTGTATAAATAGTGCCAATACGCTGCTGGACTTCCTCAGCTTCTTGGCCCTATGCCTAAATACCTCCAGGAGGGAGGTGAAATAATTTTCCCAGTTGTCACTCACCGTAACTCATTTGTGGACAGCACATAAAAGACAAAAATGTGCGCGCTCGTTTTAGTGTAATTTTATGAAAAATCTCAGAGCTGACAATCGCTCATTTAAACATCAAGGCGCGGATGAGGTTTAAATCGAGTGATTGTCAGCTCAGAGATTGTTTATAATGTTACACAAAGACGAGGTTTGTAAATGGAATTACAAGTTTGTACCTGTTAAACGGTTAAATTGTTAGGCCTAAATGTCTCAACATTAAAATAAACAACCTGCCCCTTGAAAAGGTGGCACAAGTGTTGCAATTAATAGTAATAATGAATTAGTTTGAGTAACTTTGTAAACATGTTGGTCATCCTTCGCCAGATCATGATGATGACCAAAATGTAATGAAAAGTGATGTGTCATGTAGGGTGCAATTAAGACCCTAACCATGTAGTCCTGGTGCCAGCTTGTCTTTGTGGGCGCTACAGGCATTGTGATGTGGATGATGGTGTATATTGACTGATTGGAGAGGGGATTGGAGATGGGAAAAAGAAATAACCTCCCTCCTGACCTGCAGAAATTGAAAAGGAAGGGTGCTAAAAATCTAGGGTTTGTTTATGATCTTTTTTTCAGACTTTGGATCCAGTTTTAGCGCAAAGTAGAAACCCGCAACAAGTTTAAAACTGCCCGCAAAGTTTAAACTTGAGCAAGCTCTACTTTGTGCTTGACAACACTAACAGGTCTAGCCGAACACTGTTCTAGCTGTGGTTATGCAGCCCTTTCTTCACATGTTGACATAAAATTATTAAAAATCCGATGCTGAATCTGGCCACAATTATTTTAAAGAGTTTTTTTTGTTTGTTTTTTGCGGGGGGGGGGGGCATCTTTTCCATTTGATGATATGGTAATACAAATCCAATTTTTAGCAAGCAACGGTATTGGAGGATCTTTAACTTTCACTACTTTCTTGAATCATTCTTGAGACTCTTGCTCTGGGTCATCATGTATGTATATTGTTGTGAGATTGATCATTGATCCCACTGGGGACCATTAAAGGCAGTGGACACTATTGGTAATTACTCAAAATAATTATTACCATAAAACCTTACTTGGTAACGAGTAATGGGGAGAGGTTGACAGTATAAAACATTGTGAGAAACGGCTCCCTCTGAAGTGACATAGTTTTCGAGAAAGAAGTAATTTTCCACGAATTTGATTTCGAGACCTCAGAATTAGAATTTGAGGTCTCGAAATCAACCATCTGAAAGCACACAACTTCGTGTGACAAGGGTGTTTTTTCTTTTATAGTTATCTCGCAACTTCGACGACCAATTGAGCTCAAGTTTTTACAGGTTTGTTATTTTATCCATATGTTGAGATACACCAAGTGAGAAGTCTGGTCTTTGACAATTACCAATAGTGTCCAGTGTCTTTAAGCATGTACATTTATTGATTCCATCATGGTGATATTGAGCTGCTGTTCCAGCTACATGTCGTCACCGACGCCACAAACTGACACTACGTATCTACGTGTGTGTCAGTTCGTGGCGTCGGTGACGATGTATGTGTAGTTAAGAACAAGAACAGCTTGGTGTAGGGCTGTCTTCTTGAATTTGAATGATTTTGCTTTGACAGGATGCCAGAAAAGGGCGGCGTGCAAGGCAGGAGAAGCTTGAATCATCAGCAAACAACCAGCCAAATGGAGACATTGGTGGGGATGAAACACCGGAGGGCACTATTCCCATGTCAGAGAGAAATGGCAGTGTAAGTTTTAAAAGATATCGCTGCACATTTACAACTGTTGGGATGGCACTTGGTAACGTCAGCTTCTAATGTGAACTGCCTTGTCTATGACTTTTTCACAGGACTTGGGAAAAGTACTTGGGGTACAGTGTTTTACACACAATGGTTTGGGGGTAAAACCGAACAATATTCTTTTATTCCCGATGCAAAAATAACATCTATTAAATTGCTTTGTCCATGATGTAATGTTTTATAAGTATGACTTTGTCTTTTTCTTTTAAAGTTGTTTTCCCATGGGTGGATGCTTGATGCCACATCTGACCAGACACAGTCATGGTTACTATAGAAATGTACAATTCAACTTGAAAATAAATGATTAAATCAGCACAAAAATATGCAAGGACCCTCAAATGTTAATTATAACAACCATATTGCATTATTCTCTGTTTCTTATAGCCTCGAGGTCCTCCTAACAGACCCAAAAGGAGACAAGGGGGATGGGCTGACGACGCTCCTAAAGTGGACAAAAAAGTGTAGGTATCTAGTCAAACAACATTGATGTTTATTGTTACCAAAGTTTTCCCAGCCTGCCTGATAAACTGTGAATCAATCTTTTCATATTGAATTGGTGATTTAGTAAAAGTAAAAACCAGAAAATACACAACATCCTCAATGAATCTATGCAGTGATCAAATATTTGGTTATTACACAGACGCTAATTGACTCTTTTAATTTGAGCTTTTGATACAAAGAGTTCAAGGAGAAATCTTCTGCATGACAAATTCTCACTATAGACCACAGGTCTTGTAGCTCAACACTTTCACTGGACCAGAAATCTATTTTATTTTATGTTTGCTGAATTTTTAGGCAGAGGTTTGGATTTTAAAAGCTACATTTAGTGAAAAGGGTTCATAGCAAAACTTGTAAAGTATGTGCTCTGAACATCACAAGTAGACTGCAGGACTTGTTTGATAGTGGGGTTATGTACATGTGTGTAGCCAGTGGTCCAATGAGTATTGCAAGCATGTATTTATTCCCTGTTTTCCAAGGCTTTGCAATGATACCGGATAATATGAGTATAGTGTACTAACAAATTAGTAAGCCTGGCTGCCTGAATTCTTGCAGGCTTTAAACTAACAACCAACAAAGTAATGACTCTGTAGGCCTATTGTTGTGTTTTTATTTCTCTTAAAATAATTGTTCCCTATGCCTGCCTTACACAATTTATTTCCTAGTCGGCTGTGCATTTGACTAGCCTGTATAAATCTGTACTAACTTGTGTGATTTGTATGCCCCGTCAGTGAAGCCGAAGGGGCATGTAGCATTTGCCTTGTTTGTGTAAAGTTTTTATTTAAAATAACCCTAGATTCACACAAGCAGGGATACCTTAGGATTAAATGTGACTAGTCCACACGTCTCTTTACTAGTGTTTGCACACCATGATAATGACTTAATTCAGCCCTAACTCCTGCCTCCCCCAATCCATGGATTTCAGTTTGTTTTGCCATGGCGCATTTATTTCATTGCATGTTTTGTCATTCTGTTGCTCATTTGTTTCTCCTCCTATATGGCCGCAATGAAGGTCGGAGAGTGTAAGTGATCTGCAGAATTTCTCGGAGTAAGTTCTTGCTTAAAGATTGTGTTGTTGCATCACTTGATTTTTTTCAGTACCAACACTTAGTTAGATTCATAATTGATGTTTCTATTGTACTTTTTATATGGTAGTCAGTTAGAT
This sequence comes from Pycnopodia helianthoides, assembly GCA_032158295.1. NCBI lineage: Eukaryota > Metazoa > Echinodermata > Asteroidea > Forcipulatida > Asteriidae > Pycnopodia > Pycnopodia helianthoides. Next base: position 6,528,894 of record CM063243.1, on the reverse strand, counting down.
ATATTGCATCATGTGTGCGGTTGGAATGCAAAGTAAAAGGTGGTATATGTTGTGACCAAACACCACTGAACTTGAATAAGCAGTCACGATACTCAAAGTATTCAATTGGCTACCAGAATGATTAAGCAATAGTAACAGACAGTTGAAGTCAGTGACGCAACCAATTTGCAAATAAGTATCTTATGTTTACCGAGTGTTGTGTGTAATGGGTCTATAGTCATTACAGCATTGAACACTTCACATGGGCCTAATTTTATAGCACTGCTAACACTAAAACAGTAAGCAAAGATTGGGGGCTTTAGGTTGCAGAGAATTTAATGCATACTGTACATAGGTATTGACCACTGTGCCATGCTCACCATTTTGGGAGTCAACAGGTAAGTGTGTAAATGCAAGACAACTGCATAACACACAGGGACATTGACTCCTAAAATGGGGCAACCAAGATTATTGTGATGATAATGTGAGGTGACATAGGTCAATAGAGGGCTTAGTTAAAGACCATAGAACCTGGAGAGTTAAAGACCATAGAACCTGCAGAGCTAAAGACCATAGAACCTGGAGAGTTAAAGACCATAGAACCTGGAGAGCTAAAGACCATAGAACCTGGAGAGTTAAAGACCATAGAACCTGGAGAGTTAAAGACCATAGAACCTGGAGAGTTAAAGACCATAGAACCTGGAGAGTTAAAGACCATAGAACCTGGAGAGTTAAAGACCATAGAACCTGGAGAGTTAAAGACCATAGAACCTGGAGAGTTGAAGAGCATAGAACCTGGAGAGTTAAAGACCATAGAACCTGGAGAGTTAAAGACCATAGAACCGGGAGAGTTGAAGACCATAGAACCTGGAGAGTTAAAGACCATAGAACCTGGAGAGTTAAAGACCAAAGAACCTGGAGAGTTAAAGACCATAGAACCGGGAGAGTTGAAGACCATAGAACCTGGAGAGTTAAAGACCATAGAACCTGGAGAGTTAAAGACCATAGAACCTGGAGAGTTAAAGACCATAGAACCTGGAGAGTTAAAGACCATAGAACCTGGAGAGTTAAAGACCATAGAACCTGGAGAGTTAAAGACCATAGAACCTGGAGAGTTAAAGACCATAAAACCTGGAGAGTTAAAGACCATAGAACCTGGAGAGTTAAAGACCATAGAACCTGGAGAGTTAAAGACCATAGAACCGGGAGAGTTGAAGACCATAGAACCTGGAGAGTTAAAGACCATAGAACCTGGAGAGTTAAAGACCAAAGAACCTGGAGAGTTAAAGACCATAGAACCGGGAGAGTTGAAGACCATAGAACCTGGAGAGTTAAAGACCATAGAACCTGGAGAGTTAAAGACCGTAGAACCTGGAGAGTTAAAGACCATAGAACCTGGAGAGTTAAAGACCATAGAACCTGGAGAGTTAAAGACCATAGAACCTGGAGAGTTAAAGACCATAGAACCTGGAGAGTTAAAGACCATAAAACCTGGAGAGTTAAAGACCATAGAACCTGGAGAGTTAAAGACCATAGAACCTGGAGAGTTAAAGACCATAGAACCTGGAGAGTTGAAGACCATAGAACCTGGAGAGTTAAAGACCATAGAACCTGGAGAGTTAAAGACCATAGAACCTGGAGAGTTAAAGACCATAGAACCTGGAGAGTTAAAGACATCATGGGGATGTGACTTATGGGGTTGGCTTTATCATTCTATGTCACCATGGAACCAGAAACAGGCAAATAGTTACGCTCAAAAGGACATCAAGAGTAACCATAAGAATTTTGAACACTAAAGTTCCACGGTTGCTGGTTGTAAAAATTCAATGTACAGTATGTATTTGTGTGTTTGCAATACGTAGCTTGCTTGCTTGATGTGAAGGTTTGCTGTGTTGTGGCATGCAGTAATAGCAGTTTAGTTCAGTAAGTGTATTTCTGCTGATGGAATTACACTTCTGTGTGAGTGACTCTGACCATAAAGCATGGACCATGGTCTAACAATGAGTTTGAGGTTTGGTTAAATGCAACTTATTCCCTAGTCTTGGTCCAAGGTGCTTCTATCTTATACTTTTACGCGGTGTTTGCAAAAATGAAAAAACTGACTTGCTGACAATTGAATTCAGCTGCTTCAGCTGTTGTACGCTTACGCTAATTGCAGTGTTATTTTAAAAACCAAATCCTCAAAGCACAGGGTACCCCAAATTTGATATATTTTGATACGCACACTTTTGAGATAGCCAGAAGCACTGTGCACTGTGATCAAACATTTCATAAGTGCAATGAGGATGACTTATTGTAGTCACCCTGACTTTAACAACCAGTTTTGTTTTGCAGTATTAACCCTTTTATTAAAGACCGTAATGGTTGCATAGTAAATATTATAATTTGTATATGTGTGCAATGTAGGACCAAAGTCAGCAGGGCCCAATTTAATGCACTGTTTACCACAGAATTCTGCGTTTTTTTCTGTTGGCCGTAAGCGCAGAATTCTGCAGTAAGCAGGGCCATGCAATTGGGCCCTGATGATTATGGTGTCTCAGTGTCTCTAGGATGTACAATGTAGGATGTCAACATTCAACACAGTGTGTTCATATGATGCCCACTCTTGCTTGTACAGTGTGTTAGGGCCTAAATCAGTATCAGGTATTGTAACACCCTATAAAGAGATTCTGCCTTTTGATTGGTCCAGAGCACATCACAAGTAAAAGTGTTTAGTATTTAACAACAGGGAGAGATATTTTAAATTACGAGACTAGCCTTGTAAAGGTATACAAGATGCTGCAATATGCAGCCAACCTTGTCAGGAACACTGGACAGACCCATTCTCTTAACAGTAATGATCAGTGACAATTAACACACAAGACCTATCTTCATATATCTTGCTTAAGGACACAAATGCCTTAACCAGGACCCTAATCTACACTCTGACAACACCAAACCTTGAGCCTTTGTTCGACAATGGCCGCTCAACAATGACATTTAATTTCTAACATTTCTAAAATAACTGTTAGTTGCTGTCTTGTTTTATGATGATATTTCTCTTAGGATTTTAGTCAGAAATTTGGAAAAATATCTGTATATAAATTTGTGTTGAATTGAAAAATGCCAAAATTCAAAACAACTTGGTGTCTAAAACACCACTAGACTGCCCCCTCCCCCGGCCAACACCATGGTTTAATTGTTACAACGTGCTCCCAAATGAGCCAAATTATCCATGTTTTGGCAAATAGCATATGGTTGGATGACCCTGAACAGAAACAATTAGATTGTGACCTAAAACTCCAAATATACAGCTTCTATTTTATACTCACGCAGTGGATCTTGCTCTTTAAAATTGATTAATGCTATTGGATTATTTTGCTCCGGTCATCATCTGCCATGTTTAAAACAAACTCTGTAGGAAATTTCAAAACTGTACAACTTGTTGTAGTCACAGCAAGTAACTCTGTTATCATAGCCAATCAAACTAACATGAACACCGATTATCAATGACCAAAGCTCAAATGTGTTTCTGTTTAGGGTCGATGCAAAGCTCACCCAATTAAACAGAAAACCATGGTCTTTTGTTATCTAGGGTTAATGATGATATCTGTATAGAGATAGAGTGGATTATTGTGACATACTCAAACTATTATTGTTATTATATGATGTCTTCTAGTGAGCGATCACGGCCAGAAAGCCCCAAAAAGAGAGACGACTCAGATGATGGTAAGTTCAACATCTCTGTAGCTTCTAAATTTTTAACTGCCAGTGTGTTGAAGAATGAGTCTGTGCCTCCCATAGTGTTACACTTGATCTACATGTAGGTTTACCAAGTTATCCTTTGAGATGGCAAAATGTGCTAGAAATAGGTTCAACTTCATTTGTGTGTGTGTGTACATGTTGTAATGACACATTCAGTGACTGTGATACAAAGTTGCAGGTAATTGTGCTATGGCAAGATATGTACATGTTATGATCTTGAGTTCAATAGCAAACTATTCAGACCATAGTAACTACCTAGTTACAAAGCTTATGTAGATGACCATGTGGGTCTCCGCCCAATCCACATGCAAGGCTCTGGTGGGTTGGGGGGATTCAAACTGTGGTCTACAGAGGTGAAAGGCAGGGCAAGATACCATTGAGCCAATCTGATCGCAATAAGACACATGTCATTTTGTAACCATCTTGTTTTTTCTTCCATGCAGATCATTGTAATAAAATGGCAACATAGTTTGATACCTTTTTGGTTATGCTGATTATAGTCAGTATTCAGATTAGTATTGTACATAGGGGACATGACAAATATGGTGGCAGCATGGTCTAAACACTCTTTCCTTTCTGTTTCACAGATATTCCAGTTATTCCAGACTTGGATGACGTACAAGAGGAAGACATGGCAGCACAAATTGCAGCGCCCCCTAGTGTTCAAGTCAACCGTGTTGCAACATACCGTGAGCTTGATAATGACCTACTGAAGCATTCTCAGCTACTTACACTGGTAAATTAAAACAATAAATTTCACTAAACTTCTTCAAATAATACCTTTGAGAAAACATCAACCCTAGAAATCCTTCCCAATCAGAGTGAATATCGCACTCTGTTTGTCTGGTTTATCCTTTGTTAGGCCTTTAAAACTGTTCTGTTGCCCTCTAGTAAAAGGGTCGATCGATCATAATTAATGTAAATGTACTTAATGCCTATTGCAATTCATGTTGAATGGAATGATTTAATGATATGCAGCTGACAAGGTGTGATGTTCGGGCTGCATCCACAACAGGCAACAGACTTGGACAACCAGTAGTGGACATGTTTTAAATTGATGTTTTGACCATTCATATATATCAATTTGTGATTATAAAGTTCAAACAAGTACTGATCCTACAGATATCTAATGTTGTCTGAAAAACTTTAAAAGTCCAGGGAAACAGCATTTGAAAACCCCCATTTCTTTGATTTGATTACTGCAATTGAAATAAGGCCAGTGCAAACAAAATCCCTAGTAAAAACTTCAAACTGTTTTTTATTGTTTTAACTAAAACTTAACTGACTAATTTGATGACAGTTTGACAGGTTGGTTTTACGGTATGTTTATAGAAAACTGGAGGATAAGAATTCATTACCGTGTGGGAATATTGACTTATCCATAACAAGACTAAGACTGTATAAATCAACCTCTGATGAGGGAGAAATGCCTTGGAATGATGAAATGACACACAAATATATGCCAGCTTTGGAGTCGGAAGTATGCAGCGGACATGCTTTTGTGTGTGTGCAGTGGACATTGCTTTTGTGTGTGTGCAGCGGACATGCTTTTGTGTGTATGCAGTGGACATGCTTTTGTGTGACATAATGAAGGATAAGGTTTTCAGTAACACCATTTACTTGTAAGAAATTCGCGAATAGGATGATGTGGTTCTGGAAAGAAGATGGTAACCTGACTGCTTAAGACATGTAGGCTTAGTGCATAGTCCAACCCATCCAATCTTTGATCCAGCCATAGAATTTGGTAGTAAAATGGGACCCTGTGCTGAATTACAAACTTTATTATGTTATGATAGTAAAAGATCGTAAAGGATAATATTATCAAAAATGTTAAATTTATGCAATTTTTTTCTCTCTTTTCCTTAGGATAATGACATTGATCTGAAGTTGTTAACCAAAGTCTTATCAGCAGAGCAGGAAGTAATTGAGGAAGACAAACCTTGGGACTGGGACCTCCTCTTTACTGAGGTATCATCTGAACTCCAGACAGAGTGGGATAAACAGAGCGCTGACATAGAGGAAAAAGGCAAAGCTTAGCCTTAACTTTAATTCTCACATCAATGGTAGATCTAGGGGGTACAGAAGGAGTGGCAGCTCCCCGCTTCCAACACCACGGACTGGAACCATATCTGAACTCTAGACAGAGTGGGATAAACAGATTGCCGACACTGAGGACAAAGAGGCAAAATTGTAACTAATAACTATCATGTAATTGGCAAGTCAAGAAGGGTTGCAGAAGGATTGTAGCCCCTAGATATATGAATCCATTAGCCTTTTAGAGGTATAGTAGACACTATAGGAGTGCAATGTTTGGTTTGGGTGTGAATAGACAAATTTACCCAAACCTTATAGTGTCATAGTATTGTGTCCACCATATTACCAAATGGCTTATTGCCGTTGTTTTTAATGGCTTACTGGATTAGTGACTACCCAGCCCCTGGCTACCCAGAGCACTGGATACCAGCCCCTATCCATCCAGCCCCTAGCCACCCAGCCCCTGGCTACCCAGAGCCCTGGATACCCATTCCCCTAGCCATCCAGCCCTGGCTACCCAGCCCTGGCTACCCAGCCCCTGGCTACCCAGCCCCTGGCTACCCAGCCCCCTGGCTACCAGCCCCTAGCCATCCAGCCCCTGGCTACTCAGCCCCCTAGCCACCTAGCCCCTGGCTATCCATCCACCTAGCCACCCAGCCCCTGGCTACTCAGCCCCCTAGCCACCTAGCCCTGGTTTACCAATCCACCTAGCCACCCAGCCCCTGGCTACCCAGTTCCCCGGCCTTTCAGCCCCTGGCTACCCAGCCCCTGGCTACCCAGCCCCTAGCCATCCAGCCCCCTAGCCATCCAGCCCCTGGCTACCCAGCCCCCTAGCCACCCAGCCCCTGGCTACCCAGCCCCCCAGCCACCCAGCCCCATGCTACCCAGCCCCTTGCTACCCAGCCCCCTGGCTACCCTGCCCCCTAGCCACCCAGCCCCTGGCTACCCAGCCCCCTAGCCATCCAGCCCCTGGCTACCCAGCCCCCTAGCCACCCAGCCCCTGACTACCCAGCCCCTGGCTACCCAGCCCCCTGGCTACCCAGCCCCCTAGCCATCCAGCCCCTGGCTACCCAGCCCCTGGCTACCCAGCCCCTGCTACCCAGCCCCTGGCTACCCAGCCCCCTGGCTACTCAGCCCCCTAGCCACCTAGCCCCTGGCTACCCATCCACCTAGCCACCCAGCCCCTGGCTACCCAGTTCCCCGGCCTTTCAGCCCCTGGCTACCCAGCCCCTGGCTACCCAGCCCCCTAGCCATCCGGCCCCCTAGCCATCCAGCCCCTGGCTACCCAGCCCCTAGCCACCCAGCCCCTGGCTACCCAGCCCCCTAGCCACCCAGCCCCTGGCTACCCAGCCCCTGGCTACCCAGCCCCCTGGCTACCCTGCCCCCTAGCCACCCAGCCCCTGGCTACCCAGCCCCCTAGCCATCCAGCCCCTGGCTACCCAGCCCCCTAGCCACCCAGCCCCTGACTACCCAGCCCCTGGCTACCCAGCCCCCAGGCTACCCAGCCCCCTGTCCAACCAGCCCCCTGGCTACCTAGCCCCCTGGCTACCCAGCCCCCTGTCCAACCAGCCCCCTGGCTACCCAGCCCCCTAGCCACCCAGCCCCTGACTACCCAGAGCCCTGGATACCCATTCCCCTAGCCATCCAGCCCCTGGCTACCCAGCCCCTGGCTACCCAGCCCCTGGCTACCCAGCCCCTGGCTACCCAGCCCCTGGCTACCCAGCCCCCTGGCTACCCAGCCCCCTAGCCATCCAGCCCCTGGCTACTCAGCCCCCTAGCCACCTAGCCCCTGGCTACCCATCCACCTAGCCACCCAGCCCCTGGCTACTCAGCCCCCTAGCCACCTAGCCCCTGGCAACCCATCCACCTAGCCACCCAGCCCCTGGCTACCCAGTTCCCTGGCCTTTCAGCCCCTGGCTACCCAGCCCCTGGCTACCCAGCCCCCTAGCCATCCAGCCCCCTAGCCATCCAGCCCCTGGCTACCCAGCCCCCTAGCCACCCAGCCCCTGGCTACCCAGCCCCCTAGCCACCCAGCCCCTGGCTACCCAGCCCCTGGCTACCCAGCCCCCTGGCTACCCTGCCCCCTAGCCACCCAGCCCCTGGCTACCCAGCCCCCTAGCCATCCAGCCCCTGGCTACCCAGCCCCCTAGCCACCCAGCCCCTGACTACCCAGCCCCTGGTTACCCAGCCCCCTGGCTACCCAGCCCCCTGTCCAACCAGCCCCCTGGCTACCTAGCCCCCTGGCTACCCAGCCCCCTGTCCAACCAGCCCCTGGCTACCCAGCCCCCTGGCTACCCAGCCCCCTGGCTACCCAGCCCCCTGTCCAACCAGCCCCCTGGCTACCCAGCCCCCTGTCCAACCAGCCCCCTGGCTTCCCAGCCCCTGGCTACCCAGTCCCCTAGCCACTCAGTTTCCTGGCCTCTCAGCCCCCTTGACACACAACTCTTAGATCCCCCACCCCTCAGCTCAGTCATGTTGGTACCCAATTAGTGTTGGTTCTGAGAAGAATTGGGGTTGAGAAATACAAGAGATAAAGTAGAATGTTGATTGTATTGTTTGCATTCATATGATGCACATATGGATAGAACCATGCACTTTGTACAACCTGTCATGTTATTTAACTCCCAAAGTAGCAAACAATGTAGCTGCATGTATGTACATGTAGCCTATGGCCATTACACACCTTTCTTTGCAACGCTTTGGTCGTAATTTTGCAATCTGTAAGTTGCTAAACTGTAGATGAACATCGGAACAAATAAAGAACATAATACTAAAATGCAAATAAATACACATTTCATTTTGGTATAAATACGTAATCAGTACTATTGACTTTGTCAACTCAAAATTGTGGCAAATCTTTATAAAAACTGGCCCAATTTCTTTGTGCTGCTTATTACAGAAATATTTACCGACAGTGCTCTGCAAAGCACATCATTCTGTGGATAGTAAGTTTGCTGTAGCGTTTCATTAAGGCCTAGATTCATACAGTTGGTAAGCAACTGACCGGTGTTCTGTGGTGTTACTTCCTTAGTACAAGGCAAGTAAATTGGCTTAGACTTAGTGATATTTTCTGCTTAACAAGTTTATGAAATCTGGCCCAGGCTTGAGTCTATGTGTCTATGTGTGCTGTGCATGATCTATCATCCATTTCAATAAACCCTTCCCATGAATTATGTAAATTGAACATCGCGTGTGCGCACTTTCCCTACTGGTTGGCAAAATGAGTGAATATCGCGCCTTTTTGTATGGGACTGATGGTGGCGTGACGTGCACGCGTTTGTGCGTCTGCCTAGTGCACAACTCTATGGCGTTTGTGAACCATTAGTGTCTGTATGCATGCGTGAACCTAATTAGCATATTTCATGGGAAAGGTCCATTACTCCATGTAGTGTTTTCCTTTCTAGCAGAGATGTACATGTACATCATTATTTGACACACTATGTATACATACAATGCATTATGCTGAATGCTTTCTGGTCTTACGCTGTTTTAATGAATCATTATTAATGAAGTTATTTATTGTACATTTTGTATGCTATGTAAATATTAAGGAAAAACTTTTCAACAAAAGAGTTGTAGGGTAAACACATTGTCCTTGTTGCAGTTTTGGTTTACTTAAAAGGTTTGGTGAATTACTAAGTACTTATGTTTTCATTTTATTTGGTTGCAAAAACATTTTGTGCCTTTTCGTGTATATTTTGTACAAGATTTATTTTCTTAAATAATAGTCTTCAGGAATGCCAACATTATCTTCAGGAATGCCACAGTAATAGGTCACTTGCTGACATGGCTGGATTCCTACTGTGACGTCATATTTATGTATATTTGGCTCATATGGCTCTTCTTCTCCTCCCACTTTGGTGATGGTAGTAATTGCATCATTTCCTGGAGTCTAGGAGGACATTTTCTGCTCAATGACTGCCAGCATATGATTATTATCCATGTCGTTCCATCGACCCACCTCCTTCAATGTGTTATAACTCCTTCTCACAAGATGAACTAGCTCACAGAGTCTGGAATCTTCTCCGTCTCGGAGTGGCTCAAACTTCATGATGTCTTGGGTGACGGTGTCGGTAATAAATCGTGGATCCCCCATGGAGTCAAGATACTTCCAGGCTGCATCGTAATCGGACCCAGTTCCCTTAATCAGCTCCAATGGCTTTCCCTGTAGGCATCTCTCTTACCATAACTCTTATCGACCATGTGCTTCCTTCAAATTTGACTTGTCCTCAGTAGGTGTTGGACTCGAATGATATTTGGCCTCACACTGTACATCATCATCCCAAATCTGCTTGGTATAATCTTCATGCTTCTGAACCAGGTTTTCATACACCAGCTCAAACCTTTCAAGCTGACATCGGTTGCCCTGCTACCTTCAATCAGCATCGGATTCATGTTCTGGTGGTCGAGTCATTGGGGTGTGGGTTCGAATCCCGGTCATGACACTTGTGTCCTTGAGCAAGATGCTTTACTATAGTTGCTTCTCTTCACCCAGGGGTATGAATGGGTACCTGCCAAGGTAGAGGTTGATATTGTGTATGAAAAAGCCTTCGGAGCGCCACTGCAGCACAGGGCTTTATACTCCCCAGGGAGCTGAGAAAGATTACAGGAATGCTATTGGCCCAATGACCAGGGCACTAATGTAAAGCGCATTGATACGTTATTGTGAAATGCACTATATAAGAACTGGTTATTATTATTATTATTAAATATGGGGCTTTTCCCTTTTCCCTTCCTTGTCAGTGCCACCTTTGCATTTCTTATTTTAAACTCCTTTACTGTTTGGTCAGTTGTTGTGATACAGGTGCCGCGCTCCCTGCTGATGGCAGGGTAGCAGAATAGAATTTGAATGTTGTGGCTCATCGGGAAGTAAAGCATACAGTTCACGTCAGGAAATCTTGCTTTTGAATTTGAGCAATAGCAGTAGCTGTGGCCATAGCCGCCAATTTGGATCTGGCCTCAGTCTCAAGGCTCAGTGGAACAATATTCACGAGCTATCCAAGAGGGCTATTTCTTCTGTTATGAGGTCTGCCAAAGGAATGAAGGAATCCAGTTATTTTAAGGAATATATATTTTAAAAATATATAGGAAGGCACAAAGTGATTTTTTGCAACTGAATAACTGTATTATAACTATAAGATGTAAAATACAAATATCATTTACACGTAAAACATTAACACGTAGAATTTGTTGGGATTAGTGACTGCAGAATCTGCCACACCACCTTGTGAAATGTTACATGGGGCTTTGTTAATAAACGTGTCTTTAAATTTCAAATATAGCTCCACATACCTTGAAGAAAAAAATATTTCCTTGAGTTTTGAGACTCCCTTGGGTGTGATAAAGCTCTGAACTGTGTATTATGTACTCATTACTACCCAAATTGAATCCTTCCATTCGGCCAAAAGCGGTACTTCAAATAATTGTCTCTTAGGGCAAGTAATACCATTTTGAAGATTATAACCTAACTTTATAAACAAAATGTAAAGTTATCACTACCTCATTCAGGTGTCAACTTCACCAAATCAAAGGATATTGTTTAAAAAGTATATTTTAACCGCATATCATAAATTCAAAGTTTGCAAAATATTATGGCTCCTCACAACTGTCGCATTTTATGCTCACACTTGACCTGTACTTACCCTCCCATCCGACCCAAACAGGTAGTTCAAGTAGAAAATAAAAGTGTGAAAATGTAATTGTGCCTTCAACAAAATTGATCAAGAATTTTCTTATGGTTTCTTTGTCATCATATATGTAAACTAAAGCTCCGTCAAGCAATAAGGTTCCATTTCCATACTTAACATGACATTTTCACATCTGGACAAATGATTGAATACCATGGACAGTGACAATCTAACAACATCACCATGACACTTTTACCTTGTTATAACCAAAACCCCCAGTGTTTGTTATAGATTAATTAATTAATATTGTTCTACAGTCATGTACCCCTAGACTTAATGCTTCTAGAATCAAGACTTGTATGGATCTAGATGGTCTGCAGATTTAGCGCTGTGTATGTACCGAACAAGCAAGTTATTCAGCATTATATGAAGGACATTAGTTGGGGGTGGGGGCATAAGAGCCCCCTGTGCCCCCCCTAAAATATGATCAACCAAAAAAGTATACTGTAGAAAAAGCTCAATGTGCGTTGCCTTGCCATTTGCCACACAAACATGTCACCTGAAATCATTTTGCCATACACACGCCACATGGTGTCTTATTGAATTGATACATGGAGTGGTCAGCAGGAAACATTGTATGGTTCAGCTCAACATTCTCTGGGTTCTATTTCTAGAGTTTCAACCAAAGAAAACTCAATAGACAAATTAAATCGTCACAGCAACAAAATGCATCAAATTTACGTGGAATTTTTTTGTACAATTTTATTTCTCACCATCTCTCTTTCCTCTTTTGTTACATTTATGAAAACAAGTGCAAGAGAATTCATTTCGGAATCTTGAATGCAAAGAATTTGTCTGTGATAAGCACATGAACAGCCGAATATATCAAAGCATACATTTAATTGAGTGTTATAAGAAAGCTATCAATATTCTTCCTTAAAAAAAAATCATCCAAAAAACCAACAAAAAAACTTACAGATTAAGTACAAAAATTCCAGAATAAATCTACAGTTAACGTACATTATATGTTCAAATTGACTGTACTAATAAATAAAATCAATACTAAAACAAATTGGCAAATTGTAAATATTAGTAATCCGACAGCACCAGTGTGTTACATTTTGTCAAATCTCAAGTGATTTTATTACATGGCTTTGGTACAAGCCAAGGTGACTAAGTGAAAGCCTAAGATTTGGGTTGGGAAAGGAAAACAAAATCGTGGCCCAATTTCCTGGTGCTGCTTACCAGACTTGTGAAGTTACTGCAACTTGTAAAGCGTGTAATTCTAGATACATCAACCATTTTGAGGGAATATTTCAAGTTTGGCACACAACTATTAAATCTTTCCACATTTGTGAAATGCACCCTCCTTGTGAATATTGAAATCTTAATAAAAATGAGCCCCTTGCCACTATTCCATGTCAGTGCTTCCACACTTAAATTTGTTTAGCACAAAACATGTTTGCTTAGTGATGTATAGAATTCCCAATTGATGTGTGATGTTATACTGATTGCAACTGTTGGCCTGTAGACCCCTTGCATAGCATGCAGTGCATTTACATGCTCCTACCCTGTCTGCCATTATGAGAGTCAAAATGAACACAAAGGAATTGACTCCTAAAATGGTGGAAATAGTAGACACGCACTGTGCAGAGGTGCATTGTGCAAGAGGTCAATTAACAAACTGATCCATTAAGCTCCACCCATTCATGGATTAACAAGTCACCACGGTAACACTTGCCCTAAAATCCATTCACAAATTGTAACAAGTTTATACCACTTGGATTGCTACAATGTGTCTGGCACAGGACAGCAAGATCTGTAGTTATACAAGCTACCCAAGTGAGCATGGTTGATAGATAGTTGCTATGGTAGGTTCGGCTCTTAGGATCAGTCTAATGTTACCGTTATTCTCAGGCCAATTAACTCAATTTCATAAACCCAATTGGCAAAGATGAATCTACTCATTTGTGCACTCCATGCCCAAACTAGGCACTTCTTAAAGAAAAAATTGGCTATATTTTCTTATCAACTAGATGAGAATAATAGCTTTCAAATAACACCTAATTATGGCCAATATGGTAAGTAAATCACATCACATTGCTATTCTGGCTGGTGTTTTGGTTGTCTTCACTTTAAATGCCTTTTTTGGCGTGGGTCATCACAATTTTTTTCTCTGTAAATAACATAAAAAATAAATGTAAAAATTGTACCAGTTAAAGATTACATACATCACAACTTTTGAGCTGGTAAATTCATGTTGCCGGGCTTTATAGTTCTGTGTAATATTGGCAACACTTGCTTATCAACCACAATTTTGAATCTTGTCCATTTTGAAGGTTTCTGATTGTTGTTACCAGTCTTTGTGGGATTTGTTTCACCATAATGGATTTGGGTTCTAAAATATGGGTAAAAATGGGCCCACAAATATCAAGGGATATTTACAAAAACAAACTTTAAAGTTTTAGCTACTTGTTGTATCACTGTTTAAGAGAAAATGGTAAGGTTGCGAATTAATTCAACTCAATACCTCTCCTAAAGTCACAAACTCATTTGGAAAACAATGAACAAAAAGACACCAAAGAACATACATACATCTCAAGAGCTGTGTGGTAAACCATCTGTAAAAGAGCTTTAATTTGCGTCCTGTAGAAAATTCAACATTAACCCTCCAACTTTTGGTAACATTTTCGAGCAAGTTGACCAACTATATGAAACCATTTAACTAAAAAGGAGTATAGTGGCACAACTGTTCACACAGAACTAACTGTGTACTGTGTACATGCATTCCCTCATGATATCATATTGCAGGCTGGCATAGTTTATCTATTATTCAAAACCACAGTGGATGATATTGAATGGTAAGAAAGTAGGAGGGTTAAATGAATCAATCTTATGGACAAAATTTCAAAAATGTACATACCAGAGTTTGATTGAAGCCACGCTGCAATATGCAAATCAAGTGTTGGTGAAATCCAGGCATACCAAACACTGGTTTGACTACCATTTCCTGTAGGATTTGGATCAGTTTGAAACCTTTAGAGACCAAAGAGGCAGCAAGTGGCTTGTACCAAAAGTTGTTGAATTGACTAAAGTAGCTTCTCTGTACACTTTATAATTTCCCCCATGACAATTTGTTTGTGTATAATAATAATATGTGTGATAGTACTAATAGTACAGTTGGCTTTAAAACACTACCACCACAGTGAATTTCAAGATGGGACTTCTGACCCAAATTGACAGAAGAGAAGATGACTTCCCAAACATAGATCCTTTTCAAAACCAAAGCAATGGCACAGCAACTTCCATAGCAAACAACCACTTCTATATCCAACAAATAAAACAGTCCAGATTTCATGGAGTGATTAAATGGAAGTTGCTGTAACCAACATCCACATGTACCCCTCTCAGCCAAATCCATAGCCAACAGCCATAGATGCTCATTAAGACATGTGACAAGGTGAAGCCATAATCTTTTGATTGGTCATGTTGTTTGTTTACACATTAGTCGGGACACATTCAATAGTGCAGCAGTGTTGATAAGGATTTAACCCTAATCAAGTAACAAAAAGCAACAGACTGAAATATTACCTATGGAATTAAAAAAATCCTTTTGACTGTCAAGAGCCTTCAACAGTATGGTTCAACAATTTAGAACTTTGTCTTGTGCCAAATTCAACATTAAAGATGAAAAATATTGAGTTCAACATGTACACACAAATCTGCTGACAGTTTAACATTGGTGGGGTTGAGAATTAATAACTAACAGAAGGCAAAAGTATGGCAATTGAAATGCGGAATTTCAATAAGAAAACAAAATGGTTTACCTCAAACAAACCTATTAAATCTAATTCACTTTGCAGCTACATGTGTGAAATGAGTTGATAAGACCATGATAAAAACTTCACATAAAAAAACTTATTATTTGTAACTCTCTTTGGGAAGCACATTGGGTGAAGGAATAAGTAATGCTATGCTCAGGCATCCTCAAATTATCCACCAAATTTTAAAATAAGTTTTCCGACAAGAAATCAATATTTTCTTTGATCAAACAGTCCATAATTTGAGGCTTTTTTTTCCTTCAAAGTACTCAAACAGACACTGGTTGCCAATAAGTTACATGAATTCATCGAAAATATTTGTTTGTTTTTTAAATATATATTTCATGTGAAGAAAAATAAGAGGATTGCTCTGTACCGTTTTTTCCACTTTAATTTGCAGATAAATTAAGTTCAATAAATAATTGCAAAAAAAACCCAAAACAACAAAGTAAAAATCTTCCAGACGCAGTTAACCAAAAGTCTAAAAAAGTTGCCCATTTGACAATAAAAGCAATCCAGCTTCTTGAAAATTAGAGATACAAATAAATTCTTAATTATTTTTACTCTTTTTTTTCTTAAAGGTCTCCCGATGATGAGAGAGGAATAGTATTGAATTTTCAAAATGTCTTTTCTTAAATTTTATTTGAATAATTACATCTGAAATGTTTTGTAAATACAAATGTTCTTTTACTAGATCTTTTGTTTTATACAAACCATTTGCCACGCTTGACCTCTATGCGTGGATACATGGTCGACCTTTCAGACCTTACATCATCTATTCCATTCCTTCCTCAAAGCAATCCAATGTGCATCTCAACTATTCTCACAACACCTTATTTTTTATAGCAGTTTCTGTCTCCACTAAAATATAAATATGGTGATGACAGGCCGATACAAGTAATCTTGTACAGCCATAACACATGTGTAGACTCTAACGGCATTACTCCAAAATCTGTGATGTCAGTCCACTGTCAGCCTTTAACTAGCCAATCAAAATCCCCAATGAATAACTCTGTACTCTGCACATCATTTTTTGATACAAAACTCATGGCGACCACTTATACTTGTATACTAAATTGCTCACTTTTCCTGTCCCAGGAATTTATGTGTGGGTTCAGGTGATATGTGTAGATCAGATCATATCGTTACTGTCACATCAACACAGCCACTGAGTGTACACTGAGTTTATCTCTTCAAATATCCACTCTGGACATGACAAATCAAGGATGGGGGAAGTTAGTTAACATCGTTGCTGTATAAAGCTTGGTGCAGTGTTATGAAGTGCAGAAGAGATGATGGTTGGACAATCCAAGAGGTCCGCTGCTAACCAATCAGATCCAAGCATCAGCCCCTGGGTGTTCTATCAGGAAAGCCTATCCTCATTATTGCTTTGTGCATAGTTCAGTGAACTTAATAAAAAAACGAGATGGGAGCTCATACCAAAGCAAATATTAGCTTGTTAATGACGCTTCTGGCAGGAAAAAATGGATCCATTTGTGGGGGGAGGGGGTGTTCATTTGTCTGAATGCAGAGCTTGTTAGAGTTGTAGGTATTGTATGATGTGAGCAATGTGCCTAGTCAATAAGGCGAGGAATGCGAGTCTCCATGGCTAACCAGGCTCCCTCCTAATGCAGAGACTGCCGTCAGCTGGTCCTGCACACAGCAGCTTACAGGTTAGAACAAGAAAGCAAACCTTAGTGAGGAGAAGTCTGCTAGTTTCATACATTCATCAAGGTCAAGATGCAAGCTTTTCATCCAATTGCACGCTCCTTACTGTGATGGTTGATGGTGATTATCACAGGTAGGATAAATGTACAAAAAATAGCAAAGGGAGGGTAGAATATTTCTCAGCAAGACTTGTTTCAGATGAAGGGTTGGCAGTGTGGGGTTTAGGGTGCTTCTCTGAGGCTGTTAGGATTCCTCTCTATGCGTGTGCAGATGTGCATTCCAGATGCATTCAGGTCAGTAAGCGGGGGAGGTGGAAGATTTTTTTGAAGAAGGGGTTTTCTTTTAGATGGGGAGGGGTGGGTCTGTGGCTAATTGACCATGAGGGTGTGTGACTCGATGGGCGCTGCTGAATCATACAATGTGTCGGTGTCCTTGGTAGGTTCACCTGCGAGTTGGCATTGGAGAGACAGGGTACCAGCACCACAGTCACAGAAAAACCTGCCAAAAGCAAACAATATAAATTCATAAGGATGATATCATGCCATGTTTGTTCACCCTGTTGAAGCAATGTTGAAGCAATTTTGTTATGGAATTGTATTGTAATTTGCGCCTTTGAACATCCTCAGCATGAGAGGGCGCACAAGAAAATGAATAAATTATTATTATTAAAGACACTGGACACTTTTGGCACTTACTCAAAATAATTGTTAGCATAAAAACTTACTTGGTAACGAGCAATGGAGAGCTGTTGATAGTATAAAACATTGTGAGAAACGGCTCCATCTGAAGTAACGTAGTTTTTGAGAAAAAAGTAATTTATTTGAATTGATTTTGAGACCTCACACGTGAGGTCTCAAAATCAAGCATCTGAAAGCACACAACTTCGTGTGACAAGGATGTTTTTTCTTCCATTATTATCACGCAACTTCGACGACCAATTGAGTTCAAATTTTCACAGGTTTGTTATTTTGTGCATATGTTGAAATACACCAAGTGAGAAGACTGGTCTTTGACAATTACCAAAGGTGTCCAGTGTCTTTAAATGTAATATACCTTCTGGTATTTACCAAATTAACCCTCCTACTGTCTGACCATTCAATATCATCCAGTGTGGTTTGACTGATAAAGATGCACTGTGCCAGCCTGCAATATGATATCATGCATCCACACAGGTATTGTTATGCCTCTACACACAACTCATTGGAACACTTTTTACCAGCAGCAGTAGGGTTAAATCACCCTGGGCACTCGAGGGCAGCAGACAATTTGCTAATAACAGAAGAATCTTACCTGTCATGTGTGACAAATTCCCAATCGTGTCCTGCATGACACCGTTTGATGCAATTGACACAGATGGCATTACGATCTGTAGTGTTGCATGTTTTGCACCTGAATACAAATACAAAAAGTCAGGTTATAATATTCTGTCTTTTGGGTTTCCGTGAAACACTCCATATCAATCTCTTAAAGGTAATTAAACTCATCAATTATAACATCCAGGAGGGAAGTTCAACCCTGGAATTACCTAGAGGACCTCTGTGGCCTTTGTGTATTTCCAGGCCTGGAAATTGTTTTTAGAAGCACACGATTAATCTAATGCTTCAATCAATGGTAATGTTAAGTTATTTTTTATATGCATGTAAAAATCAATTAACTACACTGCAAGTATTTGGATTTGACGTAATGTTCTCATTTTCTATAAGATACTTGTATTTTTATACAATATTTTTCAAAAGAATGATTGGTTCTTGCGCCACCTTCAGAAACTAAACTTTTTTTGACCCCCCATAATATCATGGTTGAGGGAGGGGGGGTTTGTGTAGCTTCTCTAAAGAGTTGTAAAATCTCTCTACAACCTCAGTTGTTTAATTGCAGTTGGACATTCCATTACAAGAAGTTTTTGAAAATAAATTCTCCCTAATGAATGTACTTCTCTAAAATGTCCTGTCTCTTTATTAGGAAAGAGACCATTAGTTATCACACAAGCACTCCTGGAATACAGAAACATTGCTTCTGCACCCATATCCAACTCCGCCTTCAGCTTCGTTTGATGTAGGATGCAGAAGAAGTGCTATATTTATCCATATTGGAGTGCGCATGTGATAATTCATTTATCTTTCAGCTACTGTGGCGTGACGTTCCAGTACTAAAGGATGCACAAAATTTAAACTTTGAGTCTTGCGCAAGTGCACACAGTAAAAGTAATATGCTTCATATGATATGGGTATGCAGCCTTGGTATATGGTTATATATTTCACAGCTGTTGACCGATCAAGAGTTTACTCATGCTGCAAGAAAAAAATTCAAGAAAGATGTGGGTCAGACTAACCTGTAGAAGTCATGCATAGGATAGCTTGTATAACTGGAAATCTTGTAGAGGCAGCGGCCAGACTTGACTGCTTTCTCAATGGCATTCTTATTACCATAAACTTTGTTATCTGCAGAGTAAATAACAATATCAATCAAAGATAATTTATACAAATACTATACAAATATTACATGCATATGAGTGCATTGTTGCAGATTATAATGACGGTGAAATCTGGACTATTCCATTTAATAAGCAAAGCCGAGTGAAATGGAAAAGCCAGATTTTCCCAGGTGAGTATATTCTGCAACAATGCAAGAATGAAACGCATTTAATGTCTGTTTTATATAACTCATACATACATCCTTGTCATTAGGAAATTGTTCACAATAAACACAAAGTAGACACAGACACTCGCCCCCATCCCATTCTGAACACTCTAAGAACCCCTCCTAATAAACGTGGACAACCCCATGTACACACCAACCATGTCAGCATTGACATGACCTTGCCTCGTTTTGATAAATGAGCAGGAAAAATTGTTTTGGTAACGATGCTGAGAATTAAGCATCGAAAATCAATATATACAGTCCTGTATTTATTTCCATATGCAACAGTTACGACAGTCCAACATCGCAGCAATTAATACATGGCAAAAAAGAGGATGACATGTGACTCGTGTTCCAATCAATTGAGTTATACTATTATTTATCCCAAAAGCATCAGCAGAATACGGCAAAACATACAGCATTCTTTATTCTAGAAGGGATGCAGGCATGCTTATGTTCAACAGTCCATAAGCTTGAAGGGATAACTTCAATTCATCTTCTAGCTTCTAATTTTCTTAAGATCTTAAACTCATTCAGGTGTTTTGATAATTTCTGAATATAAGGTTTTCATGTTTCCTTCTAATACTTAGTATGATCAAGAAGGGCAGGCTCTGTGGTGATGTCTTGAGCCCCCCCCCCCTGAAGAAACCCACTCTTCTATTTATTTATTTACGTTCTTGTATGAACATAAATAGTAAACAGTTGGTCAGGCAAAAGCCAAAATATTGACCCAATTCATCTGACGGTATTCTCCATAATAACACTTGGTTGCACCAGTTTGAGTTAGATTCCCTGTGTGTAGGCTGTGCAGTATACATTTGATGCACATGCTGTTAAGCATGTACCATTTCTTGACATGCAATTTGACTGCTAATGACAGACCTTAGGCAGACTGTAGCCGCATGTGACTTCAGTGCCAGGGGTATCTAAGCAAGATTGAGAGGAATGTGCTTACCTTTCATTTCTGGATTGACACCTGTAGCCAGGCAGATCCCAGCAAACTTATTATTGAAGACATGATTTCCTTCTAGGTAAGCTGTTGCATTGTTAGTGATTTCAATCCCTGCAGCTAAGCCATCATAGATCTTGTTTCTCTTGAGTTTAGGATGACTCTGAGAGCTGATGAGAACTCCAGCTTGAGTGTTGCGGAAGATCTCATTCTCTTCAAGCAATCCTGGTTTGTTCATTCATTTTCAAGATTGGGTGAGAAATATCAACAATTTTTTACACTTGTTACAGATTAATTAGTTTGTGTGAGTGGAAAAATGCTTTATTACAACTAAATAATGTTTTGCATTTAGATGCAGTGTTTTTAAGTTTTAAGGGCTTTAATGTTGCATGGCCGATTTAAAAAAAAAAATATTTAGCTTGTTCATAATTATTTCTGACTGAATTATTTTACTGTACATTCCAAAGAGGAATTTTTGTGCCAGTCAAAAGGTCAAATTCAATGCCCTTTTGATTAAATTTCATCAAAATTCAGGAATGAACTAAACAAATTTCTGTATAAATCATATATGTGACATCGTCAAGCGTTTTTGGATTTTGACAAAAATTGCACTTGAAGGGTATCTAATACCCTTTTATCATGGAATTTACAAAAAGTGGATCACAAAACTGAATTTGACCTTTGAGCCCCTCTTTAAGAGTATAGAAATCCTTGTACTGACTAGAGCACTAATTTGCCTAGTGTGTTGAAACTGCATATAGTGGATTTATTCTTTTCTCTGTGTTAAGAATCTACTGTACACATGTTAGTGCATACTTTGACCACAGGCATGTAACATCAAGTAGCCTTTATGTGTGTGTGTCATTTTTTAAACACGGATGCAATATACTCAGAAAACTCACTGGCAAATGCTCCTCAGTCATATAGGAGTATGCAACAAACATGTCAGTACCTAGGAAGCATCTACAAGTGTGTGCCTCTACAATCAAGAGTCTTCAACCTACCTCTTCCACCATTGAAGATGCAGATTCCACCATCTCTACCATCATGTATCTTATTATATCGTAGGTGTGGATTACTGTCAGTCTTAATCCATACCCCGGCCATTGCGTTATCAAAAATCTCATTGTACTCCAGCACACCGAGCCCTAAACATTGAAAACAAAACAAGGGTAATAAGACAAGAGTAAATTGCAAAGGGATTTACTGCTGTATCCCTGGGGCTAATGGGTGTCTTAATTAAGGCTTCCCATATTCAACTAAGACAACCTAGTTTATCATCTAGTTGCAATTAAAAGGATGGTGAGCAACTTGGATGTTCAATTTGTCCAACTGGCAGTAAAGACCAAAGTATCCGGCCTGCAACAAGTAACAAGTGGAATAGGAAATAGATTACACTCAGTCAATTCTGTCTTCATCATATTTAAGACCTCCAAAAAAACACATCAGAAAGAAATTGTAAATTTCAAGTTGTTAGTATTTTCAAATCTTGCTGGTTATAAGCTATCAAATGTTGTACTACTTAAACCCGGTTCAACTTCACACGAGTTGCAAAGGCTAAGCGAAACAAATGTGTACATGATATAGTATGAACCAGGCTTCATCAGTTTTCCCTTCATCCAACACCAATTTTTTTTCAGCAAATTTAAAAAGGCAGTTAACTGGAAGTCTGTCCAGGCAACTTTGTCTGGGTTGTTTAAGACAAAGCCTGATGTTTCAGCTCAACAGTTCTGTTAAAATGGCCCCAGATATTTGGTCCTCGTTCCTTCAACCTCACATACATAATTGTGTTCAATTTCAGATTGCTTTAGTGTTATCTTACCCTGCCTTTTACACCCTCTGTGGACCCTGGTTCAGGAACCTTGTATGTGGATTGGGTTTTCACTCCCTACCTTATTACATGGGTTTTCACTCCCTACCTGATTACATGGGTTTTCACTCCCTACCTGATTACATGGGTTTTCACTCCCTACCTTATTACATGGGTTTTCACTCCCTACCTTATTACATGGGTTTTCACTCCCTACCTTATTACATGGGTTTTCACTCCCCACCTTATTACATGGGTTTTCCCTGTTAAGGGATTTTCCCTATTTTGAAAAAACCTCCCACATCTAAAACAGGACATTTCTTCACCATCTTATCTACACAAGTACCTTCAGGCCTACTGGCTTTAAGGAACCCTTGGTTTCAATAACAGGATTTAAATTGGATAGTAATGTGAAGAGAGTAAAATGGATTCTGGATTGGACCTACCTCCATTATACACTAGGATACCTCCATTCTGACCACCCCATATCTTGTTGCGTCTGATGATGGGATCACTACCTGTCCTGATTTGTACCCCAGAGTACATATGATTAAAGATGTCATTGTCTTCTAGGGTACCATGGCCGTTATCATAGAAATATACTCCAACCTGTAAGGGATACAAGTCAAGGTAGGTCAAATCTCTATTCTTTCAAAAGTTGCATCTATATTCTTTGACTGGAATAAAACATAAAATCAATTCAATGGGGGACTTTGGAACACTAGATGGCAGCAGACATACCAAGTCAAATTCCATTGTTTACGTAGTTCTAAGCATGCGCACATTGCCGAGAACAATGGATTTACCTGATAAGTCTACTACCAACTACATGTAGCGTCCCAAAAGTCCCCATTGCAAGAGAGTGCTATCCTGGAAAATTTAGGGTTGATTTTTCTTTTAAATCACTTTATGATTTGATTATTTTTAAATTCAGCAAATGTGATAAAATGAATGACAACACTCCTTGCAAAGGTTCCCACTTGAAATTGGTTTATAGCGTGTCACATGATATGACTTATTTTTAGGAGAAAGCAGCGCAAACAAGACACGCTATACCCGTAGCAATCAATGTACCATACCCATAGCCAAGGCAGCTTCATGGTACCTAGACGTCTAAATCAATGTACCATACCCATAGCCAAGGCAGCTTCATGGTACCTAGACGTCTAAATCAATGTACCATACCCATAGCCAAGGCAGCTTCATGGTACCTAGACGTCTAAATCAATGTACCATACCCATAGCCAAGGCAGCTTCATGGTACCTAGACGTCTAAATCAATGTACCATACCCATAGCCAAGGCAGCTTCATGGTACCTAGACGTCTAAATCAATGTACCATACCCATAGCCAAGGCAGCTTCATGGTACCTAGACGTCTAAATCAATGTACCATACCCATAGCCAAGGCAGCTTCATGGTACCTAGACGTCTAAATCAATGTACCATACCCATAGCCAAGGCAGCTTCATGGTACCTAGACGTCTAAATCAATGTACCATACCCATAGCCAAGGCAGCTTCATGGTACCTAGACGTCTAAATCAATGTACCATACCCATAGCCACGGCAGCTTCATGGTACCTAGACGTCTAAATCAATGTACCATACCCATAGCCAAGGCAGCTTCATGGTACCTAGACGTCTAAATCAATGTACCATACCCATAGCCACGGCAGCTTCATGGTACCTAGATGTATAGACACAATATATGAATGGGGTGTTTTAAAACAAAGATTGACTGCTTTTACTTGTGCTATATATTCAAACTACGACTCTCTCGGTGATCCATGGAGTGTTCTATCTTCCTTCAGCTTCACCTCAGAATAAACTCCCTCAGAAGTTTGCATCAGGAAAATAGAAAGCTCTATGATAATCTTAGGAGTTGCAGTTTTAACCATAGCACTGAAAACAGTCAATATTTGTATACAAGTACCATGGAGTAATTGAAATGCATGACTGACAGCCCACATTACTTGTAGTACCAACCAATGACAACGACAGTGAAATACATGAGCCTTGCTTACCTGTTTACCACTGTGTATTCTGTTCCTTCTAAGCTCAGGACAGCTACCCGTTGTCACCCAAACTCCAGCCAGTGTGTTACTGTATACTTCATTCTCTATGATCAAACCTTTACCCTTTTCATGCTGTAGAATACAGACACAGTTAATCCAATTGAGAGAGATACAATGTTTCTGCATTGGCCATAAGTATCACTGTACATGTACATGAAGGAAGGGTAGGCCCAAGATCTAAACAAGACATTGTTTCTTCCTCTCTTTCAAAATCACTTGGAGATAGATTCTTATTAATAGTAACCCCAATTGTGCAGCTTTACTCCCAGCATCATTTTCATGAAATGTCTTTTAACGTTCTTAATCTTAACATTCTTAGTACTCTATTTTAAATACAGTGCTTTGATCTTTTGCAAAAGTGCTTTATAAATACCTATCATTGTTATGTATGTGTAAACAAAGGGTTTTTATGCAAAGGTAATTTGTTGAGTGATATCTTACCACATATATACCACCATGTTGGCCATCATGGATTCGATTCCCTCTAATGATAGGGTTACTGTTGGTTCGGATTTGGATTCCAGCTAGAGCATTGCTGTGGATATCGTTGTTCTCTATCAAGCCCCGCCCCTCCCCAAATATGTACACACCACCCTGATGCCCATTGAAGATCTCATTACCCCTGGAGAAGAAGGAGAGATAAGACATTATGGAGTTTACTTCACTAAATATCAAACAGTATTCAAACATGACATAATGGATGTGAAAATAAAGTTCTTGGATCAAAGGATTGAAAGCAGGTATTCCAAACTTAAACCCTTCCACTATCTGACCATTATATCATCCACATGGTTTTTGAATTATAGATGCACTTTGCCAGCCTGCAACATGATATCATGTGGTGAATACATTTACAATGTTCACAGTCAACCCTCCTAGTGTCTGGCCCTCAATATCATCCATTGTGGTTTTGAATATGGGAATAAAAGAATGGCGACAAGGTCTTAAACAGCCGCTTAAAACCGGCAGGTTTGTGGTCGTGGGATAAAGGACCGAGCTCAAGGCTAGGTCCTTTATAGCACGACCACAATCCTGCAAGGTTTTAAACGGAAGTTCAAGACTGAGTCACTAATCTTTTATTCCCATTCAGAAATACATTACAATTAAAAACATTAAATATCCTGTAAAAGTTGAGAACAAATCGGACAGTCTAGCCTCTCAGCTCACCTTGACTCTGCAATTAATTTCTATCCACGTTGAACACGCTAAGTAGCTCTACTTGCAAGTTTCAAACTTGTGCAAGCCAACTATCTGATAGCGCCCTCCTTTGACTAAATTTCCTCAGCCATGTTTAAATACTCCTCACCTCGGCTACGTAATATCCCTCGACAAATCAGACAGGATTAACTGTCCCAGGTTTTTATGAATAATAGATGCACTATGTGAACCTGCAACATGACATCATTTGGTGAATGCATCTACAGAGTACACAGTATTGTGCACAGTTGTTCCAATGGTTGGACACCTCACTAGCAACTGTTACTGAGAGTAGGAGGGTTAGACTAAAGTGGCCGTACATTCCCCCCCCCCCCACCCCCAATGTTTGACAACATCTTAAGAGTCAATGTGTGCAAACCTGAGAGCGTGTCACAGCACCTACCTGATTGTTGGATCGCTATTTGATGTGACCCACACTCCAGCAAAGGTGTTAGAGTGGATCTTGTTCTCCAGGAATTCTCCCCTGCCATTCTCATGAACATAGATACCCCCTGTCTGGCCATGGTGAATCTCACAGTGAACTACTGTAGGGTTGGCCCCTGCTTTGACTTCGAACCCCGCTATCCTATTATGATGGATGTCACATCTGTCAAAGTGACCCTGCAAATGAAAACAAACCATCAACAACTCTTTACAAATTAATAGAATTTTATAAGTTTTCAAGTGCAAACACCCACTGAAACTGCAATCCTCTCGGATAACCACATTCAAGTTCAATCTTAAAGAATCTTTGAACAAAAGACATCTCAGAAATATATCTTTTAGGGAATCGGACTTGAATTACTTTTCCCTACAATAAGTGCATCTTTAAGTGCCTGAAGAGACTTGACTTACCATTCCATTGTCGAACGTGAAGACCCCAACATCTCTACCATGGTGAATGTGACACCGCCTGATCAAGGGGTTGGCATGGTTCTTAACCCAAATACCTGCCAGGGCATTACCACTAATCTCACAGTCCATGTAGTGACCCTAAACAACAGAGACAGGAAGAAGAAATCATGCTAGATATTTGCCCAATGTTCTGATTTGCCAGTGATTTAAGGCATTTCCACCTCTGGAACTATAGATTTCAAGAGGCTTCAGGAAACACTATCCTCGAACTGAAAAAGAAGATCCAAGAGCATAACTTCTTTATTTCTGGAGAGATTTACAGCTGATTTTCTTCACCAGGCTAACATAAAAAGTCTGAGATCAGGTAAAAGTGAAATTGCTCATCCCTATAAAATAATGTTGCTTTTTCTTCAAGATTGACAGGAACTGGTTGTCTTTTAATTGCCTTGTGTGAAGTAGCGCTAACAAATAAACACATAATCAGATTGTAAATTGGGTCTGAGCCAGACTTTTTCTTGTTTTCTTTGTCAGCATAGTTAGAAAGAGAAATTTAAGGGCTTAATGTTACCTGTGCATGGTCATTGATGAACAACCCTACGTTTTCACAATCACTGATTACACAGTTCTTGACGGTGGGCGCTGCATTCTTGCCACTGACACTCACAGCCGCACCCACTGAGGAAAGAACAGCCATAAAAAGAAGACATGATCATTAGATATAAACGGAATGATATCAACCTTGCTCTAAGGGACAGTGCATCATTGGTTTTAGGATGAGTTGATCACGATGACTCTTCTAATTTTCAATAAAAACACACAATACAACCAACTTGTGAAAATGTTTGAGTAAAAACAACATAAAACCATTTATGCTTTGTCATTGATTTTGTGCATGTTCATTGTGCTTTTGATTGGTGCCATACAAAATGACCAACAATGACTTATTTAACTTTGACAGTACGTCTGATGTAAACATTCTTCTTGAGGATTGGTACTACTATGAACTTTATATTCAGAGAGCTTTCAGATTAAATCTACTAATTTGTTACCATCTTGTTATGTCAATCACCATTCTGTGCAGTGCTCCAACCGTAACTTAAAAATACTGTCTCTTTGGGTGACCACTTTACTCTCCGCTTTGGGATGTATATATATATCAAAGAAAAACATACATTCTAGGGATAACTTAGTACAGCCGAATCAGTTTGTATGGAAACTGTTGAATGCGTCCCAGTTAAGGGCATTGGTGTGCTGAACTGCAAACGTAGAGTGCATAGCAGAAGAAAAGTTAAAGGGAAAGTACGTCAATGTTTTTTGGAAGAGTAAACTAACTCCCAACTCTAGTTTTCAATAAATACACAACTAACCTCTGACAAATTCATAAATGTTGGTAGTCACATTTTAGTGAAAACAACGACAAATGGTTGATATTTGCCAGCTTTTTCTCAAAGTCAATGGGTAGAAGTGAAACAAACTTTCAAGCAAGTAGCATGTCTAAGAGGACATTAGACTATTAACCTTCCCTCCTATTGTCCCACTTATCAATATCGTCCACTGTGGTTTTGAATGATAGATAAACTATGCTAGCCTGTAATATGATATCATGTGGTGAACAATCTACAATGCACAAATGAACACAGTTAGTTCTGTACACAGTTGTGTCACTATATCAAATATATGTAGTTGAATGGATTCAAATGGTTGGTCAACTCACTGAATTTTTTTTAACAAGAGCAAGAGTTCAACCTTTTTTATTGGCCAAGAACAATAAGCAGACTGAGCCCTAACCAGTCTGCGCTAGACTATTTCTAAAAATGCATTACATTTCCAAGTATGTATAGGAAGAAATCTTTAATGTTACATTTTTAAAATAAAGGGTGCAACGTGGAATGACAATTGTGCCGTGAAGAGCTGATAACATAAAAAACGCTTGTACCCCTTGCTCTACCTTGTGAGCGACTGCGGATGTTGCAGCTGTCGATGATGGGGGAGCAGCAAGAGCCGACCTCCACACACGAATGCTTGTGGTGAGGGGTGTTGGACTGGTGGTCAGGGTTAAACTGAAACACAAAGAGAAAGAGAATTACTACTAAAAGATAAAGAATTACTGAGTATTGGCATGTCAACCTGCATGCCCAATAGACAGTGCAAGTCTTGTGCATATTCAGACAATTTTGGGAACCTTTAGTTCCCACTTTCATTGATTTAAAATTTGAAGAATACTAAATCATGCACTCTTACAGGTCCTAACTTTGAATACACGCAAGACTTACCACAGTCTATTTAATGCCCAGCGTATTCAAACTTTGCTTATCAGGGCCCAATTTTTATGTTAGTGTTTACAATGGAATTCTATGCCTGGGACCTTTAGATTATGCACTTTACAGGGCGCAGTAAGCAGCAATTGAGCCCAGTTCATACATGTATGTTAAGAACATCCATGTAAAGCTTGTGATCTACACAGCCAGAAGCCAGTTGTATCAGCAAAGTATGCATGTTATTATACAGTAACTATACAGTAAGCCCAATGCACCATGCTCCAAGAACAACGGACTTGAACTCTGCCTGATTAAGCATACCAAAAACTGAAAATGCAATGTCATAATATACTCTGGAAACAAAACTTTTGCCGAAACACTCCATGAATAAGTTCGTTTGTGTGGCATTCCTTCTAATCTCAGATATAGTTAAATCCAAATTCTACATAATTGTAGTTTTCCACGGAAAATACCAAAGTAAAATCTACCAACTTTTGAGGAAAGACAAAACTTGATGAATCAGTTTACTGGAAAGCTTCCCTCATCATAAACTCACAAATAGTTTTTGTTTCTTTGTTGCCGATGTAGGTAGTATAAAAATCTAAGAAACTTACTCTAATGCTGATATGGCCTAAGTATGCGTCTTCACATCCTTCAAAGAAAACAAAGGTGGACTCCTTGAAATTTTCTACGATGACACTGTCTGGGATATGACCAGGAGCTGTTCAGTGACAGATAAAGTATAGTATCAATATATATTCATAAATACCTTTGGAAAGTTTACACTTAGTCAAAACACGTTCACTCTACTTCTACTCCTGGTTCATTACTTGGCTGAGACCAAGGAGCAACTATAGTTAACTGTTTTGCGCAAGAACACCAAGTGCAGGGACTGAGATTTGAACCCACATTGTGATGACTCAACCACCAGAACTTGAGTTCAGGGCACTAGACCACTTGGCCACGACACCCTGTTAAAATGTGATGAGAAGAACTGCTTTCAAAATTGTCAAATAACTTGTCCCAGAACAAGTATACATTATGTACAGCTGTGTACAGTCCATGTACATTAAGATCGGGTTGTCAGTGGGTTTGAGTAACATCTAGGAATGATATAACCTTGTTACATTAGGCTATTTTAATGTCATAAAACCATG
This sequence comes from Pycnopodia helianthoides, assembly GCA_032158295.1. NCBI lineage: Eukaryota > Metazoa > Echinodermata > Asteroidea > Forcipulatida > Asteriidae > Pycnopodia > Pycnopodia helianthoides. The sequence goes on along the minus strand of CM063243.1, from coordinate 6,499,082 downwards.
CTACCCATGACATCACATGTTAACACAAAGCTAGAGACTCTGCACTTTCAGGAAAAATTTTGTACACCTCAATGGAAGAAACATTATAAAATTGGACATTTTATGAAGATTGCACTGTACCGTTTTTATAAACTTTTTGTATGAAGAAAGGGGACACATCAAAACTGGTACTGCTGTTTTTTTATTGTGGCAAATGTAAAATATAAAAGTGTCGCATCTTACTTACTTATTATCCCCCACCCCCAATGTGACATAATCTATTGAAGCAACCACATTTTAAGTTACCCAAAGGATGAAACATTTGAAATGATTTCAATATGTGTTGATCAAATGGTGGCTTTAGTGTATGCAAACACGGTGAATACATATCAATCTTTGTGTCTGATAACTTACCAGCACCAAGTATGCAGACCGGTGTATCTATGTACAGCCATTCACCACTATATACCCCAGCATGTAATAAGATCAATGGGTAGTCGTTCCCCTCCACTGATGACAGCGCCTCCTCTATCGTGTCATAATATTGGATATCTCTACCCTTGTACATGTCCATATTGTCATAAACACGACGGGCAAAGCCTGGTTTGACATGAACTGCATTATACTGGAAATGGACAAATGGTTTGGTTTATTTGGGTTATCAACACAGATTTTAGACACTGGGTTCCAGCTGCAAAAAAGCAACAGATACACCTTAGTACCCAAATTCAAGGCACTGGTTAACACAGAATTCTGCACTTACAAAGCCCTGATTGGTTGTAAGAGACAAAATCCACCATAAGCAGTGCCATGAACTTGGGTCCTTTTTTTTAAATACAAAGCTTAGATATTTAATTGCCTATAAGACCTGAAATTCTTTCTTTGAATTGTTAATTGATGACCTTTTGGGATAGAGAGGGTCTGGACTTTAAAAACATCATCTAATGAAATCAAAATGTTGACATCAACACACTTTTGCCTTTCTACTTCACATGCCCTTTTAGAAATCACTAAACTCAGGCCAGTGCTCCATCCGGTATTTTGCACCCTGTGAGATGTTACAACATTTTTTTGAATGATCATTAAACCATATTTTGACATCGATACATTGATGAAACTAAGGTTTGTGTTGACACCATGTCATAATACCTCCAATGAGCTGTTGTGGTTCTGAAAAGAACTGCTGTTGTAAATCAGTGATTGAAGACAATCAGAGCATACAGATTGAAACATTGAGTTGTTACACCATCGGTTCTTTTTTTACAACCCATCTCAGCTCATCATTCATGTCATTACTACATGGTGTCACCGCAGACTTTAGTTTCAAGACAATTTCAAAAGATGCAGTTTCAAAGTCTTACTTACAGGTTCCTTTTTTTGACTGAGTAACAAAAATGAAACTGTGAACAAAATGTATGAGTAATGTACAGGTTTCCAGTGGAGTATCACTGGTTCATCATTTCTCAATAAGAAGTCCTGTCACAAAACATATTAACCTCTTAAAGGCACTGGACACTATTGGTAATTACTCCAAATAATTGTTAGCATCAAAACTTACTTGGTAACGAGCAATGGAGAGCTGTTGATAGTATAAAACATTGTGAGAAACGGCTCCCTCTGAAGTAATGTAGTTTTTGAGAAAGAAGTAATTTCTCAGTAAAATATTTGAATTGATTTTGAGACCTCACGCGTGAGGTCTCGAAATCAAGCATCTGAAAGCACCCAACTTTTTGTGTCAAGGGTGTTTTTTCTTCCATTATTATCTCGCAACTTCGACGACCAATTGAGTTCAAATTTTCACAGGTTTGTTATTTTGTGCATATGTTGAGATACATTGTACACCAAGTGAGAAGACTGGTCTTTGACAATTACCAAAGGTGTCCAGTGTCTTTCATTCCAGATTGTTTCATTATTTCCCATTAGGGTTATCAGCACTAAAAATAAACTTGTATTAAAATGAACTAATTAATTGCTAACCAGTTCTTACCAGTGTTTTAAAACTTTCCTTCCAGATGTTGGGTGAGTCTACTTTATCTGGTTGTACAAATTTAAATCTTGTTGGTGATGGCCGCAACAGTGGCAATGACATCTCATATACTGACTGGTACATCTTTTTCCTACAGAGTCAGGCAAAACAAAATCAAAAATGTTATGATGTTTTAAAAATTGTTATTATAAGTACATGTATATGTAGATAAACATATTTCTATGTGTGGATAAGGATTGTGAAAAAAGAGCTAATGGTGACTCTGTGGTGTGGATTTTATTTCTATGCAACATTAAAGCAACATACTTAAGAAGCCCCAACTTGTCCAAATGAGCACAGGCTTGCAACATGTGCATGGTCTATTTGGAACATCTATCAACATGTACACAAGCTTGGAGCTAAATGTATAATAAGGCCACATAGACAATGATGCACACTAGGGCTGAGCGACTAGTGAAATTCACTACCCAAGTAGTTGCGCTTCGCTTAGTAGCGACTATTTTGTTTCCAAAGATGCATTGCGGTACATCTTTAAAATTGTAAAAGTCAGGCTGAAATGCACTGCAATGGACACCATTGCAGACGTCCATTGCAGAAAGCAACTCTTTTGATGCACTGTTAAATGGTAACCGACCAATTATCCGGTTACACGTTTACACGTTTACATTTTTACGGTTCGGATAACCGTAAACAAATTCACTTGAAAGTGCTGCAGAAAGCAGACCACATTGCGAACATGATGTACACACCGCACAAACCGTGCGACACACAAGCAGTCACATCATTTCCAAATTATAGACCTAGGCTTGTAGTCTTTGTTATCTTGTTACTTTGCTTGCTGCACGCTAGAGTGCATTTCAAAACAATAGAATAGCATGAGGATAAACACTCTCTATAGATTAAATATACCAGCACATTAAGCATAGCATTCAAAACAAGTAACAAATGCCTTGACCAACGATTTAACGTGTCTGCGCATGCACGGGAAATTGCAATAATCTGGTGCGCCTGCTTAAGTCATATACAACACTGTCGTCACTGGTACGCCTGCTTAAGTCATATACAACACTGTCGTCACTGGTACGCATGCAAAAGCCGTGGACAGCATGGTATGTGGAGCATAGTTCTTCATAAGAGCTTGCTTACGAAAAACTACACACAAGTAGAAGTCTTGAAATTGGTGCCCCTTCAACAGTTTTTTTTATCACAGTGTCTTTTACTCAAATCATTTACACACGAAAATTGACACTGGTAAATTTCTTCTCTGTTCATGGCTAAGGAACTTCTCAATAAGAAAAAGAAAAAAGCCCCAAACAACAGCAATAACTGTGGTTTCTAAATGTGTTTTAAGCACCAATGAAAATAAGTATTCAAAGATAAACGTTGTCCATCTGTTGCAATAAAATAAAAAAAATACATAAAACATATGTTTGATTGCTCAACAAATTGATCATGTTCTTATTCTTCCCATGCACTAACAGAAAACATGTCAGGCAGACAAAAGGGTGTGAGTTGATAACCAACAGATAGAGACTGGCTCAGACAAATAATATATATGGTGACATGCTAAGTTGGCATTCCTATCTCTTGACAATCAATTCAAACACATTTATTCCTGCATTGTAAAGTTGCAGTTGAACTGCTGGAAGAAACACACAGTCCCTCCTATTGGTGCAACATTTACCAAATAAACAGCCACAACAGTGTCAATGACAATTATCACATAATATAGAAAGGAATCGCAGAATTGGGCATTGCACTGTGTGCCCAAGCCGAACTTCCCTTTACTTAAGTAACCAGGGAAAGTACAGCAATGAGGCAAATTATGGAAGGAAATCAAAACCGGCTCCCGTCTAAATTGAGTCAATCAATGACTTCCTGTAAGAGAATTGGGATGCATTCTTTCTTTAGCAATTCATCCTCTAGACCATTTAATCTGCTCACAAATTCCAAAGACAAACCCCAATGGCGCTTCGCTATTCAAACTTTGACATAGACTGTTGGGATTATCCTCAGCACAGACCAAGATGGACAAAACAAACTAATCAAACAGCGAGGCCTTATCCCCGTGGAACAAAAGAAAATGTCTGAAATGTCAAGAATACAAATGAATCAAACTAAAATAGAACTGATGGAACTCAGTAGGATGGTAAACAAAGTCAATGAACAGCGGGGGAAAAAAAAGTATTTCAAAGCATGAATTCATAAATACACCACACCACATAAATAGAAACAACTAAAACAAAGAATTTAAAAAAAATGATCATTGCTTATTAATATTAATTTTAAAACTAACATTTGTTAGTGTCTTTACATTGTTAAGTGCCCAGAAGCATGTTCTATGGATAGACGCTATATAAATGTTCATTATTATTATTATTATTATTATTGCTTGAGTTCCACAAGAAGATTAACCATGCACTGGAGATGTACTAAAGCCTAGATTTACACCACGCAAAGATTAAATCTGATTTAAAAGTGTTATGTCCCCCACTTCCCAAGAACTATGGACCAATCCATTAAGCTATTCCCCTTAATACATTGACCAACACAGTAAGCTAAATTTCCACAAAAGTCTGACACTTTAAAATATCATTGCTACATCTTTTTTTTTTTTTTTTTTTTAAAGTGGCGCGAGACATAGCAAGATGTATGTGTAGTACACACTACATATAAATAGAAACTATTGAGTGCTGGGTTTTTGCAAACATGCTAAATCATCTACATCAAACATCTGACTAGCTCAACCATTTATAACATTAAAATAAGAAAACATTTAATAAAAATAAGTAAGATGCTCCATTTCTTAACAATGGGAGACTTTTGAGCGCTAAATGGCAGCAGACATACCAAGTAAAATTCAATTGTTCACGTAGTTCTTAGCATGCGCACATTGCCAAGAACATTGGCTTTACCTGGTAAGTCTGCTGCCACCAAGCGACCCAAAAGTCCCCCATTGGCTGCGCAAAAGTCACATGTACCCAATGAAATGGTTGGTTGCAGCAGTCATACCAGGGCCCAATTTCATAGCGCTGCTAAACGGTAAGCAAATTTTCGTGCTAACTGTAGCAGAAAAATTTGCTTAAGCATAAGCGTATTTCACAGGTTAGCAAGAAAATAAGACAGTCATCTAGCGCGTTCACCGTGTATTTGCATTGTTACGTCATTCATTTTTGGGCAGTAAGCACCGGAAGGTTAGCATACCTTTTCGTGTGCTTATGGTTAGCAGGGCTATGAAATAGAAACTCGGACGTAAGCACAGAATTGGCCGTTAAGCAGCTCTATGAAATTGGGCCCAGGTCAACTTCAATCGGTTACATAGTTCTGAGCATCCACAAATTTCCAAGAAAAATGATTTTACCTGGCAAGTCTGCTGCCACCTAGTGTCCCCGAATAGAGGTGAATATGCCCTAAGTCAGAAATTACTGCAACAAACTGTTCAAGGAAAGCACGATGTGGTAGCATCTTTAACTCCTACTCCCTTAAGTGATTTGCTAGGATTCTTCCTCTACACAATCCACCACCATACAGTAACTCAACTCCCAAACTGTTGGACTCTGATTATGGCGGTATGCCTGATCCCATGTAAAGCATAATCAGTTTACTAGTGCAGTACTCAGTCCAACAGAATCAAACAAAACATGCAGTTGAAGTTGGAAGGGTTGAGGGTGGTTTGGGTTAATAATAGTTATTTATTTGACTTACCATACTGTAGGATCACCCGCTAATGAGTTGAAACGCTTACAGACACATGCAGCGTTGCACAGATCTTTCTCCAGTAAGTAGGAGAAGATCTTAAGGAGGATTTCAGATGGGACATGATACTGGAGGAAATTATCTTCAGGGTTCGACACTGTTTAAATATTCAAAAATAATATAAGATTATTATATATTTTGTTCATCTTATAAAATAATGAAGTAACTTTGAGCTATACTAATACAGGATATTTATAGTGCTTTATCAAGGTGTTTCAAAGCGTTTATTATGATGACAGGTAAGGTTGATTGATGACACCTATTGATAAAGCCTTGTAAGAGTTATAAGGTTCAGCAGTGCAATCTGCAGCCATCCAGGGTCCAATTTCATGGCTCTAAACACCGTAAGCAAAGAATCGGCACTTATGGAAGCAGGGGAATCCGCACTTACCTCAAGCGTATTTCGCGGGTAAGCAGGGAATTTTTGCTTGTGCGGGAAGGTAGTCCAACCATGGTCCACGTTACTAGGAATTCTTTGCTTACACGGCTAGCACAGAAATTCGGTGCTTGCCCTGTAAGCAAAGAATTGTGATCGCAAGCGCAGAATTCGGCGGTAAGCAGAACCATGAAATTGGGCCCAGGTCACAAACAATGAAACAAACCCCTTCCTTTATGATAGGTTTGAACCCAGGTTTCAATGACAGCAACAATACAAAAACAAGAACTTGTTTTTGGATTGTTTCTGTCATTGTATTAAATTTTTCTTTTCTTTAATGTAAGTCATTGCCACTTTCTAGCATTTTGCTTATTATGTTATGCTCAGAATGTTACATAGTGATTCATGTGAATTTTTTTTTTCTATTTCTAACTTTTCTTTTTTCTATTTTACATCCCATCTGAAGGACAAATCAATCATGGTTCTAAAGGAGTCTTGCTCAAGGACACAATGACACTCACAAGAACTAAAAACCACACTCTGACAGCCTAGTGTACCGGACCACTCGGCAAGGAAACCCCATTGAAGTTAAGCTTGGATGGATTGAAATTTCTTAATGTATAAAAACAAAAATAAATACTACTGTAGCTGTCATGCTGTTCCTGAAATGTGGCCATCCATTTCAAAAATGCTGTGGTATCAAACTTAACAAAAGCAGATTAGAAAGATATCTTTCTAAAACCAAAAGTGAACTACTCTTCTTTTACAGTGGGAGTGGGGGATTAGTGACAGGTATAAACACCTGTCTTGCTTTGGTTCTTTTCCACTTTGATACTCACAATTGACACTTTGCGTGGTCTGATGATGTGTAAGACGCGCTCTCTTGACCTTGGAGGAGGATGATGATGATGATGATGAGGAGGAGGTGGAGGTGACATGAATGGATGAGGTGGTGCTCGATGATGAAGCAGCTGGCACACCCTGTTGGATCAAACAAAATTAAGACATTTGAGTTTGCGAAAACAAAATCAGGGTATGGATTTTAAAAATATGGAACTTCGGGTGTGATAATTGCATTGGGGAATAAAGAAAATTGTTTTGGTTTTACCCCTAGACCGAGGTGTAATAAGCACTTTACTGTATAAACTGTGCATTTACCACATAATATCATATTGCAGACTGACATAGTTTTATCTGTCATTCATAACCATGAATATGATATTTAAGGTCATACAGTAGGAGGGTTGACTATGTAATGTCGATGCATTCACCACTTGATATTTTTTGCGACAGGTATAGTGCCTTTATCATTCAAAACCACAATGGATAATATTGAACGGTCTGACCATAGGAGGCTTAACTATACTGTAGATCTGCATTCACCACTTGAAATCACATTGCAGGGGGGCATAGTGCCTCTATGATTCAAAACACCAGTAGATGATATTGAATGGTCGGACTATAGAGGGTTAACTATATGTAGATGCATTCACAACATTATATCATACTGCAGGCTAGCATAGTGCATCTATCATTTTCTCTATGAGAAAGGTCATGTTTTCATTTGAAATATGCGAACTCTAAGGGAACCTTTTTAGGGGGCAGCAAAGCCCAAACCAGGGCAACGGATGCAATTGACTCTATGGAATTCCACGTTAGGAATACAGGAAGGTTCATAGCCAAAATACCTGGAGGGAATTTGATGTAATTTTTTGCTCCCGCCACAGAAAGTTCAACCAAGCAAAATATTGAAAACCTTTTGGAGGGAATGTAAGGCGGTGTCATGGTACTGACAGGGCAATGACATCATCAGGAAAGGGGAAAGGAAAGAGGGGGCTAGAATCATCAATAAAAGTGTAAGAAAGAATTGATGTGTGCAGTCAAACAATGACATTGAGCATCATTGTATGTGTCATCTTGTGTGTGTATTTCTACTTAATTAACAAATTTATTCAAATTTTGAAAAAAAGAAACTTGGTATAGAGCTACATGAATGTGTATCACAATGATGTTAATTCTACATTGGATGTAAGTATTAGAACAAAGGCTGTCTGTTAAATCTAGCATTGTCTCCACTTTGCAGAGTTGTAGTGTTGTTGTAAATTACAAACTTTGACCAGTAGAACTTTATGAATTGCAGAAACTGCATTCAGTACCTCTGTACTACTACTGTACAAGACAAAAGACTGTGTACATGTATGCATGTCAATCACTCACAACCACAAGATGAACACAACATGCAGTTTGTCTGATTTTGCTAAACAAAACACCCCCTCTAAGCCAAGTAAACATTCTTTGTACCGAAAGCATTTGGTTTGCATTAAAGTTGGCACCCATTTGATGACCCATATATGCTCAGGTTCAGCAGAATTGGAAATACAGACTGGACCAGCCTTAGCACTTACCCAGTTACCCCAAAACAAAAACAATCCTAATGTTTTCCCAACACAAACTGAAGATTTAAAAATAATAATAATAATAACTGAAAAAATATTAATACTGATGGTAATAATTTGGGTCTTCTAAAAAATATTTCTTGTCCAGTAAAAATTCTGATCCACAAAAGATGTGGTCTAGTGGAGATTTTCTTGAAATTCAATCTCTGTTTGAGTGTGAACTCATGGAACATCCAGATTACTGCTGAACAAGGGAGGGGCTCACTTCCTCTACTCGTTTGGCTGACTCCGTTATTTTAACAATGATCTCAGACATACTATCAATTACCCAGGTGCTACAAATGTATATGCACAAGCTGCAGTCAAGTTGTCTATGGGAAATTCTTTTAACATCACTGCATGTTATGTATGTACACCCAATACACTTTAAATAAGGATTGCAACAAAACTTTTGCAAAAGTTACAAGGACAAGATGAATTTCACTCAAACTATTTTTGAAACTTCAAAACGGTGTTGTATGCAATTCATAAATCAGATTGAAATTAAATTAAGAGTTACATACATTGTGTAAGAGAAACACTTACATGTAAGGCCTACATGCGTACAGTAACATATACTGGGCCAAATGTCAAGGCTATGCTTACTGTAAGCAAAAATCAACACTCGAGGGAGAAGAAAAATGTCAGCTTATCATTTACAATTTATCATATTTCATAAGTAAGCAAGGATGCACTAAGAGTTATTCACTCAGACTAACCCTTGAAATAAAAAGCGATGACTGGAAAGTTTAAGCACAAAGCTCCATGGTAAGCAGAGCCATAAAATTGGGCCCTAATAAGTACAGTGTATGCAATGTACATGTAGCATAGTAACAATCAAACAAATTAACAAAGCCCTTCCATTCCAACCAATCTGGTCAGATCGAGGCTGAAATCCTATGAGTCTGGGCCTCTTCTTCATAAAAGCATTTGTACAATGAATAACAATGTATCCTTCCTGTTGGCTCACACACAGCACTGGGAACATGACAAACATTAAGACAACACAATAAAGGTCATGTACTGTAGGCTTCTCCTGTCAAAAAAGTACATGCAGCACATGTACCCTTTGTCATTTTTACAGAACTATTCACACAGATATACTATGTAGAGTGATCTACATAATGTACAATGCACAATCCGTTTAAATATCAATATGAATGCGATAAAAAGCTGTTTAAAATGTTAAACAAAAACTTCAGGAAATGACAAGGAACTGTACACAATGTACTCCTTAAATTACATTATACAGTACACATGTGTACAATATGTGAGTTTGTGTCTGGCATATGCACACTTCACATTTACACTGTCCCAATTCTATTGTCAAATGTGTACACTTCACACCATATAGAGAATGCATGCACCAACACAAACACTACTAAATTGTAGAATGATTGATGCACTGTCTTGGCAGCCAAGAACCCACAGAGACTTTAGTGGAAGACTGCTCAGTAACTACAGTACTAGCCTACAGCCCATGCATGCTGGTAGATAATTCACCTGTATGACAATACAATGAGTCATTCTATATGTACAAATTACACACTGTATGCAATCTGACCTTACAGTGTACAAAATGTATGCAATTCACAATTTTAAGAATCACTCCTTTGAACCTAAAAGGAAAAACACATCATTGGTTATTGGAAGAAATAATTAATTTCCATAGTTTTCAATACATACTGCAAACACTATAAAACCAACTCATTGGTCACATTGAAGTCAAAACAATGATAAGCGGTTTAAGTTTAGTCAAGGATTGTGCGCTTATTTTGATTTATAACAAGGAGCAGTGATTGGGGGGGGGGTTCAATGCTATTTTCTTGACTTTGACAGCACTTCAGATGGAAATATATCTCAGGATGATGTTGGATATCAACTTTGTAATAAGTCCTTTAAAATTAGAACTAATCTTTTTTTTTCAACTTTGTCTTTTGTTGTTTATTTTACTTTATTTATTTATTGATAACCAACAGCAGTTATCTGCCACTAACAGGTATCATCAAACAAGAAAACATTGAAAACATTTAATACTTTGGGGTTTCACCTGCAAATTAGTGAGCTGATAAACGGAATATGAAAAAACACGTCTTTTGTTGACACATAAAATTATTTAATTCCTAAATGTTTTCTAAGGGTATTACACTTTTTACAATTAATAATGAAATGTTAAAATCATGGGTATAATTTTTTTAATGATGGGTATAATTAAAAAAATTATGAACAATTATACCCAAAAACTGAAGGCTGGACAAATTATTCAACTTAATTATGAGAACTTATTGATACAGCTCCTTTTGTCAACATTAGATTAATACATTCTTAATCTTCAACCAGACAGAATCATACAAAATCTGCAATGAGTTAAATAATAAGTTAGAACGCATTCTATATTTTTCATAGTGTGTGTCTTCACTAGTTGTTTACGTGTTAGTAGTACTATCAGGGAGCGATTTTGTTGACAGCAATTTTGCAAAGGAATATATTTAGACGGCCATTGTTTTGTCCACACTGAGTGATATAATTTGTTGAGTGACAGTGTTGATTTTTCAGTGTTAATTTATTTATGCATTTTGTTCATATCTTGCTGTGCTATGCAGGAAAATCATTCACTGAGTATTCAACAAAAAACAACGATCAAAGGTAATGAATAACTTTGTTTTTTAAAATGAACACCAAGTATGCACGTTTAAAAACATGACATGTAGGCCATATGTTATATCAGTCCATTTGTATTTTAGCTGACCACTAAGTATCTACATATAGCATATTTTACCCATTTTTTTAGTCTGAGATGAGTTAGGAATAATTTGTAAATTACACCACTACCACACAACAACTGTGCACCATAAAAATGCACTACCATTAATCTGGTAAGCATGCCAAGTACAATATGAATACTTAATTGCAATCTGTCCAGCCTGGCCAGAACCCTGCCTAGCTGAGCCAGAATATTAGGCGGGAATGACATTCTATATGCTTCAACACAGGAAAGACTAACTGGCAGGATGGTTTGAACTACATGTAAGCCTGAATCACTGAGCCCTCTAGTCCTAAGGCCATGACACACACACTGCTCACTCTGTGTACTAGTCACAGTGTCAGGCAAGAGACTGTACTGTGTACAGCAAATGACACAAGAACAGCTCGGCTTGGCTCAATTCAATAATCAACATTGCTCTAGAAGACTTCATTTTCTTATCAAGATGCAGGAACTGATTGTCAACATACAGTACACAAAATAATTTTATTGGGAAAAATTTTTGCAAAAGAAAATTGACTGACATTGTTCCATGCTTGAATAGCACAATGTGTTGGTTGAAAACGTATACCCTAATATTTGCACTGTATGAGATGTACATGTACATGTACATTGTACAATGTAGATGCCAAGCAGAGTGTTAAATCCTTTATGCTTCAATGGAACTACAAGTTCAACTACAAGTTCCTTATTACACTGTGTGTTCTTTTTACTACGTTCTGTTCCCTGTTCTCTGTGGTTAGGATTGCATTTCTCATGACAGACCATCCAGTTGAGTGATTGTTTGTTCAACATGCATCAATATTATTTACAAATTCTAAATAAGACATATTTTTGTTCCCACGTTTCCATGATTTAATATCCTTTAGTCATGTCAGTATAAGTATTTATGTTTATAAATAATACACAGTTTTGGGCCAAAACCATAATTACACAAAATAATGTGGTTACCATTGTTTTAGTTCTTTTTATTTATTTTTAAATATTGAATTCTGGCTCAGACTATTTAAACCGACACTCCCTCGTGGATATGGTGGTAATAAAAAATGACATTACACACTAGAGTTCTTTGGGATTGTATTACATGTATTAGGTAACTGACTAGTGATGCACAAATGCGATTGTATCACTATCAGTGCTTACATTAATCTGGCTACGAAACTCTTAAGTGGCAGATCTAGTCTTGGTGGTCTTTGTTCCATTTGCTTGCTGCGCAGATATTTCTCATCTGCCACGGAGTGATTTTTTAATATCAAGAAGTCCTTTAAAGCCTTTTTGTTTTCAGTATTGAAAAATACTAGATACAAATATTGGATGCATTTATGAGTGCATTGGAGAGTTGCTCTTGATGCCATAAAATTTCCATAATTATTGAGGGAACCAGGTTTCTGATACATGTAATTTGTGGTCAATGTCAGGCATATGTTAGCTGTAAAATAGCCCATATTGACCCCTTGCATGACATGCAGTGAACTTACAAGTGCCCATCCTGACCCCCATTTTTGGAGTCAAAATGTACACAAAGGAATTAACCCCCAACATGGTGGAAATGGTAGACGCACATTTTGCAGAGGCGCGTTCCGCATCTGCAAGGGGTCAATATACAGACTAAATGCATGTAATGTTGTGAAATTAGTGCATGCCTCTTTTCACCTCAGCCAAGTTTCTTGGTTCTACTTACATTACGTGAGAAATTGGCCATTAATCTGTAATTTTACTATGAAAGGATATTTGATCCAGATGATCAACAAATCTTTTGGTTGAGTGTGTATATTTCTTGTTACTAAATGCATTCTTGGCTACACAGCTAGTTCATAAATTCAGTGCTAAACCTGCTTAGTGGAGAATGGTGACCGTAATCACCAAATTACATTGTAAGCAGAGCTATGCCAGTGAACCCTGCCGTAATTTGGTGTCCTAGAGTAGAGTCATACTGATGAAACCACAACATGGCTACATTACTGCATGTGTGGTACATCACAAAGGGAACACTCACATTTATTTTACTTCAAGAAAAATATAAATGTTATGAGCTCAATTTTTCAATATTGTTTGAGCTTTAGGGATCAGTGATGGAAAGCCTTGCCAAGTTCAAATGCCTGCAGTTGATTTTCTCAGCCAATGAATCACTGAACTCAGCTGGCAATTCACTGCTCACACCTCACTACCCAATCACTCATGTTGGGGCAAAACTGCATTCACTGAATAAATAATGCATCATATCTGAAGGAGGTTTTCAAGGTACATGTAGAGTATTGTACATTATACATTTTTGCTGAAATGTGCGACAGGAAGGCCGGGTGTCATGTGAGCCCTTAATGGGTTAATGCACAAGGATATTGTGGAAAGTGTACATTAAATGATATCAATGAACACACCACAATGAATATGTACAGTAAAGGTGTACACCTTTTGTTTAAAAAAACAATGAACAATAGAGTACATGTATAAAGTAGATGAAATCTTTGACAATCTTCCACTAAGTTGTTGTGTTCTTCACTAAACATACAAAATGAAACATTGTCAACAAGAAAAAGCCTGATTGGAGGTCTACAATAATAATATCATCAGACTTCTCATAATGGAAGTCCAAGTCAGATCAAGGATTTACATGTTTCATTTATTGAGGTTTACCTTTTTCACCCACATGTAGCATTTAACTTTGCAAGTTTTTATGACAGATGAGATAGACATGGGTCAGGTTCTTTTTACTTTGTTGTAATTCTGCTTTTTGACGGTTTCAATAAATGATTGTCTGTTCAAAAAGAAGATGCATTTTTTGGTTGAAAGCCATTTTACGAACATGTTTAGAAAACTATGTGCACAGTGTACATTGTACCATGTAAGTTTACAAATGTCGCATTCCAACAAAGAATCATCTGACTAAGAATTCAAACATCTTGTTATCATGTTGAAGTTGGTAGAGTCATGTAGAGTGAAGCTCATGAGTATATAGATGCACTTTGAATGCCCTGTTTTAAAGTTGGACCCCAAAGTTATTTAAGTGGGGCCTTTAAAAAATTTTAAAAGCCAATTTGGACACTATATTAACCATGGCTAACACCTCTATGGCTAAGGGAGCTGTACATGTATCAACTCAGTCAGGTCAATTGGTAACATATTAACTTAGTATCTTCACACATTTAGCATCTTCAGCCCATTCTTAATACAACACAGGCCTAACTTTTGGTTTTCACAAATATATAATGTAAGGCGTGTCAAGAAGGAACAAATTTTCCAAGTAATTGATGCGCAATATAAAAACAGAGACCCACTAAAACACTTGAGGGTCTTCCCACAGCATTCATTGTATGCTTTCATATGAGCCATTCGTCACGATAGCGGAAATTAGAGATGTGGGCTCACAGACTATGCATATGTACAGCCATACCGGTACCCTGCACGTACATAGTTCCCTGGAGGCCAGTGATAAAAAGTGGTGCTTTTAGTTTTAATGAGTCGACATCATCAATCATTGTTCAGCATCGTTTTATGAGAAGTCATAGTGGTAATTATGCAATTATGGCAAATTGGGTGCAGCATGATAACAACACTTTTTAATAGCTTCATTTCTACTTTGTTTTACATGCATTCTTCTCAATGATCATAAAAAATGTTATCGGTGTTAACTAAAAGATCAGGATTGGAACATTTTATAAGCCAAAACAATATTACATGGTTGTCACCGCAAACCCTTGTTCCATATTGCTGCTTTTGATTGCTACAACATAAGCATGTACTCTACATGAGTGTGTGTGTATATTTTCATGAAGACATGACCACCAAATTTGATGAAATTCTCACAGGTTAGTTGGATGGTGTGTTTATTAAAAACTAGAGAATTGGAATTGAATTTACTTTACCAACAAACTGATGGATAACACTAGTTCCATGCTATGCAAATCTGTGTGCTTACATGTAGATAGCTGCATGAGTGTAAGAACTGAAACATTGCATGGTGGGACAACATTCTGGACACTAAGGTTTGCAATGACATCCTGAGAAATATATTGGCTGTTGTGGTTCTGGAAAGAACTATTGGTATTTACAACTTAAAAAGTTTCAATCAGGATGCTTGTTTGTGTTTAGGATAAAAGCTCTATAAAATTTGTAGATTGCGTGCATGTATTTGAATGAAACCTGAATGAAATTGCATTGAAAAGACCAGAGTAACACCTTCAACAACTATGGACATTTTTGAATGAAGTAAGCGTACATGTACATGTACAATTTACTACAGATGTACATTGTACATTAGCACAAAACATTCTCAATATTGTACTCATTGGGGGGGGGGGGGAGATAGTTGCCAGTTTCTAAGGAATCAAAGTGCACTTGGTGGGTGCACTGCAGACTTAAGGTTACAGGGGTACTCAGTTATAACTTGTCAATTCCAGGAAGTCATTTTGCCCATCACTGATCACCTGTTGAAGCTTTGTTGAAAGTCACTGCACTCTAAAATGTAGGCCAAATTTCATCACGCTGTTTACAGGGGCATATTTGTGTGTTTACTTTACTAGAAAACATGTAACAAAAAAGAGTATTATATTTAAATGTATTTCATAAAACGTGTGAATATTAGCAATTGATGGATTTGCATTATTGCTCAACAAGAACCACTGACAAATGACATGTACATGTACCATACCTTTTGCTTTGCTTACAGTAATCAATGGTTATTAATATGAATTTTGCTGAGAAATCCATTTATAAGAAGAACTGTCTGCTTACAGGCTTTATGAAATTGGCCCCAAATCAATTGTTTCTGTGTGTGTAGCTTACGTGTGACTGCTCATATACTAAAACTCTGTTGTAATACTTCACAATATTTAAGTATGAACTGACTTGTACTTTCAGTGGCTCCACTGAAGTTGATTCCTGGCCAAGAGACGTTGCGATTATCCATGATGGTGATCAGTTGTAACACAAACATGTGAGGAGCTGGAAACCTCGAACTGTCATCACTGGTCATCAGTAGATTAGGGTGACAAAGGGTTTTCCTAAACTATTTTAGTAAAAGTCCCTAACGTAAAATTTGACACCTCTACAAATGGACAACAGATTCCAGTAACATACTTATGACTTACTGAAATGCATTTATCGTTGTGGAAAAACCAGGACCTAATTTTAAGACACTTGCTTACTGAGTCGTGTGCTTGCAATCATTCTCTACTTCCAGGGTTTGTGCTGGTTATCTACACAAGGGCAATTCCACCGTCACTCACATTACATTTATCCACTGTAAGGCTGCTTTAGCCTCTCACTACTTCATAAGTAATTGATCAATCTGATTCATAACAGTCATACAACAACTTGGGGCTAAGAGCCACTCATTTATGAAAAGAAAAATTCTAACTATTGCTTCACTTTTCAGAAACATGCATTTTATTGGCCGTCACTCACATTACAAAAAAAAGACATGGACAATTTTGTGACATTTTTGCTGGTAAAGTCTCCTCAAACTGTAGGTCTCAACAAAGGAGTAACAATATTCTAGTATTAATACAAACCATAGCAACATGCCAAAACCAATTTTACATCACATTAAAGCACATTCTTCATGTCAGGGGAATAAAACCAGAGATGGGTACCGTCACTCACATTACGTCACTCACGTTACTTCCTCTTTACACTTTGTAACACAATACAAAACTTACAAATTTTAGAGCAAGCAAGGTTTATAACAACAATAATTTACATTATGATACCAAAGATTTCATTTAAAAGCAACTGTTTGTGTAATTTCATATTACTACATATCCTTTCAGGGGCGGATCCAGGTGGCATGGGGGTGCACGCCCCCCCCCCTCCACTTTCATTCAGGATTTTTTGTTGTACATGTATTTAAACTTTTAATAAAGTCAACCACAAATGTAATTTCTTTTTATGTGCATGCATATTAACAGGTATAGTTAATATTTTAACAAACTGTTTTTAAACACTTAACTCTGGAAACATCTGACACTTCAAATTTAACTACAACTGAATAATGTCCATGTAGGCCTACATTGTACGTGTACGTCTTACTATGAATACTTATCCATTATTAGGCAGGGGTATGTCTGCAAAGTTGAAGTGACCACGGCTATTTGTCGGGACAGGCTTGTTAAGTGTGCAAATAATCTGTGATCTTTTGTAAAAGATGGCATCTCTTGGATTTGGCCACTTCCAGTGATTTCCTGCAGGGATCATGACTGACACTTTGAACTCACTACCCTCTTTTGCAACAACTTCACCTGGATAGCCTACCTGGTCGTAATCTACCAACACCCAGTCTTTTACTTCCACTTTCACACATTTATCTCCATTCACGGCATTTTCTTTTGCTTTGCCACCATTTTCCACATCATCTATGTTGTCAGTGACCTGTACATGATTTTCACTATCACTATTCACTTTGCTATCATTTCCCACATCACCATCATCATCACCACATGGTGGTTGTATTTCACCATCATCTTCATCACTTTCCACATCACTATCATTACTGTTACATGTGTTTACACTTTCATCAGAATCCCTTGTGAGAAAGGATGTCTTAGGCTTGCCATCAACAACTTGCACGTGGTGGATTCTGCTGATGCCCAGAACAGGCGATGCGAGAGAGAAAATCTCTACCAGTCTGAGGTGGTCATTTCTCTCCTCAATATCATCAGATGTCATCTGAAATACTTTCACAGTGGGCATGCTCTGAGCAGCTGCTTCAAACATCTCAGCATTGTCCACAAGACTTTTCCGTTTGCTCACTCTACCCCAGACATGACGTTTCACTGATCCTCCAATCCCATCAACTGGGCCCTTTCCATGGGAAGTCGCGAAGAAGTTCCAAGTGATGCGTGTTTTGTGATTCTTCTCTAGTGCTGAAAGTGATGCAAGAACAAACCGGTTCTTAAACTGAGAACTTGGGCCATCAGACCAAATGGAAACAGATTTGACATTTTCTGGTAGATCCTCTAGTAGCCTGTCAACATAAGCAATCAGAGTCTCTTTGGTGTGCACCAGATTATCAGAGACAATAACCTGGGAGTGAATGGTACCGCAATACCAAAAAGCTGCAGTGAACATGCTGACCTGGTTTTGCTTCCAATGAGCACTTTGAATTTCGTCTTGTGCAACACAGGTATAGTTCTCTGAAAAGTCCACTTGGAGCAAAGCTTTGGAAGCATCATAATGATCAGATTCCATGACAATAGAGTCTCTTTCTGTCTTGTATGATGCTGCCTGCTGTCTCTTAATGTAGCAGTGCCTCAGGAACTGAGGGAGAGTGGAGATGATGTGATCTATCAGATCCTTAGTAGTGCCCTCCTCTAGCACTTTACATAGCTTACTATCACCATTTTTCTTCCACACATACCATGATGCATCACATGTCTCCTGCAGAACATCCTGGTAATTGGAAGAAAAGCCCTGGCCATTTCTGCATGTTTCGCACATATTTAACCAACAGTCCTTTGAGGCAGGGTCACACAGGAAGGTCTCGGGAAGAGATTGGGTGTATAATGGAAACTCATGAGTTGCCTTGTGTAGAGCATTGACTGCTATAATGAAGTTTTCATGATATTGACAAAGACAAACATTGTGTGGAAGTTTGCTGCTCAGAAGAACATGTTTGGGACGCAGTGAGGCAAACTTACTCTTGCCAACCTTAATGTTGGGCTGATCTTTGCAGAAGAGAGCATATGTTTCCATGACTGAAGAGGTCAGATGACGTGTTTGGACTTTTGATTTTGTTCCATCATCTAACTTTACGGTAATTGCATCTTTCCTTCCTGGAGCTTGTCGGCTCACATCATCACGTTGATAGAACTCAATTACTACTTGAGTAACTTCATCCAAAATATGCTGCATTCTGGGGACGTTTGGCGATAGTGTTGGAGGCACCTCACCACACTCAGCAGCGTATAGCTTACGACAAATCAACTTTCTACGGCGAGGAGTAGTTGGTAAGGCCTTCGTCATCATGCGTTTGGCTCTTGCAGTGGCTTTCGCATAGGCAGATGCACTGTTGAAAGGAACAGGATGCTGATTTTTCTCTTTAGCCTCTTTTTTGTGGAGACGATGTTTGGCTACACGTTTACGGTTGGCTTCTCGTCGCTTTTCCTGAAGCTTTTTCTTTGCAGATCTTGGCAGTAGCTCCTCATTTCTCTGCTTCTTATCACGCCAAGTCTTAGTTTGCTGGGCATGATTTGCTTTGAGCAATTCATACCTTCCACTTCTTTTTGTTTTATCAATGTAGCGCCTCTGCCTTTCAGCACCAGTTAGTGGCATTCTGAAGATCAAGAAAACAACATTTAATACGTAGCTTACACACTTGAGCACTGCACAGGAGATTGTACCCACACAGAGTACTGAATACAATAAAGTAAACTTTTTTTAAAAAACAAAATAGATTGAAATGAGCTGAAAAAAGTGTTGATCAGAAATTATGCATAGTTTATCAGGGTTGTCTCACTTGTTAACATACATACACTATAAGCACTTGTGTAAAGTACACAAATATGTACGTGTGAATACAAAATACATAGATCTAAAATGTGCATGTTGTATACACATGTGCATCATTTGAAGAGATCTTTAATGTTTAATAAGTCAATTGGGAGTGGAACAGGTTGTTATACATTGCCCTTAATTCCATGTTTAAATTTGTATGCTTGCAGTAGCAGTTTTAAGCTGGTATCCCCTTATAATTTTTTCCTGTAAAATTCATATAAACGTACAAGTGTCAATGACATGGAAAAACACATGTATAAATTGCACAAAAATTGTTGTTATTTATATTGGATATTAATTATCAGATCTAATGATAAAATGTATCTCAGATTTACCAGAAACAAGTAAAGAACAAAACTAACCTTTCAGGTGAGATGATTTGCTCGTAGAAACCAAGATGACAGTTGATTAAAAGTGCACGCGAACACTGCACATTCTTTGGCAGCAGAAACAATGGGGGATTAATCAAGAGCTAAGCATTGTGGGTAAACTAAGGTGAAGGAATTATGGGTAATACTTTCTGGTTGCATGCGTATGCCATATGCTATACAATACTGTACACGTGTACAATATCCGCCCACAAACGTTAAAAATAGCATTCTCAGTGCAATTTCCTATCAAATTATTTTGTCACTCACATTACACACTGTCACTCACATTACTTGTCACTCACATTACCAAGTTTAGCTAGTTTTATTTAAAAAACTGAAGCATTTACAGCTCAATTTATTTTCTTACAATGGGGAGCACAACTAGTAGGAGGAAAAATAATTATATTGCATTTAAGCAGTGGTGCATTCGGAAAACAAATTAAAAACAATACGTTTTCGTCACTCACATTACATGCCTTTTAACATTAAAATATCTCGAGCTTTTATGAAAATTTGGTAAAAAGAAACATGAAGAAAATTTTTCATGAAAGGTAAACATCTATCTTTTCAATATCATAATGTTAGATAATCATATATATGTCAATGTAGGTTTTGAAAAGACGTATCCCTTTATTGTCATGAAAATTCAGAAAAAATGGGAAAATAAACTTATCACTCAAAATAATGGTATTACCCCCAAAAAGAGGCAAAATTTATTTGAAACTTAATGATTTCTTACCCTCAATGTGTCGTCTATGCAATAAAAACCTCAAATTATGATATATGGGTGTTTAAATTTTGGGGGGTCATGTCCCACTTTCTGTGGAATTGCCCACTAGCTGTTTTACATACATGCTGCGAATTGCAAAATATGCGAATTGCCCAGACTTAACCACAACAGGGCAACTAAAGAAATGAACTCATTCTATTGGCGAACTGTTCAACAACCAATTCAACTGATGTCTCCACTAGTGTGACTGTTGGCTGCTTTGACGTTACCACAACTTATGTGTAACTCATGTTACTTGTCACCTGTTGTGGAAGGGGGGTCCAAAAAAGTTAAGTTTCACATTATAGACAATTCCATAAGTGAAATACGGCATAATACAGCGCTTGTCGATCCCATACGTGGACAAAGTATGCAACATGCTATGTTGAATATATTCCCATCCCACTAACGCTAGTCGGATAACTGATAATATTCCATCGCTGTTGACTAATCAGAAGGGAGAATTCTAGACATGTACATGTACAAAAGCATCACATAACATTACATAGCTTATGTTACCGGACACCTGTTACTATAATATTGCCTGCATGTACAATTAAGTGTATAAAGTGTTCCCAAATGGATGCAGGTAAAAAACATCTTTCACCTTAGCTAATGTAACACAAATGGGCACTAGGTATGTTAAGTGACTCATATTACTAGTCACAATTAAGAGCACAAAGGATTCTATACTAGACCCCTTGCATGAGGTCGCCATCAAGGAGGTCAAAAAGTGGAAACGTGGACATGTATACGTGCCACATTCAACTCTAAGCCAATGACAGGTCTTCGTTTGATCTCAGTGGGGCGCTGTTCGAGCGTGACATCATATGCAAGGGGTCTATACATGTAGGGTGTGGGTAGGTCACTTAAACTGTGACCTCCTTTGACGTTACAACAGGAGATTACGGAAAGAGTTGACACCTGCCATAAGGAATCAGTGTGAGTGGGTCTCGCCAAAGGATGCAGGTAACAGTCAACTGTCATCTACTCTGACATCACTCTACATAAGGAGGAGGTAAAGAGATGCCATTTCTGTAACGTGTCACCTGTTAACCACTGTGACATAGCATTAAGAGAGATGTCAAAAAGGATGCACCTTTTCAACACTTGGCATCTGCTTAGTACAGGATGAATATATATGTACTCATACATAAAAGTTACATACTTACAATGTAGGTCACCCTGTGCAGGACTGGAATTTTATCTTTGAGAGGGCGAGGCCATTTTCATTTTGTAAAGGGCACTTCCATGGTGGTAAAATGAACCTGATCCCATGTAAAGCATAATCAGTTTACTCTAGAGTGCAGTCCTCAGCCCCAAAATTTCAACAAACCATGCAGTTGGATTTTGATGGATTGGGATAGTTATGGTTGGTTGGTTACACAGTATACATGTAGGAGCATTACTTAGCAGAAATTCCAAAATAAACTTGGAAAAATTGTCTCCATTTTTTGGGACTTAAAACAGGTACACCCCATTGAGAGAGAAACTTATCTACTCAAACTACAATGTAGACTGCAGTTTTACATAGGCCATAGATTAATCTATCGGTACCCTTTAACCAACTCATGTATGTAGTGGCTGGACTCAAATGTCACTTGAGTCACATTTAAGTGACTCTGACTTGGGCTAGAGTCACCTCACTTCCATGGACTTGGACCTCAAAAAAAAATCAATCAGGAGTGAGTGGCGGAGTTATTGTTATAGTCAACATTTTGGTAATTTTTTCCAAAATGTTTTAAGGGTCTTAAACATACTGTAGGAGAGAAACACACGTTTCTGTGGTCTGCTGTGCCATGAAAACCTATTAAATTACCTTAGTGCCCATTCACATAATTTTTTACCTAAACTAGAACTTACATGTAGGTTATTACAGTTTGCTTTTCTTCTTTCCAGAAAAATTAAGAGAAGTGTCACATGACCTGCCTTGCATCTTGGGAAATCAAATAACATCTTAGGCAAACCATAAATGGCCACCAAATTCTGTAACGCTACTGAACACAATAGACCCATGTACTGATGAGGTCACTGTTTGTTTACTGCATTGCTTAAGTGCAGTAGCTGGGTACTGCATTTCCAACAGTTGAGCAGAGTCACAATGGTTTCCTATTCTTCTGCAAAGTGGTAAACAAACTCTGACATCATCAGTACTGAGGTCTATTTGGCCTGGGAACCTGGCATAAACAAAAAACATCTTGGCTTTTTGGCTGGTATTATTTCTGCTCCACAGAAATTGACCATGTAGGCCTACAGCAAAATTGTGTATTATGTACATGTACAGGTTTATGTATCATCGTACATCTTCCATTCAGCTTAATGTACACATTACAACTGAAAAAAAGGAAATGGATAGTCTGGTCCCTTGTGATGACATGAGTACTAGGGAATCAAACCAACATTACAATAGATTCATTGCTTGAATTTGAGTCCATTCAATGGAGGGAAGTCACTTACACTAATAGTTTCAGTGGGTGGGGAGATGGGCGAGGCTTTCTTGCGGAGGCTGTAGGGCCGACTACTTCTGTCCTGTGGTGTTCCACTTGTTCTTGTTCTTGATGTTGTTGGCTGTTGAGCTGTAAATACATCAAATAATGTGAAATATTGATCAGTTGTTGGGAAAATATTAACATCCTACACACCTAGAATAATATGAAGGTCTCGGTGTCCCAGACCATGCAACCTGTAATATCACTATGACACGTTAACAAAAGAGCCACATAGCCTGGGCAGTGGGCTTCCTGCAGGCACAATTTGTACACAGCTCACTGCAGCATAAACTGATCAACTATTGACATGAAGAATGAGTGCACATCTCAAAATGTGTTTGCTGTTTGTGGTAAACATGTGAATAGTGCTCATATATAGGCAAGTGTAGCACTTTGACTGTCTGGAAAATGTCTTGCAATGTTTAAGGTCACTCTTTTTGTAAATAAGGTGATACGGTCTATAGAAGTCTTATTGAAGTGCCACTTCTCAGGAAAAAGTTTGCTTGCCTGTGTATACAATCATATGTACAGGCAGACTCAGATGTTAAGTGGTACAGTTCATGTTTGTATTCGATGTTTAGACAATTTAACATTTTTTAACATTCCAAGTTCCTGAAACACTGCACTCAGGATAATAAAATCACCAAATTAATTAAACACATACATTTAATCTTTAAATTGAATCTTTATCTTTGAAGCAACTGTTTAATACTCAAAAGCAGCAATGGTGATTTTTCATTTACAAACAAATTGTGTCCACATTTAAAGAGGCAGTAAGAAGTTAAAATACATGAACGAAGGCAGGGATTGAATACAATAATCTACATAACATATCAAGAACTAAATCATGCCATGTGTGCACTATGCATGTGTCTTGGTGCACAGAAATTTTAACATGCTGTAAATGTACACAGAAAAGTGCTAGGCTGCCAACCAAAATATCAAAGGCCACACTGACTGAACAAACAGTGAAAATAGGGCAGAATAACATTGCATACAAGTATAAGAATGCACAACAATCAGCATGATCAGAACAAGTTGTGTTACATTAAACAGTGCACAGTAACTGGGGTAGGTCTCTCGTTTGTGCAACCATTTCATAGTGAAAACTGACTTGATCCACACAAACCTGGCGACTTATAAGCAATGGCCAAATTGTGCCAAGCTTTTAAGTTTTTTTTTGCTTAATGCCCACTATTTGTTTTATTTCCAAGCACTGCTAACTTGCCTTCAACAAATTAGAAAATCATGCTTAGCGTAATGTGATACCAGCTATAAATATGTAGTAAGCATCCATTGTGAGTCATGGTTTCCTGAAATATATCAGTTTTAAAAGTAATATTTTCTGATTAGGCCATGGTGTAATGTAGTTATCAACGGAGTGGGAGGAGACTCAGCAAAAGGTGTGAAGCTAGGATCAAGAGTTCAGTGATATTGTGGATACGAATGGCTTTAATCTTTCTCTTGGTATGTGTAACACCTACAAACTGAGCTTCTGGTATAGTGAGCTGGTTGCTTGCATTTCATACTGTATCATGAAACAATCAGGGCTGAATTTCATGGCTCTGCTTACAGCAGAATTCTGTGCCACTACTCTCCGCTCATAGTGTTAGTGCTCAAATTCTGCACAAGCTATAAAAGCTGTATAAGAAAGCTTAGTAACATAGTATGATCTCACATACATGACATAAGAAAAAAATCTCAGCTTACCCATGAAACCTAATAACATTAAGCACAGATATTTCTGCTAACACAAGTGCAAAATTGTTGGTTTAAAAGCAAAGATAAGAAACTGGGCCCAGCTTTTTTATATGTGTTATAGTGTATGTTACAGTAAGCAAGGTACATCACTCATTCCTGATAACATTATGACTGTACAAATAAAAGTATTGCTCTGCAACAATTTTGAAATTTTTTCTTTACAGAAAATGATGTACAGAAAGTCTCCTCGAATTCCTACAAAAAGACCCCTGCAGCCAAACCTTATGTTCAGAGAAAATCATGTTTAACTTCAACTAATTTTTAAATCATTGGTTTTGTAGACTGCTTGTCAGTTAATCTTTGAGATTTTACAAATCAGAGAAGTAGGGATTTTAAATCATGCAAATTTGTTTTAATTTTTATTCATAGCATGATGAGTTAATGAGTAATTATTTTTTGAACAAGAAAGTCTCTTTGTGAAAAATGCATAAACAGATCTTTGTGCAGCATAATGAGCACAAACCCATGCATAAATCAATTGGCTGTTCGTGAAAACTGTAGGTCAAATAATTTGGCATTTTGTGAAAACCCGAAAGCCACAACACTTGTGTTTGGCACTGTGCCAGCGGTGTGATCAATGCAGTCAAAAATGAGAAAAATATAAATGGCACTCATTGAAAGCGTAATTCTAGGTTTTTGTTTCTTGGCCATTAACTTAGCATAATTAAGAAGAGATGATTTTGAAATGTACAACTTCATACATCGTAGATGCTGGTCAACTAAAACAAAAAAATCTGGAAAAATTGACTTTTCCTACCGATTCTCTAATGGTAAAATTGTCCCTTCATGATGTTGCTGACGAAATACCAGAATGGGGAGATTTTCAATTATAAAAATAAATTGACAGTAAAACTAACTGTTCGGTTTAAAAAATTTACCTTTTCATTTTCTGTTTGTAACAAGAACCCACACTTTTGACTTGACTATAGAATCAAAGCACATTAGTGTCTAATTCTACCTCCATGGTGTAATAAAGTATGCCAGTTTCTGTCTTGAAAGGGGCTCGATGCTTGTGAGCTCCAAAGCATACATGTATTGTAAGGGCCAATTTCAGGCAGACACATAGTAATAGTATTGACCCATTTCATGGCCTGCAGCGTACTTACACGCGCCTATCCTGTCCGCCATTTTGGGAGTCAAAATGTACACAAAAGGAACTGACACCCGAAATGGCAGTAATAGTAGAAATGCATTGTGCGGAGGTGCGTTCCACATCAGGCAATAGTCAATACCCCAATGCTGTAAGTTTGAAGTCAATAACCCCAGGGCACAATATTGGACCATTTTAACTAAACATCAAAAGCAATGACCATCAAATCTTTGTTATAGACATTGTTGTGGGTTTACAAAATATTTATGAGGTTTGGTGCATGATACAGTCACTATTTAGTGTGGTGCACCCTTGTGCGACCCTCAAGTTGCTATCACTGAGATAAACGTGGCTTTGCATGTTGAAGAGGCATTTCTCCAACTATATCTACATTCTATGTACCTACAGTATGGCAAGAAGTTTTGTTGTGAATGTATGTAGCTGTAGGGCAATAACCAATATCAGCAACCTTAAAAAAAGAAGAGTTTTTGAACATTTTGCAAGCATGCACGAATGCCTGTTCATTTGTGTAATGTTTAATGAGCTGAAAGTGAAGACAAGCCCAAAAGTCTTTGTACATTACCATTTTCAGTAAATCAACAAACGTCTAAACTTGGTACATGTAGGTATATAACAACAGAAGTAACAGTAACCCACTAAGTCAATAAACTTTCATGCACAGATGAACACAGGCTGAAGGCAGAGCTGTGTATTAAGAGAGTTACCACATGGGGGAACTAGTTTCCTCTAGTCCCGTGGTTGGTTGCTGTACGCCATTTTCAGTCTAAATGTAGCACAACCCAATGTGCAGTCTATTCTAGCAACCTGTGTGTGCACTCTAGTCTGGCAACCTGTGTGGGCTTCTAATTGGAAGTTACCACAACTTTCTCATTTTCCTCCGCATTACTATTGGGAGCATTATCTATAGTGATAATCATGTGAGCTTGTATGAAAACTATAAATACACAAACGTGAATACTCCACCCAAAGCTGCACTTATGTAGTCCATAATAGGGAAATGTTTACTGTAAAAATTTTATGAAACAAACTTGAACGTTATCACAATTGTAACAAGTTCACATGTTTCTGTAAAAATGATTCTGTAACCTTTGTGAAAAGTATTTATTTTGCAGTTTTCTTTTTATCCAAGATCAATGATTGGTTGGGAGTACATGTATCTTTGCTCATAGACTTTCACAAGCTTGATGCCAACAAGAATGAAGACCAAAGCAAGACGGCTTCTGTAATTTGAACTAGTGCACACCCAACAAGCACAATGCAACTACACTAGTCTTCTGTGGCTGGTACATTTAGATCTTCTGCATAGATATTGACTTTGTGGCAGGGGCCAAGTTATTTTCTCATTCCTGTCACATGGGGTGGTAAACACCAACAAAGCCCAGCAATTTACTTTGGCCAGGGGGCCCGGTTACGGTCAGCTACTACTACCGTGCCTGAGTGGAATTTAGTATGCAGGCAAAGCCACTACATTGTTCAGATGTGCTCACACTGTGAGAATAACAAGGGGGTCTTCAGTGCACATAACACTCACCTCATCGGAGCTGAGCAAATTGAGTTGACACTATTATTGAGCATTTCACTGTTCTTTTTTTCAACAAATAAAACGTCAGTTTACAAATCAATGTACCAATCTGAATAATTCAACTTGATTTATGAGAGAGGGCTTGAAATTCTCCACCAAATGTAACACAATACATTGCAACTAATATAGAAATCCTCAAGAACATCATACATTGTACTTCAAGTGAACTTGTGAAGAAACTGCAAGAGTTGCTGTTTTGTTTTTATACAATCCAGATCAGCTCCCATGAATTTAAAACAAACAAATGTTACTACTTGCTCATTTTTTAGAACACATCAACTCCAGAAAGTGAAACTGAAATAGAGTTAACTAGCAATATTTAGATAACCAGTTAACTTGTATTAATATCCACCTTTAACCAGTTACTTGCGATATCAAGTTACATGTAACTTGCAGTAATCGGTTAACCAGTGAACTTGCAACATCAAGTTTTGCCAGTTATTAAAAAAAATTAAGTTAATCTGTCAACTTGCAACATACTATAAATCACAGCTTCATGTTTCTGCTTATTTTGTACTATTTGTTCCCAAATACAGGTGATCGGTAGAGCAAATCTAAAATAATTGGTCACAAAATCCATTAAAATCATATCAACTATTTTTGTCATTTTCTCAATAATGCTACAGGCATAGAACATTTCCACAGGTTGGTGGTAAAACATGTATGGTGCGTATTGAAACCAGGCCATGGAAATGAAAACCTGTTTTCCAAAACCAATGTTTCAGACCACCGCTGCCTGTTTCATCAAGTCTTTGACACACCATGGTAAAACATACAAAGTTCTGTACATATATTATACAAGCTCTTTGCAAGGTTTGGTGTCAATACTTTGGTCAGAATTAGACGCATCATGAGAACACGTTTAGTCAGCATATAAGATTTTAAAGTGAAAACAATAAGAGTTTCAGCTCCATGTAAAAAAAATGCTTTAACATAATCATGAAAAAGAAAATCACCAGGCTACTTGGGTGAGATTCAAACCTACCAACCCTACATTCTAGAGTGTCTAAACCATAATAAGACCAAACATGACCAGTGATAAATCCTGTAATAAGCTAGCAGTGGGTACCGCAAACAACTTAAATGTAATAATTGCATTGAGTTGAGCACAAAAGAATTTTTATTTTATTTTACCCTCACATCGTTGTGTGATATTATAGAAAATGGGTATGACTTGTAGGTACACACGTTTAAATGTCTGTCCTCATTATGTACTTTAATGTCAGTGTTGTTCCTCCATCAAAAATATGTGTATATAAGCACTCTGCACTAATGCTAAAAAACAAGCTCAGAATCTGGATCTCTGACAATGTGTCAAATTTCACCAATGTACGCGAGCGTTATGTGCAAGCTTACTGCAGTCTGTTGCAACCATGCAGTTGCAACTATGATCGCGTGAGGGCTAGTGGTAGAATGTTTGCCTCAGATCCAGAATGGAAAGGCTGTTTGTTAAATACTTCAAGTACAGGGTTGGTAATAAAAAAAATTACAAAAATATATATAAACAAATAATTAAAAAGATCAGTTTCAATCTGAAAGTTCATAAAAGTACCAATCCTCCAGGGAAATAGTTCCTTCTGAAATGCTGTCAAAGTCAAGAAATAGCATTTGAAAACCACACAAATCACTGATGCTTTTTTAGATTTCCACAATCATAAAAATCCCTGACAAAATATTTAAACAATTTTTAAATTATTTTCACTAAAACATCACAGGTTGTGATATGGAGTGTTTATTGTAAACCAAAGGATAAGAATGAATGAAATCTTCCCAAAACCAATGAGGTAACAAGCTCTAGAACATTTTGACAGAGAGACTATCGCATCAGGCGTACGTGCCTACTACATGTTGGTGACTGCTCATCCACGTACTATCAGCGTCATCACCAACGATAAATTTTCTTTATTACAAACGCACTTATGTGCAAATAGCACTTATGTGCAAATAGCACTTATATGTGCTATTAGAAGTACAACAGCCATACAAAATGTCCTGCTTTTACATAGGTTTGCACACAAACATGCACCCACACGACTTCAAAAAGCAGGACAAGTTAATAGTGCTTTAGTCAAAATATAGAGGTCGATGGTACACATGTACATGTCCATGTACTATAATGTATACATGTCATGCATGTTTGTTGGTATGAACACCCAATGTATCACTCAGACCAATGTAAAATGATACCGTAAACCCATTTTAATCATACGTACAATCAGCAGCAGTGTACATTATTGAAGGACTGGAAAGTATCCTGAAAATTTACATTGCTGGGAGCCATTGCATACGTTTGTAAAAATGCACTTAACAGTACAGTCAAAGACCGTATAATTCTTTTAATTTTAAAACAAACAGTGCACTGTTTGTTCAAACAGCACACTCTTTGTTTATGTTTGCGGATGAATTGGAATATTATATGATAGTTAACAAAAATTGGGGAAAAAAAAGCTCAGCTAGAATGAAACTATGTGCTTGCTTTTCAAAAGGGAATTCCCTAGTATCAAGTAAAAAACAACTAAATTAAAATTTCATTTACAAATTTTAATCTGAAAGCGAAATGTTTCTGAATTAAAAGCCAACTGATCCTTTTTATGTAGTGATACTTCATCTTCAGAAAATTTATTGTTATATGAAATACTGTCGAAATCAAGACAACATCATTTGACAGTTAAAATCTATTGAAATAAGCCTGGTATGAATGAGCACAAACTAACTGTTAAGTGCTAGGACTAATGACATCTGAGTTTGAAATTGTTCACAGGTTGTTTTTATTGTGTGTTGATTGAAAACTAGAGGATGGGAATGAATCAACCCTCCAAAATACAATGATGTACTTTCCCTTTAACAATAAGACACTCCTTTAAGGGAAATTCTATCAAGGTTTGTCAGTGACCATTTCTTCAACAGGCACATTACACGTAGGGCCAGTAAACTTGCATTTTAACTAGTCCTTTTTTTCCCCATAAACTGTTTGTTTCCATTTACTGTGTAAATTGTTTGCTTTCATTTTATTGAGCATCTAAAGTACAGAACAAAAAATATATATATATATTTTATATACATGTAGTAGGCCTACTTATTACATATATTCCTAAATTTTGATGGTGCACAAGTACTCTACAAGCAGGACTACATTCCAGTAGTCACATTTTAAGTCACATGACATGTTGTTATGGCTGTTATTGGTAATTGATTACTTCGTTGATCCATTATTGACACATATCACAGCCCCCCTGTAAACCAAAGTGTACATTTTCCAGGAAAAAATATGACAAAATTTAGATGGGCCAGCAAGATGGAATGAGTGATAACCTTTAAGTTAATGATTTACAAGATAGTTGAACCTACAACCCAAGTGTTTCCTTTGGGACAATCCAAGCCGGTAGACCCGCCTCCTGATTTTTGCCAATACAAGTATTGAAAAAAAAAATGCAACAAAGTTTGTCACAACCCATGTGACTTTAACCTTGCATTCTTGTCGATGGTGTAATGTATGTACATGCATGCACATCACATTGCCACTGGTACTTGGCGTAAACAACTACTAGATGTGTTTATACTGAGAAGGATCCCTTGTGTTTTGCTGTAATCCATGTACGGCGTCTTCTTCAACTAATTATGTATTCAAATATCAAGTAGTAAACCACAAGGGAAACTGACTGGGTAAATTTCAAATAGTTTGAGGTTGAACATGAAGCAAATTGACTAGAGCAGGATTTGAACCAACGACCTTCAGATTAAAGTGCCGGCGCTCTACCAACTGAGCTATCTAGCCCTATTTTGGTGGTCTCCCTATTTTTGTCAATTGTGTGGGGGCCAGTCAGAAGCCATACAACCGTTAACTGCCATGTAGCCAGGGATCACACCTAAGTTTACGATACAACCTGGGAAGCGGCAGCCAGGGCATCACCAAAATTAATTGCGCATTCTGAGAAAAAAAAAGCCATCTATTGACAAAAATAAACATGCTTTTGTCCAGATGATAGTGCTAGCCTTTTGTTTGAAACTATATTTGGTCTTATTTCCATTTCCTCTGTTTATGTAATATTTTTTATACCGTTTAATTAGTTCATTCGCTTATGCATGTTACTGGTTTATTAATGGTTCCTACTTCATTGCATTTTATTTCTCACCTTTTTTTAGAATGTATTTACTATATTAATTTTTTATTAATTTTTTTTGCTTGTACACATGTTACCGCTGTTATATGTAAATATTTAAATTTCTGATGTATAGATTGAAAAATCTAATGTGTGCTTCAGGAGTAATGATTTTTTTCATATATAAAACTTCTTCTTTTGATTTGAGCAAGAAGTCAAGGTCAAATAGGGTAGCGTTTGTGAAGTTATTAAATACTTGTCCAATGATGTATAGATTATAAAAATCCAATGTGTGGTTCAGGAGTTATGATGTTTTCAAACATTAAACTTCAAATTCCGGATCGAATCGAAAAGCCAATGTCAAACAGGGTCACACTCTGTGTAGGGCTTGTTTAATTTTTAAAGACCTTTCAGATCATGTATGGGTTCATTGTAAACATCCAATGTGTGGTTCATGGGTTATGAATTTTTCAAATAATAGATGTTTATCTGTGGGTGGTCAATATACGATGTAACAGCGATGTTGAATGTATTCATACATGTGCGATGTACATGTCACTATACAGGTACACTAAACTATGTACATTGAACGTGTACGTGTGTTACTACGCTATATCAATATGGGTCAACACACACGTGTGCTTTAACATCCGGTTTTGTCCAGATGTAAAGGTAAAAATGTTGTCATCTCTATGCAAAAGTTTGAGCAGGCTCACAGATCTATAAACTATAACCTGATGGAAAAATTATGCTAAAATATTCAGTAGTTCTTGAGAATATGAAGTTGTGAAAATTTCAACTTCCGGTTTGAACCGGAAGTCAAGGTCAAATGAGGCCGCACCGTGTTGTTTGTGTGTAGCATTTGTTTACCTTTTAAATACCTTTTCAATGATGTGTAGATTGTAAACATCCAAAATGTGGTTCAAGAGTTTTTCAAATATTAAACCTTGTTTTAATGTAATTCAATATGATGTCCTAATGACATTAAGAAGTTTGTGTCGTCTTGATGTTGAGGTTCAATTGTCTGATGAGTTTCAATGTTCAATTCAATTTCAATCTTGAGTTATGCTGTAGATAAGCCCAAAAGAATTTTGATGGAAGAAAGAACCAAACTTTGACCTTCCAGTACAACCAGAAGTAAAGGTCGCAGGATTTTGGCATTAACTTTTCAAATGTAGTCCCAAGTCCCTCAGATGACCAATTATGAACATCATAGCTTTTAAATTGCTGAAATTACAGCAAAAAGAAAAAAAGTAAAGGTCATACAATAGATAGGTTGCAGTGTGACGTAAATCGGCCATCTTTACGGGCAGTTTAGAACAAACAGTCGTGCGTTTCGTGTGAGAACGGCGTGCAACACGCGCGCATTTCACGAAACTCATTGCAGGATTGGTCAGTGAACAATGCGGCTGCGTTAATAAGTTGAGCGTTTGACGCACCTGCAAGCCAAAATGCAATTTGCCCGTAAAGATGGCGTCTACTGGGAACTATCTATTGTGGCTTTTACTTTTCAAATGTTGTCCCAGTCTCGATCTATCAGTGCCTTATTATGAACATACATACACAAACAACAGCAAAAAGCAAATGGTCATTTTTCAACTTTAAAAACCTTGTAATTCGACACCTGATGACCTCATCATGACCTCATTGATCAAGTGTCGTCTTCTTGTAAAGGTTCAAGTTAATGTCAAGTTTCAAGCCTGTTTAATTAAATTTCAATCTTGAGTTATGCTGTAGAGAAGAGTTCCGTGGACGAAGAGGATTCGGAAGAAGAAAAAAAAAAAAGAGGTGTTCGTACACCTAATACATGTAAATAATTACTGCGTGTACTTTTAAGATGAAAGTCATCATGCTCAGGCCCAATTTTATGTTTCTGCTTACCGCCAAATTCTGCACTTGCGTTAACTATTCTTTGCTTACAGGGCAAGCACCGAATTTCCGCACTAGCTGTGTAACCGAAGAATGCCTAATAACTTGGAGTACGCACACGCATACACTCCCTGTTAACCTGTGAAATACGCTTGATGTCAGTGCAGAATTCTCTGATTCTGTAAGCGCCGATTCTTCGCTTACAGTAAGCAGAGCAATGAATCTGGGCCGAAGTCTGGGTCAGACTTTTAAGCATAAATGGTAATAATTGATGATACAAGTATTGTACGTATGTACATTACTTCAACAGTGTGACGATGTAGGACATGTTAGTACCGAGTCATAGTAATTAATCCATATGTTCAATATGTTTAGCAAAATTTGATATTTTTCCCAAGTACTTGAAAAATATACTTCAGCATTTTTTAAATACAAACAAGAAAATCAAGTTGATGAAACTTAAATTTATCACTTTCATAAAACAAGACATGAACGAAGAATGGTGTAATCCCCTTGCAACTTTTCAAATGAAAAAAAATTGAGTTCAGCTTGTCAGGATTCAAAATTAATGGTTACCCGGTCGCTAACTGCGAGTGAAAACAGCGGCGGGCGAGTCAAAACCCTTCATTTACTGGGCAAGTCAAAAAATTGTTCCTTTTCACATATTAGGGGTATGGTGGTTCAATCCAAAAAAGAGACAATTTTCAAGTTAGTAAAATGGTTTGACAAGTTCTTGATATTTGCTAGATTTAAAGGTACACACCGGCTTCGTTGGGCTATTTGGGCTACAAAATAGACTAAAACATGATTCTACAGGTCTTCCTGAAATGGAGAAGATTGGTTCATAAAAGAAACCATCAAATTTTGCCGTTTTTGAGCATTTTTCAAAAAACGAAGGTCACGTGACTTTTCGGAACCAAAATGTGGTTCCGAAAAGTCACGTGATCTTCAGAATTAGTTTTACTTACAGCCGTATAAAAGTAAATTACTGAACCAAATTCAAGTATTTTTTAAAAAACAATTATTCATGAGCACATGTATTTGGCGAAAAAGACAATGTATTCAGTTTATGGATGCAAGTTGTAAATAATGATGAAAATCGAACGTAAGATTCGCATTCAGAGAGTCCGTGCACGGAAGCGTGTTTTACGGCGCATCAGCGTGGGGAGCTAGCGGGTAAACCTTAGGGGCATGTCCTGCACAGCCGGTGCAGTGTCTCGCCGGGCCAGAGAGACAAACCACGGAGGCATGAACTCGGAGCCTGTGGAGGGGTTAGGGAGCCAGACCATTGATTATGTTTTGTTTTACGAGGGTTTTAGTTTGTAGCCCTAGCTATTATCCCCTAACTATTGTCATGTTACGTGATGCCTGCGCTACACACGCGGCGGGACGACGACGAATAGCTGCACGGTGTGGATCGGACTGTGTTTATGTCGGTTGTTTTAATTACACGTGAATTTGTACTTGATGGATATGAAGACTGGATCCTTATATGCCTCGCCATTGATATAATTAATACATAAACAGATCACTAGTCTACTTAAAACAATGTCACGTAAACTTGACAGTTGCAACGGCTGGAAAAGCGTATACACTGACCTTTGACCGCGTTTTGGTTTTTTCACATTTTTCGTTAATTACGTGACATTTTGATGATTTTTTTTTCCACAACAACCATCAAAAAATTATTGTCTGTGATTCAAAATCACTATATTAGGTAAACAGTAAGCCGGTGTGTCCCTTTAATGAACTAAAACATGCATCACATAACAACATTGGCACCATAATGTTCAGTCGCCCGTTGGTTGTTCAAGCACACACAACACATGGTGTACAGGGCTTGAATTTGACACTGGACCACAGGCCCGAGGCCAGTGATTTTAGCATTGGGCCAGTAATTTTAGCATTGGGCCAGTAAACTCATGACCAGACAAGTCCGGCGGTCTTGTGTTTTCAATTCAATAACAATTCATGTACCTCACTCTATAATATCTTGAACAGAAACAAACTATGTTCAAATGTTGACTTTTAGTAATGATTTGAATATACCCTTAAAGCAAAAGACAAATGAGGTAAATCTTCTCTTATGTCTTAGTGCTTGTTCAATTAATTGATGCAAGTTGAACTGTGCAAGGAAGTCTTTTTTCAGTTTGAGTCTGGTCTTGTAAAATTATTTCTGGTCCAGTAAACGTATTGCGATACAAGTCCTGTGGTCTTGTGAATTTTTTCCCCCAAATTCAAGCCCTGGTGTATTGTGCATACTTACATTAGTAGATTTATTTATATGAAAGCTTGGCTAGACTCCAACTCAGTACACGTTCACGAACCGAGTAAAGAATAGCTGTACAGTGTGGCACACGCTTGTGGATTCTGTACTATACACAGCCTTTGATTAAGGCTATTCAAACATCAACAACTTTTGCTGATAGAGGGCGGCCCGAGGTTAATTCATTGAATTTCTTCCCGATGTGCGTCATCGACCGATCATTGAATCGCAAAGATTTTATTGCAAAAGAAGTTTTATAAAATCGATCCTTAAATCACGAATCAATTATTATTAAGGACAGAAATTAGGGGATAAGATCGTCCAAAAACGCATTTTTGTGAACTTCACTTCTATGTTTTTTTTATGATTCAAAAATTGTGTGCATTACGTAGTTTACAATCGGGCTAGTGAAAATAAAATAATGGGCAACCCAAAATTATGTTTGACTCGTCCGGCTGGACGGTGAAAAAAATTTTTCAGGGGAAACCCCTGTTTTTCCTTAATGAATATACATGGTACAGCTAATGCAAAGTTATGGCACGATTTGTCAATACATTTTTCTACATACCTTATCATGTATAATAATACTTTGTATACCACTGGGTATACAGTAAATTATTAAAAAGTTCTATTTTGGTCATGTTGGTTTTGAGGTATTGAAGTTATTTTCCAGAAAAAGTTTAGAATACAAATAGTTTGGTGCATTCCACTCTGGAAAAACACATACACATACCAGCATACGCCCATGTTTTCAAACCGGAACACGTTGCACGCAGCATACTATTGATTATACAGCATACAGGCTTGCATGGTGGAGAGACCAAACTCGTATACTATGCGCGAAGCTGGTTTACGATAACCAGCGCTTCATAATTTTATACATAGAAGCAGCCATATTTGTTTTTGCGAAAGGCGATGCCGATTAAGGACTCTAATTGATGACGAGAATTTTTCAATTTTTGCATTCTATTTTTCGCGGAGTGAATTTTCTGAACCCTCCCCGAGCTCGCTGCGAGAAGAAAGAACACATAGAGGCTAATGTCAAAAAAATTGTAGTGTGCATAAACCTGACTGAAGGAAAGGTAAACAACTTTGAAAAGGATTTTGTACATGATAAGGTTTGTGGAGTCGACGACAGCGGAGCGAACGTCTTCATATAGCTCTAGTCTAGGAAGGAGTGGGTGGAATGCACCCAATATACCTACTTTTGTTTCCCATCTTGAGCATGGAAAGTGCAAAAGACGTCAACACATACAATACTTGGTTAATTGCATCACACTCACAGACTGAGAACCCAACATGAAATGAATACATGTGATGTGTGTGGAACGGAAGGTTTCAGCCAGATTGTTAAAAACCATGGGTCTTAACTTTTGAGTGGCACTTTCCATGTACAAAATTTCACTTTCTTCAATTAAGTTGACAAATTTTTGCATGTAAAATATTAGTAAACTGTTTAACGACATGCTGTAACACACTTTCACCCGGCCCTCAAACATTAAAACAAGGTTTTTCTCCACAGAAAAATTACAGAACATTGAAACAAACATAACAAGACCAACTACAGTTCTTTTGGTCCAACCTCTACCCAACTGTACATTTTATAAATTATTGTATGCAACTTTACACTTACAGTCAACACTCACACACATAAATGTATGTTCGATTCTTTTTTGCCTATTCTAGTTCTACTTCTATTCTAGTCTACTGCACTGCACTGACAAACACTGTACATGATCTATTCACTCTATAGCAATCGCAATGCAATCAAGTGTAAACACGAAAAGAAAGGACAAAGACCTGTGCCACTCGCCGACAAAGAACTGTTGGCTTTTCCCTTACTCAATCGTCTTGATCTTCGCAGAGTAGGTCCACTGGAATTCCTGCTCGGTGATGACATGATTTTTATTTCGATTTCGGGTGCCTTCAAGGAAAAATTGCGGTGTAATTTTATCGAAACATTGGAAAAGCACTCCGTCAATGCGGTAGATGAGATGTAAGTTCAGCCGCAAGGGATGATGGGGGGAAATGGCAGCCAGTTTCGAACAACCAATCAATCCACGCAATAATATCACGCGGACTTCAAATGAGATTCGTGAGCCAATCGCTATTTAACTTGTACGCTGGCGCAATTGCCAACCTAAGATGGCCGCCAGATTCAGAATTTCTCAGTTCCGTGTTCACTGACACAATTTTTTTACATTACAAGCCACACATTGATGTAGAGCCTGTAATGAAAGTAAAATGAATTGGATACTGTCCCATTCTACTGGATCTGCAAAAAGAAAATTCAGGGAAACATCTGAAGTGGAGAAAAGACGATTAATTTCGGTAATCTTGTGCCTAACGTTAACTTTTTTTGCGGTGTTGTGTACAAACAATCATGACAATGGCAATGCACAGTTATTGTTGTACATTGTGCATTAAAAATAAAATATATTATGACAAAGTCAACTCGCCCGAAAGTGGTTGCATAGCGGTTTTTACATTACAATAACATTAATAAAGGGTCCATGAAATGTAAGTTTTTGTATTGGGCCTTTTTTTGTTCCATTTCACCTTATCTTCTATTTTCGTTTGGCCATTTTCATTAGCATGATTAGGAATAAGGAAATTTTTGTGTCTTTGTATTTTATGCTACTTAATTGATAAAATTAAAATGTCACTTATTTTAAATTGTTACATTTGCTTGTATGCACTTTCCAGTAAGGACAGTAATGTCTAATGACCAGTAAGTGTAATGTCAATGAATAATTTTTTTTTTTTAAAGGGGACAGGGATCTCTCTTTCCTGTAGGAAGTCAGTGAGAACAAATTTGACAGCCACTTTTACACTCGTGACCAAAGCGTAATATAAGTTTCACCCAAAATAAGATTTGATTATGTTTTAGGTGATTTGGGTCATAACCAGTATCTAGCCTAATGTTATAAATTAATGTAAACTCTCATAATCATATCAATTAAGTTTAAAAAAATATTTTTTTGTTTTGTTTTAAGGCCAGGTAAAAAACTTACAAATTTCTCATCCCTGCCCTCCTCCTTTATGGCCGCCGCTTCCTTTTGTTTACTATTTACTATTCAGAAAAAAAAGAGGAAAATTTGAAGGGGAAAAAAAAGTTCCTTGGTTTATTTTTTTGCCTAAGAATTTGTCTAGACTCTTTTCTCACCTTTGCAAAACAATATAACGTAATATTCTTGATTAAACATCGCATGTTAAGAGTCTATCAATTGAGTATGATGAGCATCAGATCAGTGTATGAGCCGGGCGTCTAGACTCATCTACTTCAATCATGATACAAAACATGTTCGCGATAAATAGCTTCCATAGCTACATGTAATTCAAGCTGAACACATGTACATTTTTCACTGTTTCTGAATTTTGAAACTTGCTTAGCAAGTGGACTAAAATGATACAAATCATTTGTTTTGTCATACATTGCATCAGTTTACTCAAAGAGAACAATATCTGTGAATAAATATACCTTGGCCATCCATATTTAGCATGGCGGCCATCTTGGGAAAAAATAGATTACAGTAATCAAAGTAAGCAACAGTGATATGTAGAGTCATCAGATGCTAAGTCATTTTGAAAATATTTCAGATGGCAATATTTCTGCGGAGGCTTGTTATTGCCATGAACAATCATTGAGCTCACAGATTAAAACTAACAATATTCCCCTTTTATCACCAATCCTCTACATAACTTGGAAAAAACTTCGAGCTGATTCCGATTCAATTTTTTAAAATACAAAAATGACACTATATTTTGTTTTAACCCATATGACATTTTGAACTGCTGTCTTATTTTTTTCAAAAAGGTATTCCATGATTGTGATGAGGGCAAAAAAGGATATCTGAGCAGACAAGATCTCAAAGTTGCCATGGTAACAATATTTGGGTATAAACCCTCAAAGGTAAATATGAGTGTTCATAATCACAGTAGCTGAGGGTGAAATGCTGTTGTTGGTTGGGACGTTCAAACTTTCAAATTTCACAAATATCTCAATACCAAGGGTCGATTTCACGAAGTGCTAAGATTCATCTCAAGATGAGTTGTAAGTATTATCATAGAGATTTGTATTGTGACATCATTAAGATTGATTTGTAGTTAAGATCAATCTTAGCTCTTTGTGAAATCGACCCCTGAACAGTACATTTACCCCATATAACCACTTAAAATGCGGCTCTAAGATGCTCCTAATATTTTTGTTGTTACCTTTTTATGGCCAAGTAGACATTATAGATACCGGTTAATAAGTATAAGTGTAATGCATTGTCGTGTGTAGGTACTGTACATGTAGTCAGGGTTGTACAACGTAATTGACGTGTAGATCGATGTACTTAAATCAAGCCGCGGAACCGCCTTGCCTCTAAAAGAAATAAAATCCCCAAGTCACAAATCCGTTCAAAATTGGCTGGCTGATTATGTGCCTGTTGGATCGTCCTTAAAGAGTCACATACACGGCTGTGTTGATTGTAAATAGTGAAGTTTGGGTGTGTACTTGCATTAGCTCTGTACATATATACAGGCAAGTCCAAATCAACTAGCAACCGATAATGTCACAAGTCCTTTGTCACGTGGTTTGTTTAACCTTGCAGTTTTTTAGGTTTTTGGCCAGGAGTGTTTCGGAGAAAATACTTTTTTACCCTGTTTTTATTGTGAGGTAAGGGACTCATAACAGCTTTTTCCTATTTCTTGTGGACTCCATCTGTTGGAAAAATATAAAAACTAAATATTCCAGAGCATCTTAGAGCCGCTCTTTAACCCTATAGTTTTGTGTGACGCATGTCAAA
Source organism: Pycnopodia helianthoides (assembly GCA_032158295.1). NCBI lineage: Eukaryota > Metazoa > Echinodermata > Asteroidea > Forcipulatida > Asteriidae > Pycnopodia > Pycnopodia helianthoides. Next base: position 6,458,184 of record CM063243.1, on the reverse strand, counting down.
GACCTAGCAGACTAAAAGTAAAAGAAAATGGACTTGCCCTCTTTTTTCTGTCTGATACAGCTACAAATTGCACCCCATCATTATGTTACACTTGGAAGGTGCTATTGCTGTATAAATTAGTTCTCCTCATTACAATTTATGTTTCAGTCACATCTTTAATTTGTATATTTTAAAAACTTGTTTTCAGTATGAGGTAGACCAGATGATGAGTGGCTCCACCAATAGTGAAGGTAAAACAAATTTAAACTTAATAAATTATATATTCATTTTTAATTAGGCCATTGTAAAAGAAACAGTTGCTAAGCATCTGATTTTTACAAGAAAAAGCACAATTAATAAAGATTTTTTAATTTTACATTTTTATTTTGAAATGTATCTGAAGATTAATAGTTTTACCAAAACACAAATTGTTTATTACCCTCGATGCTAGAAGTATTTGCAACATTGTTCAGGTTGATAATTATATGCCAATGTTAAAAACGATTTGCGAATAAACAAAAAATGGAGAGAGAAAAATTTGATAGAATAGCAATTTTAAACTGCTTTCTTTAGTTTGAAGTTTTCCATGTAAAAGCATATGAATAAATGCTGGGGTTTTTGAGTCATTAGACTTGTATTCAACAAACCTAAAGCATTTACCAAGATAAAAAGCCTGAAATTTAATAGCCAAGAAAATTCAATGAGCTTTAGAGTCCGAGTTATTGAAGGGTATATCACAGTAGAAGTTCCCCACACTTGAGTCATTGTAGATGGTGAGTCAAGTACAAGCTATGAAAAATTTGACTGCGGGTAGAAATTGGGACCAACAAGTCTAAGTGTGGTTCCTTAACCTTTTAGAGACCATAGCAGCCAGAAACGGCTTGTACCAAGAAGCCCAGAGTGGCCGCCGAAAGCTGCAAGATCTGACCTACTTCCACTCAATCTAAACTGTCAAAGTAAAGGTCATGACATTTTCCAAAGTTTCCCATGTTAAAGGAACATTACAGAATTGGTAAGAAAAAAACTTGTAAAATATACTTTTTGATCACAGATTTACATAAAACTTACACGGTCTAATGATGATGATAGTAGAAAACATCCCTTGAAATATTTCTGTCTGAAATGCCATATTTGATGAGAAATGAATAAACTAATTTTGCGATTGGAGTTTATCGCTCAGTGAGCGTTTTATTCATTTGTTGAATCTATATGATTTCATGCAAATGTGTTAATCGGTTTTTCACTATTTTCTCGTGACCCAGATGGCCGATCGATCTCAAACTTCTACAGGTTTGTCAGTTTATGTATATGGTGGATTGCATAAAGTGCTTGCACTGCCAGCAACTGTTTTGTTAGCAAAACCAATTCTGTAATGTTCCTTTAACATAGTATCTATGTTTCTAGATCAAAACCAACTTTTTGTTGTATTATTATAATTGTTTCAGACACTTTTACAAGAAAAGTTGTTTAAAAAAATATACAATATAACCAACCATATCTGGAAATATGATGGTGATGATTATACAGAAATTAACAGTCTCTAAAGGGTTAAAGCAGCAAATTGGTCTTGGATATCAGACTTGAGTTCTAATGGCGGAGTCATCAGGGTGTGGGTTCATATTCTGGTCATCACCTTGAGTTCGAGATTGTTGATTTGGATAATTGGAAACCTGTGCCCATTTGGCTGTTGGTGCTACATACTACTAAGGAGCTGAAAATGTTTCAGGGATGCTTAAAAACCAATTAATTAGGGTAGTAATATTGTAAGGTGCTTTGATACAACATTGGTTTTAAACGCACATAATAATACACAGCATAATAACAAAGTGAAACCCTGATGAAAATGAGTTGTTTGACAAAGCAACTTTTAAGTTGATTTATCTTATAAACTCAACAGGTGTGACGCTAGAACAGTTTATGTCTTCAATGGAATCCAAGATGGCTGCGCAGGACCTAGATGAGGAGATAAGGCAGATCTTCATGACCTTTGACACACACTGTAAGTAATAAGCATTATGGGAATTGAGTAGCTTTGGGCTATGGCTACTGCAGCAGTGGTGCTGAATGACTAGGACCCACTTTCATACAGATGTTAAGTGAAAACATTTGTTATGCTCAGAAAAAGTCTTGCTCATTGGCAGAAATGGGATACCAGCCAAAATACACTGTGATGTACATTGCTCATGACTGTTATCACGTTAATTATATTGAGCAATATTTTTTGCTTAACAGATTTATGAAATTAGCCACTTTGCGAGTTAGATTTGAATTGAATGCTCAAACTAAATTCCTCAAACTAAATCCGGAGTAATAGTTTTCCTTTGAAATACTATTGCCACAATAAAACTTGACAAAGGAAAGTATACAAAGGTTCTCATATTATGCATTGGGATTTGATGTATGTCGCCTTGTGAAAAAATAGGCACTCACCGTGATTTGCAGAACCTCGACCATAAGCCACGGCCGATTATCTGCCCTGGTATGCTGGAATCTCGGAATGCTTAGACTTACCTCCCATTGAGCGGAATACAATGAGAAACATGTTGGCAGCCTGTCCATTGTTATATGCCACATTTGTACAACAACAGGACAAAGGTCTAGAATTGGGGATTACACAATAACCATGAGAAAAAGGGATATTACAAAGCATGATTACCAGTACCTTCTGTCCCCCTTTGTACAGGTGAAACAAAGCTTAGCACGGTAGGTGGTTGCCTGTGCACGCTACACAATGAAATGTTCAGGTGTGGATATTCACATCGGCCACTTGGCAGCCAGCAAAATTTAGGGGGTTCCGTTTGTTAATAAATCGTCCGCTATAGGCCAGTCTAGAAAAATTTGGCGGATATACACATCGGGTGTTGAGTTGTTAAGGTTGATGAGTTACACTACCAACCCAAACCCTGGTTTAGGTTTAAGTAAGGGGTTGGGTTGAGGTACACAAACCGTTAGTTATGTCTAGTTAAAAGCAGGAGGTGTCACTAATATGGGTCTGACAGTTAAATAGATTTAAGACTTACCTTTTAACTGGCATTTTTAACTGAAAATAAACACCTGTAGCCATTCTTATTTGTGTCCATTTTCACACAGGTCAAGGTTTCATCACCATAGAGGATCTATACAAAGCATTTAAGGAGGTAGCCCCTCACACCCCTAGACACAGGATTGATGCTCTGTACAGGTAGGCACTTTAACCCTGTCAAGGATCAAGCTCTAAATCAGCTCAAATCAGATCCTGATTTTGATTGAGTCTGATGGATTCCCTCTTACTGTAAGGGGCCAAGCCAGAGTTCAGTCGAGTAACTTATATCGAGCCCCTCTGATTGAGTTCAAGTCCGAGTCTCAAATCACTTGGGTCGAAGTTGAGTCTTGAATCTTCGGATTCCAGTCTTATCAGTCTCCAAACATTTTGATATTATGATACAGTAGACATTGATTTAGGACATTCTTAGCTAGGGTGGGTTACAAATTTAAAAATGACAAAATCTAATAAAGTTCATTTGTTTTAAGTGAATGAAGCTTTAAAAGGAAAGCCTTCAATTCATTTTATATCCTAATGTATTGAGTTTGGTTCCCTGGCTGCCAGAAAAAAACAAAAGATTAACCGTTACCATGCTCAACTCAGCCAGCTACTCAACATTACTGATTGAAATGTTGCCTTTAGCAGAGAACCTTTGTTGCAGTTGATGGATCTAATTGTCATTGAATTGTAATTTGTATTGCAGGTTCATGTGAACTCCCTTTAGGTGATTAAAAAAAACCTAACCCATTGTGTCTTTGGCTAAAAGCCCTACTGAATCCTCAAAATACTCCATTCTATGGCCCGATGGTAAACATTTTTTGTTTGGCTGGGCCCTACAGTACCATGTCCTACAAAGTCAGACAACTTCCTGAAAAGGATATTGGAGGATTTGGGATCATTGTGGTTTTAAGCATGCGTCATCCAGCGAACTTCACAATTTGACAAGGGGGTTCTGTTGAAGATAAAAGAGGTCGTTTTGATTCCCTCTAGACCTCTTGTACATAATTTATCCCGCACTGCTTCACCACTTGGTAGGTCAAAATGGATTTAAATTCCTGGTGTGTTTAGCCAGTGGGGTGTCTGGGTTTCTTTAGGACACCCAGGGTTGATTTTGGGCATCATTCTTTGTATGTCATTATATTTAGTTGTGGTGATAGTAAACAATTGGACAACCAGTATTAAACCCTGTAGTATCACACAGCTTTTATGTCATGCACTTGTGTTTACCAAGGGCTTGATTTTATAAATAGCCAAAATTGGTCTGAATATGTGTGTTCACTATGTGTATCAATCTTCATTGCTAAGCAAAGCAAATGTCACAATACAAGTCATTATGGTAATACTGGAAACTCATCTTAACGTTAATCTTAGTGTATTGTGAAATTAAGCCCAGAACCCCTTCACCAAAGATGCTCTATTGTGCATGTGAGGTGATCATACTACTGCATATAAACTCTAGTATTTTTGTGTTTCCTTCAGAAAACAGCTTATAACTCCCTCCATTTGCTTCACAGAAAAATTATCGGATCATATTTTCATACAGCCTTGGTTCTGTTACATCAATTCGAATGGGAGAAATTAAGATGATAAAGGTGTACTTGCAGCTACTTGAATTTGTTCCTACTAGTACTATCAATACCGATGCTTTGAACCCCCCCCCAAAAAAAAAATACAAAAAATTTGCTTTAGCGCCCTCTTGTGCTAAAAAACTTGTCCATTTTGTCATCAATAGAATAACAAGATAGGTTTTCAGGGCTTGAATTTTACACTGGACCGCTGCCCCGAGGCCAGTGATTTTAGCATCGGGCCAGTAAACTCATGACCAGACAAGTCCGGCGGTCTTGTGTTTGTGTTCAAATGTTGACTTTCAGTCTGATAAATACAATTCTGTTGATTATCGAAGACTACTTTCCCATAATGTACAAATGAGATAAATCTTCTCTTAGTGCTTTTTCAAATTCAAACAGGTAAATTATTCATCAGTGTAGGCCTTTTTTCTTCACACTTCAATTCTGGTCTTGTACTCAACATTCTGGTCCAGTAAATATTTTTAGCTAAAAGCCCTGCAGTCTTGTGGGTTTTTCCCAAAATTCTAGCCCTGGTTTTGGATAGGTGTTTATTTTCACAAGAGATAAAATGAATCATTATAAAAAGACCTGTAAGTTAGGCCATTTCTGAATTGGCGGCTACTGCTGCGGCTGCAACTGTTGCTATGGATGTTGCTAAGGACGTCTTATAGACCTTTATCATGGTGCGGCCATCTTGATTTTCTTCCATTCAAATCAAGGTAACCAAACCGAGGCTGGAAGGAGAAATAGTCTGGTCCTTTTTGGTTATTTTAATTCATTACTGTTATTGGATACAGGGAACATGACCAAAATGATAGCAGTATGATAACAGTCTATAGACCTTTCTTTTGTTGATCAACAAACCGCGCTGGTTGGTATGGAGGGCCCAATGTTAGCAAAACATTCAATCGCGGGTGCAGATTTTGTGACCAATTTCAACATTTCTGAAAACTTTCAAAAATCAATATATACATCTTATGATTGGTTGCTTTGTTTCCAACAAATTTAACACTATTTTTGAATATTTGTTTAACATTGATACAAAATGTGGCTATCCATTTCTGCTTTGCATTTATGGCTTTCCATAGTTTTCCAACCTCGGTTGGCAAAAACTTGGGCTGTGACGTTGCAAAAGAAAGGTCTATACTTCAACGCATGATGACAAAAGGATCCAGCCATAGCAGGTTGTTGCCATAGCAGGTCGTGGGTTGGGCCTATGTGTGTACAAAAGGCTGTAAAGTCGTTACACACAAGTGGCAGCCATTTTAAAACACGCAAACAAAAACTGTTTAATACACACTGGAAGGGATTTTGGTTCATCCACAAGTTTTTTACTTATTTCTAAAGCTTTTTTATGTGCACAATTTTGTTAAATTCATTTTTACTTCTCTTGAATATTTTCATAGCACGCATTAATAATGTGGTATCATGCAAGTTTCAAAATGGCTTCCACTGACTTCAACAAACGCACTCAAACCACTATCTAGTCAGTTTAATAGAGATCAGTGATTCATTCCCAGGATGGAAGTTTATTCTGTATGTCTGCTGCCACCTGCTGTCACAAAGGCCACATTAAACTCTTGATCTTCCCTATTCAATGTATTAAACTATAGTGTAAAAAGTTGGGCTTTTCATTCATTTAATCCTTGGGAATATGAACTGAAAGTGGAGACTTTTGAATCTGACATGCCTTTCTATACCTAAAATCACTCACTCTTCACCTTTCTTAGTTCTTTTTATTTTCTCTCTCTCAAAAGGTTGTACTGAAAATTTGAAAATATATTGACTGACTTTATTTTGTGTTTTTGTTTTGTTTACAGGGAGATAGATAGGGATGGAGATGGGCGTGTCAGTTATAGAGATTTTGACTTCATGATGAAATTCAGGCTGGAAGATGGATTTTGAGCAGCTCAGCATGGACATGGTTAGGTATGTCACATACAGAGACTTCAAGCTATGTTTGAAGTTTGATGATTAAAGAAATATGAGCAGTTTGATGTGGATGTGCTGGAATGTACTGATTGTGGCAATATAAATAAGCAATGGTGATTTGGGGCTCTTCAAACAATATTTTCTTGACTGAGACAGTATTTCAGGCTTGAGGTATTGATAGGAAATTTTAAATCAGTCAGCTTCTAGATTGAAACTACTATTTTGTAAAGTCATTAATTACCCATCCTGTACTTTGCCCTTAACTGTAATGTGTTATATGAGGCATGATAAAGGCATCTGAGCATCTCATTAAGAATGAATGATGGGTCTGCTACCTTAGAATGCCTGCATGTATAAAGTTGTTTCAAAGGAAGCTCTTTCATGTATCCATTTCCAAAACTTAGCACATTTCTGATGACATTCTTTCTTGAGAACAGTTTTTGCACTTTACTGGTAACATAGCATTTTTTCAGTGCCCTAAAAGAAGCAAAAGAAACTTTAATAGCAGGCAAGCTTCAGTGGAAACATTGACAGTTATCATTACGTACTTTTCATTTTCGCTCTTATGCAAAAGACTTGAATTAAATTTGAAGTCTTCACAATGCAAAGAACCTTGCACAGATATCACAAGTATGCTGATCTATCAACTCTCCTTATACACACTAACATCTTTAGACTTGGAATTTTGACTAGGGTCTGGACTTTTATTTTCAATACACTCCTATTATGTACATATTTTACTAGTCAGTTATCTGACACAAATACACTGTCAGTTTTATAGTATTTCAAACTATAATATGTTCTTTTCTCGTGCAAAACATTGTTATGCTTATATATTTAAAAAAAAAAACAATAATTTTATTAGAAATATGCACATCACTAGGATTTCATGCAAATATTAATGGTTACCACTAATCCACTATGGCATATCAAATACCAATGGGAAATAACCATTAATGGTTACCACTATGCCATATCAAATACCAATGGGAAATAACCATTTTGATCTACACTTACAGAGTATAAGCACAAAATGTAATTAAGGCCATTTATGCAGCTGGGAAGTTCGAAATAAAGCAATATTTTCTTTAAAGGAATTAAATTTGCTGAACTTGACATGCTTTTTCGTATTGAAAAAACATGCACAGTTGACTAGACTTGAAACATGTGCAACATTATTGTTTAAATGAATTTAAATCAAGTTCACAAAGCGGAGAACCAAAGAAACCTCCTAGGAAGCTAATGTTTAGTTCATTGACCAAATCAAATGGAATTCAAGTTTAGGAAGAAAGTAGTGATAATTTTACAAGGTCATATTTTAACTCATTTTGGGGTAAAGATTATTTTTCATTTTTCTCTCTAATTTTCTTGCAATTACACTGGCAAGTCTCAGGCTCATTTAACAATTTTTGGGAACATTGGATTACAACTTACATTACTGTAAAGTGTAAAGGAAACGAAATGTCACACAGGTCCAAATTTGTGAATGTACACAGACGAACACAATGTATAAGGTCATATCTCACATCGGTTTGTGCAAACTTATTATTTAGGAATTTTAAAGGCAAAAAACTTGTTGCAGTTATGCATGATTTAACAAAGTTTTATTTCTATAAAATATACTTTACTGAACTCTTGATTAAATGAAAGAATAAATGTGTATAAAAGTTTACTTACTGATACGTAAATTGATACAAGTCATCCACCAAACACAGAGAGATAGAACTCAATCCAAATCTTACTCAGATATAAGATTTATTTGAAACAAAACATTTTAGAGGAAACCTTTTCAAAGTTATTACCTATGGACTCATTGACTATTGAGTTACAAGCTAAAATAGCGCCCTCTCTGAGATTGAAGGAAGGCATGCTGTCGGTTAATTGAGCTTGCCTCATTCACTATGCAAGTTTCTATTGTTTGACTTTAGCAATGACAGTATGCAAGGAGGCTTCTGGTATAGCACCTTTCCTTTGTATCTACATTTGAGAATTAAACTTTGTACATTCTCCAAAAACGGTGCTGTACTTTGTGACCTCTTAACCCTCCTACTGTCTGACCATTCAATACGATCCACATGGTTTTAAATGATAGATGAATTATGCCAGCCTGCATGATGAATTCATGTGGTGAACACAGTACATGTAGTTCTGTGCACAATTGCTTCACTATACATAACCAGATGGAGGGTTTTAAAGTAACAAGATGGAAGACATTCAAGACACTGTAACTGATGTACACTCTACATTCACTAGTGTACTTTAGAAATGAAGAACTTAACCTCAAAAATAAATTTTACTTACATTTGTTTTCTCACTTATTTTAGTATTAAACACTTGGATTATGGGATGGTACAGCACACCCTGTGAATGGGACACAACTTCAGCAACAGTCACTCGCTACAATAAATAGCTTACCTCTACTGCTTGATGTCGGCAGCAATGCTTCTCTGTGTACTGAGGTGACTATAGCTTTGTTTTTTGTCTGTAATCATAGGTAATTGCCTTGGGCCAATTTCATTATCATAGAGCTGTTTACTACATGTAAGTACATTTTTTTTACTTTTTAATTTTTTTTTTTACTGTAGCTCAGAAATGTGTGTATTTCATAAAAGATCAAGACAATTTTACAGTGCATGAAGCTATTCACAAAGAATTTTATTTGTTAAGGCACTCGTCTGCTTACAAGGACCAATGGCAAGTTAGCGTGCCTTTGTAAGCAGTGGTTATGAGTTAGGAAGTCTTCTCCTTAAGCAGAAATCTCTGCTTACAGGAATTATGAAATTGGCCATGGTTCACAAGTTTATTGTAGCAGAATTGCTTTAGTAATACGCTTAATTTATAAACTAAATGTTTAGTATTGGAAACTCATGATAAGCTATGAGTAACCCATAGAAGCTGTCCATACATTTTCAGTGTGGCAAAGAGAAATCTACTTGTTGGAGGGAGAGGTGGATCATTTGTACAACAGGGAATTAACCGTAAAAAATGCACCAACTCAAGAGTTGGAAAGAGGTTCTGAAACTACCTTTAAAATGTTAAATTCTTCAAACTGTATTGAGCAGATTGAAAGCCTAAATCCAATGAGCTTGCCTACTGTTGATGGACAGGACCATTTATATAAACCTCTCTTTATTTATGTTGTACTGCTTATGGTATTTGTTATGTACAAATAATGTATTGTGAATATATATCTGTGCCTAGAATTGCTAGCCTATTTAAAATTGTGTACGTATTGGAAAATTATTTTAGTTTTGTTTTGCTGCTCTGAAACAGTCATCAATGGGTGTTTTACTCTTGTGTATGTGGACATCATTTCTGGCTATATGGGATTGTCAAAAGGTTTCAACTTATTTCAGGTTGTACAGAGAGTACAAGTTGTTTATTCCCCTTCCAAAGTAGGATCTTCATAGTAACCCTTCCTGATTCATGCTAGATTGTTCAGTATTTTTGTTCTTCATCTATGTACTTCTTTCATTCTACTGTAGAAATATCAACATTTGTATACACCATTTAAAGTTATACTGTTCTCTGATCTATCTGCAGCTCTAAGATTGCATGTTATTTGTACATTTAAAGCGTGTAGAAAAAATACACACCAAACACATGCCACTATTTAGGACCATTCAACTTTGACCCCACTAGTTGGTAATACACACTGTTTCTAGTGATGTAAATCATGTTTAGAAGCCAGCTGTGGAGACTTACAATAAGACTTATTTCAGATTTGATCACTAAGATGATAAGCTCCATCATATTGACCCCTTGCATGATGCGCAGAGCAGCGCACTTACATGCAACCTATCCTGTCCCCCATTTTGGGAGTCAAAATGTACACAAAGGACCCTGATGGTGGTGGAAATGGTAGACGCCCGTTTTACTGAGGTGCGTTCCGCATCTTCAAGGGGTCAGAGTGTATCTTGTCGTTACTTGTGATGTCTGCTTCAGCTGACTGTGCAATACCTTGATGATTGCATATGACCTTTTCATTACCAATTGTTTTGATATAAACAACCACTGATCACCGAATTGTTTAACCACTCAAGCGTGAATCCCACATTCTTATGCAGCAGCATGCATGTGTTCAGAGGTAAATTTTACAAATTCTAATCTATTAACACCAGGAAGATTTCTTTTGAGAGCAAAAACAAAATAACAGACTTTCTTGCTGATCAAATTTCCTTTTATATAATTCAAAAATTGATTAGATCAGTCACTAAACAGCCAGGTTCTGAATCTTACTTTCCTTGGGACCCGACATTTTCCTCAATACACTGTTTTGTACACATGCATATGGTAGCAAAAGGTCTTTTGACATTTCTGATATTTCCACTCCATTTGGAAAGGAATTGAGAATAGCAACTTTTCTACCACCATTGGAGAGATCATATCTTTCCCTGTCCAATCAGTGTAAGCTTAGGCCTGCGCTAAACGTCGCACTTTTGCCGAGCCGAACTCAAATGTTTTCAGTTCGATTCGACACGGCAAGAGCGCGACGTTTGTCACCGTGTCGTGCCGCTACCGTGTAGCACGGCAGGGCTTGCCGTGCTACACGGCAGTGCCGAACTTAAATAAAAGGTTTGCGATAAACGTCGCTCTTTTGTCGAATTTAATTCCTAATTTTACAACTGTTTGAGTTCGACACGACAAACGTGCGACGTTTAGCGCAGGCCTTAGCTATGGACATTGTAGACAAAAATTATACAGCTTTATGAAAAAAGGCCTTGTGCTCAGGCTTGAGGTCTTTTGGTGATTTTGTATGGCCAACTACAGTTACCTACAGTATGGGGAAGGGAAGAATTACTCTCTTTATATTGTATGTTTGTTGGCTCTGATTCTTCCTACGTACATGTACATATATCCCACACAGGAAACCAGTCTGTTGTAATGGTTGCTTTGCTATGTATCACACAGGACATCAGCTGAGAGGAAAATACCCTGATTTTATTATCCAAGTTGCACCTTGTCCATACAGGATTTTATCCATGTAGTAAATCAATGAAAAATTGTCCACCTTTAGAGATCATAATTCTCATTAATCTAGTATGAAAGGTTGGATGGAGAAGGGGGGTAGTGCACGATTATGGTGAAAAAAATGACATTGTACGGTATATGTTCCTCTCATTCTGTCTTTGTTTCAGTAGATGTGCTAGTCTCTTTTGCAGCCTGTTGTGCAGCTTTCCGTGTAGCAAAGTACAAGATGGCTTTATCAAAGCACATGGCGATGATGGTTGTAGTGAAGACTAATGAGGCAATCATGATCATAGTCAGCGCTGAGAGCTTAGACATTCCCTGTGAAGTCAATTGGATGTAAACATTATTATGGGGTGACAGAAATTACACAAAAGTAAACACAAAACAGACCTTTACTATTGAAGTGTGGTGAGCCTCGCAGTGCTTGCAACCCGGACAGGACAGCAGGGTCAGTGATAATATCAGGAGACGTTGATGTTCAGGGTGCTGGAGCAAGACTGCCGCGTGGCCGGCAGCGAGGAGAGGGCCGCCGGCCGCGGGCACGCTTGAGTGATTTATTGCACACAATACATGTTATTCGTTATTCTATGGCTCAACACTACACTATCAGACTGAAATATTGCTTTGGAGGGTTGGTACTTTCAGATTTAAAGTAATCAGTTTTTGTTCTTGATAATTACCACTGCTGTATATTTCTAAGTTAACCACCAAAAGGCATTCAAATCCATCAGCTTTTTCTATTTAATTCTTTTGGATGGAGAACTACATAACACTGCCACACTGATCATGCTTAGCATAGGACCAGGTGGAGTACCTTAACCCTACCATCTCCCAGCCATCTCCATCCCTTCAAACGCCAACTTCATGTTTTGTTTTATTCTGTTAGATTGAGAACTGATTATGCTCACAAGGAATCAGGCATATCACCATAATCAGAGTCCAACAGTTTGGGTGTTGAGTTTACATAAGATATTGGATTTTGTTAAAGAGTGATAAAGGACCATAGTACACGTATATCACCTGAGGTTAGGGATAGTGAAGATCCAAGAACAAGGAGTTGAGAAAGATACTTAGCCCTAGGTTTAAAGGAACATTACAGAATTGGTAAGAAAAAAACTTGTAAAATATACTTTTTGACCACAGATTTACATAAAACTTACACAGTCTAATGATGATGATAGTAGAAAACATCCCTTGAAATATTTCTGTCTGAAATGCCATATTTGATGAGAAATGAATAAACTAATTTTCCGATTGGAGTTTATCGCTCAGTGAGCGTTTTATTCATTTGTTGAACCTATATGATTTCATGCAAATGTGTAATCAGGTTTTCACTATTTTCTCGTGACCCAGATGGCCGATCGATCTCAAACTTCTACAGGTTTGTCAGTTTATGTAATGGTGGATTACATAAAGTGCTTACACTGCCAGCAACTGTTTTGTTTGCAAAACCAATTCTGTAATGTTCCTTTAAGCTTTCAGAATACCATGACTGTACATACCGTTGCAGCTACAGTGCATAGGATAATAATAGTTGCTAGCAGGACTTTGGTGGATAATCTGGAATCAGCCATGGCTGTTGAAGGGATTCTCTAGATACTGAACAATATCTAACAATGTTGTAACCAATCTTCAGTCATTTAGAACCTGGGGACAAAACAAACAGACCATGATGTTTCAGCAACCTCTTTATAGCCTTGTTAAGGATACGTTTCATATAATTTGTGTGTGTGTGGTTTTGTTTATATTTTTTTATTGTTCTATTTACTTATTTATTTTCTTAAATTTATGTAAGTGTTTTTGTTGTTTTTCTTTTTACATACATCTGTATACCAAATGTTAAAAACTGAAACTTTTGATGTCACTCTTTTGCATAAATTTCCAAAGCTCAAGAAGAATCCTTTTCAGCTACTATAAAAAAAACTCCATCTGTATTTTAGAGTTCAACAACGAAGTGTTTCCTTGTGTGAGACTGGAACAGTGTATGGATGTCTGGATTTAAAACAATGAAACAAAAGGCATGTAGTTGACGTTAACTATTGCATAACCATGTATTGCTTTGTGATATTGTGAACTTCATTGTTGGTTTCTGTTGGTTTTTTCACATTCATGTGTAACAACTTTAATACTATTGGTTGACACTGACTCCATCTCAAAGCAATCCAAGTTTATATTCAGTGTTCAACTTGCCAACAAAACTCATCCAGGCTCAATGCTGTGCATCAAAACATTAGTGGATGTTGAGATGACACTGCTTTTGCATTACAATAAGGTCATGAAGATTAGGCAGATTAGTTTAGGCACAGAGAAAGGACCCAAAGTCTCCTCATGCTTTAGGTAATTAAATATGTTCAAGTTTTCCCCCCAGATTTGTCTGGTAAAACAATGTAACTTATTTTTTTAATCTATGAAAATTCTACTTTGAAGTGCCTAAACTTTGTGTGAAAATAGCACCCTCTTGTGGTCATTCCCATGACAGTTAATGATGTCACTGTGATGTCATAGCATGTTACATCAACCCTTAGTTAAAGTGTGGTGGAGAAATGGATGAATGGATGGATCCTACATATTCAAGCCCCAGTACTAAATTACTGTAATGATAAACCATGTAGTTATTTTTTTTTGGCACATTGTAAAGGGGGGGGGGGGGACGGACACCAATAGGCATGCACCAAAATCAATGATGCACAAATATCAATTTGTTTTTTAGAAGTGAATGAGTCGATGATGTGCCATTGTTTGTGCTTTTGTAAAAAATTACCTCATCGTGCCATTATGTAGTTAGGGTTGATCAGTTATCTAATTTTAAAACTATGGAAGAGTGTAAACAAAACTGCTTTTTCAATAATTTTCAAAACACACTCAAGCACACTGGCTTTTTGATCCACAAAGGAAGGGAGTGGACATAATCGTTGAGGCAGCTTTGTCAACATCAATTGATTTGATCATAAAGAACAGATGTGATGATCTCTGATGGCTCTGTGTATCAGTAACCATGGTAACCAAAGATATCATGTATCAGATTGCCCTTACTATGAATGCTCCAGGCGTCACTGGCCTATTACAAACCATTTAAAAAAAAACTAAATTTATAGATAGTTACTACGTCAGGCACAAGGTGATTTTCCACTGACCACCATAAATAAAAGTACTTTCAAGTATCATTTTCAAAGGTTAACATCTGGCGATTTGATATTACTAACTAATTGTTCTATATTAAAGGGCACCTCTATGAGGGAATTTTAAATTTCTACTGGAATATTTCAGAGGCACCAAGAAAATGACCATTGTAGCAGATTGGTCCATGGATGCTTTACATCTTACCATGTTAGATTGTCATGCTACTATAAGCATTCTGCACATAACTTTATGGTTATCTTAAAAACTCAGTGCTAACCTAGTAAGCAGAGAAAGTTGACTTGACTGCAAGCGCAGATTTTCATGGTAAGCATAGCCATGAAACTGTTCCCTTGTTATAAACAGTTATGTCTAATTGTGCGAAGCAAACTACATAATCATCAGCTCAACTCTATGTGGTCCTTATTATAATTTGTATGGTTTTCATAAAACTGCTTTTACATATTTTGGAGCTCCTTGTAAATGATTTTTTTTTGAAAAAGTGGTTTCCAAAGTAATTGTTTAGCAAAAAAAACAGTACAAAAACATTCTATCAAATGTTTTTCTTATTGGAGTTGACATCTCCACTAATGGGAGAGATATCGCAGGCATTGCAAAGAGTGCATCCATGTGAGTTGGTTGTCTTAATCGATCTTGGAAGTTCTTACCTCCTGATGCTACTCTCTACCCTACCTGTATAAGACAACTATACGTCCCCTAATGGAGTACTGTTGTCACATTTGGGTCAGAGCTTCTGCTTGTCATTTATCTTTATAAGATAGAGTGCAGAAACGTATTGTTAATCTGTTGGTGAAGGGTTGTGATCAATGTTACAACCTCTTTCCCACCAGAGGTCTGTAGCCAGCCTTTGTCTTTTCTACATATATTTTCATGTGCCACCAGTGTATCCGACCTGGTTCCTCCTACATGTATCAGGGTGTATTTTGTCAGTATCTTTGTTCGGGGGTGCCAGTCAGAAGCCATTCAACTGTTAACTGCCGTGTAGCCAGGGATCACACCCCAAGTTTACGATACAACGAAGCGACAGCCAAGGGATCACCTTAAGGGGATGCAACCATTTTATTTTAAATATCAAGTAATAAACCACAAGGGAAACTGACTCGTAAAATTTTTAATTAGGGTTGAACACAAAAAAATTGACTAGAGTGGGATTTGAACCAACGACCTTCAGATTAATGTGCTGGCGCTCTACCAACTGAGTAAGGTTCCCTTGTGTTTTTTTCTTTGTTCAACTCCAAATTTAAAATAATTACATGAAAAACTGAAAAACACTGTACAAAGTTAAATGTTAATGTAGTTGACCATTTTCTTACTTTTTTCCCAAGTACAAATTGACATGTCTCCAAAATCTACTAAAACTTTAATGCAATACAGTCTATGTATTAAAAGTTGAAGGCAATAACTTTATGACACCATGCAATTATTACAAACTGCTCACTAATCAATTATACATTTAAAAATGAGTCTTGTGTAAAAAAAAGTCTACAGATAATTGGATGCAGAGTTGGGACCCGACATGTACATCCAATTGACTGTAGTCATTCATACAGGTTGAATTCAATCCAATATTTAAAAAAAAATCTTGCTTGTACCAGTTTCAAAAAATTACACACCCTGCCAGGGTGTAAAATGATTGGAGGTTCATTATGGGCATGTGATCAATATGCAAATCAGCTGTCTGATGTTTACTGAGCGTTGTGTGTATATAGTGAGGGTCAAGATATAGAAAATGAAGACTCCACAAATCACTGTTTATTTTGATTGCTGCAATTGTGTTGCATTGTAAGCCAGATATAAATGTGTAAAAACCCCTATCAAAGTTAGCTAGAACTTAGAAGGTCAACAACTAAATTTTAAAACACTAAAAATCCTCAAAAATTCTAAGACCAATCTAAGATGTCACTTGTTTTTCAGGTTTTATTTCAAACTGTATGAACAGCTCTCAGATGAAATGCACAACGCTTCAATCATGCATCTACAAGCTGCCAAATTTGCAAATGTTTTCTCACTGATGATGCAGTTGTACATGATAGTTTAAAATTGAAGTAATATAACTGCAGTAGGCCCTTTAAGAGCATGAAATTGCGAGGAGATATATGAATGCAACCTGATATGCCATTTATAAACTAAATGGAATCCAAGCTCAAATATGGATGTGCTTCTGTGTTCCAGACATGGGTCCAATACAACATGCGTAAAGTGGAATCTTGTACAAACCATACACTTGTCATGTGTTTCAGTACACACGAGACATAGTGCAAACAGATTTTATGGACATCATTGATTTTAATGTTTATTCAGGCAAAACCAAGGTCGTATTCATTAATTAAAGTATTGACTGATCTGATTTTTAAAAGTTAGTACATACTGGGTGCACATAACAATAATGACAGCTGGGCTTGAACTTAACTGAAATCTCAACTAGACCATAGGCCATGTGGCACAGAACTGTCACTGGACCAGAAATATTTTTTCCAAAACAATTTGTTGAACTTTTAGGAGGATGTTTGAAAATTTGGAAAGCTGAAGTATACATAAATCTTAGAAAGTATGGTTGGAAAAACACTGGACTGCATGACATTTTGTTGTGGGTCTACTGGCCCAGTGCTAATTGCTGGACTCTGGACAGCTGGGTGGTTATTTCGATCACTGCATGCTCATTTTGTGTTGATGCTTGTTGAAAACATTTTAAAGGGCCCTTTGTACGGCTAATCTAGTCTTCAGTCACAAAACACTAGCAGAAATTGTTGCATTATCCTAATATGCAAAGTACATGTTCACATGTGATTTGATCTTGAGCATCAAGTAGATACGTCTAGGCAGCTGGGGATAAAATAATCAGATCTACTTACTCTTCTCATGTTGTTTGCATTTCATTATGATTGATTATGTTTAGGAATGTCTGTCTATTCAGTGGAAGCCATGTGTATAAGTAGACGATGGGAACTGTTACAAAACTGCTGTCCAATCTTTCAGAGAGGATATTAGTTACCTTTGATGTCACTCCTTACCCAATGAATGCAAAAAGTTCTACAGGGACATACTGCTGGTGGGCAGGTTTTAGGCCAGATGTCAGAGGCCAAACCATCTATTGACCCAACTCACCTGACATCACCATCACAATTATCTTGGTTGCACCATTTTGGGAGTCATTGTCCCTTTGTGTTATACAGTGTAGTACGCATTTCAGGCCATGCAGAGCTTACACGCTTACCTTAATTTGTATGTGAAATCTGAATTGCAACATGGCAAGAGTGGAGTAGCCGCTTGGACATTGGTACAAGGGGTCAATAAATAGGTGAAGCAGGGTTTGCTAGTTAGTTTGGCAGTGACTGGCCAGCAGGACCAGTTACATGTAGCTTGTGTTTCACTGGTCTGTCAGTTTTGTCACCATGTTCACTGGTCCATATTTTATATTTCAACAGTGAGCAGTGAACTATCCAGCCAGACCAATTGGAGATCAATTTAACGTCCCCAGGTGTTTTAATCTGCATTTGACCAGTGAACCATTATTAAGGATGTATGCTGTATTTAAAGATAAATTAACTAGTTTGGACATGTATTTGTCTTACATGTAAAAATCCAGCAGTTTTAGTCAAAACATGTTTTAAAATAGGAGTGCGGTCAGCAAAATAAAATATCAGAACAAATTTTTGCAATGAAGGAAGTTGTCTTGGAAATAAAAAAAAGGTTAAGGAAATTATGCAGCAATAATAAAGACACATTGCACATTTACATTAGGTACATTACATTAGGTACATGTACATTGTAATCCAAGACTACATATTTATTGAGTTACATGTCAATTCGGTCACTGAATAAATTTTGTCTGCATCCGTCTGGAATGTTAAATATTTGAATTAAGCAAATTTTGATAAACAAAGCTCTATCAACATTGTATTAATGCATTATGGACTGGATTGTTAAGCACTGGATGTTAAGTAACATGCTTCAACTGAACGAATCCAAAACTGAGTTCTCTGTCTGTGCTAATACCAGATTTCTCAATTCTTTATCCCATGTCTCACTCCAAGTAGGAGCTGAAACCATCCAGGCTTCCACTAAGGTTAGAAACCTTGGGAGTGGAATTTGATCAGACCAATGAGGATGTGGAACCAAGTCACTGCTATTTGTCAATCCATTAACTTAGATTTATGTAACCTATCACACAAAAGAATGTACAATACATTGATAAACCATCTTGCCAAATATCTTTAAACTACAAATATGGGGTGGCAAAGCCATGAGCGCCTTTACTAACTCTTAGAAACAGCCTTGTTGTTTCTTTAACTTTATCTACCAAGTACTTTGCATAAGAGTTGACCAGTGAGAATGTAAAATAAATTGCATTTCTTTAAGATACTTAAAGGTTGCCTCAAGTGATTGGTTCACATAATCTGCATACTTGCATAAAATTAATAGGTTGAATGAACTATTCATTTTTATTTGCAAGTTAGTAAAGTGGCTTAAGTGGCTTACCACTTCTTGTGGTCCTTTTTGTGCTAATTGTGATCCTCAACTGGACTAAACACTAATTTGGTTTGTAGGACATAAGCCAAACCACTGTCCGAAACAGTCTGCATGACCTTTCCAAATTGGTACTACCCCACAATCCTGTTGTGTAATCTTCACTACATCAAGCTTCTAGATGGCAGCATTTGTAACCCTAATTGACTTCACAGGTTGAGTCTGATGGACCATGTAGACAGTATTTGTTGGACCACTGCTCCCTGCGGCCTTATAATAACACCCCGCTGGACAAAAATGTCCAGCAACATACAGCACATACTTTATTTTGGTTCATTTCTTACATATATACCAGTTATCTGATAAACACTGTACTCAGTGGAGTCCAGCAACTCAGATGGGATTAAAACCCATGACCTGTGCATTCTACAGCCACTGACCTTGCCTAGTGACCAAGGCCATATTTCATAGAGCTGTGAAAGCACAAAAAGTAGCTTAGCACAAAACAATTATGCTTACCAGATTTAGGCTACCACCAGTCAAAACAGCATGTCGGGTGCACCAATTGCGACTGGTATCCCGCAAATTTTTGCATAGCAGAAATTTGTTAAGCAATATTTTCTGTTTATAAAAGCAGCTCTATGAAACTGGGCCCAGAGCCCAGTTCAATCCTATGGATTTTTTCCTGCAAGACGCAAAAAGCACTGACTATGCAGTCACATATTGATGTAAGGCTATTTATCTTGTATCTTGATGCAACTATTACATCAATTCAAACACACATATTTATTAAATACTCAGTATATAATTAATTTTTATCAGTAAATTAAGTTTTATACTCTAATCTGAAAGCTTAAAAATGTACTTGATGTTAACTTTCACCGAGGCACATTAATTTGCTAAGCATAAAAAACTCTTGATCTGCAGAAGCAGATGCCCAGCCAAACTACCATGTAAAGTATATTGTTTGGAAATGGTTCCCTGCATATCTTCTGCTTAACAACTGTATGAAGTTAGGCCCTGTTTTAAGTCATTTTAAGTCATTGTGTAACAGTGCATGCATGTACAAGGGTTTCACTACTTCGGCTCCAAAACTGGCATAAATGTTCATCTGTGTGTAATTTTCATATTTGAAAGGCACTTCTTATGACAGAAACTGGTAACTATTTTTCCCATATGCATAAATCCTCAAATAAAAGAAAGCTCATAGTACTCATTGGTGCCAGCTTGTGTGAAGTAGGCATGACTTACGCTAAAATTGTTAATAAGATCGACAAAATTTTCATGTACACACATAGAATAAATATCCTCATAATGTAATATGTCACCACACTGGAATTTGTACAAACAAAATGAAATCAATTAAGATCCATCTCAATGTTTCATGCCTCAGTGTAAAGACAGGGATTGTAACCATTCAAATTAAATCAATACCCCACCGACCACCATGCAATGCCTCAAATCACATAATACAAAATAACCACCAAATAAGCCACTTCTACTGGACTTCAGATAATTTTAAAAGTCATATTATAAAATATTAAAAAAATAATTCAGGTCATCAAATGGTACACTATTTTTTCAACTTTGATATTATCCAGGTCTAAATGGACAGTTTCTAGAGCCTTTTGTGACAGTCAGACATTTTTCAAGTTCTACCTATCTGCAAGTTGAAAGTTGCAATTTTGACCCAATCCATTCATTCCTCTAACATAGTTGTCTGCTTACCAAGAAGTTCCAAGAAGACATAACCTCAACTTCTACCATTCCATCAGACTAATGTCTGTATTGCTTTGATGGATGCTCCGATGCAGATACTTGATAAATCCACGGATATTAACCGACAAAACAAATTCTTTGAGAGAACAGTGTGCATCAAATCAGGTGCAGACTTTATTTCATATGATATCCGATAACTTCCAAGGGTTATAAAATCCAATCTATACACAGACGCTTCCTCTCCAAGCAATCTCTAAAGCTTTCTGCATTCTCACCAAGACATCATGCTCCTAGATGAATAATTCAAGTCTATTTTTAAACTTCCAGATATGATTGGTTGGTGAGAATTCTAGGTATAACAAATCCTCAGTGTTACGTGCTGCCTGGCGTGTGTCAGTTTGCTGATGGCTTATTTTCATTGGTTTTCTTGTGGCATTCGTTCACATGAGTTGACCCACATTCCTGGAATACATAACTTGTTCCATGGGTAATGGTACAACTTTGATGAATTGACTGTAAAGATAGTCAAGCCATATCTATCTAGCAAACATGATGATTGTGGAGCTTCCTCATATAGCCAACAAAAATTACTTACAAAGTACAGGATGTTATAAATTTAATATTATAAGTCCAAACTTGTACCAATCCTCCAGAGTAATGTTTCCGATTGAAGTGATAATAAAGTTGACAAAATAGTGTGGCATTTGAAGGCCCTTGAAATAAGCATGTTTATAAACATGCACAAATTCCTGACAAAATGTGAAATTTGATCAGATTCTCTCAGGTTGGTTGGATGGTTGGTTTTGTTGAAAACTTGGATGGGATTGAAAATGTATTCCTGTGAAAGCCAATCAGATAAGTGTAAAGCCTCAATTTGATATTTGTATTAATAGGCCCTGAACGGAGATAGTTCGGGGGAAAATAAATTATCCTCTAACTTGTCTCGGGGTGGGGGGGGGGGGGGTCCTTTTCATGTAAAAAAATACCCTGGTCACTTTCTGCATGTCAAATTTTTTAGAATTCAAGACATTATTATGATTAATACAAGGTAACACACACACACACTGGCAGTAAAAACCAAGGTCTTTTAGTTAGGAAGAGCAACCTGTGCATGCATTTATTGATCTGAACCAAATATTTCAAGCTTAAATTTCATATAAATAAAATTTAAAAAAACCTCCATCAATATCCTCTTTGCCAAAGTGAAGTATTTAGGAGGACTTTGGCTGTCAGGGCATTGCAGTAACAGGGGATTCCCGAGGATTTGGGCCATTATGGGTTTCTACTGTGAAACGATTTAGAAGAAATTGGGTTTTCTTATTATTTTTGACACAGAAGGAAATAGACGGATTTGGGCTGAATGCAGCTTGGCCAAAATGTGATTCTGAAAAATATGGGCTGTTGGGGGATGGGAATGTAATGATGAAGCCTGTCACAGGAGGATTTAGAAGGATTTAGGTCATTACTCATATTGAGGAAAACCAGGATGATTTAGAAGGATTTGGGCCCTTTGAGCTTTTAACTCTCTACTTCTGAAGGATATAGAAGGATTTGGGCTATGTGTAAGCAAACGCTCAGTCTTTTAGGGTTTTAAAGTCCTAGGTTAAGGGTTATAATAATTATGATTCAAGCCCAATATCATAATTCAACTCTGTTTTGCTTCAAAACAAAAGAACTTGGTAGGTTTACGGGTAAAAATTGAATAAAATCTGTTTGGGGAAGAACGGTTAGTTCTGAGAAGTATGTGGTGGAGATAGTCTCTACTTATAGTTTCTTACTGTATGTCAACAACAGGCAAAGCTTTGAATCTTACCATCAAACCTTATTAGAAAAAAAACACTCATCCTAATCAAGGTTGCTAACTGAAATTTCATTGACTGTATTTTGGTTCCCTGGTAATTGCTGCTTTGTAAACAAATTTGTTTATAGTAATTTGTCTACTTACCATTTCAGGAAACGAGGCACAGTCCCTGGTTCATGAAGCTAATAAGTACATAAATTTGCTAATATATACATTTTGCTTACAAAACTTAGTTGCCAAGCTTAAATAAGTAGAGTACCAGTCACATTCCTGTGCAATGTACATAAGATGCCGTTTTGACTGGTGCTCAATCTCATTAAACTTGTTTACTTAAATAACAGTTTCATGAAATTGGGCTAAGATCATCATCCAAAATTAATACCATACCCCATGGTAACACATTTGTCCTAACTGATTCCCAACTGATTCCCAGCTAGTTTTCGCTGTTTAGTAGTTTGATGAAAATGTGTTTATTCTAATATTCTTACCTCCCATGTTTTACATTGTTAAATTCCGGCTTGGCAATGTACAAGTCCACACATTTCCAGATAGACATTAAAGGCTAAACAGGCAACTGCAGCAGTGGGTTCAAATCTAGACATTTGTCATTAGTATTGATATAACAACTAAATATAGTTAACATTAGTGAGTCACCTGAAAAACATTGCAAATACTGTGCCATATATGACTGATTTAAAGGTAAAACAAGCAATGGTAACTGGGGGTCTTAAAATGCTATTGTCTCATCTTGGTCAGTACTTGAGCTGAAAATAATTCTCTGTAGGATTGGAACTGGTATCAACTAAATAATTACACATTCTAATTTAGCAATAAAAAGAGATCTCCTATATATAAAAAAAACAGAAAATAAAGGCAAGACTAGAACTAAGCCTTTTAAGTCGATCATCAGAATTTCTAGTTTGTTTCAGAATTTCTAGTTTGTTTCATACTCTAAAATGTTGTTTGGCAAGTTTATTGCACCTTCATACCTGTGTATTATTTTAGCAGATTACATTTGTATTCAAGACCTAATGAAAGGAAAACAGACAGAGGATTGATAAATTTATCGTCGAAGGGTAGAAATGAGATGTATTGTTCAAACATACCTTCAGCAAAAATGTCATAATACATTAGATCAATTACATAGCATCAACATAGTCTGTACAGTTTCCGGTATTACTATGGGTAGGTTGTTTGTGTGGGTCCGTTGACGTTCTTTTCCGACTTGCAGTTCATTGCTGTTTGTTCAAAGTCTGGTAAATCAGATAGGATTGTTTAGAGACAACACAACTGGTCAGGGTTGACTCAGAACTGTTTCTTTCAATACCCAGTAGATACATTTGCTTGAGTTTCACTAGTCTGAACCATTTCTCACCAACAGGTCTCACAACAAATTGTTGCTTACTTTGAATATGATATTAGGATAAATGGCAGGCTTTGTTTACTCCAAAGTCAATCTAAACTAAACTTGTTACTCATCATTCAAACTGCCCGAGAAATTGTTTTTTTTAAAGGTGTTTGAAAAACGAATATATCAAGTAATAAACCACAAGGGAAACTGACTGGGTTAATTTTAAATTATTTGGGGTTGAACAAAGAACACGTGACTAGAGCGGGATTTGAAGAAAACATGACTAGAGCGGGACTAGTCACGTTTTCTTTGCTCAACCCCAAATGAAAACAGACATTACGCCTACTGTATCTGTCATTCTTTTCTTTTTTTGAAAAAAATCAGCTTCTAAATTATTAATCTTGAACCTGTATTTTAATTTATTGTCAGTTTTCACTTAAAAAAAAGGATAAGTCTGCAGACCTTACTTGTGTACATGAGATATCTTTCTATTTACAATCTACACCAGTCATCTCCTTTTACCTCATCTGACTTGAGGTTTGAATGCAGTGCCAGATTTGGTTACAAGATTGCATTTATGCCTTCTTGCAAAGGTCAGGACCCAATTTATACACGTAGTAGAGCTGTAATGATTTCTTTACAAATTAGCAATAGAATGAAAATCAATCAACATGTTACCACCGGCCGGTCCAAGTGTACATTTTATTTATTTATTTTTATAATTGGTGTGCTTACTTTCTTATGCTTTAATTATTTTTATTTATTTATTCATTTTATTTATCGCAACTTTGCAGTTGATTACTTGTCCTTGAATGTTTGATTATTAGTTAACTATTCATTTGGATCCTGATTTTAGGTGGTATTTCTATTATTTTTTATGGTGTGCTTTCTTTTTTAATATCTGACCTATATCTTGTTTTAAAAAAGGCCAGCATTGAAAGTGAATTCCATTTGACTGAAACATTTGACCAAGAACAAAACAAAAGCAAAATATAGCCTAATAGTCTCTCCAGAAACAGAGCCAACAAAACCAACTTATATTAACTATTCAAGTAAATTTGCATCTTTTAACATGCCATTTGCAAAATAATGACAATGTAAAAAAATTACA
The DNA here is from genome assembly GCA_032158295.1 of Pycnopodia helianthoides. Taxonomy (NCBI): domain Eukaryota; kingdom Metazoa; phylum Echinodermata; class Asteroidea; order Forcipulatida; family Asteriidae; genus Pycnopodia; species Pycnopodia helianthoides. The sequence goes on along the minus strand of CM063243.1, from coordinate 6,433,125 downwards.
TACATTCACCATTGTTTTTATTGGCAACACATGTAGATAAAATACAATTAGCAAGTAACCAACTTAACAAAGGACACAAAACAATTTGATGGTTGATCGTCTTCTTTGTTTCATAATAGGTTCCTAGATAGCTGTAGATTACTACCATACTAAAAACAGTTTCCTTCACTTTCTATTTCTCAACAGAAATATGGTTGCCAAGGCACACATAAATGTACATGTACATCAGTAGGATTTTGATCCAGGGAGGAAAAACAAGTATAACTTCCCTCACTACTTTAACAAGGGGTGGGGGAAAGTTGGAACAGAATATTGTGCATTAAAGGCAGTGCCAGTTCCAAGTTATAATTGGACTAATTTAATTGAACTAGAGGGTGTCATGGGGGTGTGGGTTTGAATGACACTTGTATATTTAAAGGAACATTATGAATTGGTAAGAAAAAAACTCGTAAAATATACTTTTTGATCACAGATTTACATAAAACTTACACGGTCTAATGATGATGATAGTAGAAAACATCCCTTGAAATATTTCTGTCTGAAACGCCATATTTGATGAGAAATGAATGAACTAATTTTCCGATTGGAGTTTATTGCTCAGTGAGCGTTTTATTCATTTGTTGAATCTATATGATTTCATGCAAATGTGTAATCGGTTTTTCACTATTTTCTCGTGACCCAGATGGCCGATCGATCTCAAACTTCTACAGGTTTGTCAGTTTATGTATATGGTAGATTACATAAAGTGCTTACACTGCCAGCAACTGTTTTGTTAGCAAAAACCTATTCTGTAATGTTCCTTTAAGGGGTGGGGAAAAAGTTAGAACAGAATACTGTGCATTAAAGGCAGTGCCTGTTCCAAGTTATAATTGGACTAATTTAATTGAACTAGAGGGTGTCATGGGGATGCGGGTTTGAATGACACTTGTGTTTTTAAGCAAGATACTTAGTTGATTCTCTTCACCTAGGAGTAAACAGGTACCTGTAAGTGCAGAGCTAGTTCTTGCTGCTGCATACACCTTAGAGCTGAGATGGTTTAAGCATAATAGAATAATGTTCTTTCTCTGTGTTATAAGCAGTGTTGTAGGCGAGTCCGAGTCCGAGTCACGAGTCACTTGGTCCGAGTCCAAGTCCGAGTCCCGAGTCATTTGGTCCGAGTCCGAGTCATGAGTCACTTGGTCCGAGTCCGAGTCCGAGTCTCGAGTCACTTGTTTAAATATTAATTGCACACCAAATGTCGTAAAATAAGAATTGGATATGATTTACACATTTAATTTGAACAAAGTTCTGTACCTGCAGTTACAATTTGATTTTGATTTTGATAATGATTTTTTTCTCTTCAAAATAACCAATTATATACTGATTTATTTATTTCAGAAAGGTTGGTAGCCAACAAGTTTATGGTTAAAAGAAACTTTCTCTAAACCATAAAACTTGTTGGCTACCAACCTTTCTGAAATAAATAAATCAGCAGGCCTATTGGTTATTTTGAAGAGAAAAAAATCATTTTAAATCCTTAAATTCATAAAATTTGAAGTTGTGCCGGTCCTTTCTTAAATTTTGCGCTTGCAAAATTTGCACACCGCACTCGATTTTGAGGTTTCAACATTTTTGCTAAAGTTGGTGTAACCAATGAAGCAATACAGGGCGGAACGGCAGAACTTGTTGGCTACCTACCCTGAATAAAAAAAAATGTTTATGACTAAACTTGACATCGTGTGTACATGTGTGGGTGTGCGTGCGTTTGTGTCGACCGTGTGTGGAAACTGGTGCAAACAACACAGCCATCACAGTGCAATATGCAGACTGTGTTTTCAGGTACCAGACATGCCATTTCCGTGGTAATATGCATCAAGCACAAGCAGTGGCTATGGTGTTAACGTTGACAGAATACCAGCATTGATATTGGTGTCGTGCATCTCAGTGTTATTATGCGTATTGAACATACGAATCGAACATACACGCGCTGTACGTACATGGCCCTTTACTACACACTAATCACGAACACTATTACTTGCAACATCATACAACAGTGTACTTATTTATTGTGCTAGACGTTAATATTCCTTCATGTGCACTCGGATCATCGGAATTGTTTTTAATATTTAAAAAAGGTATTGTTTGTGAAAATACGTGACTCGCAAGTCACGAGTCCTCGGGACAAGTCCGAGTCCGAGGCTTTTGCAGACGTGACTCGAGTCAAGTCCGAGTCACCGAAATTGTGACTCGAGACGGACTCGAGTCCGAGTCCTGGACTCGAGTCATACAACACTGGTTATAAGGAATAAAGTAAATGGACCATTTACTAGACTAATCATTTTCATGCAGCATTGGTGTACATTGATGCAATTAAGCTTCTTTTGTTATCATTATTGTACACCAACTACAAGACAATTAATCATTACAGTATAATTTACATTTAAAGGAACATTACAGAATTGGTTTTGCTAACAAAACAGTTGCTGGCAGTGTAAGCACTTTATGTAATCCACCATATACATAAACTGACAAACCAATTAGACATTTGCATGAAATCATATAGATTCAACAAATGAATAAAACGCTCACTGAGCGATAAACTCCAATCGGAAAATTAGTTTACTCATTTCTCATCAAATATGGCATTTCAGACAGAAATATTTCAAGGGATGTTTTCTACTATCATCATCATTAGACCGTGTAAGTTTTATGTAAATCTGTGATCAAAAAGTATTTTTTTTCTTACCAATTCTGTAATGTTCCTTTAAGTTGTTTCTATAATTGTTAACAATACAAAAGTTGCTCCATGTCCCATCCCCTCCCGTCCCCCTCCCCTGGATATGCCACTGACAAACATGAAGCTTAGACATTTAAAGCAGCTCATCAACAATAATTTGATGCTTACAAAAAACAATTAAATTATAAACACATGAGGGGCCGCTTAGTACTATTCCCTTATGGAATTGTCACTCAGGAAGTCTGCCCACTATAATTAATAAAATAATAGGTTGTCTACATTTCTCACCTTGTATCCATGCTCCAGTCAGCTTCAATTCTGTCTCCTAATGCAGAGCATCAATGCACAACATCAATAGTGCCTGGGACTTGTCTCTCTGCCTCTATAGATTCCAAAGGTTATTGCCAAGTTTTCTAAATGCCAAGCCAGCCTGGCCTATGCCTGAACTTCTCTTCCTGAAAAAATAAATAAAAAGGTCCACATGGATCTCAATTACGCACAGCTCGCTTTTGTTTACCATACACTTACAGGGAATGTTTACTCATTGCCTGCTATGTTACTACTTTTTGAAAGACTTTTGAAAAGAAATTTGTCATTGTGGAATATTTAGAATATCTAAATCATTGTTTGTTTGGTTAAAAAAAAAATTATCTGACATTGTCAGTAATGCAACAATGCAACAATAGCTCTAGTCATTCACTTGGACACAGGCACATCGCCAACATGCACAAAATCCCTGACGAGACAATCTTTGTTTTCCAGTAAATATAATTATTATTTTAAAAACTGAAAAACTTTTTAAAATAATTCGGTGGGTTTTAAAATGTTCAGATGTTGATTTTATGTTGTGTTTTTTGAGAGCTAACCCGTCATCTCTCCATGACATTTGCCTCTGAATTGAACATTCAAAACCATTCATTCAACTGCACGGGTTGGCACAACTGTGCACTATTCGTGTACACGGGTGTACTGTGTAGATGCATTCGCCATATGATAATTGCAGGCTGGGATAGTGCATCTATCATTCAAAACCACATTGGATGATATTGATTGGTCGGACAGTAGGAAGGTTGACTGTGTGATGTGTAGATGATATCATAATATTGCAGGCTAGCATAGTTTATTTATCATTTTAAACTATTTGGGTGATATTGAATGGGCAGACTGTAGGAGGGTTGACTGTATGCATTCATCACAAATATTGCAGGCTTGCATCATTTATTATTCAAAACCACAGTATTGGTATTGAATGGTCAGACAGAAGGAGGGTTGACTATAACATGCATTCATCACATGATATCATATTACAGGCTGGCATCGTTTATCATTCAAAACCATAGTGGGTGGTATTGAATGAACAGACAGTACTGAAGGGTGAAGAATTGGATCGTAGTCAAGTAATTCTTCAACCCAAACCAAAAGTGTACATACCTTCTGTGCTTGACTTGAGACTTGACTTGAGACTTGCCTTCGAGGACTTGAGACTTGACTATGGATCTCTCTCTCAATAAACAGAGTTCAAAAAGAAAATTAAAATGCCATTAAATATATATAAACTTCAGTCTATAAAAGCTTAACTTGACAATTATGCCACTGGTTCTGCCATGAACTCTTTTTGTTATAATCCTCCTCACAAAAGTCAATTCATGGTTGGATTTGATGTTATTTTGGTAGCAGTTCAATATTATTTCTTTTTTCCTTTTTGTTACGTACAGATTAACACCAGGAGGAGCTGTTTAGAAGGCAATACAAAGTATCAGCCAGACATTTACGTCTGGCGTGGAAGGTTGAACGACAGATGATGATCCTTATCCACTATATGGGGGACACTTGTAAAAAGAAACCATGTGACAACATCTATTTGTGAATTTACTGCATTGGAGAACTATTTGAATAAATCACGGTGTTGAGGAATGAGCACATTAACCAATCATATTGATAGCTGATTCTTAATGGAAGCCGTTTGACCAATCCTACTCCAAGCTGAGAAACACGACTGAGACTCTCGACCAATCACAGCCACAGCTGAATCTGGGGGTCATTTGACCAAACACAGTCCAAGCTTGGCGCCGCTTGGTAAAGCAGACCACGACATAATATACCTTCTCCCTAAATCTCAACAAAAACGACCAGGAAAGTCAGAAATTGGAGTCAAAAACAACGCTATGTAGCTGTTTTGAATGCACTGATTGGGACGTCCTGCTGACTCTAGGACAAATCTGCCAGTGTCAGCACAGATTACATCTAGTTTTGTGAGGATCGTATTGTTCCAGAAAGGGTTATACAAATTTACTCAAACAATAAACCATGGCTGACAAAAGACATCCTGGTTGTACTTATCTATGCAAAGCAGATGGCACACAAGAATAATAACACTCATGAAAACCTAAATTATAGAAAGAAATCAATCTGCAAAAAATAATATGGGCTCAAAATCGAACAAAAATTTCAGACTGGTGAGCACAAAAGTGCATGGAATGGGCTGAGAGACATTACAGGTTTTTGCTTTCATAATAAGCTGGAGATTCCTTCTGGTGATCTTACAGGCCTGGAAATTCACCTTGGAGAGGGCTAGGCCAATTTCATTTTGTAAAGGGCACTTCCATTGGAAAATCTTAAAGTCTATGGGGAAGTTTTGAAGGGGCACCAAGGCCAAGACCAGGGGCAACGAAGGCCATGGCCTCCGTGGCCTCCGTGTAATTCCAGGCCTGTCTTAATCAACATTTGTTGGTCATTTTGACACCAGTAACACTAATCTTACACCAATTTATGTTTAAACTTAATGTCTCACAGTAAATCAAACTCTAATGATACCATTGTTTTCACAGTCTCCCAAGTTGAAATTGTGCTTAAATCTATTAGGACAAACAAAGCTGTCGGCTCGGATGTAATTTGTGGTTGGACTGTGGAAGGGTGTTACAGAGCTCGCAGGAGTCTTTCAACCACTATTCCGATGGTCTTTGAATGCTCTAACAATTCCTAAGCTTTGGAAATCCTCAGTTATAAGTCCAATTCCTAAAATTTCTAAGCCACAGGTTCTAAATGACTACAGACCAGTTGCATTGACACCTATTGTGATGAAGTGCTTTGAAAGCATTGATAGAGATCTCCTATTTTATTAAACAAGACAGACGAAGGACCCTTTTCAGTTAGCGTATCGTCCACACCGTGTAGATGATGCTATAATAAGGTTACTTCATAACATTCATGGTCATCTTGACAACAGTAAAACTTATGTCCGCTCATTATTTTTTGATTTTCCTCAGCTTTTAATACTATTAGACCATCTAGGCTTTTTTACAAAAGTTACATCATTTGAAAGTTAGCCCTCAATTTTCCCTGTGGATTAACCATTTCCTAACTCAGCGCCCACAAAGAGTAAGAGTAGCTGGTGTGACTCTGATGAAACAATCCTTAGTACTGGAGTTCCCCAGGGTTTGTGTTGTCACCCCTCTTGTTCTCCTGATTTACAAGTGATTTTAATGTACCAATTGACTCATGTTTTTTAATCAAGTATGCTGATGAAACAATTCTGAGTGGTCCGATAACTGACAATGATGAATCAGAATATAGAAATAACATTAATCAATATGTTAAATTGTGTGCCAAAAATAATTTAATCCTCAATGTTAAAAAAACTAAAGAAATGGTTTTTAATTTTCAAAGAAACAAACAGAGCATGCAACCAATTAAAGTTAACAATGTGTCTGTTGAAATAGTAAGCGAGTACAATGGTCTTGGCACAGCAGTCGATACTGGAATTCCAACACTACTAAAGGTTTATTTAAAGAACTAACCAGAGCTAACATTTCGTAAGGAAACTCAAATATTTTAATGTGAACACCAGAATTTGAATATTGTTTCATTAGAGTGCTATTCAATCATTATTAACTTTCTGTTCAATAACTTGGTTAAATTCCCTGACTGTACATAACCAGAAAAAACTTCAATAATAATAGTGTTAAACACCCCAGCAGAATCAAAGGTACTGACATGGAAAGCCTTCAAGAGTTGGTGACAAAATGTAATTGTTTTTTCGCACATCCTCTACATTAATTGATTGTAACCAATAGAATCAGGCCGTAAATCAAACAGGTTTCAAAACTTCTTCCTACCCAGTGCCATCCATAGTTTTAACGTAGTTTTATCAGACAACTTTAACCTTTAGACTCGTTCTAATTTTATGACTCTCTCTTTTACTTTTGTGTAAATTATTGTCTAAGAATGTGATGTACTTTTGTGAATGTTTTTATGTAAATTTTAAAATGCTGCAGTACAATGGATAACAAATTTCATGTGTTTACACATGATGAGAAAATAAATTGAACTGAAATTGAGTTGGTGATGCACCTGGGACTCTTGACCAATCAGAGCCACAGCTGAACACAGTCCAGGCTGAGCAGCTCAACTTAGACCCCTTAGGAAGCGTCTCAAAAGTCTACTTGGATGGGATAAGTACTCCCCATTAGAACGCGAAACATTTCATTGGAATGTTCACTTGTGTAGGATTGCTCTGTTCTAAGGCACAAAGATGCGGTCCAGGACAATGGATTGGACAAATAACAAAGGACAAAGCTTTTCCCTTGGCCTGGTGGCAGCTTTCCCCTTGTTTTTTATTTTCAAAAATCCACAGGCAAATCAAATGATATTTGAACCCTTTTCCACATATTTTTCACAGATTATCTTTAAAGGTCCTGTACACTATTGGTAAGATCGAAAAACAAAATGTACACAGATTCACACATAACTTACATGATTTAAAGTAAGTAATGGTAGAAAGGGTTCCTTAAAATATTTCTGCCTAAAATTCTATCGTTTCTGAGAAACGAGTAAAACAATAGTAATTATCGCGCGCGATAACTTGAAAAAACAGAAAACACGTAAGATCTCTTTTCACTATTTTCTCGTGACCTCGATGACCAACTGAGCTCAAACTTTCACAGGTTTGTTTGTTCATGCATATGTTTAATCACACAAAATGTGGACACTGATTTTGAGCTGTTACCAAAAGTGTACAATACCTTTAAAGAAGTAAACAGCATAATACAAGCACTGAAAAAGGGTTTGTTTCAGATCACTGCAAATGGAAACTACAGATTTACCTGGCCAAAAAATACCCTGCCTAGAAAAAATGGTGCAACCCCTTATGCTACCTAAAAATATACCTCTTTTTTGCCGCTCCCCCCCCCCCCCCACCCCCATAAACGCCAAGCTTGGCAACATCCAATCTCTCTCATAAGTTTTGGTTTATAAATCATTGTAACCTGATTTTAATCGTCTTTTTAAATAATGTCTAGTAATATAAAAGTTGCATCCCCTTAAGGTGATCCCCTGGCTGCCGCTTCCCAGGTTGTATCGTAAACTTGGGTGTGATCCCTGGGTGCACGGCAGTTAACGGTTGTATGGCTTCTGACTGGCACCCCTTAACAAATATATTGACAAATTAGGGAGACCGGCGACTGCCAACATTGGGCTAGGTAACTCAGTTTGTAGAGCGCCGGCACTTTAATCGGGAGTTAGTTTGTTCAAATCCCGCTATATTGTCATTTTTCTCCGTTCGACCCCAAACTATTTTGGAAAATTAATCTTGGAATTCAGAAAGTGCGGGAAGCCAACCAGCAGTATACTGCACGTGAGTGCATAAAGTAAGTAACAGCGCCCTCAACAGCCCACGTGAAAGCTGAGGAGTGGCTCTATAGATGGGTCTTGTTTTAGGATTGCTGATCAAATTAAGCCGTATTTAATTGCAAATCGAAATATGTGGACATTACTGATTATGTTCTATCAAATTGGCCGGAACTGGTGAATTTCTAGGACAGTCCGAGCTAAATGATAACGAACTTTAATCTCAACACACAGTTGCCTTCGCTGAGGAAAAGAAGAGAGCATTTTATAGTATTTTTAAAAGTAATTTTTACTCACCCATTGACTTTGTTAAAAAACAAAAAATCAAAAATACCATTTCAGAACCTATGTTAGCAGTAACTTAATCGATTTTATAGAGCCCTTTTCTAATGATTCTAGAAAACTGTGATGGGAAGTAGACTTACTTCAGTGTATCTAATTAACCAGCACTACAACAAACGATGTAAGGGCATAATCGTCTTTGTTGGTCTTTGCTCGTATTGCTCGCAGACCAGAAGGCCGGTGCATGAAATGAAGAACCATCGTCCAATAATCGTTTTATTGTTGTAGGCTTTTATTTGTATTACAATTATTGTATTCACATTAGGCCTATGATTTAGGCTTATTATTTATTTGTTTATTTATATTTAAAGGAACATTACAGAATTGGTAAGAAAAAAGGTACTTTTTGATCACAGGTTTACATAAAACTTACACAGTCTAATGATGATGATAGTAGAAAACATCCCTTGAAATATTTCTTTCTGAAATGCCATATTTGATGAGAAATGAATAAACTGATTTTCCGATTGGAGTTTATCGCTCAGTGAGCGTTTTATTCATTTGTTGAATCTATATGATTTCATGCAAATGTGTAATCGGGTTTTCACTATTTTCTCGTGACCCAGATGGCCGATCAATCTTAAACTTCTACAGGTTTGTCAGTTTATGTATATGGTGGATTACATAAAGTGCTTACACTGCCAGCAACTGTTCTGTAAGCAAAAACCAATTATGTAATGTTCCTTTAAGCTTGCGAAAAAATGGAGAAGCAAAGGCAGTTGGTGGCCCTGAAGGGACATCACACATTGCAAATATATTTGCAATTATTACCGATGTCGCAAACATCGTTGAAAAATGTATCTTTGCAAATATTTGCGACATCGCAAAATATGTCTGCAAATATAATTTGCAATGATATTTGCAACATCGCAAGAATATGCAAATATGCTTGACATTAGCAACATCGCAAACATTATTTTGCAGAGATAATTTGTAATAATATTTGTGACATCGCAAATATCTTTGCAAATATTGGCGAAAATATTTGCGATGTTGCTCATAATTATTATCGCAAATATTATTTGCAATGTCGCAAATAATATTATCGTAAATATCTGTGCAGATAATTTGCAATTTTGCAAAATCTTTGCAAATAGTTTGCAATGTCGCAAATATCTTTGCAAATAATTTGCAGTGTCGCAAATATCTTTGCAAATAATTTGCAATGTCGCAAATATCTTGGCAAATATTTGCGTTGTCGCAAATATTATCACAGTTAAAGGATCACGTTGCCTTCGGGTTGGGCGCTGCTGGGCGCTTTTGGGCTATAAAAAGCGTTTGATGTATAATGAGCACGGTCAGAAAGATGTTTAAAAAGTAGAATATAATGATCCACACAAACGTGCCTTAGAAATGCTTCGCTTTTGATAACTTTCGTGAAACAAAACGCTCCGCCATTTATGAGAGTCAAGATTTTGACTCCCATAAATGGCGGACAAATTCTATTAGTCTTATTTCCAGTCGCAGCTGTTGAACTACGACTGAGCAATTATTTTATTAAAAATGTTACGATTACCATGTTTACTGTTTTCCAATAAATATCCAGTTAATAAATGAATGAAAAAAGAAAGAAAAAACATACGTTAAATAATTAAGTAGAAAGTCCCCACGTCTCGGTCCGTCCGGGCGTCCAGGGACGTACCAGCAGCAGCAAAACCCCGCGGCCATACCACCCATAGACCTCCCCCTGCATGCTGCAGTACAGTAGACGACGCGAAGACAGGGTTCTCGTACAATGTATGATTTTAGCGGGGCCAACCTAGTAACACCGATGCTTTGTGTGGTGTAAGAAGGTCTGGTACCCGTTACTGTTATTGCATCGACGATCGTATTGACGGCTTGAAAAACGTATACATTTCGCGGGACATGTCTTGGGGGTCAGAGGTCAATGTTTGTTTTTTTAATTACCATTCACTAATTATAACACATTAAAGGTGTTTTATTGCAAGAACAACTCTTAATAGGTATAAGGAACACCTCCAAACAGTAACATTCATTAGATTTGAAGGCAACGTGTTCCTTTAATAATCTGCAAAGACATTTGAGATCTTTATGTCCTTCCAGGGCCACCATGTTAAGCCTATAAACAGTAACAGTATTACCACAACATCTTCGGTTTATCAATATGAGCAATCATTCCAATCCTCTACTTCCTCAGGCGAAATGGAATTCCCATCTTGTTTAATGGATTGTATTTTCGAAATCAAAGGGTGGTATTATTTTTAGGGGTCATCGCAACTTCTTTGACTTGACCCTTCTCTGGAGGCAGCGCCAGTAGGGTAACATTTTAGAAGGCACAAGGGGTTACACAATAGGGGGCAGTTCTGTCCAATTAAAACTGTAGTTTCCGTTTGCATTTCTCTTCAACAAGACCCTTAAACGCTTTTATTGTATGCAATTTACTATTTTTTATTAAATAATCTGACGTGAGTGTAAAAACAAATACATTGTTTGCGTGTAAATGGAAAAACAGTTTTAAAACTATCACATTAAATCCCATATAATGTTTTACTCTAGCATTTTTTTTCTTCTCAAAAGTCCGATTTTTAATGTTCATTATTTATTTTGTTCGAAGGGGGGGGGCACGGACCCCGCTGTCTGGAGGATCCAGAGTACTGATAGGAACTTTTTAATCAGCGACCTTCTGACTGAAACAGTAACTAAGTAAATTTTCCAAATGGAGGTCTTATAGATGCGAAGCATTTTTAATACGTAAAACTCTCTCGAGTCACTGTACTGTACTGGTAATTCCAGTGTGATCGTGGTTTTTGTATTGACTGAAATAGCGCCCTCTTGTGGATTAACCTCTAACACAAACAGACTTGGGAATCCTGTTCATCGGTCATCCTGTTCAGGTCGCTGCAAAAGAAAAAAAGAAAAGAAAAAGGCACCGCCAAACAAAAGTTTGATGTTGGAAACACCGTGCAAAATGTACACCACTGCCTCCAAAATTAATGATGGGGCCCAAGTTGGAGCCGTAGCCCAAGCTGAGGTTTTGGAAAGGCCCCCTAATTGCCCTGAGAAAGGCGTGTTCCACTCAAAGAAATACTAAGATTGAACAGAAAATGGCCCCGGCCACAGTGTTTCAAATAAAGAACTCTATGAAAGAACAGAGAAAGATTGGCATACGAAGATAACCAGAAGATTACGCCACCTCATGACTTGAAGATTCACCAGTCAGACTAGGCCTATAGCTCTCATGAGTCGTAGCTCTCGTAAAAAGGCCACAGGGAAGAAAAAAGGGCCACATGAATCTGCATGGTAAAGAAATAAACCCGAACCTCCAACTTGGCTTCGAGTTCGAGTTACTCAGAAGTCACACCAAGTGCTACTATACCAGTGGCAGGCAAAAGTGGAACTCTGAGATTTTGTGAAGCCCCAGGCCTATGCCAACCAACGGAGTATGAAGTGACATTGGGCCTAGATGTCGGAATCTGAAGCTCTTTTAGAACCCGTCTCAAATCGCATAATTTGACGTCCCTACGGCGGCTATGGGCCAAGTGAGTGCATTTTGACGTCATAAGGCCGTTTAAGCGACTTCGATCGCGGCTATTGAAGAATAATAGGCCTACCGGCCGGCAGGGATTTTTTTTCTGCAACTGCTGGCCGGCAATCCTATGTGACGAACAATATTTCACTCGGGTCCATAGAGCTATAGCTCTATGCTCGGGTCACATCGCCAAAGAGAACTCTTATAACAAAACACTGCGCATGCGCATTGATGGGTAGAAACCCCGCGCTACATGCTTATTACGCGCGCGCTATTGCCAGATTACAATGTGTTGTTGATCATTGCATTGCGAGTGCACTATCATCATTAGACGAGCTAGTTCAGCTGGTTCGGATCGGGTGTTCTGACTGCTTAAAGAATTGTTCAAAATCCAACAGAATGCGTACCGAACCTGCCAATAAAGTTGTTGTTATACTTGGGGCTCAATGGGGTGATGAAGGCAAAGGCAAATTGGTGGATCTTCTTTCGACAGATGCTGATGTAGTTTGTCGGTGTGGGGTGAGTTTAACTTAAGTTAACTTGAAATAATTTGAATGAAGACGTGTGTAAAATACACAATACGACCGTCATGACCGTGACGACCTCAACATGACGAATTCATGCTACCTCATGTGCTATATTTGACTCATCAAAGACTGAGTCATTAAAATATTAATTATCATTAGACCTATGGGGGTCATTGTTTTGAGGTGACATGGATATTGACCCTTTTCTTTTGTAATTGTAAGACTGACAGTGGATATTTTAGTTTACCGGCGATGGTAAAATCATCCGAAATGCTGTTTTACTGGCAGATCATACAGCGCCCTCCTTGATGCATCACGTATATGAGTAGCTAACATTCATAATGTATTAACTTACAAAATTGTCTATTCAATCAATCAATCAAAAAACATTTATAATAATATCGCGCCAAGATCAAAATTATTCATTTACCCGCTGACGGCTAACGCCATTGTCCACATCCTGATTAAAAAATGTACTCCTACCTTTTATTTTTTTAAATTTTGTAAAGGGAAGCGAAGTCCAAATTTGTAGTAAGGCAAAAATGGCGTTTGGATGATTTTACCGTCGCCGGTAAATTATCCACTGTCTTTTTAAGAATTAAGGTGCAGAAAAACGTCTAGACCTTATTTTATAACTTTTATTTTATAATTTGTTCTTTCTTTATATTTGAAACAGAGATTTGGGAGTCACTCATTGCATTCTTGTACTCTTAGTAACTCTTCTTAAGGTGGTGTTGTGTCAGGGTCTAAGATACTCATGTCTATAGGTCCCTTTGGTAATTCACCTTCGTTTCATGGACTGTATGCGATATCGTAGTTGCAATAATCGTAACAATAGCTACGATTGTTGCAGTTAGCTGTGTCACTGTCATACTTAGCCCAATAAATAGTGCCATTACTGCCAAGGATGCCAAACGAGTAATGGCCCTACTACATACATGATCCAGGGAATGGGGTTTCAACTAAAAAGATGTGTATTTATGCTTAATATTTGCCTACATTTTTTGATAATTGTTGTGAGGAAGAATAAAATAGCTCCAGAGACTTTTCTGTTTTATTTTATGGATAATCTACAGTTGTGTCTCAATGCATTTAACTGCTTTGGTTGGAACCTTTTTTCCCCTGATGCTTCAAACAGCTGTTAAATGACAGACTTGTCCTGCAAGCGACAAGATATCTGGTAGTTTTTAAGGTATCGCAGAGTAATCATGCCTTAAGTTTGTGTGACGGTCATCTGAGTCAATTATAAAACTGCCATATAAAAAAGGCAGTGTATCACAATGCATGTGCATCGGATAGCTTCTGAGGTAAGGTAATCAAATGTATTGGAACATGACTGCCAGTGTGGTAGGTCTCGAGACTGGTTTCGAGACCGTCTTGGTCTCGGGCACATCCGGTCTCAAATATTTGACTGGTCTTGTTTCGAAACCAGCCTTTACTTACCATATGCAACACATGAAAATAATTTGTTAGAGGTTGAGAACATCCCAACCTCCCTCCTCTGCATGTGCTGTGCAGTATGATCGTGCAGTAACTCGTACAGAACACACACTGTGTAGCACACACACACTGTGTAGCATACACACAACATAATTTGACATCAGACTTTACATATAATTTTCATGTATACACATTCGTGAGCAGTAATGTACATTGTACTTTGCATGTGATTTACTTTACTTATGGGACCCAGTGTACTGTTCTGCTGTAGAACTCCTTGCCATTATACAGTCGCCGTTGGCAACGCAGTGGAGGTGTTGCTCCCAAAAAGGATACAAGATGGCAGCTCCTGAAATACCCACAGGAGGCAAATGAATTTCTGCCCCTGGGTTAAGTGCACTACAGTTCTGGCAACAAATAGTTCAGAAACTACCAACCTTTTTTAAGCTTGCATTCAAAATTCTGTCATTTCTAACATCCTTTGCACCTGTGGAGAGAGTCTTTAGCGGGTGGGGTGTCAATACATTATCATGCACCCCAATCAGGCTAGACTGTCAGGGGAAATGTTGAGCATGCTCATGTTTTTTAAATGCAACTAGAATCTTCTTTAAAATGTGCCACAATTAATAAAACAATTTTTTTCTTTTTAGATGCATTTTTCAACATACCTTATCATGTTTGTTCCACCTGACCAATGGTTTGGTGGAAATGTTCTTATCTTGGTTAAGACCTGTGATTTGTCATGATGTTTTCCTGAACTGGGGATTTTTTATCAAATATTGTCCCTTTTTAGGCGATAATGATTATTGCACATTTGGGGGAATAAACTTTTCTCGCAGAAACGTACGGTCTTTCGTCAAGGCGTTTGTAATCGGATTTTTTATGCTATCGCATAATGGCGCTGGTATATTGCTCATGCTATCAGATTGTTTTGAAATGCTCTCTAGCGTTCAATGTTTCTTAGCTTTATTGTAGCACGCAAAGTCACGTGATAACAAAGACTACAAGCATTTAAATTGGAAATGATGTGACTGCTTGTGTGTTGCTCGGGTTGTGCGTTGTGTACATCATGATCGCGATGTAGTCTGCGTTCCGCAACACTTTCAAGTGATTTTTTTTACTGTTATCCGAACGATTGTTCGGTTAGCTGTGTAACTGGCACAGGCTTAATGACAATGCATCTGAACTATTGTAGACAACAACGCAAAGGCTGGTTACAAAATAAATGATCATATCTGAGTCTGACACCTCGGGCTCTAGTGATGGATACTGGGAAGATAATATAGTTGTTTCTGAGGATGTTGCCTTTTTAAATGACTTTTCTGGATTCTATATTGACAAGCGAGTGGGGGTGAAGAATATGACAATCTTGACAAACTTGAAGTTCCCTGAGGTAGGGTTGGTTCAACGATGGTTGTTTATTGTGCTGAACCAGCATTTTGAGTCGATTGCCCTGGCTGCTGTGAAAGGGGGGGAGGGGAGGAAGCTGAGAAAAATTGTCATGCATCATTCAATACATAATGTAAAAGCCAATGTTGATGAAATTGGGTATACAGAGATACCAACATACACGATTTGGGCGTAGCAAATACGATTTTGGGCCATGACTACGCCGCTACGATAATACTTCCGTTAAATACGATAAACAGAGCCGCTCAGTGTATATGTATTTACAAACAATGTATCATGATAAAAACTAAACCTAAAAATATAAAATTTAAAAACTATAACAAATGTTGACTGCCGCCGCGTGGTTAAAAGTGATGAGCGGCGAATTCACACACGTTTTTGTGTCTATTTAGGAGGTACCAATCCCATAAACTATCGCACTCGGGATTTGCCAACCTGACACACGCGTAGCACAGAGCATGACACAGAGCCACAAGCTCCCTGTACAGCATACATTCTACAGTCGCTTTTGTAGAGACTGGTTCCGCAGTTTTTCTAATGCTTCACGTCTTTGGATTGCGGCGGCAAACAGACACTGTGATAACTTTTATCTGCAATGTAATTCGCAAGTTGTTATTAGGGCGCCACGGTCACGGTGTGGAGTTTGTTTGAAACATCGCGATCGCTGCATATCAACTAAAATAAAAGTGACAGAAAGAAAATACTTGATCGATCACAATCAAGGCCAAGACCTGATGCAAACTGTTGATAAAAAAGTTGTTAAGAATGCAGTGGTGGAAATAGAATTGGTTGGAAAGGCCAGTTGACGAAACTGCTCTTGCTGAAGTCGTTTGAAGACTTGATGGCCTGCTGTGGTCAGGTGGTGTGAAGCATTTGTCAGTTTGTTTTACTATTTTCTGTGCAAACGTGAGCATTACTATTTTAATAAACAATGGGACAGAAACCACAGCATTTTGTTGAATTGAGGTGGAAAAGGTTCTCTTCATGCACAAGCTAGTGCAAATTGCGTCCGATACATTTTTTTTAATTTTTTTTTTTTACTTTTTTTTTTTTTTTTGAATAAAATTCACAATTGTTTGACCTCTTAGGCAAGGCCGCTTTGCAATAAGCGATTTTCGCTGAAAGTATTAGTTTATACCATAAATGTCATAATATTCCTCTTTTTACGGCTCGATGAGTTGTATGCCTAACTTGAAACTTCAGTGCTCGGCGGTGCTACTCTTTTTGGGAATTCAATGTTGGCATCTCTGGGTATATTTAACCTTCCAGTACATCCACCCTGAACTGTTAAACCCTTTCCTCACCATAGGCAACTTCGTCTATAGGACTTTCTTACCACACTCACACAAAAACAGAGCTCCAGTCTGAGCACAAAGTCTTATTTCTATGAGGTGTAGTCTTGTCTATGTTTGTCTAGGTGTAGTCTTGTCTATCCTAGCCAAGCTTTCCAATGAAAACAAAGTTTGTAAGGTATTAAGCATTCCTTTCAAATTGGACAGAGTGGAAAGACCAAACCACCTATTGAGTGCCATTATGCTTGTGTACAAAAAGTGCTTTGAGATCCTGCATGTGCTATGCATCGTACAGTGCTTCAGGAAGTGAGATCCTGAAACTGCCAGTTCATTGACTGGTCTCATAGATTTGTGTATTTTATATAAAAAGAGAATTACGTTACTCCCTTTGCTCTAAAATGAAATCTTCAGGGAGATAATAGAATTTCAGT
Organism: Pycnopodia helianthoides; assembly: GCA_032158295.1. NCBI lineage: Eukaryota > Metazoa > Echinodermata > Asteroidea > Forcipulatida > Asteriidae > Pycnopodia > Pycnopodia helianthoides. The sequence goes on along the minus strand of CM063243.1, from coordinate 6,415,852 downwards.
CACCAGCAGTTTGCTTTTGTCATCAACAGTTTGGTAAGAGTTATCCTCTGGGAAAAAAACAATTCCCAGAAATGTGGGTGTGTGGTTTCCTTTCGTAACAGCAGATCCAACATTTTCTTGCTACGTTTGCTTTGTCATGACATGTTATAAAACAACACAATGTCATTTAAATTTATTGCTTTTTTTCTCTGAGTGATTTCTGTACCAATTGAATGCAAACTGTTCTCCATATACAACCAATGATTTTGAAGGTTTTTTAATAAAGTACAACAAATCCTTTAGCTCGAAGAATCATTATCATTAGTTTCTCATAAACTTTTAATTACATGTATGTAGCCTTAGTTATTTGAAGGATAATAGAGGGAAAATTAATCGACCATTGAAAAGCGGTTAGCCAGTAAATTTTAAGGGTTTTATTAATTCTGAAAATATACCCTTCCTTGTCTTGGCGCAATTCTGTAAAAACTAAATAAATAAATTGTACAGATTTTTAAATTGAAATCTGTACAAATAATTGGTATTGGATTCGAACCCACAACCAGTGCATTCTTTATTTTAGCGGTTAGTATGTATCTGCTGTAGTTGGAATACTACCCGAGTAAGCCTGTGAATTTTTTTCTGCAGGACTCAGAAAGCACTGAGAATGCAGAGCTTATCATACATGAGTGTAAGTGTAAAACCAATGAAATAATGTAATGTTTGTACTGGTAAAGAATAAAAGCTCTAGCTGTAATACCTGTACACCAGCTACATGTTTACAAATCCAGCTTTTACGTATGGGACAAGTGGAACAGGTACATTTAGTTTTGACATGATACATCCATGAGCATTGTAGTTTCCTGATGTACATAGTACATGTGTATCTAGCCTTGTCCAAGGCTCTTTTCACAAGCACCCCGCTTTGAATACTAGCACGGTACTAGAAACTGCAGTACAATGTACATTTTACATACTGTACTTGATGTATGTACAATGTACAGTATACCGTGGGGTCGAAGCATGGTTTTCAAGGTTTTTCAACCTCGTCCCAAAAACGAAGCCGAAACAGAGCCTTGTTCCCACTGTAAAAAGGTCAGATTATGGGCGGAGTTACTTTATGCTAATATTCCCGAAGGTGTATGCTCATTGGTTAATGTTTAGTGGCATGGCGAATACTACAAAAACAATCTCACGTGCGTAGTCAGCCACATTGCATGGCATGCATGGAGTCATGCAATGAATGTTCTTGAAATATTAAGGAAGTAACAGAAAAGTCCAGCGATCTACAAACGCCGCTGAAACGTGTCGTTTGCACTACAAGTGAGTGTGGATGGTGCATTATTTACTATCGACTGTTTCACGAGAATGTCAACATGGTTAAATTACCGACAGTGATCATAATGATATTACTTCTGCTATAACTGTAACTCTAAAAAGGGTATTGGTAAGCCCTGGATAGGTTGTTCAATGTTCTTTTCAACTATTATATGGGAAAGGGTCATCGTGATCGTACGGGCCCAACTGAGCATGCCATGCAGCTGAGTAGCTCACTTAATAGTCACTGTATGTTGTGATGTTGAACCATGGAGCTCCACGGTTTAACTTACCGAAGAAAATCAGTGAAAAACCGCCGATTTTCCAAATCCTGTGGGCAGGTTGAAATTATAAATTTCTAGCTTGTCTGCAGCAGAATTTAAACTTCCATTCAAGGCTTCTTGAGAGTATTCGCGAGTAAGGACGCCATCTTTTTCTCGTTGTTGATAAACACACATCATTGCGTCATAACGAGAGTTTATGATTGGACGATTATCCGCCCAGTACAGGAAACGAATATTCAATACCCGATTCCAGCATACGTAATTTGCGCCCGAATCCGGGCGCAATTTTACAGTGGGAACAAGGCTCTGTTTCGGCTTCGTTTTTGGTACGAGGTTTAAAAACCTTCGAAAACCATGCTTCGACCCCACGGTATAATGTACATGTACATTGTACATACACCAAGTACAGTATGTAAAATGTACATTGTACTGCAGTTTCTAGTACCGTGCTAGTATTCAAAGCGGGGTGCTTGTGAAAAGAGCCTTGGACAAGGCTAATGTGTATCCTGCCAATCATTAGATGAAGGAAGCAGTAAACCAAATGAATAAATGAACACGATTTCTAGTCCAGCTCTATGAACCAGGTAAATGTACGATTGTTGCTTTTATACATGTATGTGTTGCCAAATATATTCCCTGTGTATTTCTCTGGCTGTATTCTTTCAGTGTAGGATGTAGCCCTCATGGATATGTGCCATTCATCTCTATTTCTTGTTCACGTTGTTATGGTTTACATATGTGCTGTTCCTCTGTCTTCTTCTGTGTCTCACCCATTCTCCTTTGGCTAAGCACTGCATATGATGTCACAACAGTGTAAATTGTTGCACATGTTGCCGAGATAAGAATATTCAACAAACTTTTACAATTGGACTATTAATTGAGACATTTGAGCTAGAATTTGGAATTTGCACTTCTTGATTTCTTGCATGGGATCATAGAGAAAGGACCCATCTGATGGGATCTACCTCAACTGCAGAGCATTTGTAAAAGTTATCGTTACACTGTGTTTCCTTGACAAATGAGGAATTTGTATTTGGGCATTGTGGAAGAGTCTTGCATTGCACTCAGAGTGCCTTACTTACAGCCTTAGCCCTTCTCCTTTTCCCTGTCCATTGTTGACTCTCCATTAGTCTTGTTGTTCATTTGTTGTTGTTTATCAGGACAACATGTCCATCCCATCTTATGAATAATTATTTACAGTATGAGTTGAATTTGTCCAGGGTATGGCATTTTCTATTTTCCCCGAGTTGAATTGAAGTAAAGATCAAGGGCGTTGCGCTAATTGACTCATGTTGACTGGGTTAATCCTTTGACTGGTTTAAAGAGAGACCAAGATGTAGACCCAATCTAATCAACAGATCTGATGAGGAATTTAAGACATGGCTGTAATGCTGACCTTGACTTAATATAGCAATGGTCAACTTTATCAGATCACTGCAAAAGATTGCTATACTAAGTACTGGTTAATAATTTCTGTTTTTAAATGTAAGACAATGCAGTACATTTGGTTAACTGTCATTCATGTACTAATAAGCACCAAGTTGATAGTATGATTAGCAGAACGTATGTGGTCTAAGCAAATCTCTAAAACAAATTTAATATTTATTGTGTTAACAATTTTCCCCAAGCTCAAGTAGGTTTGTAAGAAGAAATGAGAACGAAACTGTTTTAGTTTATAATATGGTCTCCAAACATCTCAAATTTTTGTTAAAAATCTACCAATGTCTTCATTTTCATTGGGAATGTCTTTTAGCAGTGCTTAGTTTCCATCTTCAAATTGTTGTCTTATTGCCCTGAGAATCTTACACTTTTGCAATGTGAATGGTACAAGTAGGCCCATCATTGGCTTGATTCCTAAATGGGCTACACAGGCGACGATACAACTACATGTAGACTGGTCTCCATCTTTCTCCATCAGAATAAACAGGCATCAGGTTTAGAACTCATTGGGCAATATACATTGTTTGCATCGTGTGCCTTGTGTTCCACATGGTAATGTACATGGACATATGTCTTTTTTTACTCTATATTAATGACATCATCCAATCCAAAGTGTTAGTTCTAATTCAGATCCTGCAATGCCGGGTCAAGTATAAGTGGGAACATGAGGGTGATCAGGATTAGATCCTGCAATTTTGATTGTCCTCTGGTGCAAGATCTGATCCTGCAAAGGGCGATCATGTCTGCGGATTGCAGAAGGATCAAGGTTCCTGCAACTTTGTAGCCTCTACATCTTGGTGCAGACATCTTTATTTCTCCATTGTCTGAACTGCCTCTGCCATCATAACATGAAGATCCTGCAAAGCTGATTTCCCTGAAAACATCAAAGACGTAACTGGCCCATAAAACTGGATATAGTCAAATCCTGACGAGATCATTAAAGTAAATCCTTCTTTCCATATTACAGCAATCTGATGATTAGCAGATTGGATGTGCCTCAACACGTCGTTCCAGCACTGCAAATACTGCGAACCTGTGATATCCTTCTCTCTTTGATTTCCTTAAAAATCCACGGTCATTTTGTGTGGTCCAGTGTATAGCCAAGTTTAAATAACTAGTCCAAGTTTTAACAGAAATTTATTGCAAAATTGACAATCCGGGAGATTTTCAGACAGTTTGGGATGTTGGGAGATTATTACTGAAAAGGGATTTTGAAATGAAATTTATTCTACACTGCCCTGCAATATGATACCTAATCTCGACAATGGCTGGCACACTCAACAGTTAATGTTTCATGTTTAAAATTTGTCCCTTTACATGTACATGTACCTGTACAGTAGTGTAGTTTGAGCAGGCAGTTCCCAGATGAGTACACTGTATGTATGAGGTTTTTACTCCCTAATTGACAACTCGGCATTTTGACATTTTAGTGATTGAATTGATGGGCAAATGGCCTTTCAAAGCTAAATGGCACTGCCGCCAACTAAGTCTTTCCTTGCCACTTCCATTTGACTGGAAATTAACAGATAATCAAGGCCTTAATGGCAACTGGTACTTGACAAGTCAGTGATGAGTCAGTAGAATTCAAATGAGCAGTTTCCAAGTATTGACCGCTATATGCAATGCGTTTCTTATTAAACTGTCTGTCCTTTTTGTATTTGTTTCATTGGTCAAGTCACAAATAAGTTGCCTCCTGAAAGAGCAATTTAGAGATGATGAATAGATGAGATGTAAGAAAGCAGTGGTGCATTGGATAAATAGAGTTGTTATGATCAAGCCGTCTGCATGATTAGAGAGTTCCTGTATTTTAAGCTTCAAAACTCTGTACTAGAAATGATTTGTCTCCATCTGTTCAAAAGTTTTCTTTGTGTGCTACAGGTGAGGTACATCTATATTAATTTGGAAGCTTAAATGACCAAATGTGCCGTGTTTATGGAAACCATAAAATGGTTGCAGTTAACACAGGATACAACCCAGAAGTTTATATAGCTGTCTCTTGCTTTTCTTATGGTAAGCAGGGATAAAGAAATAAAAACTACCTATGGCCACTCCGAAGCAGAAACTAGTTTTATAAAATGAGCCCCACTGAGTGCGCCTTCGATTAAGTAGAACCGACAAACAAATAAAACAAAAAACACTTGAAATGTTGCCGCCATTAAATTATTTTGCAAGTGACACAACAAAATGTATTTAAGTATGTGCTGCCAAATGTTCTTTATTTTTGGTAGAGTTTGCTGTGACTCAAGCAATTTTTCCTTCCTTCTAATAACTGAAAAGATAAAATTCTGAATGGCGAACAGCCTTATTGATTATGGCACAGAAGGGTTTGTGTGAACAAGTCAGATATTGATCTAATAGATTAAAATTTAATCAAGCCGAACACTTTTGTTTTATTTCTTTTGACATTGTGGTTGAGTGAAGGACAACCTATTCAAACAGAGTAGATGCTCTATAATTGCGTAGCAAGACCACAACTCAATAATCCGGGTTTAATATTACATTCAATACTGTGGATGTCTGGATAATTTTGCATGTCTGGAGGATCTCATAAAGGGATGAAACATTTACTACATACAATTTAATTCTCAAGTTTTCAACAACAAAAACATAAACACCTTTAAAACAAAATATTTGCAAACGTGTACCTGCACATTTATGTAAATCTGATTGAATTAGGTTTTTGATTTGTTGTTTATTCTCCCAAAAAAGGTTTGCATACATCTTTAACATTTACATGTGCAGTATAAATGCAGCAAAGTTTATAATTTGCAGCAGCCTACTAATCTACAACCGTACCGGACAGTTTCTCAATACATTGGATTTGAGGGGCATTTTAAATGTTAAGAGTGCATGTAAATAGTTCAACTGCCAAAACACTTGAAACTATTGAAGCATTTAAAAACCTGGAAAGTTGCAACTCAAATTCCAGATGAAATCGATGTTATTACAAGTAAACATAAACTGTCAAGAGCTTTCAAACAAACGTAGCAATAAAAATATAGCAAAATAGTTCAATTTATTTATTATCAATGCATAATGAATACTGTAGGTCATATGAGCAAGGTTGAATGGGTGATTACATTAATCTTGTAAAAACCATACGTGTAGGCCTATTACTCTTGGTTGAAAATGTTTTTTATCCTATTATCCTTTAGCCCACAGTCGACTCTTATCACAAATTCCTGCCAGTAAATGGCTCTATTTCTAAACAAACAGCTCTCCTAAAATACATCATTTTGAACACAACCTCAGTTTAAAATAATTACAAATTTTGCAACAGATTAAAACAAATAACAGTTAATTTTTTTCAATCCTGCTGTAAAGTCCATAATATTGTTTCACATGCGAGCATCTACTACACAGGCCTGTAAGTTTGTACTACTTCTGGCCTCAAAGCTGGGCATACATTGACATTCATCATTGAAAGGCATTTTGTATTACAGATGCTGATAATTGACAAGACACTGAGTCTTTGCAAGACATACATGTATGTAAAAGCCAGAACTTACATCATGTTAATTATACAGTTCAAGGGGCACCAAGGCAATGAATGACCAGGGCATGGATGCAATTGCCTCCAGTGCCTCCATAGTGATGTATTAGGCATGTGAATCATCTTTGTAAAGGGTACACAGTAGGGGAGAAGACTCTGAAGTCTTTTACTGTTAGGCTTTCAGTCACACAATAATTCCTCATAGATATTTAATGTCTGAATGGTTAATCTCATTACATTTCCACATAGTCATGGTGTCATTATACAAATGTTAAAGGGTACATTGCTGATCACAAATGATGGATAAAAGCGTTTGAATCGTAGAGCATATTTCTCAGGAGGACTAGTACCTCAAATGAACTTGATAATGAATGATAATAACTATCAATGCTTTTATTTTTTTCAGGGAGGCAACAATGCAGGGCATACCGTGGTTGTAGACGGCACAGAATATGACTTCCATCTTCTGCCAAGTGGCATCATTAACCCTGACTGTAAATCAGTGATAGGTTAGTGTATGTTGTTTGAGCTTGTCGTTATTAAAGTTCTTCTAAAATAGCTGGCTACAATAGTTATATATGTCACATTTTCTTCTGCTATAGTTTTTGCGGATAGATATTAAGTCAGCATCCTTCCTTAACAGTGGTCTGCTGGCCAAGTGCTAGTTAAAACACCTGTCAACTGGTCAGAATTCTCTCCAAGTGGTCAGGCAATACCAAATATGAACAAGTGATAAAGCTGGCAGACTAGTGAAACGACAAGCTAGCTGATCCCGCTGAAGAAGTTAAGGGCAAACCCTAGAAGTGTACATTGTAGCTATCTTTGTCATAAATACATGAAAGTGTGATGATGCCGCCTGACACTTTATTCTTTTAAGGGCAAGGAGATTTTCCTTAGTAAAGGGCATCTCATTGGGGCAAATTTCTACTGGAACACACCCAAAGGCACCAAGGAAATGACCAACGGCATAGAGGCAATTGTAGTAGAAGTATCAGGTCGGCATGATGTAATGCCATTTACATAGGCTTACATGTAAGCCATGCCTATATATCACACAACCTGGTTATCAAGAGCCCATAACAAATGCCATAAGAAATAGTTTTTCTTTGATTTTTTTTTAGAGGGGGCCTGTTGTCATGATCAAAGCAGTACTATTGTGGAACTCTAACCTAGTTACTGCACGTGCATGTGCTGGCCGTCATATCACAAAGGGTGCAGTGATTATTGTATTGTGTGACGGCCAATGCATGCATGTGTGTAGTAACTGGGTTGAGTTCAAAATTTCATGTAAAACCAAGGCCTGCTATGATCATGACGACAGTCTCCCTTCAAAGCAATTAAACACAAATTGGGTTCGCATTTTACCTACAGTTTGTTTTGATTAGTCTGTGTCATGTAGAAAAGTGCTTTGGAATGATGAAATAAATAATTTTTTTGTAAAATTACACACAAAGGTACGTCAGCTTTGGAGCCAGAAGTAGCCAAAACTTTGTGCACATGCATCAGATGTGCAAGTAAATGATGAAGTTTTATGATATTAGGGCCTGCACATGTTAATGCACTGGAATAAGTACATGTACACAAGCAAATGTTCAATGGCATCAGCAAAACAAACAGTTGAATGAATACCGTTGGAACAAGCAAACCCAGACAGTTGAAAATAGATAGAAATTACTCCCGTTTTCACTGTTGCATCCCAGCCATGAGTAACTTTTATGGCTGCATTATGTAATATTTTATCCTTGGATATGTTGATAGTGATCCAAGAATTATGATGTTTGTTCTGCTTCTTAACTTGATGACAAAGTATTAGTAATTATCAAGGGAACAAGTTATTAACGTTAGTTTTATTCTTAAAGCCTACACTTTTCACAATTTTCACAGGTTGATCCCATGGTTTGTTTATTGAAAAACTGAGGATGAGAACAAATTAACTTTTGCAAACATCAATAATACACATAATACCATCAAAATGCATAATGCACACATTTACACAGTCTGACATCCTGTCTAGTCTAGGTGCAAGATTAATAAGGATTAAACTCATAGCAAAGTATAATCCAAGATTATTAAGTTAATGAAAGTTTTTAGTCTCATGGTCAACAATTCCTGCGGTGTTACCTTGTAATTTCATTTACTGATTTTTCTTAATGCACACATGGAAAAGAATTCTAGATGTCTCCATAAACCTTGGGTTGCGGTAGCTAAGGTTTTATATGGACAGCGATAAGTATGGATGTTTATTTTTGGACTGTTTGTTTTTCTACTCCCAGGTAATGGATTGGTAGTTCATTTACCAGGGTTGTTTGAGGAAGGAGCGAAGGCATCAAAGAAGGGCCTTGAGGATTGGACGAGTCGTCTGCTTGTATCAGATAGAGCCCATCTAGGTAGGCGTAAAGCTCTGTGTATTCATAATGCTCCTTGGTTATTATTGAACCCTCATCTCAAAATAATACTGCAAATTGTTTCACGTCTTAAAGGGCTTTATAAAGCCAACATCTTTCTTGACAGGGAAACAGAATTTTCAAACTTCTTAAATACCTTGACTTGATTTTGCCATTTATTATACCATGAAGGTGGCGTTCACTTTCAATTTCACATGCAGGTATCCTTTGATGAATCTTATGTCAAGTAGAAATCACAGGGATTTGTCTCTTACACTATCCCAATGAGGGTGTACTTTACCTGATACAAACCCAAACTATCTTAATCGGAGTATACTTTTACTCTGAAAGGAACCAAAACTATTCCAATCAGGGTATACTTTTACCTTAGTAAAAACCAAAACTGTTCCAATCGGGGGATAATTTTAACCTTTATAGGAATCAAGCTCACCCAATTAGGGGATAATATTACCTTGTTAGGAATCCAAACTATCTCAGTTTAGGCATAATGTAACCTTGACTACAACCCTCCCGCCTTAAGGGAGCATCTGGAAACCAAAAATCAGAAAGGCCATAGAGACATGTACATGTACATGTACATGTAACCCATTAGAGATTAAAAAGTTGTACAACTCTGATTGAAACCCTCCTCTCTTCACAAAGGTTTCAGTTCTCTCTAATTGAAATCCTTCTGGTGATGACATAAATGACTAAGACACACAGGGTTTCACTTGATCCAGATTGAGCTTTTTTTCCCCTGATTGGAATCATCTTCTGTTGCTGATGGTGTAGTTACAAAATTGAAAAACCCTAGGGTGATGGTAACACACTCTCTTTACGTAATTGATTTGCTGAGGTAGATAATAAACTGAGGTGCTCTGTTTACTTTTCAGTGTTTGATTTTCATCAGTCAGTAGATGGTCTTCAAGAAAAAGAAAAGGGCAAAAAAAGGTTTGTTTTTCAGGTATAGGTCAATTTTTGTCTTTATAAATTGACAATCCTTTATTGATAATGGCAATTCTGCAGTATGGACCATATCATCTTGGTTAGACTTTGTGCATTCCAGGGCATTTCCTGGCAGGCAAGATGATACATGGTTTTTATTCATGAAGGAAGTTTTACATTTTGTATCGTTATTGCAAGATAAACTCAAGTGCTGTGATAATAACAGCTGAACACTTTTTGGTAAAAGTTTCATGTTTTCCTCCATTGAGCTGTGTACAAATTGTGCCTTGAAGAAGTCTTGGCTTTGTGGTTGTTTTGTAAACAATTGATGAGTAACGTGGTCTATTGAAAAGCACTTTCACTATTGCACTGGACAGCATTAGTCGCACCAAACATTCCTGGATTGTACCACTGTTGCTTCAAATTTTCTCATTATAACTCAAGTTCTAAAATCCAATAAAATTACATATGAGGGCTGATTTGTTCTAAATTCATTTCAATAATTTGTCAAATACCATGGAAACTTTTAGTTTTTGACACCAATTGCAAATAAACTGATGACAATTGACAAAATAATTTTAAGATCTGTTAAAGGTGTGACAACCTCACAGAATGTTGGTTAGATTATGTAATTTTTGTCATCACATGTTCAAAACTTAACAAATGTCCTATGTTGCTAAAACTACTCTTGATGTGAACATAAACCCAGTGGTGCCGAGATACATTTCACTGTTTTCACATGGAGCCTCTGTTGTACAAGACACAACATCGTTACAAAAATAAGTGATTACCGAGTTTTGCTGAAAACAAGGTTACTTCAGTGGGATTCAAACCCATGACCCCCCCCCCCCCCCCCCCCCCCGTGTGCCCTGTAACAAGAGGCCAGTTTGACTCCTCTAATAAATAAACTGTACTGTGGACTTGCTTGGTAGTCTTGTGGGTAAGACATCAGCTCTAGAATGCAAGGGTTGTGGGTTCGAATCCCACTGCAGTAGCATGTGGATTTAATTTTCCGCTGGACTCTGAAAGAACCATAGTAATGCTTCTGTGTAAAGTTTAAACTTAAATTTCAGTTTGTATCCCAATTGCAATTATTATATCAATAAAATTCAAGGTATAGCATTTTAAAACTGATTCAACAACATGTAACTTGTTGTAAAGGTACTAAACTGATTTAGACAAGGTGTGTAATTTGATTGTCTATGTGTTTTTTAATCTACAGTATTGGAACTACAAAGAAAGGCATTGGTCCAACATACTCTTCCAAAGCAAGTCGCTCTGGCCTGAGAATATGTGATCTAATGGCTGATTATGGTGCTTTCTCTGAAAAGTAAGTTATTTCTTTTTAAATTCAATTGATTTCTTATACTGACCAATTAAGTATAGATTTTCTATGTTTTATTCTAAAAACCTCAAAAAAAGAAAACAACATTTTCTTATAGAAAATATCTGTAAAACTTCTAGGATTTACTTAATTTGTACATGATACAACTTTGGCGAATTAAATCAAAAATCTGACTTTTGAATTTTTCTTACCTGTATACTGAAATAAGTGAGTAAATCCGAATTTTTTTGCAAACACTGTCTATAACATTGGTATATGAAGGAACACCAGGAACCTTGTACAAGTGTTGGTATATATAAAGGAACACAATGAATCTTGTGTAAGTGTTGGTATATGAAGGAACGCCAGGAACCTTGTATAAGCATTTGTATATGAAGGAACACCAGGAACCTTGTATAAGCATTGGTATATGAAGGAACACCAGGAACCTTGTATAAGCATTGGTATATGAAGGAACACCAGGAATCTTGTATAAGTGTTGGTATATGAAAGAAACAACCTCATACACTTTGACCTTGTCTCAGTTTTCTAATAATGTGCAAGACTTGCACATTGTTATAAGGCTTTAGCCATTCACTGTTTTTCATTGATTATCAAAAGTTAGCTGATATCATTATTAAAGATAATCCTGATAAAGCATACTGTTAACAAAACTTAATGTTGACATCAGAGTTTTAAAAATCTTTCCGTTTCTCTTGACAGATTCCGTTCTCTTGTGGGTATATATCAGCGAATGTTTCCTGATTTAGAAGTGGATGTTGGAAAAGAGTTACAACGATATGAGGTAAAAAGTAGTTAGAGATTAAAAAAAGATTTTGTTCATATAATAACAATGAAACGGGCATTTATTAGGAGCTTTTATTGCCATTGTATCAAAGCGACTTACACTGTTACAGTTCACTAGAACTGAAACATTTTCACCTCCTTGGGAGTATGCAGCACCAGCAACCAAATGGGCACACAGGTTACTTATCATGTACATAAACACTCTTTACCGTTCCTACTGCCCATTTTGTTCTGTTAAAAAAAGTTGAATTGAGGTGACTGTTTGACCAAAGACTGCACGTGTCTGTGCATGCTCGGGGAAAAAGGTTTTTCCCCCAACAACGCTGGTGTGCGATCTAAATCTGCATAGAGCAATGAGCCACTGGTATGAGCCACTGGTATGCACGCATGGTCTTCAGAGCACAGTTCCTCGGAAATCTTGTTTACCAAAAAAACTGCACAACGTGTAGGCTTTATTAATTTACAAAAATGACACCATTTAGGACCTTTTGGATCAACAGAAAGATTACTTTACTGTAAAACGTAAGATTTGTTTTAAAAAAATGTGTGTTTTGTTGTGTTGTTTTGGGGACATTTTTGGGGGGTGTTTGTGCAAAGTCAAAATGCTGTGGTGAAGATGCATTGTTTTTGATCACATCCGTGGTTGTGTAAACGTTTTTTCAACCTTAGTTTTTTTACCTGTCTTGTTTAATTTTGTAAAATTTGGTTTTTGCCATGATTCCCCCCAAATTCGACAAAAATGCCATGGTGCCCTTTTTACACTTACAAAATTACTGCGATGCCCTTCAAATTTTAGAAAAAGAACGGCAATCTTTGCCGTGCCCTTTTAAACATGAAGTTCGAGGTCTGATGCACTATGCCAGCATTCAATATGATATGTGGTGAATTCCTGTATACAGTTTGCAGTTGTACCTCCATATACAACGAGTGCAGTTGAGTGGTTTCATATTGTTGGTCAACTCATAGGCAAATGTTGTGGGGAGTAGGAGTGTTAATCTAATGTAGTATTTGTTGGCTCTCCTTCAGATCTTGGCTGAGAAGTTGAGGCCGATGGTTGGAGACACTGTTTATTTCATGTACCAGGCCTTACAAGACAGAACCAAAAAGATTGTGGTTGAAGGCGCCAATGCTACTATGCTGGACATTGACTTTGGTATGTTGCTTAAATTTAATTTGAAATAAATCTACATTTAACTATTGTTGACTGTTTGACATTAGTTTTTTATATATATTTCTTTTTACAGTTTTAGGTAGCTTTACAAAATCATTTGGCTAATAATAATAACAGCTTTTAAAAGTTTTGAACAAGTATCTACTATATTATTACCCCTGTTCATCGGACCTTAAGCATTCCTAAAACCATCTCCACTCCTTTGGAGTATGCAGCAGCAGCAGCCAAATCAATGCAAAGGTTGCTAATTAGCCAAATAAACTATACCTACCCTCGCAAGTACCCATTTACTCTTGGGTGATGATAAGCGGTTGTAGTAAAGTGTTTTGCCTGAGGACATGAATGTCATGACTGGAATTTTAACCCACACTCCATTGACTCAGCCATTTGAATTTGAGTCAGATGCGCTAAATGCCCGGTCACAAGACATTGCAGTTAAAACTATTTAATTCAAGCAAAGCCTGTAGTGTACAATCCTAGGCTCTGTACCGTACAGGTAAAGGCCATAGAATCTAATGCATATTCATTTTGTTACAGGCACATATCCTTATGTAACGTCATCCAACTGCTCAATTGGTGGTGTGTGTACCGGTCTTGGGATACCAGCTAAAAATATAGGTGACGTCTATGGAGTAACGAAAGCTTACACAACGCGAGTAGGGGATGGTGCGTTTCCAACGGAATTGACTAATGTAAGAAGTGTTTTTCTTTAGTATGTTTAATTCCGATGAAGAAAAAACAAATTAAGCACATACAGATGTATGGATTCATAGTGGCCCCTCATAATAAAAAAAAATAATACACTGTTTTTATGTGATGCTTGATCTACGGGTGACTCCAATCGCTCATTATTTATTAATGACAGGTATGCTAAATTGTTTAAATATGGGACGTATTTACGTAACACCTTGTACTGGTTTACGAGGTAATGCGGCGCAATCTGCAGCCAACCAACCAAGCCAGAAACACAGGGGCAAACCCCTTTACTTAACAATAAGTGCAATGGGTTCTTTTACTTGCATTATCCCTCTTGCTGTCTGACCATTCAATACCATTCACTGTGGTTTTGAATGATAGATAAACTATGCCAGCCTGAAATATGATACCATGAGGGAATGCATACACAGTACACAGTTAGTTCTGTGCACAGTTGTGCCACCGTACACAACCTTGGTAGTTGAATGGTTTCAAATGGTTGGTCAACTCACTGGAAAATGTTGCCAAGAGTCACTGACAGTAGGAGGGTTATTACATGTATTACACAACACACGGGACCTACGGCTTGACCTCCTTTCCAAAGGACAAAGCAAATATGGTTAAGTGTCTTGCTCGAGGACACAAGTGCTATGACCGGGACTCGAACCCATACTCTGACAACATCAGAACTTTAGACCACTCAGTCATGACACTTCAGATCACTTGTCTTCCAAGCTTAATGGTCGAGTGACTGCAGGGCTCAGAAAGCACCAACTTTACAGTTCTTGTCATACACTGGGGTAGGATGAACACTCCAATGATATTTTCCTTTATCCCTGTGGTAGTAGTTGCATCCAGGAATTGCACAAAAGTTTATACAGGTGATTTACTGTGATTTGATCACATTTCCCGCTTCGTAACAGACCATTACATAAGGCCCTCAGTATTTGCATTAAGCTGATCATGTGTCGGTGTTACAAAATTTTACCTGCACTCGTAGAAAGATTTGCATCGTGATCTTAATCATTTCTCAAACAGGTAGAAGCCAGATTTCAAGCTACTAATTAACTAGATTCAACTTGTATGAATTACTTCAGTCAGAACATAGGGTCTCTTTTCTGCAACTGGTACTCTGTGGAATTATATTATCAAGTTTTATGGCTGTTGTAGCCCAAAATGTTCTACAATTTTTGTGTCTACATGATGATGCTTTGTGTTTGTCAATTACCAAACATGCAGTTTTATGATAATTGTATGTGTCATAGACTTCAGCTGCCTTCTACATATTGTTTAACAGTTTTGGTAGACCTTTATGTCAAAATAAATATCAAGTTTCATGACTCCTTGTTTCTGTTGTTGATTTTGGCCATGTAATGGTCTTTAATGTATCCATTTGCTAGACTTGGTGAACTTGTTGATGGTTAATTTAACAACTGTTACCTTTATTTTAGGATATTGGTGACTTGTTACAAGAGCGTGGTCATGAGTTTGGCGTTACCACTAAGCGACGTCGGCGTTGTGGCTGGCTGGATGCTGTCTTACTTAGATACACCAACATGATCAATGGGTTCACTGCGTAAGTAGACAATTACTATCACCAGTGCTGCATGACAATTATTGCTGTGGTCATAGAGCCAGAGAAGCAGTTATAGAACAGCAAAATTTGACCTGGCATTCCTGCACATAAATGTTGAAAAGCACTTATCACCAACTGTGTGGTGCAACAAATAAGCCCCCAAAATTCCAATCACTTACCAGCATGTAGCAAAAACAATTACCATATCTAGGCAGGAAGAAGTACACAATGTTTTGTTTTTGAGTTACTTCCAATTTTTTTTAGTTTTCAAAAACACACCACCCAACCAACCTGTGAAAATTTCATCAAATTCAGAGGTCATGTGAAAACAAACAAGAACAGTTTGTGTTTTGTCAAGAATTTTCGTACTCATGTAGAATTTGTTTGCAGCAATCACAACAACCAATAGTGATTTTGGGGTCTTCAAATTTTTTTTCCTTGATTTGGACTGTATTTCAGAGTTCAAGAAACATTTGTTTGAACGTTTTCATTAATAGAAATGCCTGTTTGATTCTCATGTACCTAGGTTTGCAATGACGAAGCTTGATATTCTGGATGTTTTGGATGAAATCCAGATTGGAGTGTCATATCGATATCAGGGAAAATTACTGCCGTGCTTCCCAGGTAAGTGTTTCATGTCCAACAATGTTTCATCTGCTCATTCAAACATGAGAATTCTATTCTTGCTACTCTAAAGGGATTGTGTTTAGGAAGAGCACATTCACTTCCATTCTCAATTTGTAACTAAACACACCTTACCTGTGAAGGTTTCATCCAAATACGGGCAATTTACATGACAGAGCGCCTTCTACAGTTTTCCAAGTAGAGGCCATTTTCATAGTGACCATGTAAAAGAAGTTGGAAAGGTTTGGTCCTCATGCCACAGTTCCTGCTACACGACCCCTATTGTTTAAGTGTGGTTTGCAAGGCAGCAAGGTCACATTTGTTTGTGTTTACGGCACAAGATAGTATTTTTTGTGAGCTTTATGAATGTTTTTCACAATCATGTCGGCCATTGGAAGGTCCCATCTGGCTTTTGAATTGTGTGATTTGTTTTAGTTGACCCTTTTCAGGAAAATGGCCTCTCTTGGCTAAAGTTTAGAAGCCCACTCTATTGTGAATTGCCCATATTGGTTGGGAAACAAACGGCGTATTGTTTTGTTTAATACATACTGATATACACTGTTTACCAGCCTACAATGTAAATAAATGTTATGTAAATATACATACTATACCTGTGCCTTAATCGGTACCCACAAAATTGTGTTTAGCACCCGATTGTTACCATTTGCTACTTAACAGCTTAAAATATCGCTGAACAAATTTATTAATTTTGGTTGAACAAAGAAGGATTGACTAGAGTGAGACTTGAACCTGTGACCTCCTGCGACAGGTTGTATGGCTTCTGGCTGGCACCCCGAACAAAGATGCTGACAAAATAGGGAGACCGTCAATATAAGGGCTTGATAGCGCAGTTGGAAGAGTGCCGGCATGCTAATCCGGAGGCTGCAGGTTCAAGTTACGCTCAAGTCAAATTGTCTTTGCTTAACCCCAAAATTATTCCCTTGTGGTTTATTACTTCACATTTATTATTAGCTGAGCAATGTATGTAACACTGTACATGGCCATGGGCGGGTAAGTTCTTTTTTGCTTAGCAGGAATTTTCTATGCTCAGCAAATTGTTGTGTTAAGTGTCTTACTTAAGGACACAAGTGTCATGACCCGGGACTCGAACCCACACTCTGTTGAACAGAAACACAAGAGCTTG
This sequence comes from Pycnopodia helianthoides, assembly GCA_032158295.1. Classification (NCBI taxonomy): domain Eukaryota; kingdom Metazoa; phylum Echinodermata; class Asteroidea; order Forcipulatida; family Asteriidae; genus Pycnopodia; species Pycnopodia helianthoides. The sequence continues at coordinate 6,398,671 of CM063243.1, read as the reverse complement.
AGTCCGGTGCTCTTATCCGCTCGGCCACCACACGCCAGTAAACAGTATATACATATAAAATTGGGCCATGTTCGTAACTGTGTACTTAATCCTTGGTGCCATCTATTTACCCACCCCTCTGACTGTAGCTCATCAAGATGTATTGAAAGAAGTAGAGGTTGAATACCTCACCATGCCAGGCTGGAAGAGTAACACAGAGCAGGTTCGAAACTTTGAAGAACTTCCACCCAATGCCCAGGCATATGTTCTCAAGCTGGAGGAATTAGTTGGTGTCCCAGGTAAGTTTGTTCAGTGTTAATAATACAAGGAAGGAAAGGTGGTGTTAAAGAATTCATGTCAACTCATCCCATACTAATGTTTGTGTTAACACACATGGTTGGACACTATTTAACTAAACATTTGCAGGAGGAAAATTAGCATGAGTCCTTTTGGTATTATAAAAGTCAGCATGATAAATGCATACTGCCTGCACACTCAGAATGTTGTACTTCCGGCTACAAAGCTAGCACACATGTTTGTGTTATTTAAATTGTGTTATTTAATGTCCTTGTTTCACAATTTCACATTGACAGTTTTATGACAGAAGTTGACATTTTGTTTGCAAGGCCACAAGTCTTGGTAAAACACATATGAACGGAAAGCCAATAAGCTTAATATTTTCTTGCCTCCAAAAGAAAAACCAGCTGATGATAGCTGGAGCTAAACTGTGTAACGTTGATGTGGTTAAGGGTGAATTATCCAACACTTGCCAACAAGACAGCTACTACGACCGTAAAAGACATTATAACGACATAAGCTTCATTTATTTGCTATAGTTCTATCAGCCTGTATCACTGTTTTTTGTTCTAGACTTATGAATGCCACCAAAATTTCTAGTTTTCTAACTTTCATTTTCCTTTCCAAGCCTCTGTTAAGCCCAGTTCATTCTTCACACAAATTGCAAAAGCAAAGCAAATGTCCTTGCATATCATGGAAAACAGCGTTTAGTGATTGTGTATGCATACAAATTTCTTTGCATTCACATTTACATGAGCTACGAAATACAAAATTTAATGTAAAAGTACTTTAGCCTAATAAAAAGCACAATACTAAACCCTTTTTTGTAAATCTTCTTTTTATTGCAGTGAAATGGGTTGGAATTGGAAAGAGCCGCGAATCCATCATCAAACGGTTCTGAAAGGCAACTTTTTCCGATCTTTATGGACTATTCTTACCTCAGCAATTGCAGGGACTTTTTAACAATTTTCTGTGGTCTTTTTTGTTGTGGGCACTATTATGTTTGTGTTCATGATTCTGTTTACTGGGAAAGTTGTTTAGAAATTCTGGTTTTGGTGGTTTTTATTGAATACTTATATAATAGCATCAAGAGATTGGGAATTGGGTTTGACTGCATTGGTCAAAATTTAAAATAGCCAGACACAACAACTGTTGGATCTTTGGCCCAGGAAAACAACCTGTTGTACAGCTCCCCTGGTCTACTTTCGGGACTTGAAATAAAAGATCATATTGGTGTTAGTGCTTCCATTGGAATTGCTCAGATTTACATGGTAATTTTGCTCCCAAACAGGCACATTTCCCATGGGACAATAATCATTTTCTAGGGTATATACTTACTGGTTTTAACATCCAAATTGAAGGGGGCGGAACAACAATCATGTAGGACTTTTTCTCCTTGAAGGCTTTTGAGTATATTTTGAGTTCTGATTATTTTTACAGTTGATTTCAGGTTGAACAAAGAAAAATTGACTAAAGCGGGACTTGAAACTGCGACCACTGGATTACCGTGACATTTACAGTTGTCACTGAAAAAAGTCTATATATAAAATCACTTCATTGAAAAAAGAAAAAGAAAAAGGGAACTCTGAAAGTACAGAACACTATTTTAATGTACATTCGCAGGACTGTTCAATTCAGATAAACATACAATGCGATAAATAAATGCAAAAATTCTTTAAAAAACTTTGAAATAAAAAGATACCCGAACTGGAATGTCCAATATATCTGGATATACAGATAACAAACTTTATATCAAAATCAGGCAAAGCTTGCAGTGTCAGTTGTGTTACTTACCTTAAAAAACTCCACAAACATAAAAACACTTTATTAGGCTTTTGTAGTTTTATCAACTTAAACCGCTTTGTTCCTGTAAATTATTATGTTAAACACAATATAAATGAAATGTATTCTTGATAAGCATTTGTATCTTTATTTTTGATAGTGTCGGGAATTAACTGTATTTTCCTTCAAAAATATAGTTGTTTTTGAAAAATGTCCCAATTTAACCCCTTTTTTGGTCACGTTTCAGAGATTTTATGATCGTTCAACATCGGGCTTATTTCGATTATGGCAATCCAAAAATAACCAATGGTGTTTTTGTTGGGTTTATAAATCGAAATAATTCTGGAAGATTGGTAATGAAATTTATAATCGATGAGCTTTCAGATTGAAACGCATCATCTTTTTTTCCTCACTATACTTACTAATCCTGGCACACTCATTCTCCTCGGCAAGGCTTTTGTGCTGAAACTCTGTGCAGAGTGGCTGTATGAATAAAAAAGCTTTTGTAATCTAAATCTCAAACTTAAAGCTGCAGATAGGAATCTATGTCTTTTTAAAACGATGTTTGGAGTGCAATGAATTTGAAGGAACTTTTCTTTGTAAATTCAGTGCTGGGTGATTTATATTGCAGTAGCCTCATGTCACTGGGCATCCTTGATGGTTGGTCTAGTGGTTAAGACATCTGCTTTAGAATGCAGGGGTTGTGGGTTCGAATCCCACCTGTCTTGAAGATGTTTATTATTTTTATTGCAAAGAGAGGAGAGAAAAAAACTGGCAGACTGGCAGTAGGAAATCAGATTTTTCATAGCAAGCAGAGCAGAAATACTAAATGGACCGTGCAAGTTTTGGAGACCTTAGGTTCCCATGTACATTGCTTTTATGTGTGATGGAAACAAAGTCACAAAAAAATATATGCGCAGCAGAACATGTAAACATGATCAAATGCATCCATGAAGTGTTTGCAGACCTTTGGAGTATTTAGAATTTGTGTTGTCCTTGTTGCAATAAGTGACCATTATTCCAATAATCACCCAGCGCCGTAATTGATATTCTTCAATTTTTAAAGTATTAACTTAACAAGCAGGTTGTGTTTGTATACTCTGAAATGGTCTCATTTCCTCATTTACCCTTTTTCTTTTATAAAACATCTTGAAATAGTTATCTTAGAATTTAACCATAACACTAGTAACATTATTCTTAACCTTAGTTACATTACTATTAATTGTTTAACCTTTTAGAGATCATCCAGTTTAAAATTTTAGGTTATATTCAAAATAATGTATTACATTTTTGGGGTATTACTATTTCTAAAATAATTGGAATTTATGTGCCAATATTTTTATCAATATAATGTTTGGGTATATGGTGTGATTAATTAAGAAAGCATGGTCTCTAAAAGGTTAACAAAAAACGATCCGTAACTGTTTCACACACTATTAGTTAATGATGAGATTTTATGGAATGTTTTTACGTATAATTTTTGTGAGGTGCAAAATACATTCATGGTTAGAATTTGGAGTGTGTTCCCTTTGCTGTTAAGGATTCAATATTTCCTATTGGCACAGTGTAAGTGCTCTCTGCTTGTTTGTTTGTCATATTCTAAAATAACATAAATGAAGAAAAAAATCATAGTATTTCACATTGGCACAGTGTACAATGCTCTCTGTTTGTTTGTTTGTCATATTCTAAAATAACATATAAATGAGAAAACAAAATCATCGTACAGTTTTTGGTTTTAGTCATAATTGTTCTTGAATTTCCTTTTCAATGAATTTCACCTTTAAGATTCAGCTGAAACTACGCCATAAATTTCCACCAAATTGGCTAAAAATGTGTTCAAATATTAACTAACCCAACTTTTGCTGAGTATTGTTTTAAGCCAGGGTATTTGTCACTTTATTTTGTGTTGATCAAGTGTAAAGACGCAAACCCATGGGTAATTCTTGTCTTCATACATCAATAACAAAGAGATCAGCAAAGACTGGTATACTTTGGCACACATTTCATCAGAAGTTTTGTATGGGTGTTGGACTTCTATAATGACAGAGCTTGCCATGTGACATGTAACCATGTAACATGTAACCATGTGACATGTAACCATGTGACATGTAACCATGTGAATGTAACCATGTAACATGTAACCATGTAACATGTAACCATGTAACCATTCAAACCCCATCAACTTCTTAAAAACAGATGCATTTTGAGCAGCCCTATAGGTCTAAGTGCTACAGTGTTTACTCTTTAAAATACAACCAAGGTATTCCATACTGCAGTCAAAATGCACTATTAAGATCCCTAGCTGCATGAACTGTTTTTATTTAGTGCACAGATAATGTTCCTAGGTGCTGGACACTAAATGAAGTAAACCTTTTAAAATTAAGTTATAGTGATAAAGATCAGACAGTGTATATTAATAACAATTTATGCAATTAATTAACTGTCAGACTAAAACAGCAGAAACCTCACTGTTTTGGTTATGTTCATTTGAATAGAGAAAACTGTTAGGTGGGTAAAGGCAGAGCTCCGAAGTCAATAGTTCTAAAATACCATATGCAAAGCCATTCCAATAATACATGTACAAGTCTTGTTATTAGATATGTGAGATGACAGGGTTTGTTGTGATAAAGGGAGGTTCATTATAAATACACCATGGGCTTTTGAAAGAGTAAATCAATTCCAGTCTGTAAAAAAACCCCATAAAATTACATGTACTGTGTTTTTGATTGCTGCAGTATGATAAGCAACAGCAATTTGGGGTTTTCAGATGCCATTTTCCTGACTTTGACCGTATTGCTACTGGTTAATCTGATCAGTGAGCTTTCAGATTGAAACCAAAAAACTTTTATTGCATTGGTGTCCAGAATTCCGTCATAAGCTGGACCCAATGTCCCATGCACAAGTCCTGTGTATCTTTACAGTATTATACATCTCCTTTACTAGGAGGTAATGTGAACGTGTTGAACATGTAGGTGTTTTTCTTCTTAAGGTTCTGGAATGAATTATGATTGATTAAAGTTACAATGCTTATATTTATGCTGCCTTAGCTTGGTCTTCTTCCATTCAATTAAATGTAATCAAACTATTACTGGAATGAAAATTTTCTGGTCCCTTATTTAGGATTGATGATTACTGTTGTTATTGTCATTGCTTGTAGAAGGAGCCAACAAAGATGGCTGTGTGTAATAAAACCAGCCATGCTTCATACCCTGGGAGGAAAACATGTACACAATTCAAAACAAAACTACAATTTCTTCATAGATTTTTCCGTTAAATATGGGTTAAATTGTATAGATTTAGTAATTTATTTACTAAAGTGCCTTTACAAGAATTTAAGAATAACAACAAATATCAAGTTTTATTTTTATGAATTTTAACATGTATGTCAATTGAGTATGATAGGGTTTAGAGATACCATCAAAATGCCCCTGTAGTGAACAAATTGAGGCACCTGATTTTCTTCCCTCAGTACATAGCTCTGAGCATGTGCACATTTACTAAAACATTGGATTTACCTGGTTGGTCTGCTGCCACTGGGCCGATTCCATGGCACTGCTTAACACAGAATTCTGCACTTACGGTTCCCAGTAAAGTGTGTGATTCTATGGGGGTAAGCACAGCCATGGAAACAGGCCGTAACATCCCTGAATGTCTCCCACTGGGTGCACGATTTCATACACAGAGCTCATATAGATTGTGCTTGGAAACAAAATTGTGCAGTTTAATGTTCAAATATACACTGACCTTTTTTTTTTGAGTGCCAAAGATGCTGGGAATTTAATAGACATAAGAAGTGTATTGGGAATAAAGACTATTTTACACCAATGTGTTTAAGCAATGGATACTCAGTGCTTTTGTATAAAAAAATCCACAAGCATACTGCCTGGGTGGGATTCGAACCCATAATCCCCACATACTGTGGGTTGAGTAGTATGCCCGTGGATTTTTTTCCTACAGGGCATTGTTTGTCAGTAGTGTAATGGGTTGAAAGGGATAACTGACTGCATTAACTTGGGAACTGGGGTATTGTTAGCACAGGTTGGATATATGTTTCAGTAGTGGTGTAACAAATAGTTTGTTTTATTTTATTCAAGCATATTGTATAAGGAGTAAATATATATCTGTGCAGAGTGGATTTTCATTTTTAAAAATGTGAGGTAAAGGTTTTGAATAAAAAACAAACAACAGGTTTAGTAAAAAGTTCTTTATTTCATTCAGTGTTTATTAAATATTATATCCACTACTAAAAGTCATTTGGGGGCGAGTTTCTCCACCAAATGCTTTCTTACATTATGACGGCTAGTCATTGTGACATATCCAAGGTGTCTTTATTGTCGACCCAAGTAAGGTGATCTTAATGCGCCGTTCTGTCACTTCTGTGCGCGATAGTTTCTAGTTGCTTCTAGAGTCTAAGGTGAATTAATAAAGGCTCCTTTAAAGAAATAAAGAGCACTGCATCTAATCTTACGATATCAGAACTGGCAATTAAGCGTGGCTCATCCTTTCCACTTAATAGAAACAACTGTTCTCCGCAAACAAAAACTGCTTCAAATACTTCCTCCAGACAGTTAAGGACTGAAACACATTACTACCAGACATCATATCCCTCACGGACAATAAGACCTTTAAAGGAGCCGTTATTAATCCACCTTAGATTCTAGAAGCAACTAGAAACTGTCGCGCACAGAAGTGACAGAACGCTGATGTTAAAACTGTACACAGCTATCTGAGCAGACGGTAATCGCTTGAAAAAACATGTTTTTGAGAGCGCCCTCACGCGGTCAAAAATACGGAGCATTAAGTCTGGCAGCCCTCAGATCTATACACAAAAGCTAGACCAACCTTACTGTTTTTGCTACATTGGATATTCAATGTCAAATTTTTAAACGTCAAACATCAATTTGACAGGGTTCCAACACGATTGACATTCCAGGACAAAATGAGGGTTTTCTATAAACAATTCTTATACTGTTTTTACCATCTTTGGAGTCTATAAACAATGCACTGCCTAGTCATCACACTGAACTTAAAGGTGTAAATAGAGTGCAGTATTAACACCAAGATGGCAACTTCCTTGCATTCCAGACTGGTGACTGAATAATCCTGTCCGGTTTCAGATTAACATCGTATTCAGGAAAAAAATTCTGATCGTTTTCCAGCTCCATTCATCCAGTGGTTAATAATAGTAGGCATTTATTAGGCAATTCTAAACCAATTATCAAAGCGCCTGACACTATTAATGGCCCTGTGCACCATACCTTAATCATCCTTAAAACCATCTCAACTCCTTAAGAATATGCAGCATCGACAACCAAATAGGCGAAGAAGTTGATAATCATTCACATCAACAATTTCTACTCATTTACACATGGGTGATGAGAAGCAATAATAGTTAAGTGTCTTGCCCAAGGACACAGGTGCCAGCGGACATTGAGCTTGGCCCAACACGCTGAATGGTTGAGATAGAAGGACACAAAGGTCTGTCACAAAGTTTTTCATACTAGGAACTGTACAAGACTGTTTTTGTCTACGCAGTAGCTTGTACGACGGGTGTTGACTGCGTTGAAACAGCCCCTCGGGCTTGCTAGCCTTTTTCTGTGGTATTTCCTTGCTCATAATCTCAAAGTCGTACTCCTCTTCATTCATGGGGTCATATAAACTTGGCGATGTCTCGTCAATATCAAAGCTGCAAAGGATCAAGAAGATAGCAAAAATTGATTCCCATGATTCAATTTGGGCAATTTCTCCGGCTCAGTTCAACCAATATGTTCGTACTGGATTTCTTTAATTCTTTGTGTTCATTTGGTTTGCTCAATTTTCTTTTAACCTCCAGTGCAAGAGGCCGACACACCCTCCAACAACTTGTCTTCAACTTGTACACGATCAGATTTGTTCCATAACTGTAATTGTGGTTGTTATTGTTAATTTAAACTTGTTATTTTTAAATTTGGCGCCCCCCCCCCTGCAAAAAAAATGAACCAAACAGAACTTATGGAAAGAGGTAAAACATATATCCCCTACATAAATATAAGTGTCCAACAAAGTATGATCTGAAGGGGAGCAAGGTCACCCTACTGAGGGAAGCAGTTGCCATTTTTGCTTGCTTGTCTTAACCAATCAGAAGGAAGTGACCATGACAACTTGGTCACACCTAGCCAATCAGCTGTACAGGCTACGCTGGGCTACTGGGACTGCCAAATGTACATTCTTCAAAACAGACAAATATTTGAAAGGGATAACATTTTCTGTCTCTTTCCTAGGGGTCTCTGGGAAGGGGCAACTACTCCAAGACATAAGTTGACACTTTGTCTTCTCAGTATCTTACTTATTATCAAGTATAGATTCTAAACAATATCAGACGATGTGAAATAAGGACTTACTTGAGGACATTCTTGAAGAATCCAAAGGCACTGGTATTTTCCTTAAATACGGTCAGCATAACTTTCCTCATTTGTGTTCTACAAGGGTAAATGAAATTTTTCACAAAACAAATGCATAGATTATTCATTGAGAAATAGCTTACAATGTCACGGCATAAAATTGACAAGGGATCCCATCAAATTAAAAATATACACTCCACTATGGTGTTTGGTGTTATAGATCAGGATCGTCACCTTAACCACTACCGCAAAAAACTTCATTTGCAGAGTCCCTTTAATTGGATATTATCATAATTCTCTTTAACATTATCATTCACACTGTATGATATTGAATTGTCAGACAGTAGGAGGGTGGACAGCACTGTGTAGATGCATTCACCACATGTAATCATATTTCAGGCTGGCATAGTTAATAATATAATCATTCAACACCATAGTTTTGAATGATAGATAAACTATTCCAGCCTGCAATATGATATAATGTGGTGAATGCACCTACACAGTATAAAGTCAACCCTCCTACTGTCTGACTATTTAATATCATCTATTGTGGTTTTGAATGATAGATAAACTATTCAAGCCTGCAATATGATATAATGTGGTGAATGCACCTACACAGTACAAAGTCAACCCTCCTACTGTCCATCATATGGAATATAATATGTACACAGTTAGTTCTGCACAGTTGTGCCACCATACACAACCCATGCTATTTAATGGTTTTAAATGGTTGGTTAACACATTGACAAATGTTCGATAGAAGGTGGGATAAGATTGATTATTCTATCTGTGAATTCAAGTCTGGTAAAATAAAGTCAATAAATAAGAAACCAATAATGCCACTGGAGAAGAATCAACTTACTTGTGCGCAATCAGAGAGAGTATTTGCATGAGGAACTTGCCTAAACCTTTCCTTCTTACACCTTCAGTCAGCTGGATTTCATAACTAAAAGATAAAAAAAAACTCCTCAGATTACAATTCTCTTTTGATAACAGACAAAGGTTTCTTTGTAGATGAGTAAGTCCAGTGTTGACTCAAAACAACATGGCCAAAGTCTTGGGTCCTACTAACACTGCAAACAGGAACATAATACGCCCATCCAATAAGCCCCACCTTAATGACACCTTTATCGATGGCACTGAGTACCAGATACAACACATACGTCTTGCTCTTGCTCTACAATGCACACCAGACAGGAGACATGAAACAGAAATCTCAAAAGTAGCGGAAACTTCTTTAAATTTTGTAATGTGATTTTAAAGGGTGTGCACAACATTGCTAAGATTGAAAATATAAATGTTCACAGATTTGCACACAACCTTCATGGATGGTATAAAGATGGTCATGGTAGAAAACTTCCCTTTAATTTTGTTTGCATGAAATGATAAAGTTTTTGAGAAATTAGTATACAATTAGTTTTGAACTCGCAAGACAAAAACTCAGTGTTTGAAAACAGTGAACACATTACATGTATGTTTATTTTTGTCCTATTTTTCTTGTGGCTCCGATGACCAATTGAGCTTAAACTTTCACTGGTTTGTTATTTCGTCGCGTTTGCGCAAAAACACTGTATCTCGGTTTTGCAAAAACGTTGTATCTTGCATGAAAAATGCTCAGATGTACTCTGTGCATACTTGTACAGCCAGGCTATTTTTAATTTACAACGTTTTGACAACTTCAAACTCCCGCGTGACATGAGTGCTATTTTAGGAGATTTGCGCTTAGTTTTTGCGCTGACAAAACAATTTCATGTGTATGTTGGTTCACATAAAGTGCAGATACTGGTCTTTAACACTAAACAATATTGTCCATGTGCTTTAACATGTCAGACTGTCAGGCATGTGTTTGGGGTTGTAATTGATTGATGGGTTAATGAGTCGGATTGTTTAGGTGCCAACCATTGAAGAGGTAAATCCTTAAACTAACCCTCTTTGCAAACCCATTCTTGGAAATGATCTTAAAAAAAGAAAAAAAAGAAAAGTAACATAACCAACTACATGTAGTTTTAAGAGTTTCACAGACTGGTTGTGTGCTTATTGAAAACCAGAGGAAAGGAATAAATGGACTATCTAAAAAATATGTTTTAGAGATATTATTGAAAAGTTTAAAGGGATGGTACAACTTGGTCTTTAGTTGACATAACATTCATGTTGACTGAGATAGCCTGGTTCAACGTTCATAGCTTTCGTGTATTTTTAATACAAGAAAGCATCATTCAACATTCATAGGGTTTGTATATTTTTATAACAGGGCTCAGAATACCTACTGGATCACAGGCCAGTGTCCAGTACCTTCACTGCTGAGCAGTGCCTTCACTGCTGAGCAGTGCCTTCACTGCTGAGCAGTGCCTTCACTGCTGAGCAGTGCCTTCACTGCTGAGCAGTGCCTTCACTGCTGAGCAGTGAAGTTACTGCTGAGCAGTAACTTCACTGCTGAGCAGCACCTTCACTGCTGAGCAGCACCTTCACTGCTATGCAGCGCCTCCACTGCTGAGCAGCGCCTTCACTGCTGAGCAGCGCCTTCACTGCTGAGCAGCGCCTTCACTGCTGAGCAGCACCTTCACTGCTATGCAGCGCCTCCACTGCTGAGCAGCGCCTTCACTGCTGAGCAGCGCCTTCACTGCTGAGCAGCGCCTTCACTGCTGAGCAGCACCTTCACTGCTATGCAGCGCCTCCACTGCTGAGCAGCGCCTTCACTGCTGAGCAGCGCCTTCACTGCTGAGCAGCGCCTTCACTGCTGAGCAGCACCTTCACTGCTGAGCAGTAACTTCACTGCTGAGCAGTGCCTTCACTGCTGAGCAGTGCCTTCGCTGCTGAGCAGTACCTTCGCTGCTGAGCAGTACCTTCACTGCTGAGCAGTAACTTCACTGCTGAGCAGCACCTTCACTGCTGAGCAGCACCTTCCCTGCTGAGCAGTACCTTCACTGCTGAGCAGTGCCTTCACTGCTGAGCAGTGCCTTCACTGCTGAGCAGTAACTTCACTGCTGAGCAGTAACTTCACTGCTGAACAGCCCCTTCACTGCTGAGCAGTGCCTTCGCTGCTGAGCAGTGCCTTCGCTGCTGAGCAGTGCCTTTGCTGCTGAGCAGTGCCTTCACTGCTGAGCAGCGCCTTCACTGCTGAGCAGCGCCTTCACTGCTGAGCAGTACCTTCACTGCTGAGCAGTACCTTCACTGCTGAGCAGTAACTTCACTGCTGAGCAGTAACTTCACTGCTGAGCAGCACCTTCACTGCTGAGCAGTACCTTCCCTGCTGAGCAGTACCTTCACTGCTGAGCAGTGCCTTCACTGCTGAGCAATACCTGTGCCCAATACATACTTCACATTACTAAACACTCTTTGCTTCCACAGCTTGCCAAGAAATTCAGAGCTAACCAGGCAATCAGAGTATGGTGACCATACGGACAGAATATCTTAAGAAGTAAAGAAATTGAGACCTGCAATTGTGAACACAAATCTCTCTTGCCTTGCCAGGCAATTGTTAGAGGATTTATAGCGGACTTATATTCAATTTTTCTTGAAATTGTTCTTAGTATGATTAGCATCAGTACTAATAATTTGTACGATTTAATTATTTGTTTTTTTTCAACAAAAACCAAAATATTTTCTTACCAATAAACAACCTCATCGTCATAATCCATATCAAAGCGGAAGTGGACAAAGCCTACGGATGTACCATCAGCATCCTTAGTAATCAGGTACCACGCTCTCTCATCAGTCAATTCTTCTTTCTTCTCCCGTGGCTTCCAACCACTGTTTCCATTCTGATAGCTGAAATAATTATTGCTTAAAAGTTTAGGTGGGATAAACACAATATAGTGCAGAGTTTAGGAGATGGATTAAGTTAAACTTCAGTTGTATAACTTGGGTCTTGACTAGGAGTTGACAAAACTGACTATTAAAAACAGTTATCGAAGACCTGATCCTTTCACAAAACAGCCAAGATTTTGTAAAGACAGATTATACTACATTGCCATCTGGACTTTGACTTGAGACTTAGGATTTGACTTGGGTCTAGCCTGAAGACTTGACTCGAGACTTGGGACTTAACTTGAGACTTGGAACTTGACTTGAGACTTGGAACTTGACTTGAGACTTGGAACTTGACTTGAGACTTGGAACTTGACTTGAGACTTGGGACTCGACTTTAGACTTGACTTGAGATTTGCATTAAGGCATGACTTGAGACTTGGGACTTGAGACTGGGATCTTGACTTGAGACTTGACTTGAGATTTGCATTAAGGCATGACTTGAGACTTGGGACTTGAGACTGGGAACTTGACTTGAGATTTGGGACTTCATTTGACACTTGAGCCTTGCCTTGAGATTTGGCTTGAGACTTGGCTTGAGACTTGGAACTTGAGACTGGGAACTTGACTTGAGATTTGGGACTTGATTTGACACTTGAGCCTTGCCTTGAGATTTGGCTTGAGACTTGGAACTTGCCTAGGGTCTTAAGTTGAGACTTGGGATTAGGCAACACGAATGTAGAAATCAATACACGCAGCAATTACAGACAGCTTACTCAATCATAAATTAATTTCAAAACATTTCGTGCGATTTTTGTTTGTCCCAACAACACTTCAAAACCCTTCTAGGAGGCACTGGATGTACCACAGTTCACATAGATAGGATGTCTTTGGTGTCTATCTTGGTCTCATTTGAGCCTATTCCACATTGCAGCAGAGTATGGGCGTTTTGGGGTTGAGGTGGTTTGCACAACATTGAACATGTCCATCTATAAGGAATACACATTGTTGTGTACTATAGCTTTCATTTGTGTCAAGTTGTAAATAACGTGTACTTTGGCCTCAATATACTGGCAGGCCTGGAATTACACAGAGGCCACAGCCTCTGTTGCTCCTGGTCTAGGCCTTGTTGCCCCTGGTCTAGGCCTTGTTGCCCCTGGTCTAGGCCTTGTTGCCCCTGGTCTAGGTCTTGTTGCCCCTGGTCTAGGCCTTGTTGCCCTGGTCTAGGCCTTGTTGCCCCTGGTCTAGGCCTTGTTGCCCCTGGTCTAGGCCTTGTTGCCCTGGTCTAGGCCTTGTTGCCCCTGGTCTAGGCCTTGTTGCCCCTGGTCTAGGCCCTGTTGCCCCTGGTCTAGGCCTTGGTGCCCTGGTCTAGGCCTTGTCGCCCCTGGTCTAGGCCTTGTTGCCCTGGTCTAGGCCTTGTTGCCCCTGGTCTAGGCTTGTTGCCCTGGTCTAGGCCTTGGTGCCCCTGGTCTAGGCCTTGTTGCCCCTGGTCTAGGCCTTGTTGCCCCTGGTCTAGGCCTTGTTGCCCCTCCAAAAGTTTCCCATCCCATAGACTTTGAGAAGTGCCCTTTGCAAAATAAAATGGCCTTGCTCTCTCAAAGATGTAATTCCAACCCTGTACTGGATTACAACAGAAACAAATATAGAAACCATAAATAGAACATGAAACCACTTGTATTAATTTCCACTCCATCACAAATTGAGGACTTTTGTTAAAAGTACTTCTTTGTTTTTGGCCGATTGGAGAGAGACTAGATGCCTGAGTGCCTTTTGAGTTACCTTTCCCTTTACCTTTTCAATTTACATTTTTATTTTATGTTGAACATTATATTTCAAAATTTCAGGCTCCAACCCTTGTCTGCATCAGGTTAATACTTACAGTGTTTGCATGTTTTTCTTGGTGAGGTTGAAGGCCCACTCCAAATACTCTTCAGTAAGACTAGTACTTCTCTGGCAGTCTATCAACAGATTCAAACTATTGGACGAATCAGGTGTGATATCATGTTATTAAACCATCAACAACTATTGCTCAACCCTGTAGAGACCATTCAATTCTGTATAATTATCACCGTTTGCCCAAACATGGTTTTATTGTTGATTTTTTTAAGACAAAAACATTATTGTAAAAGTGTCTTGAAAAATAGTAATATAAAGCAGAAATTTGATTTTGTTTTAGAAACATAGATGCTATGTTAACAGGGAAACATTGAAAAACGTCAATTCAGGTCACGACCTTTACTTTGACCTCTTCAGTTGAGTGGAAGTAGGTCAGATCTTTCAGCCATTTGTGGCTGCTATGGGCATTTTGATAGAAGTTGTTTCTGGCTGCTATTGGTATTTTGGTACAAGCCATTTCTGGCTGCTATGGTCTCCAAAGAATTAAAGACAGGTTTAGGATTAGTAATCTTTTAAGGCAAACAAAATCCTCCAGAGAAAAGTTTACCTCTCAAATACTGCCGAGTGAAAAAAAGTAGCATTTGAAGACTGGTGAATGCATTTAGAGGAAGATCTTTACCCTGAACACACTATGTCTTTGACTTGAAACCCTCACATATCCTACAAAATACTACTCTATGGTACCTCAACACACAGATGTTTGGACTTAGATAAGACTGGTATGCAATTTGCCCCCGAGGGTGCACAAAACCCATGAAACATGTCACAGCAGGCAACATTTGTTTTGTTATACCTCTGTCTTGAATTCTTAGTAATATTTTCCTCATCTGAAGGACTCCAACTTCATAAAAACGATGATAATCTCGATCCTTTGCTGCACAGAAAGTTGTACGACGTGCGCGCACGTGAGTGGTACGTGGATATTTGTTGCCCGCTCACGTGATCGTTCTGCGCCAATGAAAATACAGCATTCAAGACAGAGGTATACAACTGTAATTGGAACCTGCAGTACCATATCCTACAAAGTCGGTTAACTTCCTGAATAGGATTTTGAAGGATTTGAGACTAATATGAATAATGAGTCTGTCTATTGTTTAGGGTAAATTAAAGCTAATGATGGGACAAAACAAATGAAGCTCACCCATTTCTGTTGTATTTCTTGAATGGTAAGAGGTTAGCCATGGGGTCTGTCAGATTATTGGCTGCATTGACAGCTGCTTGAGATACTGCAAGCATTGCCTGCTCCTACAATCACATACAAAATCAAATCAAGTGTCAGGAAATGTCCAAAGTTTTCAATTTATTGAATGTTGAACAACCTTTTAAAGTTTCCCTTCCCACAATCCAAAGTGTTTTTTCTCAACATTATTTGTGTGTGTTTGTGTCAATGTGCAGAAAATTCACAGTAACCCCAGAACTGCCCCTCCCCCCAAAAAAACACCAGACAACAAACAGACAAACAAACCCCCAACAGTGCAATCAACAACTGAAAGCCTGCTAGATTTTTTCACAAATTTTGTTCTGCAATAAAAGTGTTTAAAAAAATATATATATTTATTTATATATTTTATATATAAAAGAAATATCAATATTTGTAACCCTTTCAAAATTTCCTACATTTCCTTAATATTTCTTACCTCTTTCCTTCTCATTTTCTTTTCTTTTCCTTTGGCTGATTTTTTCTACAATAAAAACAAAAAATAAATAAATAAAAAATAACCTGTTATTCGTTTTTGAAATTTTTCCAATTTGGTTTGAATATGCACTGTTATTATTATATCTTCATCGATATCTAGGCTTAATGTCGTTTGATTACTTAGTGCAAGTCACGCAGCTGGCTGTAACAACGTAATTGCCCTGTAAGCCAGGCAATCAGACTTATAGATCAGCAAGCAGTCTGTCACAGCAAAGATTGGGGCCATGGCATGTGTGTTGCTTTGTTATTGATAACATGTTTTTACCTGGCATTTTCAAGATCTAGAATAGGCCTAGAATCCAAAAAACTTCCCCTTGGCACAGTTTTCAGACAATCATTAAAATGTTTCAAAAGCAATTTTAAGTAAAATAAACCAGAAAGGGAAACTGCCTAGGCAAATTTTTTAAAGTTTTCGGGTTGAACGAAGAAAAGCTACTAGAGTGGGATTTGAACCTGCGACCTACGGACTAATTTGCCCATGCTCCACCAACTGAGCTATCTAGCCCTAATGTTGGCAGACAGGTTGTATGGCTTCTAACTGACTCAGCACCCATGAACAAAGAAAATGACAAAAAAGGGAGACCACCAACATTAGGGCATGTTAATCTGAAGGTTGTAGGTTCAAATTCCCGCTCTAGTCAATTTGTCTTTGTTCAACCCAAAAGCAATGGAATCCCACTGTAGAACAAGACATAAAAGGACACTAAGGACACTATAATAACTATTAATATAGTATAACTATATCCTTATGCTAGTCCTTGTTACTTGGACTGACAGTACAATGGCGGGAGGTTGGGAAAAGATACTGAATCTAACTGGGCCGTCAGCTTGGCATAGTGGTATCTTTCCTTGCCTTCCACCTCTTGGACCCCAGTTCGAATCCCGCCGGGGACACTACATGGATTGGGTTTTCAGTCCCTGCCTGATGGCGTGGGTTTCCCTGGAATAATTCTCTGGGGTTTTCTACCCACATCTAAACCTGAAACTTTCTTCTTGGTCTTCTCCCCTTGGGGTTCTTGACTAGTATAGTGATTTTCTGAGAGTCCTTGGCTTCATAACCAGAATTAATTAATGATTGAATGAATGTATGAATGAACTGCCATTTTTCACAAAACAATTTTGGTCAATAACAATAACATACTTTTTTGTGTCATGAGTGATAAGGTGGCAGTCGGATCGGATATCATTTCCTAGCCCCACTAACGACTATTAATATTAACTTAGTGTTAATACTAATTTCACTTAAAATAATTATATGGAATGGATTTTGACTTCTAATTTTGCTAATGATTGTCAAGAACCAAGTCACACACAACCCTACCCCCTAGTGTGGGGTTAGTTGCGAATTAAATTGTAAACCTCAACCTACAGGATTGAGGGTTTATAATTATCGCAAGTATGGGGTTTAGCCCTGGTTGGACACCTCCATCATTCACAGTGAGTCAAAGACGGAAGTCCAACCAGGGCTAATTGGGGCTTAGCCCCATTATAATAGTGCCAATAAGCTGGACATGTAAAACTCGTCAGCAGCGCTATGACCGTCTTCTCACATAGCAGCAAGACAGCTGGTAAAGTGCTATGATCCATAGTCTTTTTTGTGTCACTGTTTTAATGCGAACTGTTGGGATCGTTTATCGTGTTTGTGTCCTGAATGTTAATAAAAACCACATAAAACATCATTCATCACTTGATACAATCCTACTTCAATAGAGCATTTACGTAATCTGATACCACTCAAGTGGCCATGGTGACGAGTCGGGCTACATCGTCAGCGTATGGGAGACTGAAACTTGATCAGAAGTGGTCTTTTCTGCTGTTTGATTTGTCAATGTAATAAAAGACGAAAAATCACTCATGCCTGCCTTGAGATAAACCTTTTTCTTTCAATATTGGAATGCCATATGATTTAATCCAACTTAAAAATAGCATAACATGATCTACATTTATCCTTTCTAGTGCTAGTAAAAGTAGTAGCTGTTGGTGCTACTGAGGGAGAATGATTCAATGAATTATGAAACTTAATCATCCTGATCTGCTGATGAAAGTTCTGTTTGGAAATTCTGTTTGGAATTTTTGACCTTGGATTATTTAATTTTTTGACACACTTGGTTCTTACCAGCTTACTAATTTATTAAGTATAGTCTAAATATAAATAAAACTAAGACGTGTTGAATTTATCATATTAACATAATCATGTTAAATACCGAAATTGTATTTGTAGACTTTCTGAAACTTGTGGGTGTCACTATCGACAGGGAATTTTGTTTCAACATGTTGAAGCCTGACGATAGTATAGTGTGGATTTTAGAATACAAGTAGTAATACTAGTACTATAGTAGGGTTACTGTTGATCTTGCCTCTTCTCACGGTAAACGGAAATCTAAATTACCGATCGAAAATATGTGTCGCTCGAAAACAGGTGACGGACGATTTTGTAATATTCAGTAAACTACCGCAATATAGACCTATCAAGCTACTACAAAAACAAGTGTAATACTAATACTAGTGTACTCACTCCCATTATGTTTGCCTGGTTCTTTAACTGTCGAATGATTTTTTCCCCCAACAATTTACTACACAATCAGTCAGTCACAATATACACAAATTTAGCGCGCCCGTCTAAATCAAGAAACCGCGCGAAAACGTTTGTTTGTTAGCGGTTCATTTCTCAACAATAGCTTTACAGTGCGCCCTCTTTCGTGTGATTTTGACCTCATGAAAAAACGACAATAACTTTGAACGCGATGCACTATACCATACATACCTCCATCCGTAAAGCAAGGACCAAATTTCACATAACCATCTCAGAGGAGGTTTACGTTTTGTAAACAGGGTCTCTGAAAAAAATATTTCCAGGAAGCTTTGTCGAAATGGATTAACCGTAGTGCCATTGCATCAATATTTCTGCATCAAATCGACCATTATGAACTGACCATACCATAGAGCAAGGAACAGACTGATTGGTGATTGACGGGGGGGGGGGGGTTCCTCGTGATAGGCCTACAGAAACATGGGAATGCAAAGCGAATTAAAATCTACTGAAAAAAGGCTGCAAAAATGTATGGTAAACATTGAAGCAGATTTCTCTGTGTCAGCGGGTGAACAGTCCAATATGTGTTTGTTGTGTCATAGGCCTAATATTGCAAAAAAGTAGAGTTTGCATGGTTATCGTAGGGACATTTTACTCGCAACATGTATTCTCACAATTGTTCAGGTCTCTTTCAAGTTTTTTAACCATAAGTTGTGAACATTGTGGTCAACTTTGCTATGTCTGTGTGCACACTAGTCAGAGTTGTATATGCCTAACGTGTACTACACACACGACCGCGATTAGCCATCCAAGCGGCTTGACCTCTTCCTAAGTGTAAGGATTCAGTAGTGTACTTATAAAGGCTCTACAGTGCTCTGAATAATGGTAAGAGTAGCTGCAGGAATTGGCACATGTAACAGACTCCCCATCCTTGGGTTTATGAGCGGTGTTGATGGTGGTATGGGGGAGGGGACAGCTAGCCTATGGATAAACACGGACGAACACGCACAGGGGTCCTTCATTGCAGTTTTATAGATCAGTAAATCGATTTTTTTTATTATTAATGTAAACAGTTTTATTCTCCTTTTGATTACAAAACTAGAAAATAATGTTCTCAAAAATTACAGCCTTTATTTTTGTATTGGTAATGGAATTTATTGTTTGTAATTTAATCAACACTATTGGAAGGGTAGGTCAATAAACGGTGCTTCAAGTTCTGGTTAAGAGTAATTCCGTCGACATTTGTTGGTGCGTAAAATCCGCCATCTTGAAAACTAAGCCTATAAGGGTGCACCCCACCAATAGGAAAAAACAGAGCGTCGAGCTCATTAACTTTTTTGTAGGCCCTAAAAATATTCTATACTAGACAGATTTGAGAACCCCGAGAAAGTGTTTCAGTGTAAAAATTGTTGCCCAATTGTGACCTGGGGGTTGTTGACTTCCAGCTTGAGGTATTTTGGATGACATTATTGGCCCTGAAATAAAAAGTCCTATTTGCTGAGAGGTGTAGGGACATTTTTCAAGATTGATGCTCGGACGTTTTGAAAATTACACCTGTGTAGGGGTGTTTTTACTTGGAGGGAGAATAACTCGACGGGCCCAGGGACTCCCCATATAAAATTGAGCAGAGAATAAAAGTTCAAGAGTCAATTAATAATTTTCCCTATCAAGTTAAAAGCTGTGAGAGTTTTAAAGGAACATTACAAAATTGGTTTTTGCTAACAAAACAGTTGCTGGCAGTGTAAGTTTGAGATCGATCGGCCATCTGGGTCACGAGAAAATAGTGAAAAACCGATCACACATTTGCATGAAATCGTATAGATTCAACAAATGAATAAAACGCTCACTGAGCGATAAACTCCAATTGGGAAATTAGTTTATTCATTTCTCATCAAATATGGCATTTCAGACAGAAATATTTCAAGGGATGTTTTCTACTATCATCATCATTAGACCGTGTAAGTTTTATGTAAATCTGTGATAAAAAAAGTATATTTTACAAGTTTGTTTCTTACCAATTCTGTAATGTTCCTTTAAGTATTTTTCGTGTATTTTTTAATATTTAGCATTTTGTTTTGTGTGCTATGGGAGATTATTTGGTGGGGTGCACCCCTGACCAAGCCAACAACTCGGATGCGGCTTGGTCGAAACAGCTGCATCACTAGCACTGCGGCTGAACAAAACACAAACAGCCCCCCCCCCCGCCATCCTACCACCTGAGGGCATTCAATTCGACGGATGATTTCCGTCCCTTTATGGCAAAGGGATGCGCTGCTAAATCACGTTTCTATTATAAACACACCGGTATACGCGATGGGGTGTTACTGCATAACGGTACTAACTTTTGTTTAATATTAATGGCACTCGATCCTGGTGCTTCGTCCAATATTCAAGTTAGGCTGAACTAATGCTTTTCTGTTCTGTACATGTTGCTTTATGTTGAAGTCAGTCAGGATGTTAAATACAGTATATATTATTAACACAGTTTTGATCATACAATATTAATGCTTAATGCAATTTATGAAAAATAGTGTAAGAATGAAATACAGATGTTCATGCGAACTATATTTGACATTTTCAACAAACAAACGTTTATTAAATTATTCAGTATATAAAAACTACTTAAAATATAATGGAATATGTAAATTCCATGTTATACTAATACATTGCAGTTTCTAGGCTGCTAAATGGTTGCACGGGGGAATATGGCCAAACTTGTTCGAGGGTTCCCCATCCCACCCAGGTCCTGCCATTTTAATGTTAGTTTTACATTATTTTGGGGGAGATCAAAACAAAGAATGGGAATTGAAAATCTTGCACCAAAAGTTTACTTTAGTGCGTTAATAATGCTGTTTTGTATTTGTGTTGATGAATCATGTTTTGCCGAGATTTTGTGCCAACGATTGTAAACGACTGTGTCTAAATCTTTCGGCATATTGAAACAAGAACTGGTTTGGAATAGGACAAGTTTTCTAGCACATGGGAGTATTTCAGTATTCATCATAGTGATTGGTACTATAACTAGTGACCAAGGATATTAAAAGTCAACTTTGGATAACAAAATCGTGTTTTCTCACTCATTTTACAAATGATGAGTTTAAGTTTACCACATAGTTTAATATAACTGGGGTTTTTCGAAGAGTGTTTATGTCGTAATCCTTAATTTTGTCAAAAATCGGGACTGATGAGGTGTATACTGGTCTCCGTTCGTTGTTTTAATTGTCAGTGCAATTTGTCGAATACTCGTGAAGTGAACACATCAAAGAAGGAAGTTGGTTATACAAGTTCAATGTCCAATCAGCGTGTCTCTAGCCTGACTTGAAGAGAAGAAAAGCAACCTGACCTAGGTAGAAATAAATGAAGTGTTTCGTCTCGTGTGTGACGTAACTTCCAAAGTTCCTACCCACAATGCAGTGCCAGGTGGGGTTATACTTCTTGTCCATTTCCTTCTTAACGTAAGCGGCTATGTCCTTCTCGATGTTGAATTTCTCCATGGCCATCTGTGCGCAATCAATGACGTCTTTCTGCATGTCCTCAGACATGTCAGCATTCTTTATAACTGCCTTCTGTTTGTCATCCATGGTGCCTGATAATTTGTACAAAAACAAAGAAACTTTATAAGTCAGTTTCTCCATATTTATTAAGCATGATTTTTAAACGCTTTTAAAGCAAAACAAAAGCGCCTTATTTTTCTTTTTATCGGGCCTTGCAAGCATTTTTGAAACCATCTCAACTCCTTAGGAGTCTGCAGCACCGGCAACCACTGAACAAACAGGTTGATAACAATTACTCGCATCAACAATTTCTCTCACAGCTACCCACTCTAAGATGCAATTACATGTAGTTAAGGACGTTAGTGTTATGCCACGGGTTTAAGTGTACTCTCAGGAACGTAAACTTCGGCAACAAAATATTGTACTGCATTTTGTATACCAAATTCATATTGCAACCTCCTACACACCCGACACGATTTCAAAATGCGGAACATTGTCAACGCAAACCCATGGAAGATTGAATTTTCATGCGTCTGTCCTCATTTGGCTCTATTCAAATAAATTCTGAATAATTGAAGCAAACAAAAACACAATCCATTCAATTCTCCCAGTGAAAAAGATTGGAACCATGTGAGCTTCATCAGTGCCTATAAATGACACAATAGTATCAGTGCCTATGACACAACAGTATATCAGCTAGTGCCATGACATAACAGCGCTCTGAGATCATGATAACAAGTGGGCGCGGTTGCAAAGGTATTAACCCTCGCATTCGGAAGCAATGCGTTCCAGAAATCTCACGAGAACTACAATAACTTAATGCATCGCACTTATAGGGGGAAACATAAAAATATAAATTACCTTCTGGTTGAAGTATACTGTGGCTACTTTGAAGCGTGCAGTGTGTTACGACAGGATGTCTTATGCTTTATCCGTATAGACTTCAAAAACGAAAACAATTTATAGGCTTACTCGCATCTGACGTGCTATATACAGAGTTGCGATCCTGGCAATCACTCAAGTCTAAGCCAATTGGTGGGTGTGTAGTGAAGGTCATTTATCATTGGATGGTAGTTGGAGCCAGATTGCGGCACACTCTTTCCAAACCCTGGATGCTGATCCATTTTCCCTTTCCTTTTTTACATTGTTACCAATGAAAGGAGTGCCGGCTAGAATGCTTTCAACAAAGCTTATCCCACGTTCAACTGATTTCCACATTCCTTTCATTATAGGTGGGTGAAAGAAGTGTCAAGGGTAGTTCACACCTACACGTACATTGTCATTGGCTGTTGAACATATTTCTACATCAACCATTGGTCACTTTCTGCGGTACCTTGCTTCGGATTTATCCACGGCAAATGCCAGAAAGTGTTTAACCTATACAATTTTAACCTTGATTATTCCTAATCGGTAATAGCAATTTCATTAAAAAATAGAAACATAAAAACACATCCCATTGATTCGTTGTTTTCAAACTCATTATATTTAAAGAATAATTGGTAAGAAAAAAACTTGTAAAATATACTTTTTGATCACAAATTTACATAAAACTTACTGAAATATTTCTGTCTGAAATGCTATATTTGATGAGAAATGAATAAACTAACTTTCCGATTGGAGTTTATTGCTCAATGAGCGTTTTATTCATTTTTTGAATCTATATTATGATTTCATGCAAATGTGTAATCGGTTTTTCACCATTTTCTCGTGACCCAGATGGCCGATCGATCTCAAACTTCTACAGGTATGTCATTTTGTGTATATGGTGGATTACATAAAGTGCTTACACTGCCAGCAACTGTTTTGTTAGCAAAAACCAATTCTGTAATGTTCCTTTAAAGGTATATTTGATGATTTATTTAGATGAATGTTATTCAACATCCACTTATAAGCCTTTTCCATTGAAGTAAAAAGCGGTTTACACGTTTTACCTGAAATAGTTCAGTATAATTTCAAGAGTTGTTAAGGCACGCATGATTTTCCTTTCATCCCTCCAGCGTGAAAACAGAAACATTTGTCAAAGTTTAATCAATGTTTAATCTGACTGAATGAAAAGTTTGGTCAGCACAACCAATGTGTGAACCTTCAAGCCTAGTGTATTTACACATCGCTTGTAAAATAATTGTGTTCCATGCATGGTTAGCAAGTGTTTTTTTAAGTATTTGGGACACACTGTTTTTAATATATTACACTTTCATATTCCATGCGTATATAAAATCAGTGTTTTGTAATGAGCAATTCGGACACAATTTGTAAAAATTTACAGCAACTCTGGACATTTTATTTTGAAACTTTGGCTAATACACTGTGTTCCGTTTAACGATAGCATAAAGATTCAACCATTCAAATCTTTAGATTAGTTAATATTTGTTGGGCTCCCTTTTTGTATGGCACAGAGTTTACTGCTTTTTATACAAAAACAGGACGAGACAATTTTCCTTTCCAGCCTCAGTCTTGAAGTGCTCGTTTTACATTAAAGGTGTAAATATAAAACGTATAAAAAAATAAGAAAAAAGTATTTAAAAGCCTCTTATACTCTTGAAATCGAATCTATTATATTTGCTGACATCTAAACTTATTTGTCTATTAATTTTAAGTAGGCCTTATATTAGCGGTTAAACTTTTGAGCTTATGTTCATTCAAAATGAAAACACCCATGAACAATAATTTAGGGCCCTATTTACGCTTGTCAGAAAATAGGGCCATTTAAGAGGGCTAGTTTACCCAAATTGTTCCAGGCTGAAAGTCAACAACCCATGGGGTACGATATTGGATCATTTTTCAATTGATTTACAGACTCGGTGCATGTTTTTCTCACTGTTTAGTGAGATGCACTCTCTAAGAGAACAAGGCAGAAAGATATTACATCATCTGTAAAGTATCTCTATGTGCATGGTCCAATGTGACTTTTACAGGACCTCTCTATAACAAATTAAAAATTCGCATTTGGTTTGAATCTCTACACTACTTCTATATTAAACAATCAAGCCTAGATAGATGCCTTTAAGTCGTTATCCGATGACGTATGGTGAATCAACTCAATACCAAGACACAATTAGCTAATTAATAGGTAAGTTCCGGTAAACGGATGTGTCCTGTTTATTGCGAGAATAAAATAGATTTACTTTACCCAAAATATCTTAAGCTAGCAAAATGGCTCATAGTACCAAGTAAACATGCCTGCTGGTGAAGAAATCATCTGCACCATTCAATATTCTAAACGTTTTGTTCGCACTATAAGCCATAGGCTTACGACTCAGAATAAGGGGTTTTTACTGCGAATTTATGGACCAAATGTTCAAATTAAAACACTGCATAAAAAATATAAAAAGATTATTTTTGTTTACATGTAATACAGTTAGTACTGGATCTCTATGAAGTTGATAAAATGGCAGAACATCACGAAAGCTGACGAATCAAGATTTTTCCATCATTCACAATCAATACCCAGGACAGCAGTCTAAAATCTGTTAGTATGCGCGCGTACGCACAACCGTTGAGCGTGGCATGCATTATTATTGACTCTTTTGCAAAACGAGGACCGAGGACGTGACAGGAATTAAAAATTAACCGAAACTTTAATTTCCAACAACATTACGCTTTTTAACGAAAAGGGCATTTATGAATGGGAATAAAAGAGTAGTGACTCGGTCTTAAACGGGCGTTTAAAACCTTGAATTGCAGGGCCGTGGCCGTGCGATAAAGGACCTCGCCTCCCCTTCGGTCCTTTATCGCACGGCCTTCGGCTCGGTCCTTTATCGCACAGCCTGGCCTTCGGCTTGGTCCTTTATCGCACAGCCTGGCCTTCGGCTCGGTCCTTTATCGCACGGCCTCCCCCTCGGTCCTTTATTGCACGGGCACGACCCAGCCAGTTGTAAACGGCCAACTACCGAGCCATTACTCTTTTATTCCCTTATTGATTTGGGAAGAGTGCAACAATTTAGTTGGAAAAAAACCTTTTTTTCTGATCTTTGTCCATATTGATAGTCGAGATGACTGCCGATGTGTTACACTCGGTAGGTATTCTTTACAATCAAGTGCTTTTATTCGTAAAATCAACTTTACAAAGTAAAAACTGATTATTATAAAATGTTGGCTCATTTTCCCACCCGAATATCATTATTACGTAACAGGGATTAATTCATTCATTATACCCGTAAAGTTTTAAACAACAACGGTGTCACTAAGTGTGTGGACATTCTTTTCATCCATCATTGCGAGTTAAACAACAACTTAGCTTTCAATTTACTTCAATTCAAAAATCGGGTTAGAATATGTCTGTTACTTGAGTCATGGTTTAAAACTAATACAAATATGCGATCGTTCTTTATGTTTTTGACGAATCACCTTTTCACTTGAGACAAAAATGTTTTAGCTCGGTTTGAGCTCATCTTTCCATTTTCCTTAACGTTTTCTTTCTCTTTTATACCCCGGGCCAAAAAGTCGATCAGAGGACCTTCTTTTTAAGTACATAACATTTTAGAATTAAACAAACTTAATTCATATTGACTCTCATATAAAAACACACGATATTACAGCGAAATATTGTTTAACCACGAAAGCTCCAGATTTTCTCGCTCCAATTTCTGCATTTAATGAAGGAGTTCGAGCCAAGACACCAGTACATTACAATAAAGTCAGTTTTTTATCCCGATTTGAAGAGCAGTACGGCCATCTGACCAATGTAGAAATAGATGAAGTGTTTTGTCTCGTGTGTGACGTAGCTTCCGAAGTTCCTACCCACAATGCAGTGCCAGGTGGGGTTGTACTTCCGGTCGAATTCCTTCTTGATGTTTGCTGCTATGTCCTTCTCGATGTTGTTCTTATACATGGCATTAGCGGCGAAATCGAGGGCATCTTCCTGCATTTCCTCAGACATATCGACGTTCTTAATAACTGCAGCTTTCTTGTCAGCCATTGCGATGATTGCTACATAACAAAAGTACGTCATGTATAAGCACATTAAAAACAAATCTTTAAACAAGAGCATAAATGCAAAACCATGGTAGTAGGATTTGTTTTACTGAAACACAAATTGGTAATAATGTTTTTTGTTGTTTCTGTTTTAAAAATGGTGTTTATTTATGCGTTTGTATATAATTTATTAATTTGTTTATTAATTTTGGGGTTGGGGTTGGATGCTTTAAAGTATATATAACTTGTTATTGATAACTTCGTAATAAAGGGAACTTCAGACCTTGCAATAAAGTGCACTCTCGGACATTTTTTGGAAACCTCGAATTCCCATTTTAACGTGTGAAGAAAATAAAATTCGCATGTACGAGACTTGTACGCCATTGCAGTAACAAAGTAGTCAGACTTTAGCCAAAGAACTGTGAAAAAGCAATATCATCAACTTCTCAGTAACTTCACTGGTCCTCAAATGACATTCATTGTATCTCTGGAAAATGTCCCTTTCTCTAACTAAGATGACCCCGATAATGAGCCAACTATTCAACGACCACTAGTTTTAAAGACATGTTGTGAACGTACTTACTGTGCTACGTGCGTGTGGATATTGATCTTCAAAAACACCCGGGACACTGCTATGAAAATAGTGTCAAATTTTTCGCTCAAGAAAGTTGTGTACGTGGCTCTTACAACCTGCGACCAACGCTAAAAGTAATAGTTAGTTTATAACAAGTTGCCTGTTAGTACCGGGAGCTGTAAACAAATATATAAAGCACTCATGCGCATCAGGTGACGGTCATGTCAGGATTCCTTCATTGGCTTTTAGGCAGAAACCAGTTACGATAACTTGTTCTGCAAGTTCCTAGCACGTTGACCTCACGTTCTTTCCTAAGTGCGGATTTAGACAGGTAGGGCCTACATCAACTTGGATACAAAGGAAGGACCGCCACATTAGGTTGCATCACAATGGAACGACTTCACTTCTGCATAATGGATGTCTGTTGCATTTTTAAAATTTTGTCTACGTGACTGCGTGAGGTTTTCAAAAGTTGAATGGTCTGATTTTCGACCAAATAATTGTTTTTAAAAGTTTTTTCAAAACGAATTTTGACAGATGATGCTGTTTAAAAACGAAGAACATACAAATACTTTCGCTTTTGCCAAGGACAAAACACAAATTACATGTAACATGCACAATCTTTTGTACATGGCTGATGAACATGATTTAATAATACATTTTAGTTAACTACCACTTATCATTGGCTGACTTACTTTGTGCAGTACCTGTTATGAAAGCTTAGGGCCTATAACTTTCTCAAATTTATAAAGATAGTTACTTTATATTTAAATCTAAATCGGCAAAAAATCAGCATCTTTAAAGGGCTAAAAGTGAGGAGAGTCCACCATGTCTGTGTGTATAACAGCCAATGTATCGATTACTATTATAATATATTTCTGGTATTGAAACCAAGGATGCCTCATTACTGTAGCTGCAAATCCTGACGAAACCTACAAACAAGGGTATTCGCTATGTGAACCAGAAACACCTACTCGGCCTCGGTAAGTACTACCACACAGGACCTGTCCCATCCGACGGAATAGCAAATCACTCATGGTAAAGTTTCTTGGACACACGTTTCAAGGTCCCAGTACCACGACTGGGACTCGAACCCACACTCTGCTTTTATCAGAAACACCAGCACTTCAGTCCGGTGCTGTTAACCGCTCGGCCACGACACACCACCCAAAATGTTGAAAAAGATACGTTGTTGGGATGTGTTGATGCTTCTTAGTATGCACACATCATTGTTTATGGGAAAGTCAGGTTGGGACGATCGTAAGGGCCACGGTACCCCCTCAACCTTCTTGAACTACGCCCTTACTGGGATCTTCCAGCATCATAATGGGCATCATAACCCCTTGTGCTATGAGATCAATGGTGTTGTACCCAGCGGCGGCGCTAATGGGTGGGGGGGGGGGGGGCACGGGGGGGGGGGCAAATGCCCCCCAGTTATTTTTTTTTTGCCCCCCAGTTTGCCCCCCCCCCTCCTCCAGTTTTTTCCCCGATGGCGGAAATTGAGTTTAATCCCAAACCATATTGCACCCAATTTGTTACAATGTTGTTTGCGCTGTAAATAATAAACTCAATTTCATCAATCATAATTAGCTGGCACCATAAAAAAAGCCCAATACACTTTCCATCTCCGGCAATGTTAATAAAATGTGGATCTATTTATCTGTACAAGCTTGGAAACTATAAATAGAAATGCATTGTCTGCCCAAAACCGTAAGCAGCCATTGAACACGCAGTTCGCACAACACGTCACATTCACACAGTGCAAAATCTTATTTCTGGAGTGAATTGTAGGCTTATACAGTACATTATAGACTTTTGTTTGCCCCCCTAAATTTAAGTTTGCCCCCCCCCCCCTCTTGCCCCCCCCCCCAGATTAACAGGTCTGGTGCCGCCGCTGGTTGTACCAAGGTCAGTGTTTCTTGCATGAGGTTGATTCATCCCGGCCTACACCTGCAAACAGGATTTTCTAACAACGGTGCGGAACTCACCCTTTTTCATTTGTTTTTGCAGATGGCTATACCATCATGGGAGGAAGGAAATATATGGATACATAAATGGACGGTGTAACTTTGGAAGTGTCAATGTAGCTGCATGGATTTTGGCCTTGGATTGTGGTGATTTCCCCACCAAAAACAATGTTAACCCTCACAACCAAATCGAGCAGAGTTTGACGCTGAAGTAATTTGCGTGTGTTGCCAATAAATGTCCCATGCACCCGCATAAAGTCAGCGTATATGTGTTTTACCAAAAGTAAAGATTGAATTGCTGAATCAAATGCAGGAGCTGGCAGTCCCTGGCACTATATAAGCTGTTTTGACAACAATCTCAGGCAAAGGCTGCAAAATTGTTGTAAATCTCTCACTTTTAAACTTTGTAGATAATATTTACCTTGAACTATCGGGGGAATTTGTGCTGCGGGATGATAACATAAAATTGCATAATGCTTCTGATTGATTCAAGATATTTTTTTTTAACGTGTGTTGCATGATGTATTAAATTGACATTAGACCCATTGCAACAAAGGTCCACTACACTATATTATTAATACATGTGTAATTTCCAGCTTTAGCGTACTGCCTGATTATTTGGCGTTTAATATTTCTGAAACATTTTCGCATAACTGGCAGCCCATGATAAAAGTTTGCCAATCAAGTTTAACGATTTTGGCTGTAAAGACTTGGACCTACTTTTATACAAAACTTCACACCAGGACCAATATTGTGGAGAGAAATATTTCTGCCTAATGCCATTATGCAATAACAATAGGCCTCTACTCAACTACTTCTTGATGGATTTGATAACTCGAAATAACCACAGACGAACAAGAAACAACGGCGCGAACAACAAGTAGACAATATATGTATATATCCAATAGGCATAATTATAACAAGAGTGATGAACGAAAAGGGATAAAAAAAATGGGGAAAGCCCACAATGTCGCTCTATTTATTAATTTGTGAAAAATGCAAGCATTATCCACGATTTATTATTATTTTTGCTCATTATAAACTTAGTCCAAATGATAGGAGAACAAAGAGAAGTCTTCAATTTACTAGGTCGACAAACGTGGGTATGTGTCATGTTTACACGATCATAAAACAATTGGGTATATGGAAGAACTTAAGACAACAACATTGATGTTCACTTCTTGAAGAAATTTAATTCAATATATGCCACTTTTTTAAATTGTATATTTTAATGCATGAACAAATTACGAGGTTTTGCTCACAAACTGTCAATGTTTAAATACCAAACACAACATCGTTTGACCTTAGCGGTAACATTACAAGGTCTAGGCCCACGTCACGTGGTCATTGTGTAAATCACCATCAGATCATCCACAATGCATAATGAAGAGACCAGGGATGTAATGATATTACGCCTACATCATATTTTACAAGTTGAAATATTTAGCTGTACTAACAGCCCAAGTTCAAATTAACTCAACTACTAGTGTTTCCCGCAATATTTTATATAACGCCCCATTCTTTGGTTATGCATTGTGATTGGTTTAGAGCGTGTCAATTATGTCATTTTCCCCTATAAAGCCAATGTACTATACTCGTATATCTTCGCCTTAGGAAAAATTGAACGCTCTGGTGATCACATAAATACAAATAAAACAAAACAAACATCTATTTTACGCAATTTTTATTCCACGATCAAAATCTAAGTAAATGCCTGAAAGACTGAGAATAATCATAATTTTTTTAAATGGTTGTTCATAACACAGAGCATCTGTCACATATTGATTTATAGTCATTTTACACTGATTGTCATGATATTTAACATTACAGCGCGGAAATAAAAATTAAAAACTTTAGTTCAGGCATACAATGGCTCTTAAGTTTGCGGCCGTATACCTACAAGAAAACTGATTCATTGGTCCTGAGTTGATTGAGGCTCCAGGAGATATTTTTCTGGGCGGACAATAACTATTTTGAAAAGGTAAACTTACACATATAGTAGGCCTACAGGTGTAGTGAATGAAAATGAGTATTAATAACCATTTTTTTTATCTGAAAGCTTTGGTTATCTTAGGTATCATACCAAACCATCGTCTTGAGCTCATACAAAGAACATAATTGGTGAATTATTGACAATTTGAGGAAATATATCATTTGAAGAGCTCACAAGACATCTTCAGTCCTGGGGCCCTTTCCAAACATCGGCTTTTAGGCTCCGGGCTCCGTTTGATGATAGAAACACCGTGCAAAATGTACACTGTTTCAAAATTTACGAAATAGCCCAAGCAAGAGCTGAAGCCAAAGCCTAGATTTCGAAAAGGCCTCAACAACGCAAAAGGCTTTTATGAATGTACTAAAAATTCCCGACAAAACATAAACCACATTATTCATCGTTTTCTAAAACGTCGCCACCTCTTTATTTAAAACTAGAGAAAGGAAATTAATTCTCTCTTCCAAAATACAATGATGTACTTTCCTTTCAATGCTGTGGTCGACGGAAAATGATCAAATCCCACTTTAATTTAGCTACTTCAAAAGCGTAACACATGCTTTGAATGTGCAATCAATTACAATGACAACAGCAAACTTTAATATAATATAAAAAAATAGTGTGCATGCAGAAATAAAATTTGTTGCACTTTGTGGGAAATCTCACAGTATTTCATTTTATGATAAACCTTCAGAATGTTGTGACCATCTGGTTTTCCCGTCTATAAACAAAAACTATAAGTATTATACGACAAAATAAGCTGAGCCCTATTTGGTATATGGAAAAACCACATTCATTATTTACATTGCACACAGGGAGTATGACGAAGATGGTATAGCAACTTGGTATTGGGCAACGGTGACTTTATAAATTGCATAATTTTAAATGTCCTCAATATATAATTTTGATGTTGCTTAATTCGATTGCCCAAATTGAAATAAGTGTATGACATGATAAAACATATACACAGTTTTCGTTATTTACTCATAAAACCGTATCACCATTAATTTTCGGACATTTTCCCAGGTTTGTTGAATGATTATGTTGATTGAAAACTTGATATACATGAATTTACTCTCCACAAAACCAATGTTAAACTTAATGATGACAAAACTTGTGACTCCAATTTGTGCTGGCAATGGTACTTAAACTCAGCTAGATTCAGAGAGCATTACAATAATACCATATCTAAAAACACTGACCGCTTTCAACACACAGCTAATTGTGAAAAAGATGCACATTTTCATACCATCCTACCACCTGCAGAAGTTTTGAAGGATTAAGTTTACATCTGATACTGAATTATTATTGGAGTGAAGGAAAGTAAAAGGCAACATGGCGCAACCTTAGTCAGCGTATTCGTAAATACAGAACACACGAACAATGTATGGTACCGCAGTCTCCAATACATGTACTTTAATATCAGATAGAAAACACATTGAATTATTCTTTAGGAGGATCTGTGTTTACTTAAAGCCATGTCATACATGGCAATTTACAGGCAACCAGTTTCAGGCAATCGCCAATAAGAAAACCCATTCATCAGTTTTCTCATCATTTTCTTGGGGATAGTTAAGTAATTTACAGCTAGAAGATTGTCTCTTGTGCTGCCGAAGTGTTCCTTTTGCATCAGTGCAAGTGGTTGTCTCAAAGGGGCCTGAAAAAAAGCTCTGTCTGACAAGTCCTAAACATCTTATTCACTTTCCAAACCTCCGCTGAATTTGTACAAAAGGTTTGAAGGTGTTTAAATGATCCGCCCAAGCGGCAGTCATTTTTACATCAACATCGGACATGCATAACGCCTCACATAATTCCATATTAAAACGTAGGGTGGCCTAATTAACTGCTTCTATATGGTGGATATCCATCACTTTGTACACGGGCGAAAACAAAAGTCGCTCGCAATGTTAAACAATCAGCCCGATTTGAACAGCAGTATCGCGACTTGGCCGTAGTAGAAGTAGATAAAGTGTTTAGTTTCATGAGTGACGTAACTTCCAAAGTTTCTACCCACAATGCAGTGCCACGTAGGGTTGTACTTCCGGTCAAACTCCTTCTTGATGTGTGCAGCTATGTCCTTCTCCACAGTGTATTTCTCCATGGCTTGGGCAGCGTACTGCACGACATCGTCCTGCATGTCCTCGGACATATCCGCGTTCTTGATGACGGCCTTCTTTTCCGTTTGTGTTGTCATGGTTATGGAGATGCCGTTGCTATAGAAATAAGGACAAGCAAACAGATGCTCAAAAGTACCAAACAATCGTCATCACAATTGCGAACACAGCTTGTACAAGATTTTTTTACAGGATGAAGTGATCACCGATACGACCTGACTGCTGTTCCTTGGTTGGTTCCAATTTCACTTAACGGCTTATCTGAACATCTGAGCTTCAAGTTCAATTATCGTATTAATATTTAAATGTGCATGCCTGCATTAAATATGTACGCCATGCAGTTAATGATGTGTAGCTAATACAACTGGCCTTGCAACAGACGGCTGGCAGACACCATGCAACAACAAACTGGTCTGGATTGGTTGCTGGAATCATCTACATGTGGCCTGATTGGGCAGATGGGAAAACCCAGCTACGGTAGCTTACATTTATTCGTCTTTCGCCGAATGCTAGCACAATACCATTCAACAATAATGTATTATTCTTACAGCTGCCTATAAATGCCGTTACCACTTTAGACCGAGTCATGTGTTAAATAACACCATTCAGCGCAGTTGGCGAAGAAACATCAACAAAACATTGTTGTTCTCCCGTTAGAAAGCAAGCAAACTTTTGTTAGGTTTTGAAGGTCAACTTCAGTTGAAAAAAGGTCCAATTTCCTGCGCACTTGTTACTCGCATTAGCCTTGGAGATCAGGCCAAGGTTGCATGCTTGAATTCAATGCAGTTTTAGCGTGGATGAGTTCTGTTTAGCCGAAGTGGATCGTCACGTTTCAGCCATCGTGTTACTTCCGATGGTAAAGCACAGTGTGGCTGTGCCGGAATTGAGCATCTCTGGCCATATTCATGGTTCAATGAACAACAGTAATGTATTGAACCAAGACCTCCCTATTTGGCTGTATGTGCGATTTTTGGCGTTGACATTATAGCCAGGTTACGATCAGAAGCCCTTTTCGAAATCACGGGTTCAGGCTACGGCTATACGTAAAACTCTCCCCTGTACCAAAGAGCATGTTCTCAAATCATAACGGAAGCTGAAGCCGTACAAGCTGTGGTTTTCAATAGAACAGTGGTTTGGTTAAAGCCGTTGAAGTGAATTGGCAGCCAAAAAAATAATTCAACCAATGGTCGACCCCAACACTAATTTTTCCTGGCAACGAATGAGCAATTCTGTTAATTGTTTATGGAAAAGCACATCATTGTATTTTGGTTGGGGTGGATTCATTCACACGATTGTTTTCCACTACTACACAACAGACAGCCAAACCTGTGAAAAATTTCATTTAATTCGGTAATCCAATTTTTGTGAAAACAGTACAAAAAACTGTTATTGTTTGGTCAGGGATTTTATGCACGTTCATATCAGGCTTACTTCGATTACGGAAATCGGATTGTTGTTTTGACAGTATTTCAAACGGAAATCTCTATAAACCTAAACTTCATAAGCAATGAGCTTTCAGATTGAAACTATTCACCTTTTCGTTTCAGTAATTACCAATCCATGTACTTTGTGTATCAGCTGAGGCTGAAAGACACTGTGGGGGTAAGCACAACATGTTTTGGGTTTATGGGTACCATTAGAGGTGGAGCCTTGCCTGCCAATGACCTCCAATTTATGGTGTTAATTGTGACGTAGGCCTACTTCCACTGTAACTCACGCCCACTCCGAGCTAGTTTTTCTTTTAGGACTTGTTAGAAAGAACTACTCTTCGAACTTGCCTTTCAGATCGGTTTTTCCTCAGGGTCTTCTCAGCATAATTAGCATGATCAGATTCTTTGAAATTTCTGTGACCGCTGAAGTTAGGGATTTTGTCAAACAAGGAAAACCTAAGTAGTTTCATTACATGAACTGAACGTGTAAGTTTACACGGGATATAACATTGTATTCTGCAAAATGTTACACAGCCAAAAGTTTAATTAAAGGAGTCGATTTGCTGCGCGACATTGAGTGTCGTATGCCATAATAATTAGGTACGTCATATGTCTACCTCGTGTACCTAGAAGAGTCAAGTTGAGTCTTATTTTTTTAGGGAAAATTTATATTTTCCTTGGGAGAATACCTTTAAATCAAGGAAAGGTATACCAATTGGGATAACTTAAATCTCGACTGCCTTCTAATGGTTTAATTATGGGGTATCTTGTGAAAATCCTTATTGGGATATATAAGCATTCCAATCAAGGCATATTTCCCATTTGGAATAGCCAAGAGAAGTTACAATAAAATACATTTGATATAGCCCAATCGTAAGACCAATGTTCCAATCAGGGCACAAACTATGCTTGGGATAGTTTGCACGATAGCATCAATTGAATTGGTACAATGATTTTAAACACAAACAACATCCTTCCATATTCGATAAAGACTTTATTCAATCGAGTCGATGAATTCGTACACAACTTTGAAGCAAAATATTGTTTTCAATTTTGTACCGAGCTATGTTCCTTTTAATTTTTTGAAAGACTACATCCCCACCTCATCCCACCTCATCCCCACCATCCCACCCCATCCCCACCCCATCCCCACTCATCCCACTCCATCCCCACTCCATCCCCACTCCATCCCCACTCCATCCCCACTCCATCCCATCCATCCCCACTCCATCCCCACTCCATCCCCACTCCATCCCCACTCCATCCCCACTCCATCCCCACTCCATCCCCACTCCATCCCCACTCCATCCCCACTCCATCCCCACTCCATCCCCACTCCATCCCCACTCCATCCCCACTCCATCCCCACCCCCATCCCCACTCCATCCCCACTCCATTTCAAAGCAAATATGGGTCCACTGTAATATTACAAAGATAGGACAACAAGACTGAAATGACAGCCCCCATGCTGGTCACGCGGCTATTGCTGCCACTCTGGGCCCAATTTCATAGAGCTGCTTTTTTTAAGCACAAAAAGTTGCGGAGCACAACGAAATTATGCTCACCAGAATAAGGTTACCATAGGCCTCCACACCCATTTGCAACGGGGCCAATTGAGACAACATCTTTAATGAAGCAGCCAGGTAGTTGTGTCTCCATGGTGTGTAACATATATTATAATATTAATTTAATTTAATGTGTCTGTATAGAGCTGAGCACCATTTGCTAAACGTAACAACTATCATCAAATATCACAGCCGATCTCAAAAATCTTAGAAATAGATGTTAACTTAATAATTGAAAATTAGCTAATCCACAGCTGTCTAAACAAAACAGCTCCTTTGTTCTCGATGATTCCCAATCTGCCAGCATTGCGGGCAGTATTTTGTGTTTTCACGACATGTTAACCAGATTTAAAAAGCAAGATGGCGACCTGGCCCAAATAGAAATAGATGAAATGTTTAGTCTCGTGCGTGACGTAGCTGCCAAAATTTCGGCCCACAATGCAGTGCCAGGTCGGGTTGTACTTGCTGTCGAATTCCTTCTTGACGTGAGCAGCAATGTCTTTCTCGATATTGAATTTCTCCATGGCCTTCTGTGCGCATTCTATGGCGTCTTGTTGCTCGTCTTCCACCATGTCAGCGTTCTTGATCACGGCCTTTAGACGACTCGAATCCTGCGCCATCTTGTCAGAACAAACGAGCAGCCTGTAGTTTGATTAAAAACAATACGATCACCCATTAGAAGGATAATACACATTTGTTTTTAAAGAGAATTAATTCATTCCCCTTTCCATCCTGTAGTTAAACCAACGAGGAATGTTTTACGCTTGGAGTGGATTTTATCGCACGTTTCTATTCATATACTTACTTACAAAATCCCTACCTTCAGCGGTCACAGAAATTTCAAAGAATCTGATCATGCTAATTATGCTGAGAAGACCCTGAGGAAAAACCGATCTGAAAGGCAAGTTCGAAATAAGCAACGGTGATTGGTGGGGCTCTTCAAATGAATGTTTTCTCGAATTCGACATTCTGTCATACGGAAACATTTCTCTGGAGAATTGATACTGGTATTCATTTTGAAATCAGTGATTTTTCAAATGTAAAACTGCTTTTTCGATAATAACTCGTTTTTCAACGATGATCCTTATATTTTATAGCTCTGTGGTACAGGGGGCCCACATTAACCAAAACGACATCTCTAAACAACATTTTCCAATTCTCTTGTTAAATTCCGTGGTACAAAAAATACTTTCCATAGTTAATATAAATGTTCTATACATTAAAACGATTGACACATAATGTCTTTCAATGTTTATACATCATTCGCTTTGGAAATAATATACACGTTCGTATCTTACAACAAAATAAGCGAACTATTTCTTGACAATATGAAATTTGAAGAACACACACTTCGGTAAGTACTCAAGAAATACATTCCCATACAAACTTACTTGGTAAGGAGCACCTGAGAGCTGCTGATAGTATAAAACATTGTAAGACACGAATTCCTCTGACGTAATGTAGTTTTTGAGAAAGAGGTAATTTCTCACCAAAATACTTGAATCTGAGAAAGGCTGGAGGCATGAAGCCTTTCTAGGGGATTTGAAAGCACAATTCTATGCAACAAGTGTGTTATTTTTTTCATTATTTTCTTGCAACTTCAATTACCAATTGAGCCATTATTTTCACAGGTTTGTTATTTTATGCATATGTTGGGATACACGGAGAGAGGATACTAGTCTTTGACAATAACCAAAAGTATATCCCGCCTTTAAGTGTCCTCATGAATTGTCTTCAGTGTCATTATCCTCAACCTCACTGATCCACTAACAGGTCGCGCTGTGGCAATGTGATCTAATGACCGATTCATTCATGCCTGGGTAAAGTGACCGCCACACTCCTGGTAATGAAAACAAGGAACCTAAAAGCGACTTGCGTTGTAACATGTAAGACTGAAGATGTGAAGAGAAGATGATGAAGAAAGCTCAGTTTTTATGGGAGGAAACCTCAATTGGGGGAAACCCCAATCCACATTATTGGGCTCCGGGTATGGAGCAGTAATTGAACAGGGTGAAAGGCAGGACAGAAACCCCTATTACTATTAGCCACTAAGCCAACCTGGACGCGCTATGTATGAAATACAAATATGCAACACGACCACTCGATGAACCGTTTTTTAAATCAAGACATTACCAGAAAACAAACAAGCAAACAATATTCCTCAACTCAAAACCTATTCAAAAAACCACTTACTTTTCAAAATGGTAGCCTTTTAAAACCTGTCGTTTCAGCGCGGCGTTCTAACATGTGCGATTTGTGTAGTTTGTGTACAATCAAACAATGCGTTTCCTACGTATATACGGGTATTGTAAATTTAATGCGTTAAAAATCACTCGCGATTAATAATTTGATTACACACCCATTGGCTGGTTCAGCTTTCACAGTGCGGCCTGATTGGTAGCTTGCTCCCGGTAGCTTGTTTCTATTCAACAAGTGACGATCAAAAACGTTTTGAGTGTACAAACTAAAGCATTCATCGCTTGACGAGCCTTCATAGCTTGACTATCAAAAGCTCGCGTGTATCGTAAACGAGAAAACAACTCGAAAGAAGACTTTTATTGCTATGAATTCAAAACTTCTTTATAAGTAATTTTATAAAAAATTCTTGAAAAAAAATGTCAATTTGTATATAATACAAATAATTTGTTAAACGTTTACGTTGAAAAAACATTAATACTTAAGATGAGGATGCTTATTTTTTAGAAACCCGTTTGCAAATGCAACCACTACATAGGTTTAATGATGGACATCAGTTTGGAAACATTCTGAATTGTTTACAAGTAACCGGAAACGGAGGTCAAGTCTTATTCTTTTTCCAGATTGGTTGACAGATGTTTTATAAACACTAGAATGTAACTCAATGTAGGTCTACTCACCAACCAATGGAAGACCATGATGTGTCATATGAATTAAAAATAGAAACGGTAGATATTCTTTAAATGTTCAATTAGATTTCCCTTCAAACTGGTTTTGCAAGGTTCATCTTGTAGGTGAGTTGACGCATCTGAAATTGCGATTTTGCCAATTCCGGCCCTCGCTCAAAAGCATGGCATATGGCCGAATGGTTGTATGTTTGTGTTTAATTTTTGACAAACACCTGTTGGCCTTAGCTATTTCAATGCTTAACTTAATGCCATTTCTAATGATGATAAAATTACTATTTTGACAAAGCCTTGAGACTCTGCAAAACAATGTTATAAAATTTCTTACATAAATCCTCACAGATCATCCAGATCAATGCATTTTCCATGGACTTGTGGTAATCGCTTGAGGCAGTTTTTATGAAGTGGGCGTGGTCAAAACAATGAAATTACGTGACGTTAACGAACAGGGCTCAATTTCATAGAGCTGCTTAAAGGCACCTGGCAGTGGTATTTTGTAAAAATAAAGCTTTTGTCATTAACATATGTATTTTGATGTGTGGAATGTGAATAAACAGTTAACTAAGGTTTTTAAAAATTAGCTTTTATTTTAATTACAAATTTAAGAGTAGGCCCCCTTTACCTTGACACATGGTGGCGCTGTTCGTGACGTCAATCAAGGCACGATATTTGAAGAGAAAAAATGTAGTCTGTCCCCGTACATTACGTCTGGGTACCTGTTCGGTATGATGCGTATGCGGACGTCACCCACATCACAGTATACATGTACTAGCTAGCGTATTCAGCGCGGTCTCAGTCGAAAGCCGCGAGGAATTCATACATGGCACATCACAACAAATTTAGCCACGATCTTATTTCAAGAAATTATATCCACATACGTACGTTGAAACTTGATTGCCTAGTAGTTTTTACAAAAGCTATTTTCATTATAACTAGGTGACTTTTTAGTGACCAAATGGGCTGTAAAACTGTCAGCCTACAACTCCGGTCACGGAGCAGACTGCATGCAGAGAAAGGCTGTTTTGCGAACGGTCCACTCGGATACCGTCGCATAGCGCCGAAAACGACGTCGGACCGGACCACTTTGCCCTCGTTAGTCTGACTTTCGCGGCCCACAACCACTTATACTTGGGATCTGCATGAAACAAATGCAGACTGACCCCATCATTAGTTGTTTAGCTGCATACAGCAGCAATACACCTGGTCGGCATTGCCGGAAAATTGCAAGAAAAAAACCCTTTTTCGAAACGTACAAGATCACTACTTGGACCCACTTGCACGTGTGTTTACAACGTAAATGCAAGCAAAGTCTGCCTTGATTGACGTCACAAAAGGGGATGGGCGGAGTCACCCCCGAGCAACTTTATCTATTTAAAAAAAAAAAATCCTCACAAACAATTACTCAAAAAATGTTTTGTTGTTAATATACATAAACTCTTATGTTAAAAAAATTCTATTTCCAGGTGACTTAGGCATTGGACACGTTTCGTTGTCGAAGACCAGTATTCTCACTTGGTGTATCCCAACATATGCATAAAATAACAAACATGTGAAAATTTGGGCTCAATTGGTCATCGAATTTGCAAGAGAATAATTAAAGAAAAAACAATCTTGTTGCATTATTTTGTGTGCTTTCAGGTGCATAATAAAAGGCTTCAGCTAGAAGTCTTTTATTATTTGAGTGAGAAATTACCTCTTTCTCAAAAACGACATTACTTCAGAGGGAGCCGTTTCTCACAATGTTTTATACTATCAGCAGCTCTCCATTGTTCGTTTACCAAGTAAGTTTTTATGCTAACAATTATTTTGAAAGTGTCCAGTTACCAATTACCAAAAGTGTCCAGTGCCTATAAGCACCAAAAGTGACTAAGCACCACAACTTACCAGAATAAGGTTACCAGCCAAAACACCATGTCACATGTACCACGTTGGCCGGTATTCTGCTCATTTTTGCCGGTCAGATAATTTGTAAGTATTTTCCGCTTAATCAGTTCTATGAAATTGGGCTCAGGATAGTCCAATGACATAAAGTTCTCTTGATAACATTATAAATGAGGAATATCAAGCGGTGAGGTAATGTTATCATCATATACGGGGATTATGCATTTCAAAAAATGAATATATTTAACTAGTAGCATGACCTTGTCATGACCGTGACCATATGGTGAGAAACAGTCATAAAAAAATCCGCCGGTAATGCTTTCACCCGTGTGCTCACCATGAACAAATTGACTCTCAAATCAGAGAAAGGGTACGTGGCAAAAACAATCATCAAACTGATAATATGACATTACATTACATTGCATGTTTGATACTCGGTGTCGACAGATGTTTTTTCCAATTTGTTCCAGGAAACTTGACTAGGGAAGACGGAGGGTCCAAAGAGGTTGAGGAAACAAGTCTTCAAGGAGTCGATTGGAATCATATTGATTATGATTGCTTAGAATGAACATGTATCATAACAGCAGGTGACAATACACAATGGTTATACAATTGATGTGAGAGCATGCTGATCAAGTGAATTTTTATCAACTTGCAACATTGCTATTTTTTTCAAAATCATTACTATTGTTTCAAAATTTTAAGTCGCTATTGGTGTTAATTTGACAAAGATGCAGTTACCGGACGAACCTTATTGTCTTTAAATTGAGATAAGGCAAAACTGCAGTGATTTGTATAGTTTAATACTAACAATGTAAAAGTACGACATTTAAGGTACGGTAATGATAGTACTGGCAAAGTTAAAAAATCGTTGAACAAAGATAATTAAGACACTGTTGTAGTAAAAAACTATAGACAGACACTGCGGTTTCCGACTTATCATTACTCACTTAAATCAAGACAATGTACGACTTTATAGAGTTACACTGCCTTACTGGTAAGCTCATTTTGTTTGTCTGGATCAAGATTACTTGTGGTAAGCAAGTTTTAAACTGGTAAAACGTGTGTTTTATCCAGTTTGGGCTTAATTTAAGAGCTGCACATCCGTCAATACAGTGAAATCCAGGAAAATATAATGATTGCATTAGATGGCAACGTGTTAATGGAGAATACAAAACAAGACAAGTTGTTTAATTAAATTCAATTTATTGTTAACAAACACACCAAGTAAAAGCTGGATTTGCAATTGATCAATGTCCGAACTCCCCAATTGAAAGTCACATTCAACACATATTGGCCGATGCATTGAGGGAACCCCAAACCGTTAAAGGAACACGTTGCCTTCGGGTTGGGCGCTGTTGGGCGCTTTTGGGCTATAACAAGCGTTTGATGTATAATGAGCACGGTCGGAAAGATGTTTAAAAAGTAGAATATAATGATCCACACAAACGTGCCTTAGAAATGCTTCGCTTTTAGTAACTTTCGAGAAACAAAACGCTCCGCCATTTATGGGAGTAAGATTTTGACTCCCATAAATGGCGGACAAATTCTATTAGTCTTATTTCCAGTCGCAGCTGTTGAACTACGACTGAGCAATTATTTTATTAAAAATGTTACGATTACCATCTGTTTATTGTATTCCAATAAATATCCAGTTAATAAATGAATGAAAAAAGAAAGAAAAAAAATACGTTAAATAATTTAGTAGCAAGTCCCCACGTCTCGGTCCGTCCGGGCGTCCAGGGACGTACCAGCAGAAGCAAAACCCCGCGGCCATACCACCCATAGACCTCCCCCTGCATGCTGCAGTACAGTAGACGACGCGAAGACAGGGTTCTCGTACAATGTATGATTTTAGCGGGGCCAACCTAGTAACACCAATGCTTTGTGTGGTGTAAGAAGGTCTGGTACCAGTTACTGTTATTGCATCGACGATCGTATTGACGGCTTGAAAAACGTATACATTTCGCGGGACATGTCTCGGGGGTCAGAGGTCAATGTTTGTTTTTTTTAATTACCATTCACTAATTATAACACATTAAAGGTGTTTTATTGCAAGAACAACTCTTAATAAGTATAAGGAACACCTCCAAACAGTTAAAATTTCATGAGATTTGAAGGCAACGTGTTCCTTTAATGCGTTGATAATACATATCTCGCGATTCCCTGCCCAAACGTCTGGCAATGTCAAATCTCATTATATTTTCATAAATCAAGGTGACATACAGCCCGAACATCTGACGTCACACTTTGAGGCTCGTGTTTAACGCCAGAGACCGGCTTTGAGCGTTTGGAGGAATCCTGACAAACGCACCTTTGACCTCGCATTGGGGGCTTAATTGATCGCCAACTAGTCAGCGGCGTAGCCAGGACTTTTTAGGTGTGGGCCATTGCTTTTAAGTGTGTGTGGGGGGAGGGGGAGGGGGAATAGGTTTGTCAGTAGTGTGGGTCCTGCTATTATTTTGGAAGGGGGATGCTGCAGGGGGCCACTATCCTCTTATGTTCTTGGCATTTTGTTTAGCCAGACACGCCTATTCAGCATGTATGATCGCGATTTGTTTTCTAGGGGTGGGGAATCGGGGGGGGGGGAGCTGGAAAGTTGTGTGCGTTGGGGGGGGGGGGGCATCCCCCCCAACGCACACAACTTTATAAAAAACTAGTTGTAAAAAGGTTACAACATCTGTTAATTTACTGCTTGAAATAGCCTATGTTATCAGCAACTCTTAAACCTCTGAGATTATGTTGGTCAATTAAAGAAATTAAAATTTACAATAAGGCGACTGTGATCCAGTCTGTAGGTATATGTTGCCCGTGACTGATGACGAATCGGCTGAATAGCCCAACTTGGGGCAATCTTGCGAACCACAGTCATTACATTTCCCGCCCAGAAAATCTTCCCAACTGTTACACGGGAAGCCGATGATGGCGCACTGCGTTTCATCAAGACTGTCGATGTAGAGTTCACATGCCCTTATATGGTTACAGCTCAGCTCGGATAGATCATCTGAAATAAAACATTATAAAGATATATCGGCTTTTTTAAAGACAACATTCTTTTCTAAAAAGTAGAATATTCATCATAAGGGTTTGAGTGAATTAATGAAAAAACGGTGTGATGTTTTGTTAAGGAGAGATTTGTGCATGCCCAACTGTGCTATATTTTTTATCGTGGCAACCGAAATAAGCAATGGCGTCGATCGTTACTGAAAAGTGAGGGGGACGGTCGAGTGCACGTGTTGGAAATTACATGCTCCCACCAACGGTGCACCCAGAATTATGTGTGTGTGTGGGGGGGGGGGGGCAAATGAAACACCAGGCCTCCGTATGCCTAAAAACAGAGAAATAGACACACTTTTTAAGCACTTCTGAACAAGAGTTTTCGTTGTAAGTAATAATACTGCAGACGTTCTTGAAGAAAACACTCCTCGGTGGTTCTACTTTCCAACACTGGACGGCAAATTGCATGAATAAATGGGCGGCAAACACCGATCTTACCGATAATCCTTTGTTATTTCGAAAGAAGTGTCACATAATGATCAATTAGGCCTAAATAAGATTTTAAGTTTAACCTGGGCATAAATGTGATGTGTAATTGGAAAGGGTAGGACTGCAGGTCTTTTTTAAATCCCTGACTTGTAGAAAGTGCATAAATTATATAGTTTTATGCATATTCATTAAAAACATCATGGGTAAAAAGGTACTATCCGGCGTTTCTCAAATAGTACTATCTTTACACTTGTCCGGCAATCCCTTGACAAAGGAAAATACACT
The DNA here is from genome assembly GCA_032158295.1 of Pycnopodia helianthoides. Lineage (NCBI taxonomy): Eukaryota > Metazoa > Echinodermata > Asteroidea > Forcipulatida > Asteriidae > Pycnopodia > Pycnopodia helianthoides. The sequence continues at coordinate 6,353,782 of CM063243.1, read as the reverse complement.
TGAACTTGCTAGAACGACGTGGAATATCATAAAAGCTTATTTCCAAGGGCGTCGATGTGTGCATATAACTAGTCAATCCAAAATCTGATATGCTGGTTCCCCCCCTCCAGTCCAAAAAGACGCTCATAGAAATAAGCACAAAGATAGGTATGTTTAATTAGTAAACCATTCCCCTCAAAGCAGTCGAGGTGAACAATAAATAACATTTTTTCCCAGCAGAGCAAATTTACACATAAACAGATTTTTTATTTTCGTGTGAACAAGTGGAAACCCGAATAAGGAACTCTGTGTTTTCCCGTTAAGACAACAGACAGTCTTGGAAATAGACAGGAATGTTGAAATAACTTTGTCTTTGCGGGTTTACATAATTTTCTACGTACCGAATAAGTCACGAATGGTAACGGGACAACCTGGCTGCTCTTTCCCGCCATTTACATAGAAATCCACATCACCAACCTAAAAACAAACCATGTAATCAAGATTCAAATAAGGTCACATAAGGTCGTTCTCTGAACTAAATAATCCATTTTGATGTAATAATTTTTTTTTCCTGGGAATGACCAGAGGCCTACATTTTCAAAGTTATTTTGATATACCAAATTTAGTCCAGCCTATAATACGTATCGTTGATCACACGAGGGCGCTCTTCAAGAAAGAAAACGTACGATGTTTTGTAAATAAAAAATCCGGGAGCCAGTTTTATGTGTTCTTAAACTATTGTCAAATATGCAGTTTCTGTTTTCTTGCTTTAAACTTGTAACCTTCTCTGCAAGAAATTATTCCTCTGTTTCACAGTTAGGGGTTAGCAGCAACCTCATTCCCATTGTGTGACCGATCTCGCCGTGGCATTTTCCCTCTGCATTGTCTTGTTCGATCAAGTATTGTCGGCGAGAGGGATAACACAGCGCTGACAATGAAAACGAGGCTGGGGTGAAATTAACCCTTTCTGTTTGGAAATCAATATAACACTCGTAAATGGTTGATTTTTACGGAAGCCCATTAGTGCCATACTGCATTTCTCTTTAGTGGAAGTGTATCTCTTTCGCAAGTGGCAGTGTTTCTCTTTCACGTGGTAGTGTTTCTTTTTTACTACCACGTGAACGAGAAACACTACCATTTGGAAGAGAAACACTACCACCTGGAAGAGAAACACTACCACCTGGAAGAGAAACACTACCACTGCAGTGAAAGAAAACGCTACCGCTGTGAAAGAGGAACACCACCTCGTAAATGAGAAACGCAACGTGGCACTAGTGGTCTTCCAAGGGTTTTATTTGGGCTGTGAGTGACTTCACGGGCTTTTCGACTCTTACAGTATGTTGAACAGAAAGGAGAAGGCCAGACGTCGGCATTCTGCATGAGAACCACAAAGCACAACAATGGATAGTTTTCAAACGCAAGGTAGAATCAAACTTACCAGGTAAAATTTTGAATTCTCGAAAATGTGAGCATGTCAAGACTAAGAATTATGAGGAAAAAATGCTTTGTAAGTGTCAACTTACTGCTTCTTCAATACCGAGACCAAGAAGTTCTGCGTCAGAATGGATGACGTCAACAAAGGTGGCGTCTGTTGGATCGAGACGGCAGGCAGGATCATTCTGAGAAAAGTTTGGTCCAGCTGGGTCAAGTCCTGAGGTCAACAAAGCAAATCATTGTACGTGCATACTGGGCAAGATAACTGTAATCCATGATATCAGGACAGATTTTTTGTAATTATTAACTTTGGCTGACAGGTTTTATAAGAGGGAAAGGGCTGTGAATAAAGGGGGGGGGATAAGGTCGGCGTACATGACGTGATATTTATAGGACATTTATGTGATAATGTTATTATCATTAATTGGAGTAAAACTTTTACATCAACAATGAAACCAGCCCTGATTAGGGACATCTGAGAATTATCCTCTTTAGGTTATGTGATAGTTCTTAAATGGGCACATGCCTTCAAATATTTCACGCACTACAACACCTACAGCGTGTTATCAGTGAGCAAATCTGCTTCAGTCTGCAAATAAAACCAGCGGATGATACGGTCCGCCATTTTGCGGAATTAAAAATTTTGTTCTACAAAATAGCGGACCACGTTCTGTCATGAAACTACACAAAAACCATACAATTTTAAGGGATAATATGTGAATCATTACATTCTCCTTTTAAATCTTTCCAACCAAAGGCATATTCATTTCATAACATAATAGCCCACAGCGCTTAATCCGAAGGTAATGTGCTCCTTTGACGCTCTTCATGCATTGTAACATTAATGTTGAGAAGTCGACTACATACCACTTATTCTGCCAATTCCAGGCTGGTAAGCTCCCGCATAGCCAGCAATATGGGACCCCAGACTAAATCCAATGAGGTGCATGCTTGCAAATGTGGTGCCAGCCTCTGTGTTCAAGAACTGGGCGAACTTGGCAACAACTCGACCGACTACGCGGATGTTTTGTACCGCCCTGCCATACAGGTCTCTGGCCCCGCTGCCCCAGTCCACCAAAATCACATTCAGGTTTTCCTAGTATCAAAGAGATGCCAAAACATGTATTATAACATGGATTCCGAGCGTTCAGTTTTTAAGAGCCGTATCATAACTTGGTTTGAATCATACACGGGCACACCTATGGATGATCGCTATTATTTTGAAAGAGTTGCTGAGTTGCTGGATCTGGAGAGGTCGTTGGTTGTTTTTTTCATGAGGAAGTTTCCTCTATGTTTATTGTCAACTCTTTGATTTGTGTGCTCGCCATAGCACACGATTCCAAACACAAACACGCTTCAATCGCACACGATTTACTATGGTGAAAGGCAATACAATAATATGAAGATTTGGTTCAAACGCTGACAGACATTTCAAGGACAGTTGATTCAATTTTCATGAAAACCGGTATCAAACAATGCCAACTTAATAAAAAATAAGTTGATCAATTACTGGTCTTTTGTGATTTTTCGAAAATTATCAAACATGTACAACTTTAAAGAAAACTAGGATTGCTAACTAATGAAACCTCAATGGCTCTTTTACTGACAGCTTCAATCCTCCGGAGAGCAAAATAGTTGAACAATAACATTTAATAACAAATAATATTTACAGATTTCGACTGTGCCGCAATGATTTAAATAAGCACTTACAAACGTGCTCTAAAATCCCTGACATAAAAATAAAATATCAAAAATAAATTAAAATAAATAATTGGATTACAAATCTCTTCCTATTGAAAAATCAACAACATACACCTTTAATTTTTCGTAAATACATGTTGCCATGCGTAGGTTACCTACTTTCTGAAGGAGTTTGTCTTTGAGAGTTTTCATCCAGTTGGATCTGGAGCCCTTCTCCGAGTAACCATGAATAATAAAGACTGTTTTTCTGAATGAATTGTAGGTAGAGTACACCAGAGACGACGGATCCGTCCTGTCAATCTGTTTGAGTCAAACGGCAATGGTGAAATTGAAATTTAAGAAATCACAAAGAATCATAAACTGCATTGTAATCATTAATACAATTCAAACATGATTTGAAATAATGTTGCATGGTATATAAGAGACCTTAATGGAAGTGGGTTTGTGGTTATACCATGTCACAGATGTGATTGTGGTGGTTCTGAAAAGAACCATTAGAACTACAACGTGAGATTTATCCAAAGGAGTGTGTAGCACCATCAGCCACATAGGCACACAGGCCTAATCAATGACATCAAGAAACCTACATCAACCAGTGCCCATACTCCTGAGTAATAAAACACAATCATAGTGAAGTGTCTTGCTCAATGACTCAAGTGTCATGACCGGGATTCGAACCCATATTCCTGTTGGCCATCAAGACTTGTCCAACGTGCTAAACCGATATGCTAAGAAGCTCGTTCATAAGCAACCTCTGCCCCCTTTCTCCACACTGAACGAATGGCAAGTATTTGGTTTTATGACACTAAGCCCATGTAACCAAATGCCATATAATTGCAAAATGTTTCAATGCGTTACCTTCATGTACAGCGATGGATTCAGGCGTGTGTATAGGAAGAACTCAGTGTTGATGTAGTCTGGAGTTCTGGGTGGAAATCGGAAGAAGACATCGTATGGCGCGTCATTAGAGAAACACCCCAGGTCGTCATAGCAGATCTCTTCAGCAGAAGCTAGGTAGATGGAAAACCGAAATGGCATCAGTAATTTCTAGTTTTATTGTTTAGCACTAAACGCAATGATACATTTACCTACATATACCCAGCTCTCACAAGCATACCAAAGCATTCGGAACCCGTGGTAAAATAAAACAAATCTACAAAAATGACTCCTGTCTAAGTTTAACACGTAAATCCTTGCACACGGGAACACTAAACTTGAAAACTACATGTTTGCAAAACAGTGAAATAACTTTACAAATAACGCAAGATACAAAGAAAAACATTGAAAGTGCCGGTTACTATATTAATCATAATGTAGTTTTTTATAAAGGTCTTCGCCATGGGGTGGAAACAAATAAACAAAACAATTCTTGGCGGTATTAAAACCTCGACAAAATGATAATAAAGACAACATGAAATGTAAAATATTACCTGCGAGCCAACTCAGTGCGCAGCAGGTGAACAGCATAAAAAGTCCCATTCTGCTTTCGTGTTACTCTCTTGTTACACTCCAACAGATTTGTGAAGTTGTTGGTGAGCTATTGCTTTTTCCCTAAAAAACTTCATCCGTAGTTTTCATGTGTCCGGGAGTGTTTAAAAGTAGCTTACAAATTATCATTTTTATCAACTGCTTATCATTAACGTAAAGGTTAGCATCAATCAGGTCACCTTAAAGGGACATTGTCAATTATTTGCTTATTGGCGTTACTTATTTAAACCATAAACGGACTTGACCTTCTTGTGAAACTATTGAAGATTGATGTTCAGATTAATTTTTGTTTTGAATTTTTTATCTACTTTTATTCTAATGTCAAGGATGTTTTAATTTTTACACGCATCAACTTGTGCTGCCGTTTATTTACACAATTTTTTCACTATATAAATATTTATTTTAGATGTGCTGATTTGTTATTGTCAAGAATGTGCTGCACTCTTGTGGTTTCTTTTTGGTCATTATTGGTGCACACCTTTTTGACAAATAAGACGGAGGAAAAATATACGCGTTGACTTGTCTTCCACCAGAATGTGAATCACAGCAAAGAATTTGAATGGAGGATAATTTACATGTGATGAATATTTATGCAAATACTGGTGCAAGGCTACGTGGACGAATGCAGCGAAATTTACATGTGGTACTATTCATACCGGTTACATATAAGACTCCGGTATTATTGTTTTCTCAAACACGTTATTCATTTAAAGGCACAGTACACATTTGGTAATGACTCTGACAATTAATGGCAATTAAAACTTACTTGGTAAGAAGTACAAAAGCCTTGGGTAGTACAATGAATTTTGAGAAACTGTTAACTTTTATGGAAAATTATGGTTACGGTTATGGAAAATATATCACTTTTTATTCCCCAAAATTCGAATCTGAAAAACGTTTCTGTCAGAAATGCTTCTCAGACTGTGTATTCCTGTGGGGAATATTCTTCCTGCGTGGAAATATTCGCTCCGGTTTTTTGGTGATATCTCAAAAACGCAACCACCTTTTGAAGTGAAATTTTCACAGGCAAGTTTTATTGTATGTACCTTCATTTATATAGGATTAACACAATCAGTAGGCTCCAATTACCAAACGTATACTTTGCCTGTAACGGGAAGCTTATTGCTGGAATTGGATAGTATTATATCGGATGTTATGTAAGTGTGATAATTTGCATGCTTCCACTATAGTTAACAAAAAACCCAAACCATCTGGTAAACTTTATTATCTTTGTAAAACTATAAGCAAACTTCATGGGAGATGACTTATCAATCGTCATGCGATTGATTCCAAATTTGGTTCCTATGTCCCTTATCCTAAAATTCATTACGTCACAATAATGCGCGCACATTTTCTACACTCGCTGTCGTCACTATGTGCGGATCCGAAGCTCACCTGTATATACCCCCAAAAAACTGTTCACGTTGAAATACCACAAAGTTGGCCTTAAAAGAGCCACAATGACTCAAAATACTCGAGAAGAGCAAACTAGAAAAATATATACGCGTCCTCAGAGTCCTTAACGATAAGAATGTTTGGCTACAGACATTATTATGTAAAATACCAATTCCCCGTATTTGTATAATTGTTGGTTTTAGTATTCTAATTAATATCCCCTTTACAAAGACACACTCCTTTATAGCAGGCCCAAACTTAAAGAAACGTTACACTATACAAACCCAATGAAAAGCACACACTTTTATTTTTATGTTCACTTTTATTAAAATCTTAATTTATTTTTCTTTCCTTTTCTCACAGTATAACTGTGAATACGTAATACTGTAAATGAGATGCCATTGTAGTGTTTAACATAGTACGATTCTAAGGACTTTCAGCAATTGTTTTTTCTTCTTCTAAACTAAAGACTAACACTTCAACATTCTTGTAAACGATGACAAATATCAAGTAACAAACCACAAGGAAAACTGACAGGGTAAATTTGTGTTCAATGGGTGAACAAAAGAAAGTTTAAAGACCAGCTTGAACGAAAACAGCAACAAATTATCTTTGCTGGAATTTATTTCAAATGTTTTCAATTAATAAGAAAATTTAGTTCAAATGAGACTAAACACAATTTAACTGTGAAAATCCCAATTATTTTTAATACACTTCTCCGGTGCTTTTCATAAAGATTCGTGAAAAGCGCTGTTACGTCATCATCCATATGACGTCATTTGTAATGGGATCTCCGTTTTGTATAGCCACTTTGTTGTGACATGGAGCAATGTCCCACAAATGACGACAAAGTAATGTCATTTTGACACATGCCGTAAACGGCAGAGGTGTAGCTGGTTTTTCAAAACCTTGAGGCTGGGGCCAAATTTTTGGATCGATAATTACGGAAAATTAAGAAGAGTAAAATTATCAAAAATATAAATAAATGATAAACAAGGGTTAGTTTAAATAGTGTTGCCGTTACCGATTTTTTGCTCAAAATAGCTCTTTAACTACAGTGGGATTTGAACCTGCAGCCTCCAGATTAAGTGACGGCGCTCTACCAATTGAGCTATCAAGCCCTAATGTTGACGGGCTCCCTATTGTGACAATATCTTTGTTAGGGGTGTCGGTCGAGAGCCTTTTAACCTGTAACTGCCGTGAACATCTTACAACATTAGTGCGAACAGAGGGATTCGTCATCTTTGTCCACAACCGTTTAGGCCTACTCAAAATGTTTTGTAAATGTTCATTGTATTTCATTGTTTGTATTGAGTAATGTTTCAATATACTTGGGATGTTGGGATATTCAATAATGTTGACGTTACTAAAGTGTTGAAGTCTATTCCTATACATAACTAAACGAAGCTTTCCACAATGTAAATAAATGAATCGGTTGTCGGACGTAATGGTCCATTTCGATCACAATGGTCCATATCGATCATAATGGTCTATGTCGATCATAATGGTCCATGTTGATCATAATGTTCCGCAACACATAACACGACTAGTACAAGTGTAAAGAGGTACGTTTTGGGGGCTTTCCACTCACCTATGTATCACTGTAAGAATCCTATATATATGAGACAGTAACATGAAATATTTCAGGTAATATAACTAACATAGTACGAATAATTTGACAGAAATTAAGTCTCGACACATTGCAATTTGTAAATTCGTATCAACAAAAAATACGCGCATTTTGCAATCAATGTCTGACCCCTTTACAGTACTTATGAAGATGTAAGTTCAGTTTGTATAACTTACTACTGGACGCTACCCGGGTTAGGTCACGTGATTGAGCCCTGAAAAGATCTAAATGAACCACATGCCTTCTCATGTGAGTCGTGTTCGACAGCGGAAATGTCAAAGGTTAATAACAAAAATCAGACAGACTCCGGAATCTATGCAAATACACTAATTTTAATAACAATCAGTTGTTTAATACCATGTGACACGAGCCGACAGGAAGCTTTCTTGCCCATCGTGAACATATCATAACAAAAATCCAGCATCACACAGCTTAAAATCTTGTTATGGACATTTGTAGGCAATTTACCAATAGAGAACCGTGCCCCATGGCAGGACAACGTGGTAACATGGAACACATTGCGAATCTACTCTCAAGTTCCGTTAACCAGAGACCATGTCCCTGTTTTACGGTAAGCGTCGAACTATAATGTTTATTTCTAGAGCTTACAATATGGTGACTGTGAGCCAGTTGCCAAGTAAAAAATGCCGGCTGATGTGGACAAATCAGCCCAGTAGCCCATTTTAGGACAACGCCTGTTTAGCAGACCGCAGCTCGTGCATTTTCCGCTCTGGAATTCATCCCAGCTTGTACATTGGTAGCCAATGGGGGCACACTGCGTCTCGTCCAGACTGTCGATGTAAAGTTCAAGTACACGCATATGACTGCAGCTTGCTTTACTTGGATTCACTGTAAAGAAAAGTACATCGACAAAAAATACAATTTTCAAAATGTTCATGCAGAAGTGGACCGAAATACACATGCAAATCATTTTCCTATTTAAATAAAGGCGATTCACAATACAGGGCGCCATCAAGTGTTTATCCCCGGAGAGGCCAACCGTACATCGTGGTAAAAAGTCGACATCATTTGCGTCTACTGAGAAGTTTGAGTTCGTTGCACTCAAAAAGTCCGTAAAAACTGGCATGTTTTTTGAAAATTTAATTTTCTATTTTGGTTTTCGAATAATATTGTGAACCTCTCCAAGGCAGAATCTAGGCGACACTATATTGTGGATCTCTCTTAATTTATATTAGTATTAGTTTTAGGTGACGGTCGTAAGCAAAACTGACTGGGTGACCTCCTTCCTACATTATCCAATGTAATGTGTAATTAAAAGTACATTTTTGTTGTTGTTTAAAGATTCTGTTTATAAATAAAATATTGCCTAAAACTGCATTGGGGAAATGCTTCCCTGAGAAAGCGGTTTGTTTTTTAACAAACTAATAAGATCGACCATTATTTGAATACGTACTGATGGCGTCAGTAAGACTAGCGGGACATCCAGGTTGCTCTTTGCCGCCATTTGGGTAGAAATCCATATGCCCAACCTGAAACAAAGCCACAAGGCATTTTAACCTAAATTATTTAGCGAAGCTATTGATAATCGAAACTATTTGATTAGTTTCTTAAACAATAGAGGTTATTGAACAAGCCATGCGTTCCCTGATATTTCCAGGTCTCTGCGGAGGGTTACAGTGATTATCATTGCAGTTTCATTGGTTGAGTTACCATCAATATATCAATACCTGTCAAATAAATTAACTTAATCATGAGTGCAGAATTATCCAACACCTTACAGTTACAAAACTTGTTGTTATCATATGGTAAGAATAAAATTACAATTGCAAAACCCTACGATGGCCAGTAGACCGAAAACACATTTTAGTTAATTACTCGTTCAGTTTTTAGCAAAAAAAGGTGAAATCCTTTAGGTTATATCCTTAGACAGGCCCGATTGACATGGCCTATAACCCTTTAGACAGTATGACCTATGGACGCCGAACCCCCAGTTATAAAACACTTTTATATAGGTAGTGTACAACAAAAACCGCGGTTTCACAGTGTAAAATCATAATAAAAATAAAAAACCCATAATTTGTTTTCTTTTTGCCAAACTATCACTACAACGTCTGGAAAGGTCATTAGCTTTGAAAAAAGTATGAAATCAACATTGTAATTGAGGTATACACGTTTTCCCACCGTATTGCACGCTGCAGTAACCCATGGCACTTGTGTTTTTCTAACAGGGTATGGCATCGCAGGGTTTTAAATTGTCCGCATCATAGAAATACAGAAATTTAGTTTCCTTTGGCACATAAGAATAGAACATTCATTTTAGTTAAAGGAACATTACAGAATTGGTAATTGTAAAATATACTTTTGATCACAGATTTACATAAAACTTACACGGTCTAATGATGATGCTAGTAGAAAACATCCCTTGAAATATTACTGTCTAAAATGCCATAGTTGATGAGAAATGAACAAACTAATTCTCCGATTGGAGTTTATCGCTCAGTGAGCGTTTTATTCATTTGTTGAACCTATATGATTTCATGCAAATGTGTAATCGGTTTTTCACTATTTTCTCGTGACCCAGATGGCCGATCGATCTCAAACTTCTATACAGGTTTGTCAGTTTATGTATATGGTGGATTACATAAAGTGCTTACACTGCCAGCAACTGTTTTGTTAGCAAAAACCAATTCTGTAATGTTCCTTTAAACATAAGAACATTCTGTGACACTGACTTACAGCTTGTACAATGCCGGCACCCACAGCCTCTGCGTCAGAGTGGATGACGTCAACAAAGATGGCGTCTGTTGGATCCAGACGACATGAGGGGTCATTCAGAGAAAAGTTGGGTCCGGCTGGGTCCAGACCTATAAGCAAACAATGGGAAGAGGTTTTTATATCACATCGCTTATTTAACTCTAGTGGACTGTAAGCAAAGTGTATTACATGAGTTGTCTTAGTCTAACAGATGAACGGAAAGGAAACCCAATGTTTGTAACTAATTTTAATGGAATACACATCCTCTTATAAATACAACAACACAATATGAGGAGAAGTTCCCATAGTTCAATTCTCAAGAGAAAATACCTCCAGCTGATGTTTAGGTCGACTAATTTGCATCCAATAGAGACCAACAATGACCGTTGTTCTATTGAGATTGCGGCAATAGAAATAGCCCGATATGGACGTGCACAACCCTCCTTACAAAACATAAACCGTTTCAAGTTGTTGCCACTAATAATGTGACGATCAAATTTGATGCAATTGTCAAAGTCCGCTTAATGGTTGGTATACTACAAACCAGAGGACTTAAATTACTCATGTATTTTCCCCTTAAAGTTACACGCCTATATTTAAGGCATCATACAGCCTTTTAAAGAAGAAAATTCGTTCAAATCTTCACAATCAACTCATGAAACAAAATTTCAAATAACTGGTACTTGCGCCACGTTCATGAAAAGAAAGCTGGGACAATAGACATTATATTGTTTGTCTATGCATCATTAAATCGAGTTATTCAGTGTTAAAGTGTATTTAATAAAACAAAATAATTACTTTCGATTATTTGAATTAAAGATACTTCTTCCTACCACTGATTCTTGCGATTCCAGGCTGGAAAGCTCCCGCGTAACCAGCAATATGCGCTCCAAGACTGTGCCCAATCAGATGCATACGGTCAAATCGTGCCCCCGTCTCGGTGTTCAAGAACTGCATGGTCTTCCCAATTACGCGGCCGACTACACGGGTGTTTTGCACCGATAGACCGTATAGGTTTCTTGCTCCGTTCACCCAGTCAACCAAAAACACGTTCAAGTTTTCCTGTCATGGATAAGAAAATGGTAATGAAACTCATTAGAAAAGTGCACCACCCAATGGAGGTACAACTATTACTATAATATTACTATAGTCTTTGACTTGAGTGATCATAATAATGGTCAACAGTCTGACATCGTGAAGATCCAGTGGTGTGGACATTGTTCATGTTTTAGAATTTATATTATGACATTATACTCTGCCGTTTATGATAAAAATGTACACATTTGTTTGTATTTTTGCCAGAATCATGTACCAATTTAGGCGATCCCTCTGGTGCCGCTTCCTACGTAAACTTGGGTGTGATCCCTGGTAACACGGCATTTACAGGCTGAATGGCGTCTGACTGGCACCCCGAACAAATATTTTGACAAAATAGTGAAACTACCAACATTGGGGCTAGATAGCTCAGTTGGTAAAGCGCCGGTGTCGCGTAGGGAAATAATTATGTTGAAGGAGGTTGATTCAAAAGAGGGAGCTATCAGAAGAAATGTGTACACAGTTCGCCGCATTATGGGGGACAGAATTTCCCGGGGCAAAATTTCCGGGGACAGAATCTCCTGCCTCGGCTCGTTTATCCGTAGGTTGCAGGTTCAAGTCCCGCTGTATTTTAGTAAGTTTTTCTTTGTTCAACCCCAAATTATTTAAAATTTGCCTATAGTCAGTTTCCCTTGTGGTTTATTCCTTGAAATGATTAGATCTCCTGTAACTCAAATCTTAACCTACCAAATCCAGTAGTTTATCTTTGAGAGCCTTCATCCATTCCGATCTGGATCCTTTCTCAGTGTAACCGTGAATAATGAAAACTGTTCTTCGCAAGCTGCTGTAGGTAGAGTACTGCAGTGATGACGGATCCTTTCTGTCAATCTATACGGAAAACAATGGAAATAAGCAAATGGATTTTCCCCTTAGACTTTTGGGGCATTTTAGACGGAAAAAGTCCCCTGTGGGATTGACACTCAGCTTTACACTCAGTGAACTTCCGGATTGAATGTAAACAAGCAAACACAGTTTTAACACTTTACCTTTTGTGAAATGTTTATAAAAAGTAAGTCTAATGAAATATTCAAAACAAGACTAAATTAAAGACACTTTTCTTTACTTATTATAGTTTAACTTTACATACCACGTAAAACGGTTCCAAATTTGTTCAGGGATGTGCTTGCTTGGTTAGTGAACAATCACATATAAATTAAAACCCATTTATATTTTACCAACTTCTCAAAATAGGGGTCTTTAATACAGTAAAGTGTTTAGTTCATAAGTATACATCATAAAAGCCAACACAGACCAATAGCGATGTAGTTTTAAAAAAAAAGAATACAATTTACAAAGGTGTGCCCATTTATCATGTTCACGGCTTACCTTCATGTACAGTGACGGATTAAGTCGAGTATAAAGTAAAAATTCTGTGTTTATTTCGTCAGGAGTTTTTGGCGGGAAATTGAAGAACACATCGTATGGTGCGTCGTTTGAAAAGCACCCAACATCGTCGTAGCAAACCTCCTCAGCAGCCACTGTTGGATAGAGGAAATCAACTCTTAAGAACTCTTTTAAAAAGAACTAAAGCAACAACTTCATTTCACGTAAATACTTGACATTATGTGTCCAGGGTCAAAACATTTTGTTTTTATACTATACTCAAATTGAGGGAAAACATAGCACGCACTTTCCGAATCAAACACTAAGCGTTAATAAGACAGGCCCTTTAGATTTGTACTAATCGGGAAATGGTTAGTTTTAATATGAAAACTCATCGACTATATATTTTATACCAGCACTAAACCCCACGAGAAAAAGTCAACAACATAACTTGAAGAAACTCAAAATCACATTTGCGTACTTCAAATTGCTGCAATCGAAATAAACCCGATATGAATGCGCCAAAATCACTGACAAAGCATAAAACAATTTCCATTATTTTCTCGAAAACGTATGATGTGAAGAAATTACCACAGGTTTGTTTTACAAAGTGTTATTGACTACTAGTTGGAGGGAATTAACTCTTCCGAAAACCAAATGAACTTTCTCTTTAATCAACATGAATACAACAGCTGAAATACCTACCTGATTGCAAGCTCAAAAAGCACAAACTCAGAAAGATAAGAAGATTCATTGCGTCAAAGGGTAGCCGCGCATCAATTCAGTAGAGATACAAACTTGTTCACTCTGGTGATAATGTTTATTGTCAAAGACCCAAGAGCTGCGTTTTATACCTTTCCACTTATCCGGTTGTAATGTGTATCAATTCCAGTTATCACTCCCAAGTTTACTTTTTGAATGCTGTAGTTATTGAATTTTGTAATTACTCGAACTATATATAGAACAAAGCCCTTGATTTAAGATTGGTATATCACATAGTATATATTATATAAATCCTGTACCAGAAATAACTAAATCTCTTTGATAAAACTTTGCTATCATTGATAATATTTTAAACAAACTTTGAGGCGAATCACCTGATATTTGCTATATCAAGGCCTATGGTGAGACTGGAATGTTTATGTGCACAATCTTCACGGTCTTTTATGTCGATTGTAAAAAACAACAACAGTGATTATAGTGGGGTCTGCAACATTTCCTCTCTTTTGACAGTCTGTGGGGACATTTTGTCCTCCATTCGGCGAATTGTGTAGAAATTTCCTTTGATATCGCCCTATTTTGAATCAACTTCCTTCAGCTCATCTTAATTCACAGTACATGGACACACACAATGGGGGAAAAATGCCATTATGACACCGGCTCCACTACAATCCAAAAACTATTAACAATATAAACAAACTACAATTCATAAATGCAAATTTATTGATTCATTTTTAGTTGATTGATTTACATTGATATTCAATTCTGTCCGTAGAGTGATACAACAGATTAGCAATAGTGCTCCAATGTTTTGAAAGATTTCATGCAGAAAATTATACCAACATGAGAAGAAGTTCGTAACAATTTTTGTGTGGTAGACAGCATATTAAAAACAACTCCATAAATGTGACACCAAGAACAATTTTATTTCGCACTTGTAGATGATGACAACATTGATAACACTATCAAATGAATAATGTCTCGGGATGATATCATAATTTGTAAATTAACTCTTAATGCAACACACATTTTATGAAATTTAATTTGTTTTTCGCAAAGAAGCACATTCCAATCACATTGCTACATCATTTTCTGCTTATACCAGAAATTAGTTTGACGTTTCTATAACAATTCTTTATTTCCTTTAACTAGAAAAGGGACTTTAAATGTTATCCAACAAATGCCACAATATTACGATCAAGGCTCTGGAAGTTAACCATTACAACGAGCTCATGTCTTAAGATATAAAGCTTAAATATACTTTACATCATGAAGGGACTGAGCATGTTAAAGTTATGATGTCAACTCCCCGAAATAATCATCTCAAGATGATGACATCTTGAAAGTAATTTTACAGAATGTATTTAATCGTGGGAAGTCAACATCCTACTTTAGGATGTTTTCATTCTGGGATAGTTTGTCTGAAAAAGTCAACACTGTGGTGGTTATTTGTCGTCATCCCGAGATAATTATCACATGGCTGGCTGTCTTTTTCACAGTGCCGTACTTTTTGTTGTGGGTTTATTTAGAAACTCGAAATACATTAATTATGTGCAAGCCCTTATTTGAAGAGTTTCATACGAGTATCCATTTTGGCTCTATGGTAACTTAAAGCTTTCCCATTGGTCAATGAGCTGATACAGTTTGACGTAGGCCTACACCTTTGTTGTTTTTGTCAGTTATTTTTTTATAGAGGGCAGCAGACACAGATATAAGATCAAGCACACCATTTTCGTAGTTGTATTTCTCTGAGTCTAAACTTGACAAAACGGTGACTCTGAGCCAGTTGTCAGGTAGAAGGTCCCGGATGCTGAAGATGAATCTGCCCAGTAGCCCATTGTGGGACAGCCAAACCAACTGCAACCAGTGCATTGACCTTTCACAAACTTATCCCAGCTGCTACACGGGTAGCCGATAAGGGCGCACTGCGACTCGTCCAGGCTGTCAATGTAGAGGTCGAGAACACGGACGTGACTGCAGCTAACTTCGAATGGGTCCACTGTTAATGAGAACATAAGGGGAAACTTTACATCATTATTGTTTCAACTGGATTTAGAAAGCACCGAGTACACAATGAGGTGTAGGGTAAAATAAAAAACATCTAAGCAGTAATGGTTTGATACATACTGATGACTTCATCAATATTGGCAGGACACGCTGGTTGCTCTTTGCCGCCATTTGGGTAGAAATCCATATGCCCAACCTAAAGAACAAGCACAAATCAAAAGAATGTGAAATTTGCATATTGTAGGCATAAGTCAAGTTTGATTTAGCTTATTTTCCCCCTGCATTTCACCTCCATGGTCCCTGGTTAAAAGACCAGACCAGCGAAACGGATGTGGGTCAAAAATATTTTGAATCAATACCTAATAACGTTGGTTTCCCCATTAGGGAATTTCCTAAATGACCTCAAACTTAAAATGTCTTCGTCGTCTTCTGTACAAAGGTATCTCAAGCCTGTTGGTTGCAGCGTCTATTATTATTTGTTGAGTTCCAGAAAGAGTTTCATTTGTTTCCAAAAAAATAATAAGTTTAGCGGCCCCAGATGGTCAAACATTATCAAGGTATATAAGAACAGCAGACTGTATCATTGACTTACAACTTGTACAATGCCGGCACCCACAGCCTCTGCATCAGAGTGGATGACGTCAACAAAGATGGCGTCTGTTGGATCCAGACGACATGAGGGGTCGTTCAGAGAAAAGTTGGGTCCAGCTGGGTCCAAACCTGTTTTAAATAAATCACAAAGTATGTGACGTATTGTAATAAGATGTAGTTTTAAGTTTCGCCATACTTTCACATCGTCATCTAACAATGCCACTTAAAAAAGAAGTGCTTAGAAAATTCAGTCCTTCAAAAATCCTATTCATAATGGCAAAACAAGTTTTTCAAATTGTACATTACATCCTACCACTAATTCGTGCAATTCCAGGCTGGAAGGCTCCCGCGTAACCAGCAATATGCGCTCCAAGACTGTGCCCAATCAGATGCATACGGTCAAATTGTGCCCCCGTCTCGGTGCTCAAGAACTGCATGGTCTTCCCAATTACGCGGCCGACTACACGGGTGTTTTGAACCGATAGACCGTATAGGTCTCTTGCTCCGTTCACCCAGTCAACCAAAAACACGTTCAAGTTTTCCTGTAAAATAGAGAAATGCTCAAGTATGTACAACTGCAGTTATCAAGTATCTCCGTTAGAAAAAACAAAAAACAAAAACATATTCGAAATGCATACTTCCCCCATTACAACATACAAAGATTAAAACCCACCAAATCCAACAGTCTATCTTTGAGAGTCTTCATCCATTCCGATCTGGATCCCCTTTCAGTGTAGCCATGAACAATGAAAACTGTTTTCCTTGAACCACTAAAGGTCGAGGACTGCAACGACGACGGGTTTTTTCTGTCAATCTGTTGAAAGGAAACAAAATCAACTCAGGAAAATAACTAAAGCTAATAATTTACATGAAAACTGACGTCAATTTTGACCACTAGAATTGACGTCGATGTTAATCCCACTTAATTGGGCAAAGACGCAAAAGATAAATATATAAATTGATGCCACTCTTTGCGGCCCTGACAAAGACGCACAATGAATTGTCAAAATTTGCGACTTATTGACGTAAATTTCCGCGATTAGTGAAAAGTCGCAAAGTAAAGCATAAAAACTGAGTCAGCATTTGAGACAATTGAATTACTTCGGACAAAGTTGCAAATTAGTATGAAAATTGATATCAATACTTGCGACTAGGACTGCCCATGTTATCCTTACGGCTTACCTTCATGTACAGTGACGGATTAAGTCGAGTATAAAGTAAAAATTCTGTGTTTATTTCGTCAGGAGTTTTTGGCGGGAAATTAAAGAACACATCGTATGGTGCGTCGTTTGAAAAGCACCCAACATCGTCGTAGCAAACCTCCTCAGCAGCCACTGTTGGATAGAGGAAAACAACGTTAAGAACTGATTTAAACAGAACTGATTTAGAAAGACCTGACTTTTATTTTCAGCAATCAGTGTAATATGACCGATAGCTGTTTGAAATCGTCTGCCAAAATCAACGTTTTTTGTTATTCTTGCGGCAATATTTTCTACATCGCTTCTTGGAAGCAGAAGATAAACGTACACTTTCAACTATAAGCTAGTGAGCATGCAATGATAACGAAGAAGAAAGAAACAAAATACCAAGACCACAGATCGACAAGCAAGGGAATTGCATAAAGTATACACCTAGCTTGCAGACAGATCGTGTTCAAGTGAACGCTTAAGCAACCAAGCAGTTGGAGGAGAGGAAATCAAACGTTAAGGCGAGCACGCAGACAAGCAGGCAAGCGAAGCAGGTTGCATGGAACCAACCAAGCTATACAGGTTTCCTATAAAAAATTAATCATTTTTTTGAACACTTGTTAACCTGCATGCAAGCACAGAAGACAAGTCCCCAGAAGTAGATACAACATCATCTTGTCACAGGATCAAAACACGATACAAAACTTTGTTGAATACAACTTCAAAGGACATCCGTTTAATTCGTGACAGTCTGTTATTTATACCACCTCACGGCTCTGACCATCCATTTTATCTGCGTTTGTTTTTCGGATAACAGAGACTTATGCTTTAAATATTAGTTTGCCTTGGACTTATGAGGTAAACACTCAAAGGATGAGCTATTCAAAAAAATTAAGCTGCTTGGAATTGTTTTTAAAACATCAAAGATTTGTACATTAAACTAGGAGTCAGTATGCACTAAATGGTGCAGACGTATTTATAAAAAAATAAATGTGACGGTTTTATTGAATGCCCATCTGTCGGTCTGACTAGACAGTTACAGAAACCAAACACCTTCATAATTTGTATGCATTTACGACAGAAATATTACGACAGATAATGAAAACCGACGCAATTTAAGAAAAACACTGAATTGGTAATTATCAGGAAAAATCTATATTGTCAGTTTGAAAGCTGACTGATTGCCAAGTTTATACTAAAACCAATCTTCAAGAGAAATGCTTTCGCCTGGATTTTAAAATAATTTCAAAGTGGAGGAGATAGCATTTGTAGGCCACACTGACAAGTCACCATGCTTATTTTAATTGCTGCAAACGAAATAAGCCTGATATGAACGTGCAACAAATTCCTCCCTAACAAAAACAAACAAAACACAAACGGTTTTATTGATATCCTTCAGATGTGGCCATCAAATTGGATCAACTTTTGTTTGTCTGGCTTATTTGTTGGAAATTAGGGGATGGAAATTAATTGTTAACCCTCCCCATGACGTACTTTTGTTTGAATATTTTTAGATTATGATGCATAGTTGGAAAACAAACCATAGAGCAAAGACAAACGAATGATTTTCTATTTGCTAGCTTTCTTTTAAATTAAAGATGTAAAACATGTTTGGTTTTTATGAGTGTGCGTTTCTCCAATCTTCAATGAACACATTATGGCTTGTCGTGGCCGAGCGGTCTATAGTGCACCTTCCCTCAAGATCTTGTGTTTCTGATAATCGTTGCGTGGGTTCGAGTCCCGATCTTGACACTTGTGTCCTTAGGAAGACACCTCACCAATTTTTACTTCGTCCTGCAGATGAGACGTTAAGCCGTAGGTCCCGTACATTGTTTAATACAATGTAAAGAGAAGGGGTTTACTCCGGTGTTTCTGGCATGCTCTGGCAGATAATAAGCACCACCTCACCTCGGGTAATTGCAGGGGTTTACTCCGGTATTTCTGGCATAGTCTGGCAGCAATATGTTGTATCCTTTCAAGGTGTCGCATTCTGGTTGCTTCGTCTCATAAAACGATCTCCACCTGATTTGATTACTTGATGCCAGGTGTGTTATTTATTACAGACAATGTACACTAAGATCATTATTATATCCAACCTGTATAAACCGAGGTTCACATTAGTAGTGTGTGTTTGTATGTGTTTTTTCGCGATAAGAAAAAAATTAAGTTGATGGCAATTTTTAGCATGATGAAATATTTCACTGATCATAATGATTTTTTCAAAACATCAGATTTGAATTAAACAAACAATGCACTTTTACGTTAAATGTCATGTTTTGACTAAAATGCATAATTTCAAAATCCATCCCTGCACGGTCTAACTCCTTAAACTCCCAAAAAAGACTAATTTGAGTATTATCTTCAAACGAAATTTTACAGAAATTATGTTTAATAACGAATAACATTAAAACACTGACACTTTTGTGAATAGGCCACGTTCAATGTGCAACTTTATTATGTACAGTGTTTGTTTGTGGCTGATGTTGGCAACTTGTATATTTGTAGTGTATAGCTATTCTCATAATATGCCTATCTCAAATGAATATTCATGACTTCCTCGACTGCAGTAAAATACCTATCAAAAATTTAAATACATTTGCCTCAACTGTAAAAGAAATCGGACTATGCATCTTAAAGGCCCTGTACACTATTGGTAAGATCTAAAAACACAAATGTTCACAGATTCACACATAACTTACATGATTTAAAGTAAGTAATGGTAGAAAGGATTCCTTGAAATGTTTCTGCCTAAAATGCTATCGTTTCAGAGAAATGAGTAAAACAATAGTTTTTATCACGCGTGGTAAAAACTTGACGTTTGAAAAAACATAAAACACATAAGGTCTCTTTTTACTATTTTCTCGTGACCTCGATGACCAATTGAGCTCAAACTTTCACAGGTTTGTTTGTTCATGCATGTGTTGAACCACACAAAATGTGGACACTGATTTTGAGCTGTTACCAAAAGAACACAATACCTTTAAACAATTTATAATTCAAAGCATTGTACATGTGTCTTCAATTTTAATGATGATAACATTAACAGCTAAGAACAAGCATGATGCGTTATCACCACCTGATCGTTTATCTAAATCCTTAAGTAAAGATATATCATAGTTATCATTATTCATGCTTATAGGCCTATACCACTGGAAACAAAGACAGAAACAGACCTTAAATTCACACGCTGGATTTATCAGAGCGACAAACGAGTCCAAAAGTATTTATTTGCATTCAACATTCCTGGTAATTTTGATTATACTTGTTGGTATCATTAGAACTTACCAGAAAAGGATTGCGTTGCGTTAGTTCAGATCCTAAGATAATAATTCTTTATTAACGAAGTCTTATAGAACATTGTCGCCTTGCTGTGATGAATATCTCGAGATGTCGGCAAGATGTCAACTTTTGATATCTTTGGATAATGACATCGCTTGAGAAGTCTCAAAGGGATTTGACATTCAAAAATTTCAAGTAGAGTACATGATTATTATGCCAGTGATCAAACTACGATTGTTTTTTGTTTTCGATATGCGGCCTCTTGCAACAACGTCACACGCGGCTCTGTCGGTCAAGCTCGCCATTTTGGGAGTCAAATTGCACGTAAAATTATAGTGAGCGTGTGAACGTGGCCTCGCCTGAAATGTGCATTACACGGGAACATTGACATGCACAAACGCCGCAATTAAGATTGTTATGATGGTTAGGTCAGATGATTTGGTTTAAAAGGCTTATGAAAATCACAAATAATATTGAAAGAACTTGATTATTATGTACACGCACTTTGAAAAGTCACATTAACACTCTTACTATAGTTGTTTGATCAACAAGAGACAGTACGAAGTATACTTATCGACTGCTTTGCACAGAAAATGAATGAGAAAATGAAAATGTATAATTTTGTATGCTTCAATAATCAATAACCGACGACTAGCAGACATTTTACGTAAAGATTGTCGGGCATTGTGTCAAAATAAAAAAATGTGTGTTTTATTATTCTTGTTTCAGATTAAGCATTTGATGAAGAATCATTTGCCTTGCTGACTGATGAGACAGAGGAGAGATTTGCTAAAACATTGAGCAGGTTTCAAGATGACTTTGTCTGTGACTTATTTTATAGCATTATGATGCATGCTTTAAAGGGCAAGGATATTTTCAGAATCTGTAATTTCATGACATATAGGGCAACGTAAAAAGCATTGTTTGTTTTTTTCCAGACCGGGAAAAAGGGCCGGTTTTTGTTACGTCAAGCAAGCTAGTCGAAACGTCGAGACCAAAAAGAACTCACTCCGCGGTAGTGCAGTTAATTACGAGAAGTCCCCCCGATCCACAAAGCTAAAGTAGTAGTCCAGGCCGATTTCCTACCTCCCGCCCAGGTAGTAGTTAATAAGCAGGACAGTTCTTTTCAGAACTGAAAAGTCTCCCGAATTCCGAAAATCTACTCCGCGGTAGTAGAACAAATAGCAAGACAAGTTCTCTAAAGAACTGCCGCACCATTGATATTCCGATTGTGGATTTTGTGTGCAGTAGGCCCTACTGAACAGATGCAGATGTTTTGCAACATTTAAAGCCTGGTTCATACTTCAAGCATGGAGCTCCCCTTCAAGCGAATTCGAATGCGAAGCGAATTTTGCCGTCACAGCTCTGTTTTCGCTGCGAATGTTTCCCAGGGGTTGATGTTCGCTCGTCCCCAGCGCCTTGCCTTAAAACCAATGATAAAGACACAACGTCTACAGAGGGCGCTCTCATACTGAACATTTTTTTAGAGAAAAACCAAGGCTGTGCTGCGTCAGTTGTTATGGCAGCAGTTTTATCCATCCTTCCTCGAAATCGTCTTTGTTCTGATGTTCCGATAGCTTTCTGTGTTTTACAAGGGTGTAAGTCATATACTAGGTTCTAGAAAAATTACAAATGTTTTTGTTCAACTGAAATTGCTCCAAGAAATAGGCCTACCTCGGTCTCCAGTCATGCCAGTCGGACGTGACAGATTATTGTCAATCGTAATAGTAATACCACAATTGGTTAAGGTGTACGAACAGGTGTTAAAATACCATAATACTTTTGGTCTTTTTACAGCTGTTCCTGGACCTTAACCAGTTGTAATATGTAAAAATGCGGATTTTATAACGTGGTTTGTAGTACAGTAGTAGTACTAGTGACTAGTAGGACTACTACAGTACTAGTAGAAGTAGTGTATGCCAACTTGAGGCAAACAGTAATTAAAATTGGCCAATGACTATGAAATAGACATTATTTACAGGTTTTTAATTTATAATAAAGTGCTGAGTTCGTACCACATGACACCGCACACGGTGGCAAAATGTTTGTACTCGTCTCGTCTTCAAAAAATAATTTTCATGAAATGGACAGGTATATCACTACTAGTAAAGGCTTGACTACCGTAGACAAGCCCAATAAATAGTGCCAATACGCTGGACTAGTAGTAGAAGCGGAAGGAGCCAGGGTACACCCCAAATACTGTGCCAATACTGTATTGGCACTTTTGGGGGCTAAGGCTTGAAACGCTTGACTTAGTCTAAAATGCTCAGAATAGCCTAGGTCTAGGTTAATAAGTCAGTAAATATTAGTTGCAACTATTGTAACTCTGGGCCTTAAACCTCTCAACAGTCATAAAACCTAGAGCTAGAGGAGCAATTCAAAGGACACCATTGGCATTTGTGCAGTACCTTACAAATAAGTAAACAGACTTTAAAGTGTACTTAAGCAAGCAGCTTTTCTCTGAATACAGCTACATTTCTTTGATCTTGATTTACATTAATAATGTATAATATTTTTCATACTCAGAGTTTGAAGCGAAAGAGGCTGAGCATCTTTCATAATGGACCCAATGTACATGGCTTGCAGCTTGTTCCGGAGGAGGAAGTTTGATGACTGTGTTAATATATGCACACAACTTCTAGAGAAGAACCCTTATGATCAAGTAAGTGTGGATTTTACAGTGTCAAAACTGAGCAGGTTTTGTACAATGGTTTTTGCACAAGAAGACAATTTTGATTTGTTGATTATTTCAGGCAGCATGGTCGCTTAAGACGAGGGCGCTAACTGAGCAGGTTTATGTGGATGAGATTGATGTTGATGAAGAAGGCATTGCTGAGATGCTGATGGATGATAATACCATTGCTCAAATCACACGTAAGAAGTCGAATTATCCTTGATGATCAGAATAAATAAAATAGACGTATATTATTTATTAGACATCCAAACAGCACAATAAGAGCCCAAAACAGGATGAATAGGAAAAAAGAAGAAATGTTCAGCTTTAGATGTGAGAGAAGAACCACAAGGGGGAAGCCCCATGCACTCGTACAGAGACTGAAAACCCAATCCACATGCAGGGCTCCGGTCTGAGGTGGGATTTGAACCGGGGTCCACAGAGGTGAAAGGCAGGGAAAGAAACCTCTTAGCCAACCTGATCCTCATTTAAGCAATCCTATCGGTAACAAAGTGTTCACAAGATTATTTTTGCTGGGTCTTAAACAGCTAATAAAGTCGAGGCTTGATCATGCTTGATAAGCAATGAATGTGTCATTACCTGTGGCTACATTTGTTCGTCACAACGGGTACTCAGTAGAATGATAGAAGTATGCATTTGCGTTGGAACATTGTGAACGAAATATACATTATATGCACAACCGTAGAGCAATGGCACAATAACACCCCTTGCAAAAGAGGCCTGTGATGCAGGAATTAACAATGACTAAACAGGCAAAGCAAAGTTTCACAAATTCTCCTAAAGTTAACACGATGAGTGAATGAGATTAAAAGAGTCGTATCCGAAGGACAAAGCAATTACGGTCAAGTGTCAAGACCGGGACTTAAACCCACACTCTGCTAATCAGAAACACCAGAGCTTGAGTGCGGTGCGCTTGACCACTCAGCCATAACATGCCACATTAAAATACCATTGATAAATAAAACAAATAAGGCATACATTTACAGTCATTATATTTTATTAGAATTATTCATGTTTTAACTTTCCAATGTGGCTTTCAACTTGCCTACAAAGACTTATAAATGTCAGAAAAGCAATTAAACTTTCATGCTCAGTTTTCTTGAAACCAAATTTTGCATATTAATTGCTCATGAACTATTTGCCCTGCATACATTTGTTATGTCCTTTTTACCAGATACAAATTGATTTACTGTGTATTCATTATTGTGTTTTAGTTACATTGTTGTATTCAACTACACTTCTTGATACAAGTATTTGATTCTTATTATCTTGTTTAAGAACTCTAAAGCCATGGTTGGTATATACATGTACTTGTACATTTAGTAGAAACACCAATGGTTTTTTTAAAGTGATTTTTCAACATCGTTATTCTAAAGATTTTGGCCACTCTATCCAAAATTGTTTAAATAGGGCCTGGGACATCCTTAAAGAAACCAGGTACAGGCCAGGGTGCCCCTAGTGCAGCTGTACGCCCAATGTCCCAGTCTGGGCGACCACTCAGCGGGTTTGTCCGACCAGGCACCCAGTCAGGGCGACCTGGGACAATGGAGCAGGCCATCCGCACACCCAGGACAGCGCATACTGCCCGACCTGTTACAAGCGCTTCGGGCAGATTTGTGAGGCTGGGAACGGTAAGTTTGGATTTAGTTTGAATTTGTCCAGCTTGGTACAAAGTGACCTTATACGATTGGAAAAGACCAATGATGTGGTGTCAAGTTCATTTTATCTAAGTCCAAGTTGGTATATATACTCAGAAAGTAAATACTGTTGTCCCTTTTGTACACACTTTTACTGGCAGTACACATTATACAGTGTCATATCAATCAGTTGATGTTTTACTTGGTAATAATTGTTTGACATTATTATTATATAAAGAGCCTATTGGTGGAAGTTTAGAAATGCCGTTATGCAAAACTTTCCTAGATATGTTAACAATAATCATTCTATTTTATTCTCTGTAAAATACAGGCTTCAATGTTGTCAACACCTGATGGTCCCTTCATCAACTTAGCAAGGCTGAACTTCAGCAAGTATGCAGCTCGACCTAACCTAGCTAAGGTTAGAACATAACAATTGAAGAACAAACAATTCCAAATGTTTCCTATCTATTGTTAGTGTTATTATATATTTCCCGTAGTCTTAATCATTGTAGCTTGTAAGCCTGAGGAAACCTGTAAACAATGGTGCTTGCTGTGTAAACCAGAAACAGCGGGGTTAACCCCTACTCTTCCATGATGAGTGTTCTATAGGTTCTTTAACGTGCACTACCAATCCCAGTACATGGGACCTACAGCTTAATGTCCCATCAGAAGGACAAAGCAATGATGATAAAAAAGATCTTGCTCAAGGACACGAGTGCCATGACGGGAACTTGAACACACACTGATCAGAAACACCAGAGCTTGAGTCCAGTGCACTTAACCTCTCGGCCACGACACGCCATTTGTGTGTATAGGTCTTAAACAGCTCCGAGTAAAAAAAATTTTTTTTAAAGAAATTGCAAGAAGTCAGTCCTTTTGTCTCGTTCCCCTTTTATATTCACATTATTGTTACTTAGGTTTTTACTGTCACTTCGATGTATGATAAGCACTGTGTATTCTGCGCTTTCTGAGACCAAATTATTATCCATGGGCTACTCGGGTGAGATTGGAACCCACAACCCCTGCATTCTAGAACAGTCTGAACCTATGGACCACCGAGTATGCCCAATGACAAGAGACCAGTTTGAATCTTGTAATTAGTTGTGGGTATAATAATAATAATGGTACTAATAACATTTAAATACTGGCTTTTCTGAGCACATCAACCTTGAATTACAAAGAGATGAGTCTTTAATAGAGATTTGAATGAGTCAGTAGAGGTAGCTTGACAGATATTGAGAGGGAGATTGTTCCATAGTGATGGTGCAGCTGAGGTGAAAGCTCATTGACCATAGCCAGTGTAGATATGTGGACCATTTGCAAGCTGACATTGTGAGCTGTAAGACGACCGCAAATTAAAGGAATGCATTAAAACTTTTGAAGAAATTAGATTCTGAAGATATGTAGGTGCATGGTCATTAACTGCTAGGTGAGTGAGCAGAAGAATCTTGTATTTGAGTAGTTGAATAACTACAGATCAGTGTAAATACTCAAGTTTTATTAACGGTACCAAAGCGCCTCAAACTTTTGAATTTTAGAACCTCTCTTTCGGGAACATCAGTGTAAATCCCAATACTCTTTATCCCCGATGCAATTAGCATCATATTGATGCAATTATAGCATCATATGATGCAATTATAGCATCATATGATGCAATTATGCATATTTGATGCAATTATGCATCATATTGATGCAATTATAGCATCATATTGATGCAATTAAGCACTATGATGCAATTAAGATCATATGATGTTCCCGAAGAGAGGTTCTAAAATTCCAAAGTTTGAGGTGCTTTGGTACCGTTAATAAAACTTGAGTACTAGTAAGTTCTGTTTCTCCTTTACCCAAGTCTTATATGAAATTGTCCATTTGTAATGCAGCCGCTGTTTGAGTACATTTTCCACCATGAGAATGACGTACGTAATGCACTGGAACTAGCTGCTCTAGCCACGGAGGCGTGTGGCTTCAAGGACTGGTGGTGGAAAGTCCAGCTGGGAAAATGTTATTACAGGTTAGGGCTTGGAACATCTGCCAAAAGTCGGCTGAAATGTTGAAGTCTAGGACTTCAACTTTGGCCCACCTTTGGTTTTTTATAAAATCAATAAGTAAAATTAAAATTTATTTTTCAACAATATAAACGTGAGTACTACTTTTGCTGCTAATGTATACTTACCATGCATAATGATAGGACATAATCGAAAAACAATTACAGAACCAAACACCTAATTTAGCAGTTGCCATTTTATTAAGCATAACATTATCAAGACAGAGTACTGGATTGGTAATTATCAAAAACACTAATTTGATTAGTTTCAATCTGAAAGCTTCCTGATTGAATAGTTCATAGTAGTACCAATTCTCCAGAGAAACGTTTCCCTGTGAAATACTGTCTTTAAGGCCAGGGTGTGCACAACATTGGTAAGAATTGACAATTTTAATGTTCACAGATTTGCTTATAACTTGTTAAAAAGATGGTCATGGTGGAAAACTTCCCTGAATTTTTGTTGTCTGAAATGCTATAGTTTTGTGAAATAACTTTTTTAGATCTCACAAGTCCGAATTTTGAAAAAAACAGTGAAAACAGTAATGTTTCTTTTAACTATTTTCTTATGAATCTGATGACCAATTTAGCTTTACTTCACCAACTTTACTTCACGTATATGTTGGGTCACATAAAGTGCAGATTCTGGTCTTTGGCCATTACCATTTTGTACGTTGGCACCAAGCTTTGTGTTGAAAAATTAATGTCAGAACATTCAATATCATCCAACTGGTTTTGAATGATAGATTAACTATACCAGCCTGCAATATGTTATCGTGGATCTAAGCAGTACACAGTTTTGCGTACAGGTGTTCTACACAACCCGTGCAGTTGAACGGTTATGACTGGTCGGTCACCTTTCTTGAATGTTACTAATAGTAGGAGTGTAACAGACATCTTTTCTTGACCACAGGCTTGGGTTATACCGCGATGCAGAGCGCCAGTTTAAGTCAGCGTTGAAGCAGCAAGAGATGGTGGATACCTATCTATATCTATGTAAGGTTTATGTACGACTAGATCAGCCCCTCGCTGCTATTGACATTTATAAACAGGGACTGGAGAAGTTTCCAGGAGAAACCACCCTACTGACTGGTATAGCCAGGATATATGAGGTATGTATGGGATCTTAAAGCAGGGGCCTGCAAACTTTTTAAGCCAGCGACCCAACAAACAATTCATCCGCCGCTCGCCAGCTGATTGTCATAAAAACAGGCTTATCTTTAACTAAGAGAGGTTTGCGGTAACACCATGTTAAAATCTCTTTAAGCAGTATCCAGCAACAGAGTCCAGCATTCTCCTGAAGACGATCAGAGCATACTGATCGAAACGTTGAGTCGTTAACAACCGGTTCTTTTCAGAACCAACAGTTACTCAAAAGAGATTTTAACCTGGTGTTACCGCAAACCTCTCTTAGTTATACTCCCACCATGCAAAGCTTCAAATCCTACTTCTTTAACAGAAGTAAATTACCTATTGAAGTAGTTTGTTTTTTGTTGTATATGTTTATGAGTAACTGCATTGATCTGATAGTAAAAGCGAAGGAAAAATAGCCTATTTATGATGATAGATTGATTAAGATCTATGGACTAATCCATGTGCGCCAGTCCGGCAGCGCCACCATTCTCAACCTCTCGCAGTTTTCTCTTCATATTGTGTTACTATACCAGCTACTTATTTGGTTTGTTAGCGTCTCGTCCTCGTTCCTGACCTCTTTTGAAGAAGCCAGCTTCAACCTGAGTGCTAAATTTTTACATTTTAGTGCTTTTGCTAACAAAGTTTGGCAGCCCACCTGAATTTTATCACATTTTTTTGTAATACGTCGATCTCGTGACCTAGAATGTTAAGCTTACAAGGGAATGGTAAAGGGCAATATATGTTGATGTAACTATTTACAGGAATAAATCCTGGGGGCTGGAAAATTGCCTTATAGGATAAACTCCCCAGATTTTCACATCAGTGGTAACAACAATTGACATACAAAGACACGCCACCAACACGCTTGAGTACCACACAAAGGAAGTAATACTCCAATCTCCTTAAAGCCAATGCTTTTAAGCCTCTCTTAACAACACTATTTTCTGTCATTCAAAATCAATGCCATTAGTTTGTTACACAAGCACACTGGTGGGCACTTTGATTTCGCAATCCTAACAAGCTGCAAATTTCAAATTTTACCCCCATCCCAGTTTTCGACAGATTTACACCTTTGTGAGTCTCCAACAAGCTTGTACTATAAGTGCAATAAAAGCAAATGAAATACTAATTTGAAGAGTTTTTTTGATAAACCCTTGTGTCTTATTGACATGATATGTTATGGTTTGATTCACCTACATGTATCTCTAATGGGATAACTTCTCTTGCCTTGATAGTAAAGGTTGATAAGACTAGGTTAAAACACAAATACACTATTTCAGTTTTTTTTTATTTTAATTTTTTTTATGGGAAGTTTCCAATCACAAGTTCGTAAAAACAAATTTAAATGGTGGAAATATTTTTTGATGGGAGTATTGGGGCTTGTCTTTATTACCCATCAGGGATTGAATGATATGACCAATGCAGTCAAGTTCTACAAGCAAGTCTTACATAATGACAACACCCATGTGGAAGCAATAGCCTGTATAGCTAACTATCACTTCTACACTGACCAACCAGAGATTGCACTTCGCTACTACAGGTAAAAACCTTACAACTGTTTAGTCTTCCACCTGAAAGAGAATACATTCTGAATTAAGGGCACTGGACACTATTGGTAATTACTCAAAATAATTGTTAGCATAAAAACTTACTTGGTAACGAGCAATGGAGAGCTGTTGATAGTATAAAACATTGTGAGAAACGGCTCCCTCTGAAGTAACGCAGTTTTTGAGAAAGAAGTAATTTCTCAGTGAAATATTTGAATTGATTTTGAGACCTCACGCATGAGGTCTCGAAATCAAGCATCTGAAAGCACACAACTTCGTGTGACAAGGTTTTTTTTCTTCCATTATTATCTTGCAACTTATCATGACCAATTGAGTTCAAATTTTCACAGGTTTGTTATTTTGTGCATATGTTGAGATACACCAAGTGAGAAGACTGGTCTTTGACAATTACCAAAGGTGTCCAGTGTCTTTAAGGCAAGAATTTGCATATTCAGTTACTGTACCTGCTGCTGTACACTCTGAGTGGGGTGCGTTCTGTCCACGCCAACAGATAGCAAATGAGTACGCAAACTTTCACACTCAGTGGAATCGATTATGTGAGTGCAAACCTCACACAACCAATGTTAATATGGTCGACCACAGACATGACAGTGTCATAAACTTTCATAAATCCTATATTTTATTCCTATATGATAAAAAAATTAGCTTTACCCCAACTACAGCATAATACCCACCATATTTTTTTATTTTTTGTGTGACAATAAATCGATATTGTCTGCTTACCTTTCTGCAATCTTGAAAATTATTTATTTCTAAAGCACCTGTAAACAACTCACAAATCTGTTCTCTGATGTTGTTCCACCAGCAAATGTTTAAAAGCATTGGCAAACTCACCCCTGGCCAAACTTTTAAAGTAAGATTTGAAGCATTGCATTTTGTGGAAGATATGAGGGAATCAGGCTTTTGAAAACCATGTTATAAATTCTTCTTGGAAGAAATTAAGGTTGTGAAAAGAACCAGAGGTGATGTAAGTCTTGATGTTTTAAACAGTGTGCTATGCTTAAGTACTTTTGGGTGGATCCATGTTATTGAGCTATGTTTTGAGAAGCTACTAATCTTGGTGTTTTGTTAATTCTTGCATTGTCCTTTTAATCTTAGGCGTCTTCTCCAAATGGGAGTGTACAACGCAGAGCTGTTTAATAACCTAGGTCTGTGTTGCTTCTACGCCCAACAGTACGACATGACTCTTAGTACATTTGAGCGCGCTCTGTCACTCTCAGACAATGACCAACTAACAGCTGACATTTGGTACAATATTGGAGAAACAGCAGTGGTATGTAGCATAGTTAAATCTAACCATCAATGCTGCCTCAAATTGTTTTTTTTTTAAATTATATCTTTTCAAATGAAATATCACCTAACTCACAAGGCCGGTCAGCCATTTCACGGTGAGGGCTACACCCCACTGATTTGGGCTGCCGATCCGAGTCAACTGTCAGGGCACATTGCCACCTACTCCTGGGGTTGAAACAGGGTTACCCCCTTCACTGTCCGTAAAGGATGTAAGCATGGGTATCATCCACTGGGAGGCTGGCTGGTAGAGCAGAATGTACTACCTTCCCATTTTTTTCGAAGCAAATATTGTTTAGTGCCTTGCTCAAGGGCAGAAGTGTCATAACCGGGATTCGAACCCACACTCTGCTGCTGACAACACCAGAGCTTAGGTCCAGTGAACTAGACCGCTCGGCCACGTCATGCCACATGTAATGAACATTTCCCTGTTTATGTGTATTAAACAGCCTACTGTCTGACCAGTCAATATAACCCTCTCTAGTTTTGATTGATAGATATACAGAATACCAGCCTGCAATATGATATCAGGTCGCAGTGGTGAATGTATCTACACAGTACACAGTGAACCCTCTTACTGTCTGACCATTCAAATCATCCCTTGTGGTTTTGAATGATAGATAAAACGTGCCAGCCTGCAATATGATATCATGTCACAGTGGTGAATGCATCTACACAGTACACAGATAGTTCTATGCACAGTTGCTATACCACATACATTTGTTTTGTTCAGCTGTAATGCATGAGGTCATTCTTTTTGTGTGTGTCTTTTTTTCGCAAGTTAATATGGTCTAGTTAATATGGTCTAGTTAATAATGGTCTATAGACCACCATCAGGTAAAATGATGATGAAACAATGGAAACTCACAGCTGTTTTTACAGTTGTTATTTTACTATTAGTGGCCCACAGGATGGGGCTAAATAATAAAGGTGCTTATTCTGATGTCATGTGCATTTATAAGGGCCTATTGTCAATGGATTAGCCAACATTGTACTGTCTTTCCTTTGTACATCAAACATGTCTTTCCAGAGCTCAAAATACCCACTGTCCACAGTCTTGTAACTCAAGCATAGGACCAGTAACATCACAACCCAACAAGTCCTGCAGTCTAGTGTCTTTTTCAAATGCATACTTTATAAGGTTTACTAATGTATACTTTAGATTTCAAGTCAAAACCTCCTGCTTCAAGTTTAGCAAATGTTGAAAGAGACACAAATTATATGTTCTTTTCTGACCCAAATATTTATGGTCCTGTTAAATTTCTGAGCCACAAGTCCTGTACTATTGTGGAGATTTTCTTGCAATTTATGCCTTGCTGTTTCTGTCTTTGTAATTTTTAGAATATCGGCGATACCAACTTGGCCCTTCAGTGTTTCCGACTGACGTTAGCCTCTAATAATGACCATCCTGAGGCATATAACAACCTGGGAGTGTTGGAGATGAGGAAGGGCCATTTAGATCAGGTAAAAAAGCCAACTTGGCCATGGCTGTGGCTAGTGGCTGCGGTGATTGAGCCACAGCTGTAGCCATAGGTACTCCAGATATTCGCCTTATTCAAGGTTGACTTGAAAATACGGCTGCACATTGCACAACATTGGCAAGGTTGAACAAATCAAGATTCAGAAATTTGCTCATGACTTACATGGTATTAAGATGGTCATGGTGGAAAACTTTCACTGAAACATTTTGGCCTGAAATCCCATAGTTTTTGAGGAATGAGTAAAACAAACAGGTTTGATCTTACGAGTTTGAAATCCAATGTTTGAAAACAGTGCAAACTGTGATGGGTTTCAAAAAATGAAAATTGTGATGAAGTTTTTCACTATTTACTTGTGACTCAGATGAGGGATTGAGCTAAAAAATGCATGGTTTTGTTATTTCATGTTCAAGTTGGGTCATACAAAATGCCCATACTGGTCTTTGAAAATTACCGCAGTTAACACACCACATACATTGGTGAAGATCACAATAGTCTGATAGTTAACAAGCACCCTTTTTATTCCTGACTGCAAGAAGAAAAAGACCTGGATTCAGTTTTTTTTATTTAAGTCATCAAAATAGTTGATAATTTCAAAATAGTTGATCATTTGTAAGCAAGGTTGCCCCTGGTTATCTCATAAATACTTTGTAAAGTCATTGTAACGTGCTTGCATGTGTTGATTGGACTAGACTGCCCATCCATGATACGCCCTTATAAGGGGTTATGGGGTGATTGCATCAGGGATGAAGACAACCTCGTTCCCAGAGGTGATCGATCTCGCCGCGCCATTTTGTCCAGCATGCCTTGCTCGCTCATAACCCCTGGAATTGGTTCATTAATATATGCTCAAATCCAGCACATTTTAATTAGGCCTGTGGCCGATCCACTCTACGCACCCGCTCAAGTATGGTAACCCGCAAAAGAGGCCTGAAGTCAAAGAGCAACTGGTCCCCTCTCATTCTTCTTTGATCTTGTGATATGTCTAACTCTATGCAGTTTAGGGTGACAGTGAAAACATGATTCATTTGAAATGGAATCGCGTCGAAATACTTGCATTTTCACACCCGCGTACTAAGCATTCTACAAGCGCCATACAAGTGCTCATAAATTCTTAACTAGCGTGCACCCAAAGTAGTTACTTTTGGGAGCCAATCAGCGTTGTTTTTTCAGTACATCTCTACCATGGGTTAGTGACGAGAGGTATCGATACGGCGCGCTGCCCATGGTAGCGAGACTGGAGAGGTATCGATACAGCGCGCTGCCAATGGTAGCGAGACTGGAGAGGTATCGATACGGCGTGCTGCCCATGGTAGCGAGACTGGAGAGGTATCGATACGGCGTGCTGCCCATGGTAGCGAGACTGGAGAGGTATCGATACGGCGTGCTGCCCATGGTAGCGAGACTGGAGAGGTATCAGTGCGGCGCGCTACCAATGGTAGCGAGGCTGGGATGAAGAACATTATTGAAGTTTTGACCCTACATCAATGTGTAGTCAGATTGTTGTGGTACCCACTGCTACTAACAGGATTCCAACCGGCCTTGTCACCAGGTTTACTCGATGGTCTTGTGGTTAGACATCTGCTCTAGAATGGCAGGGTCGTTGGTTCAAATCCCACATGAGTAGCAAGCCTGTAGATTTTTTAGACAAGACTTGAGAAAGCAACCAGTCTACAGTGCTTATCACACACTGTAGTAGGGTTAAAAAACAACAAATTTTTGTGAAGTTGACCATTTCTTTGTTCTTTATCTTTAGGCTAGAGCATTTTTCCAGGCAGCCCAGTCCTTGGCACCTCATATGTTTGAACCTCACTACAATTTTGCTACCCTCTCTGATCAGGTTAGTATTTTTCACTAAAACAATTTTTAAATCACTAAAATAATTTTAATGTATTTTTCAGTACTAACAAAAAAAGCTTTCAATTTATAAATTGGCTTTTGACTGGCACCCTGAACAAAAACTTGGACAAAATAGGGAGACTGCCAACATTAGGCTACTATAGAGTTCAGTTGGTAGAGCACCGGCACGTTAATCTGGAGGTCACAGGTTCAATTCCGGTCTAGTCTATTTTTCTTGTTCAACCAAAAATTGAATTTATAAATGTGATACTTGTACCAGTTTGTACCATTGTCATGTCTTTCAAACTCATTTCCTTTTTGGTTGATGAATTTAAGCATCGAGGAAGGAAATTAGCTTCAGTGATTTAAAACTCTCATATACGCAATAAAACCCCTGAAACAAATTACATCTGTTATTTGCTGTTTGTAATTTTTCAGCGAATTGGCTGATTTTCTGTTTTAGTGTCACAGAAAACTGAAAAACACTACAAATTTGTTTGTGTGTTTGGAAGTTTCCTCTCTTTTTCACAAAAACTAAGTTGTGTGTTTGTTTGTGGACAACCAGACGATAGGAATTAATGTTCATTTTACTCTTCCAAAAGGCAGTGAATCAGATCTTTAGTTCATCATTTCTTATACATTGGCTACACCCTGTTGCCTGTGGTAGGATAATCAAGAGAAATAATTTGAGATTTGGTTTCTGGAGACAAGTGGGTGACTCAATATAGAGACCACATTTTTTTCAATTAAAAAATATCTGTTCGATTAATGGATAATACAGAAGGTTTGAACCACTGCACTGGTTGATTTTGCAGTCTCTGTGTACAAACGGGTGACTTAAAAACAGTTAACACTGGCTTTAATAGAATGGAAAAAGTATTTCACATGACTAACTGTTACCTCGAAATCCAGGTAACACTGGGTGTCCTTTAGTTTTCCCAGTGGTATGAATAGGATTGTTTTACTAATTCTGGGTACAGATGGGCAACTTTAACAGTTACTGGATTTAATAAGGAAAAAGTGAGTCCTTTGATGCTTGCTTATAGGTGTCACTAGACACCCTAAATTTTCCCACCTGTTATGAATAGGTTTGTTTTTCTGTTTCTGGGTACAGGTGGGCGACTTGCAAAGTAGCTACAATGCAGCTAAGAAGGCTCTGGACGCTTACCCGGATCACTGTGACTCGAAAGAACTACTAGATCAGCTTAAGAAACACTTCTCAATCCTCTAGTATAAGCCCCTCTAATCCCTCAGTGTTAACAAAAGAAGTTAAGAGGGTAGGGGTAGTCATGTCTGTAAAATATGGATAAAAAACAATACAAAGTGTGAAATAGTAGCTGTTATTATTCTTCTAATATTTTGGTTTATTCAAAAGAACGTCGCATCCTAACTGGTCAATTTGTTCAATTAAGTAAACTACTGGCAATGGGACAGTTACTAGTTTATGCTTCAGGATAAAAGAACAACATGAACCAGGAACTGGTTGTTCAACGAAGTTCAAAAGATGAAACAGGAACTGGTTATGTATTCACATGGACATTAATATCAAATGAATAATGATCAAGGAACTGATTGTTTTTGTCATTTCTTGATTAAGTATCATGGATTCCTTTGTTTGACTTGCACCCACGAATTGAGAATCAAAATTGTTTTTGTGAGCATAAACAAAAGTCATAACAAATACACTTGTTGTATTATGCTATAATAGATTATTTTTATGATCAGTTTCTTGAATGGTAGAGAATTTAAATGATTGCACTGCACTCATTCAAAAACTAAAAAAGTACTGTCAGTTTGTATGGAAAGTCACAATCTCAATAGCTACATGTGCCTGTTTTTGATAAGCCCGAGTAAAATTTCACTAGGAGACTATTGGACACTAGAGGGCAGCAGACGTACCAGGTAAATTTCTATTGTTACCATTATTTCTGTTAGCAATTAGCATATTTATGTTATACTAGGACTAAAGCTTGGATATGTATAACACAGCAGTGAACAATGTTACACACATCTTTTTGGAGACACCAGGCACATAAACCCATTCCCTTGTTATAATAAATAACTCGGACAAACATTGGTTCAATTTAGGTTAAAGAAAGAATTATCATCCATCTGCCTCTGTGATTCACAATGACCAAGAATAGTATCTTATCTACCAAGATATGGTTACGTTTTGGATCACAACAGTGATTAAATGGCTGTCGGATTTGGCATATTTTCAAACTAACAAGTTCATGATGTATCTTGAGAACAGAAACTAAGGTGAGACTGCCCAGCCCTATAAGTAGGGTTTCTGTGTAGTCGACTTCAGCAGAGTCTGGTTGTGCTACCCCCCCCCCCCAACATGGCAACTTGTGGCTGTTGAACACAATTCAAAATGTTTTTTTAAAAACAACATTTCAGTGATAGGATAGAATAGTGAGCTATTCTGGCGTGGATTAAATAGATTATTATTGTGTGTATATTTAAGGGATGTGTGCTGTACTGCCTTGTCCACATACCGTGTAAAATTTTGTATAATAAATAAGCTGAAAATATACCTGCTGTAACCCATTTTTCCTATTTTTCAATTTACTTCATTCTGGGAACGAAAACAAAAACAAGCCTGGCATCTCATGATGTATTACATAACATCACTGATAGAAAACATTTTTAAAGAAATGTGCGCCACCACAACAGTAGGCCTACCTGCCTATGGTTGCAATTCAATTCAGACTTTTTGGTTAAGTTCCTTGTTCCACCAGTGACGTCACATCATGAGCAAGGCCTGGAGAGCATTATTTAAAATGTAAATGTTAAAGGAACATTACAGAATTGGTTTTTGCTAACAAAACAGTTGCTGGCAGTGTAAGCACTTTATGTAATCCACCATATACATCGATCGGCCATCTGGGTCACAAGAAAATAGTGAAAAACCGATTACACATTTGCATGAAATCATATAGATTAAAAAAATTACTAAAACGCTCACTGAGCGATACACTACAATCGGAAAATTAGTCTTATTCATTTCTCATCAAATATGGCATTTCAGACAGAAATATTTCAAGGGATGTTTTCTACTATCATCATCATCATTAGACCGTGTAAGTTTTATGTAAATCTGTGATCAAAAAGTATATTTTACAAGTTTTTTTCTTACCAATTCTGTAATGTTCCTTTAAAGAATAAATACAAACGGGAAAGTAATAGGTATATTTTCAGCTGATAAGATAGACTGAGGCACAATATGTTTGGATGGAAACATAACGAAGATGATTTTATTGAATATAATTATATGAGAGGTGAGAATTGATTTGGTTCAGTGGTTTCTCTCCCTGCCTTTCACCTTTGTGGACTCTGGTTCAAATCCCACCTCAGACTGGAGCCTTGAAAGTAGATTAGGTTTTCAGTCCCTACCTGATTGTACAGGTTTGACCTATTTCGAGTTTTCCTGCCATGTCTAAAACTGAACATTGCTTTATTGTCTCCCAATCATCCTGTTATTGGCACGTGCACTGTTGGATGTGTGTAATTATAAGATAAAAAATTCATTCAGTGCAGTTGTTATTGGATTGCTCAATAAGGTTTGTCAAATCCATCCATTCCAAGCCTTTTTAACTTTGAATGTTAAAGATAATGTGACTCAGCATATGAAAAGAAATCAAGCCATACAGATACATGTACTAGATAAGGAAACACCTTACAACCTTACCACCCAGGGTGATTTATTGGGATCCGTCCTCAATCTAAAAAAAAACCTAACACCATGTGGAAACTGATAGACTCTGATTATGGTGGTATGCCTGACCTACATGTTGTAAAGCATAATCAGTTTTCTAGAGCAGTCCTCAGTCCAACGGAATACCAAGAAAAAAACACGTTGGGTTTCAATGGGCTGTGAAGGTTATGGATGCCTTCTCATTGACAACATTTTAAATATCTGTCAAATTTACTGCGTGACAAAAAGCACTCCCAGCCTGTTATATGATTGGTATAATATATTATGTATCTGCATTATTGGTGTGGTTTAGAGTGGATCCACCATTCAGTAACCGGACTGCTGTGAACCATGTAACTCCGAGATGGGACTGATAAAAGCATTATATCTGTGTCCTCCAAAGGAAAAACCATATCACACATGGGCCCATCTTCATAGAAGCTTAAGCACAAAATAATGTTTTCTTGCCAGACAAATATTACACGCCAAAATACCATATCATTATGCACCAAATAGGACTGAATTCCAACTTATTTTTTCATCAGAAATGTGGTTAAGCAATATTTTCTGCTCAAACGGATTTGTGAAATTGGGCTTTTGGGAACGGCAGAGTGCTATGATCTTAGTCAGATCGGTATTTGAACCCACATTCGGGATGTTTCAGTCCACGAGCGTAAATCCCGGGATTTGAGGGATATATCTCTACCCAGACCCCTCACATTTTGGACCATGGGATTTGGACTCATAGAGTCAGAAGTTTCCATGCAGTGGGAAAATATTTGTATTCTTAAAAGGCACACGATGAGGACGATAGACTGGGGTCATGGCCGAACGGTGTAATGCACTTGATTCAAGTTATGGCAGAGGCATCAGGGTGTGGAAGAAACGTCGGTATAATTGCTTCTCTTCACCCAGGAGTACATGACTACGGGGTGTTGGCTGCACAGGCTGTATACTCTCCAGGGAGTTGAAATGGAATGATACAAATTGAACAAATGGGCCACAGTGACTATGGTAATGTAAGCGCCAAAGTCACGTTAACAGATACTGTAAAAATGCGTAGGGCTTGCGTGCGTATAGGCCTAACGCACAAAATAATAATAGTGTGAAATAATTCTCAAAATTATCCCTTCGTTTTTTTCATCATCCCTCCATTTTTTAACACGGATCCACGCTCCAATTTCACCTTACGTGACCATAGATATAGTTTAACTTTATCAACCAGAACCACAAAACTGTTTTGTTCTCTCGTTTCGGAAACGTTTCAGTTCGGGTGAAATCAACTAAAGTTGGCCTTTGGAGAATTCTACACCCCCCCCCCGAATGAAATCTCTGGTGCACTGTTGGTAGGCACTAGGGATGGTGAAGCCGTTTTCTGCATTATTTTCTGCAGATGTTACCTCCGTTCCTGTACTCCGTACAATCTTCGGTCGCCATACACCAATGATTTGATCTCCACAATTCTATAAACGATCCTACTACTTGGTCCTCAGTTCAGGGAAGGGTGCCCACTCACGACTTGCCCACCGACTCCCCCTCCCCGGTAGCAACGCCACCCAGTTCTACCATCACAGGCTTCGTGGGCAACGCCCGTTTGCAATTGGTCCCACATGTTACAGTATTATGTGTTATCATTTGCCAATATTAATACACCTGACATCATCGCGTTGCTACCCACTCACAAAATAAACACAGCATAATTATAATTCTGAAACTAAAGTTGTTCGTATGCCAAATAACAACTGTATACACAGGCGGCACATAGTCATCGTGGTTTCCGCAGCTGCGCTATGCACGAGGTGCTGGGCAAAGTGCGCGGGTTATTCACATATGTAATCAATTAAAAGTGAATTTATCGAATATGGTTAAGCATAAAAAGGTGTCATGAGTCAAAATGATAAAAAGAGCAAATAGTAACCTAAGAGATGTTTACCCTAATGTTTGTATTTGTTATGACCTTAATTTTACTGGTACACTTTTAACTGAACTTGACTATAGCCTGCCACCCGACCCAACCTCGGTTTCTCTGTTGCAATTACCGTATAAAATCTGTCATTTGTTTAATGTGTTTTACTGGATGTATCTGAAAAAGACCAGTTCCCTATTGCCACTTGAATTTCCACACCAGGTCCTTTGCAAAACTTGCTCAAGCCTATAATTATTATTATAATTTTTTTTTAAATTTGTTTATATTTTTTTATTTAGGCCTATTTATTTTTTATTCTTTTTAATCTGTATTTATTTATTTTTTTATCTATTTATTCATTAATTTTGTTAATATATTTTTTATGTCTGTATATTTTTATGTTAGTGATTTGACAACAAATTTGATACACTTTAAAGATGTAGGTGTAAGTAATAATGGTCTAAGTTATACTTGAAGAAACCGCAAAACAAATAGGTCATTTTTACCCCTGGTTTGAAATTCGCTGTCACTCACCTGCCCCCTTGCTCAAATCCTTTCTACACTTTATCGTGCAGCATACAGTTCTGAACTGCTAATATAACAGCAGAAGGACTGTTTTTTCTGCAAAGATAATGAACATCTCCTATGCAATCAGACAGCGCCTCATGCCACCCCCAGGTTAGCTCTGCATCTGCGTCACCGATAGTTGTGATTATAGTTTTATGACCTGTAAACACATGGTGCCGCACCCACTGAAAAATGCATAAAACTTGTACACCATTTCCAACTTTGGGTTATTCGGAATTAGGTCTGTACCACACCCAATGCTGAATCCATTTTCCAGCTCTGCTTATAGTAAGCTTTTAGCGTGTCCGAATTGAACTAGTTCACTGAGGGATTTGATTGGCGTGGATGTTGTTGGTAAGTTCATTGCCCGCTTTTCTTTTCTTTTATCTTCGTCCACTGGCGCCAAAAGAAGTTGTCATCATGTTGCCGGATTAGATTGTCAGCAAAAACCCCAAATCTCTAATCCTCAGGAGGGTTTCCTGAAAGAACATTACAGAAGGGAAATTAGGGAATATTATTGTGTTGATTCTCTATTTTGGAAGGCTTAAACGAAAGGCCAGTGGTATTCAGCCCAAACCGAGACCAAGTCCGGCGGGACAGTCCCTCGGGGTCCCGGGTAAAGAGCAGACGGCAAAGTGACACTAAACTTGGCTCTATTATGACGTACCAAACTACCTCAACCAATAGCAAGGCGGGTTGTTCACCGATTATATAACCGATTTACCCGCAGTGAACAAGCTTGTCGGAAATAGACCATTCATTTAAGAGCAAACTAATCTATATACCGAAGGAATTTCCGAGGTATGTGTTTTTCATTTTTAGTCATTTTCAATACAGACTACCAAATGGCTTGTGCCCGAGCCTCACACAAATAATTCGCTTGTAAATGTATTTTGTTTTTTAAAACACTTGAGTGAAGTTGAGTGAAGTTTGTTTGTTGTTGTGACGTACAGGTATAGAGTGATGGCGATTTTTCAGACGTGGGCCATTTTGAAAAGTTTGGGACGATTTTTGGATGGGCGATTTGTCTCTCTGGTGTTGGCAATCTTAACATTGGCTCTGTTGAAGTACAGGTAAGTATACCAATCAAATTATTTATGACGTTTAGTGACGCAGTTTTAGACATCAGGTATATGGTGTCTGTGCGCATGGGGCTATGCGAAGGGGATGATTGGGTGAGGTTGAGGTTGAAACGAGTGATTTGAGGAATCATGAGTAATGCGAATTTAATAACAGATGGTATCAAACCAAAAGGTGTCATACTTTCGCTGTTTGCTTGAAAAAACAAGATTCCGTAGTTTTGGCAATTTTGTGTGTGTGCAATGAAAAGCAAATACTTAAACTCACAAGTAATTGGTGCTTTTTAGAAGTTTATAGAAAGTAAGCTCTCGGATTAAAACCAGTTATTTTATTGTTTCGATTATTCATTACCAACCACGTGTCATACATTAATAAGAACAGACAAAGTAACAAATATCCCTGATTGTAAAGTAACACGGGGGCTAAAGGCCTACACAATGTCACTTCAGACCTTGTATCGTTATATTACCGGTACGTTCATCTAAAACACTGGATTGTGCTTTGCCTACATGGAAATAAATTAAGAGTTTTTTTTGACTGAATTGAAATGACATTACAGATCCAAATCCCGCCATTTGAAGCGAATGCCGAGCGGTCCTCTAGGGTTACCTTTGATTGGCTACATCCCCTTCATGGGCCGAAAGCCCTACCTGACCTTCGTTCGACTTGCCCGGCGGTATGGTAGCATCTTTAGCGTCCGTCTTGGAACCAAGCTCGTGGTGGTGTTGAACGGTCGAAAGGCGATCAGGGAGGCGTTCGTAACCAAAGGTCAAGCATTTGCTGGGCGGCCCGACTGGGTCCTAAACCGGGTGAATCAGGGAAAAGGTAAGTCTTTTAGTTTCGACCTAACGCATTCCATAGCCTATTGATATTAACTCTTGTCCAACCAACTTTTATAGAAATCAAGGATAGGCTAGGTACATCGTCTTTTACTTTGGGGCGGGGAGGGGTTTTTGGTTGAAAATTCTCGGGTCCCCACCGAGAAAACTGTCTATTATCACAAATACTATTAATTGGGAACTTGGTGGTTAAAGGAACATTACAGAATTGGTAAGAAAAAAACTTGTAAAATATACTTTTGATCACAGATTTACATAAAACTTACACGGTCTAATGATGATGATAGAAGAAAACATCCCTTGAAATATTTCTGTCTGAAATGTCATACTTGATGAGAAATGAATAAACTAATTTTCCGATTGGAGTTTATCGCCCAGTGAGCGTTTTATTCATTTGTTGAATCTATATGATTTCATGCAATGTGTGTAATCGGTTTTTCACTATTTTCTCGTGACCCAGATGGCCGATCGATCTCAAACTTCTACAGGTTGGTCAGTTTATGTATATGGTGGATTACACAAAGTGCTTACACTGCCAGCAACTGTTTTGTTAGCAAAAACCAATTCTGTAATGTTCCTTTAATAGAACAACTCCTTTACGGTCAACGTTGTCTTAATTTGGCACCTTCGGTTTCTTCTTTTGTAAGATTTCGAACAAAGAATTTTAAAGAAGGTTGATTTCGTCGTCGTTAATCCCCATCACCTTTCCTAAGTCTCTATGAATACGGTTACATCTTTTACAAAAGAAACTTTCAAAACTTCATGTTTTCTGAGTTATTTAAAGCTTCAATGAGACGCATAAAGAGTGTTTTCCAGCTGTTGGAGTAAAGTG
This sequence comes from Pycnopodia helianthoides, assembly GCA_032158295.1. NCBI lineage: Eukaryota > Metazoa > Echinodermata > Asteroidea > Forcipulatida > Asteriidae > Pycnopodia > Pycnopodia helianthoides. Next base: position 6,310,629 of record CM063243.1, on the reverse strand, counting down.
TAGAGCGATTTAGGGCTTGGTTTGGCATCTCATCAACTGCCATCTTTCCGTATGTTTCAGCAATTGTATGCAGATTGCATCACTAGACGAGTGTGCGAAACATTGGTCATGGTTTTGAAGATAGTCATCTTTGCTTCCTTAATTCCATGAATTATGCTAAGATGATACCAACAAGGGGCAAGGCTAATTAAATTTACCCCCAGCCTTAATTTGGTTACATTGATTTGAATGGAAATGATTCATCAACATGGCAGCACCGTGATTAAGTGTGACATACCTTAAGCCTGTGTTTGTGGACTTTTTTCTCTTTAGGTATAGGCCTATGTAGATCTGTTTCACATTCGTATTCAGGAGTCCCTTTTTTGTTTGTTAAACTGGTAAGCAGAGACTATCGCTTAGCAAATTTATTTGCTGAACAGAAAATTATCAGGCAACCGGTCACAGCCAATGTACATGATAACACTATACATTTTAGCTGGTAACATGTTTTTTCCAAGTCAAACTTTTGGTTACAACTCTCTACCAAAGCCTTACATTATTTCACATGCATGACTTATTTCATTATGGCACCACTGCAATTGCTTTAAAATGGCGTGTTGTTAACAAGAGCGAATTATGATAGTGTGTTACACGGCGGGAATACCTGGGGGCTGTGTCCCCGGCGGCGTCTCCTTCCCGACCGGCCTTTGAGACATAACACCTGACAGACAGGAAAGCACTCTCTTTGCCTTTCTCCCAAGAGAACCTCTGTCATTTGAGAGGGGGAAAACCCATGTACGTTTTCGATAAGCTTTCCCGGGGAACGATACTGTTGAGGTGGCAATATTTTGTCCCGGGCCCCAAGTACACGGCACAGCAAAACTTCATCAACGGCCCGGAGACCTCACACGACCTGTGTGTAATGTGTCTTCATTTTACATTGAAAGCTCGGCTATGTACTGTATACGACTGTATGAAGTTGGTGTACTCAAAATGTTACACCATTGTGATGAATTTTGATGTCCAGATATTACCGTAAGGAACTGGCTTCATTTTGGGTGTTTGCGAGTGACTTGATGCGTTGTAATACTGCATGAAAAAGGAACACATCATACATTTTTTTTTCTAACAATGTCTTACTACCGCCATGATTATTAAAATAACAGAAATGTGAAGGGTGTGTCATTCTCTGTCCTTTCTCTGTGGCCATTATGAGTGATTGCCCTGACAGGAGCCAATAAGAGTTTATACGTAGGCGGCTTTGACCAGGATGGCTCGTCAAATCTAATCGGTTCATCAATTGACCAGAAACACTTAGGCCTTAGGGGAATGGCACAGTACATAATCTGTCAAAATATCTGTTTTAATCTGTCAAAATATCTCATCTTGTGGGCAGAGTATATACACACATTTATTTCCAGCATGCAGTTTTATTTAAACCGCCATTCAACCAACCTATATGAAAATGTCATCAAGTTTTGTGTTTTACGAGGGATTTTATTCACGGTCATTTTGTGCTTATTTCAAATTGTTCGCAATAACTGATTTTAGGGATTTTCAAACGCCATTTTCTCGACTTGACAGTATTCTGACTGAGACATTTCTCTGGAGGATTGGTACTTGTACGAACTCTAAAATCAGTCAGCAGTTTGACATTTCTTTTTGGAGGGGCTCTATTACAAATCGTGTTCTTTGTTTCTACTATACAAGAGTCTCATTCATTCCAACGTCCGATGTTCACCATACACTTCAAAATGTTGATTGATGTGATGAACAATCAAACTTCAGACTGACGGGATGTTTTAATTGTGGAGGTATTCTTATAATTTTCTGCCTAGTATTTTCATGTTGGTCCCACCACCCACTGGTAATACATTAATCCAAACTTACAAACAAATTTCAATTCCACTCCCTCCCAGTCCAAACCGCATTTACTTTACCAAAGACCACCTAGATCTTCCAATACCCACAATATGTCATTACAGATTTTGACCACTTCGAATTGAAATCGCTGTCAACACATCGGCTATAATTATTGTGTGGCTTCGTAACCACGGCTCACGGCCAAGTCACTGGCGGCCGAGGCCCCATGCGGCTCTACGGGATGTGAGGGTCCGTCCGTTGGCTTTACCGGACTTAAGTATCAATTTGTTAAATCTTTAGCGCCGGGTAGTTTCTGAGAGAAAACTTTTTGGCGTGAATTAGAGTAAAAAGTGCGCCAACCCAATGAAATTGTTGAACATGGGATTAGGTGTGGGATACCTTTAATCACTGCAAGGTCTCTAAACATGTTGTCGTGGTTTTTAACATCCACGTAGTGATGACAGCTCTGTTCATTTTTTCTCTAAGGTTTTCTTCGAGGGTTATAAACTAACAAAACTCAGAAACCTCAATACACTCTTTCGAAACTGACTCGTGCCAAGCTGCAACACATTTTTATCTGGTGCACTATACCTAAACAGAATGCTTACAGTACTTTTTCTATTCACGAAGTAGTTTGAGCCTCTCGTTTCAACGCACACTGCAGACGACAACCTTGTATTAACTCTCTCCACTAAAATCAGTCTACATTATTCAGTACAACTTTCCCACACTGTTGTAATTCTATCTCGGGGGGGGGGATGGAGGATGGGGGGATGGGGGGGTGGGGGGGTGGGCTCTGAGTGGGGCACACCCTGCCCACCGTTGGTTCTGCCAACATCATCAACCAATCTGTGAACTTTCTAACTCAATTATGACGGATATTGTGTACGTTCATTTCGGCAATCGAAATAAGCACCGGTGATTTTGGCTTCAAATGCCATTTTCTTGAATTTGGTACTAGTTCAGAAAAAGAGGAGAATGCTACTGGTATAAACTGTATGATCAGTGAGCTTTCAGATTGAAACGAATTTTTCCTTGATAATTGCCAATCCCATATTACTTTATGTCTTTAAGTTCTATATCATTTAGTTATTCATTATTTTAGTTTTTTTAAAATCTCAACCTTGAAGCTCGTTAAATTAAAGGAACATTACAGAATTGGTAAGAAAAAAACTTGTAAAATATACTTTTGGATCACAGACTTACATAAAACTTACACGGTCTAATGATGATGATAGTGGAGCATATCCCTCGAAATATTTCTGTCTGAAATGCCATATTTGATGAGAAATGAATAAACTAATTTTCCGATTGGAGTTTATCGCTCAGTGAGCGTTTTATTCATTTGTTGAACCTATGTGATTTCATGCAAATGTGTAATCGGTTTTCACTATTTTCTCGTGACCCAGATGGCCGATCGATCTCAAACTTCTACAGGTTTGTCAGTTTATGTATATGGTGGATTACATAAAGGGCTTACACTGCCAGCAACTGTTTAGTTAGCAAAAACCAATTCTGTAATGTTCCTTTAAGTTCATTGTCATAATAATGTTTACTTTAGTCTCCAAAGTGACCTCCATGATCCAAATATCTCATACTCAATTGAGTCAAATTGGGGTTCCAGTTGTTGGGCATTGTTCATCCGCGGTATTTCCCTTAGTTTCGTTCGAGAACCGATATTTTCGAGGGTGAACCCCGGGGGAGTATGTTGGTTAATCACGCTCATATCCCATTCCATCGATGACAAATAATGGGAGAGAGCTTTAGAGTTACTATACTAAAAATAAAATTGTTCAATAATAAGTACTTATCATAGCTAGGGTGCAATTGCTGTCAAGTTCCGTGCAGGATGAATGTGACGTCATCATTATCATATGAATATTCTTGACGACATGTCATTTTTTGTAAATGACAAAGTAGGATATACATATAGCTTAAAATTATAGGTACTTTTCTGTTGCAAAGCTCATCCGATTTGTTAAAGGTGTCACTGTTAGGTACACGAGTTTACTGAGCACTGGAGAGTTTTGCTTAGTCCCTGATAATTGTCGCTAACCATTTTCTTTGTTTTTTATTTGGGGTATTTGTTTGTTTTGGTGTTTGTTGGGGTGGGTTTTTTGTTTTGTTTTTGTTTTTATTTTTTTTTGTTTATTTACATATCTATTCTCTATGTCTTATTATTATTATTACTATTTTGGGGGACAAAGACATTATTTTCTTGGAGGGGGGCTTTTGATGTAAAGTTGAACTAATTGTGCTTTTTTTTTAATCGGGGGGGGGGGGCAAGGACTACGTGAATGTTGCCGTAATTGTCGAGGGGGATATTAGTTCAATCTGAAATGTCGCTGAGAGTTTCGAATAAATATTTCCGTCAGAAATACTGTCCTCGCCACACCATTTTAAATACCCGTTGCAGGCGAAATCAGCACATGACCATGTACAACTCCAGACAAAATAAAAATATGTTTTTCGTTGTAATTAGTACAAGAACAGTAGGCCCATCACTCATAATTCGATGAAATATTCACAGGCTGGTTGTGGTTTGTATATTAAAATCTAGAGGATGTGAATGAGTTCCACAAACAATCAATTAGACCTATTATCCATTTATATAAGTTGATAACCTCTAAAAGCTATAAACACAGAACTGACAGACAGCTATTTTTCTTCATTTTAACAATTCCACTTTGATTTGATCTGACCTGTATGCAAATGACGTCATTGAGCAGGGTGCCCTCGATTAAAGGTCAAAGAAAGGTTGCTCATTGGCCCATCCTGTGCGCCGAGCGTATACATAGTTGTGCATTTTCGATTAATGCGTCATTCGTTTACCCTAAGATGGCGGCCGAATTTTACACAGAGCTGTGGGAGATTCAGCTTCATACGTCTGTTTGGTTGCCTCATGCTGTGACAAGAATTTAGGAAAAAAAGAGGGCGCCATTTGCCGGACCGCCATACAGATTTTATGCACTGGTAAAAACCAACAGCGCCATATCGCCCGATCTAAGAAAGAAAGAAAATGTTCAGACTATTAAGTTCGAACCAACAGTCTGCATCAAGTTTTTAGGAGTTAAACTAAATGAAATTCAAATAAAACAATCGAGAAAGTTTACACTTTGCAGAACAATTGTCCGGTAATGTCACCACCATGGTCTTCTAAAACATTGTGAAAAATCATACATTTAAAAACTATTTATTTTGACCAATCAGGAATCGCCAATCAGCAGGCCAACCAACTTTGGCGGGAACACCGACGGTTCGTGTTGTCTGTTATGCGCAGTTTTGGTGAAGGCCGCACCCAGATGGAAAACAAAGTGACAGAAGAGGTGCGGTAAACATAGGTTGTTTCATCCCCCCCCCCCCCCCCCATCCGTACGTTCCCATTAATGTTAGCTGCAAAATAAGTCAATGAAAAGTAGGATACAAACCTGCGGCAACTTTTATGTAGCGGTAAGTTAACACAATTCGCACAGCGAAGCGAATCTAGGCTTACAGCCAAATTTACGTAAAGACTGTTACTTGTGAAAGTTCATGGCATTATTTTCTATCATACTAGGCAACTGACCTTACTAAAGGTATAACTACTGGTATAAAAATGGCAAACTCCTTGCCTCTTCATATGGGTTCTCTTTTCTTGTTTTTATTTACACTTAAAAAAAGTTTCTTTCTATACGTTAGGTGTCCCACTTCGTTGCCGAGCTTGCCTACCATGACGGCAGCCCGTTTGACATGACTTACCTTGTCCAGCTTACCTTCAGTAACATCATCTGCTCCGTCTGCTTCGGGCAGCGATACCAACCCTCCAATCCGGACTTCAAGCGCCTCTTGCTCATGGCTGATGTGTTCTTCAAACACCTCACCAGCGCGAGTGCTGTCAACTTCTTCCCATTTCTCTGGTACCTTCCCCTGCGCGGCCACCTGGCCGTCCGAGAGATGTACACAGGTATCTCAGAGTTCGTCTCAGAGAGAGTCGAAGAGCACAAGTCAAGTCTTAACCCCGACTCACCGCGAGATCTTATCGACATCTACCTTAGCGAGATAGCCAAGAGAGACTTAACTGACTCTAGCAAGGCAGAGACTGGTTTCAGCGAGGATTATGTCAAGCACGTAGTGACGGACTTGTTTCTTGGCGGGACAGAAACAGTGAATGCGGTTGTATTGTGGAGCTTTGTATGCATGGTTCTGTATCCAGATATTCAAACTCGTATACAAGCAGAGATTGATAATGTAGTAGGGAGTGACAGAGTACCCACAATGGCCGATAAGACACATCTACCGTTTACACAGGTACCTTGTAGTCTTTAAGATTATTAAGCTGTTTCATCTGTCTATATTTGTGTTTACTGAAGAAGACCATAGCATATTATTGAAAGGTTGTTACACAACCAGTTTTCGCTTATTACATGGTGTAACCACGAACCTTATTTTCTTGATTGCTTCACTTGTTTGATCTGTCAGTTCTTTTGATGCATTTTGCCCACTATAATTCAACTGTCGTTTAGTCGCCGGTTACGCGTTCAATTAATCAATTCTCCTTTAATTTAACTGCTTTAAGTGGTTGGGCCCCGGTATATAGCTCTGGAAGGACGCCAGTCTCTGTTGCACTGCAGCAAAGGAGGACTGACTGGGCTAGACGGGCCCAGTACAGCTCTGGTAGGACGCCAATCTATGTTGCACTGCAACAACGATAGGAGCCCAACCTGGGCTAGATGGGCCCAGTATAGCTCTGGTAGGACGCCAGTCTCTGTTGCTCTGCAACAACGGTGGAGCCCAACCTGGGCTAGATGGGCCCAGTATAGCTCTGGTAGGACGCCAGTCTCTGTTGCTCTGCAACAACGGTGGAGCCCAACCTGGGCTAGATGGGCCCAGTAGAGCCCTGGTAGGACGCCAGTCTCTGTTGCACTGCAACAACGGAGGAGCCCAACCTGTGCTAGATGGGCCCAGTATAGCTCTGGTAGGACGCCAGTCTCTGTTGCACTGCAACAACGGAGGAGCCCAACCTGGGCTAGATGGGCCCAGTATAGCTCTGGTAGGACGCCAGTCTCTGTTGCTCTGCAACAACGGTGGAGCCCAACCTGGGCTAGATGGGCCCAGTAGAGCCCTGGTAGGACGCCAGTCTCTGTTGCACTGCAACAACGGAGGAGCCCAACCTGTGCTAGATGGGCCCAGTAGAGCTCTGGTAGGACGCCAGTCTCTGTTGCACTGCAACAACGGAGGAGCCCAACCTGTGCTAGATGGGCCCAGTATAGCTCTGGTAGGACGCCAGTCTCTGTTGCACTGCAACAACGGAGGAGCCCAACCTGTGCCAGCAAACGCGGGAGACCAACCTTGGCTATGGCCCAGTATAACTTTTACGCACAAATCAACTTAGCAGAGAAAAAAAGTTTAGAAAAAAACAGGTTACCAACCAAACATCTAAATGTACGTTGGTTGCGGCTGTTTCCCTTTTTGCTTTTAGTTTATTAAAAAGTTTTGTTAAACAATGTTTTCTGCTAAAAAACACTTTATACAATAAATTGTGACATCTGGAAATCTGAGCGTTGACTCATTTTTAGCCGCGTAATTTTATGTGCAGATCATTTCATCAAAGATGGTGGAGCTAACCTGAAGCAATGTGGGTTTTGTTTTTCAATGCCTTATATGAGTTACGTTTTGAAACCAATCCTCTCATCACACTAGCTATAAACACAACCCTTGTATATTTGCAGGCAACTCTTCTTGAGCTACATCGGCGTTGTAACGTCATCCCTTGCGCTATCCCACATGCGACAACAGAAGATGTTGAGCTAGAAGGCTTCGTTCTACCCAAAGGAACCACCGTCATGGCCAACCTGTATTCTTCCCACATGGATCCTGACTATTGGCAGGATCCAGACCGGTTTGACCCTACCCGGTTCTTAGACGTGGATGGGCAACTTATAAGCCATGCGTCTTATATGCCGTTCTCTATAGGTAAATAACCTCAGACGGAACCACAGAAGACCTCTTGCATATGACGCCACTATAGCCCAAAGAGCGCACTCACTGAGATCAATGAAGACCTATCATTGGCTGAGAGTTGTGCGCAGTGCGTACACACGTGCACGTTTCCATTGCTGGACCTCATCCGTTTCGATGCATAGCGGCCAATGCCAGGGGTCTTACGCTGAAAGTGCCGAGTTCCTTACGTGTTAACCGATTCATATGCCTTCGGCTGAAACTCCTCAGTTTAACTGTTGCAATTATGGGTAGGGGTCTTCAAATACTATTGTATACCTCGACAAAACTTCAGACGGTAAAGTTTCGCAAGAAGATTGGTGGTACTGTATGAACTTTATAATGATTAAGCTTTCAGATCGAAAGTAATAATTTTTCCCCGTTTTGACTTACCTTCTTGTCTACCAGGACGCAGGGCATGTCTCGGTGAGCAGTTGGCTAAATGTGAGATTTTCCTGGCCTTCACTGGTGTCCTTCAGAGGTTTCGTCTTGAACTACCCAAAGGTGACCCACACCCAAGCCTGGACGGCCTACCAGGAATCACACACCTGCCCCGAACCACCAGACTCAGAGCTATACCAAGAAAATAGACATGAAACATTGGAACTCTTTGAAACCAATTTGTTTTCAATCAAAAGGAAATATTTTTATCTTTTTGCTGAAAAAACTTACGAACACTAATTATTCAACAAAACTTTAGATAGTCATCGCTTCGGACATCGTATAAAAAACTCTTTTTAAACATTTATAACGACATTTTATCATTTTATTTTATTGACCGTAACTTTTTAACGCTGCATCCGATCACCACAAAATTTTCTGACTTTCCAATAAGTATTTGGTCATATTATTGTAAAAAAAAAAAAAAATGATTTCGGGGTCACCATGGCAACCGTTTGCTTGATTGTTTGTCTTTTTCAACAAAATTTCCGCATGGTTTTTGATTATTTTCCCAAAGAAAGTTCTAGTGATGACTTTCAAACTCCATTTCAATGGTAAACTTTGAATTTATTTTTAGGTCATCATGTAGAATGTTGTGATTTGAACATTTGTGGCAAGTTCCATAAAAATCACTAGAGAACGAGAGCTCGAAAGGGGGGCACTATGTGGAAAAAGTAATGCAAAAAAATAACTACGTTCTTGATAAGTTTAAACTTACAAACAAAAGGATTGGCTATTCAAAAAGAAGACTTTAATTTAAGATGGCAATGTATATGCATTTAATGATTGTATTTTAAGTTTAGATAATTATAAAATTGCCGAATTTCAGTCTGAAAGCTGTTTGTATCCGCTGAACAGATAAATATGTTTTACTTTGAAAGAACCTTTCGGAAAATCAATCAAATCAAAGCTGTTATCTACTGAACAATCCTTGCCCTTTTCCTTGAACCTTGTCACTAAAAGTGTGTATACATTATTTATTGTCATACGGTATGTCTCTAAGCAATTAGAATTTTTGTACAAATTCTCCAAGTCCATTGTTGTAATATAAATGCACACTATATAATAAGGCTCGGTTATTTATGTTTGGTCGTTTCGTGCAGGACATTAGCCGAATTATTATTCTTTATTAGGCGGAAAACATTTTTATGGAGGTACTGTTTCTTTGTTGGTAATTTCTTTTAGCATTGATCATATAAGACGAAACGAATGTTATTCCCTCAATAAATAAGGTTTCGTAAAATCTTTTAAATTTGTTTTATCATTATGCCAGTTTTGTGAACCTTCTCTGACGATCTGAAATGTTTGAACTTCATATAATAATAAACGAATACAAAACTCAATGAACGATTAAAAATAGCGCAACAATGAGGGTCCTATATTCGACATCTTATTTGTACAACACTGCCGGTTTTTCAAATATCTTAGTTAATCTCAGATCACCAAAGATTGTCACAAATCTTCTTTTTTAATAATTTAACTAACAAACAACAAGAACGGGGTGGGGTGCCTCCAGTAACTTGAGGGCGTTTGTTAAACGCACAATGAGAGGCCGAGGGGAAGAGCGCTAACAGACAAAATCCAAGTGAGGAGTAAATCTTCTATTTTCCATTTGTTTTCTTACCCATGTCTGGATATTGCGTTGTGTCCCAGTTGTTCACGTCCATTCTTGCCTTGAGCATGAGTTCGATTTTTGTGGAGCGTGAAATTTTTCAAAAAGTTAAAACTTTGATAATTTAGTGCTCTTTGAGGAAAAAAGAAGTGGTCGAGACTTTTGGTGGGACAGGATACAATCCAGAACACACGTGAATGATCTAAATGTCAATAAAATTGGTTAAATAATGGGGGAGGGAAAATACTGCAAGTTTAGGCAATTAGACATTTTAAAATTGAGAAGTCCCCCAATAATGTAGAAACTGAGAATATTCTGCCAGTTGGTGGCGCTGTTTGAGAGCTCCGTTCGGAAAAAGGGCCCCTTTGTCTGGTTCTCGCCTCTAAGCACTTACTTACAGCCCATGTGTCAATGTTCCGGAGCCAGATCAGTCGAAATGCAAAACTTTTTTATGACAGCAAAATGTATGAGTCGAGTGTCGTCTGTGACTCATAATGTGTCGAGTTTTTTTGTTATGGGTTGTGACTTTATTTTTAGTGTTGCGGTAGGATTTGGGCGGACCGGTCATTTTAGTGCAGCTCTGGAGTCAGTATTTATGCCCTCGCATCTTCTTTAATATGAAGTAACAATGTTGCTCCGAAACTAGGTCTGCAGAATTTGTTAAGGTGTCATCCGCAATAAATAAATGTAAGTTTGCCTTTCCTAACGCTGTACTGTATCTCTGCTGCCGGTGTGTTTGTGTTGTGTACTATTGTTGTGTGTCACTGTCACTGTCAATGTAGTGTTATGTTTAGACTAGTGTAGTGTGGTACTGGGTAGTGCAGTAAACTGGATTTTTCATAACACACAGCACTCACTGTAGAGTATGGCAACTCAACTGTAACAATACTCAATTACATATCGCAGCATTTGTATTTATCGAGCAAGGGACATTCGTGTTCATTGATGGTCTGTGTTATTGACTCTTTTTTTAGTGTGTTCTGACTAAAAAATGATTTCGTGTAGCAACAACATGACATGGCTCTGTGTTATTATGGTTGGAACATGGAGGAAGGATTTTGCAAACATGATACAATACTTAACGTTACTTAGGACCTGACTGCCACTTTTCACTCTTCTTGAGAAAGAAAAAAGTAGTATCTCATTTACCTTGAAAATTATAACAGAAATCATAAGGGAAAAAGTGTCAGCAAGATAGCATATTGCAGCCATTTTTTCAGGCCTCAAAAGTCAAAGTCAAATTTTAAAAAATGAACGGGGGATAACAAAATAATAAAAAAGTTTTAAAATAAAAATAAATAAAAACATTATCCGTAAGCCATGGTTGTGATATTCTTACAGTTGACTAAAAAATCCATGTTTGTTTCTTCTTGTTGCCTTTTTCTTAAACATTGGTTGTTTAGGGGTAGCCTAGGTACATGTACATGTAGGTTAGACTTCTCCATTGCATACAGTGCAGTTCAATGGAGACTGGTGTCCTACTTGGGCCAGTATAGGGAGGTTTGGTAAATGTTAAAATCTATAAATGAGTAAATCTTGAATACTAAATGTATTATTTACAATGGAAGACACTTGGACCGCTGGTTTGTTTGGATGTGAGGCCCAATGCTAAAATCACTGGACACAGGTCAGAGGTCTAGTGGTATTTCAAGTCCTGTATTTCTCTTCAAAATAGTTACAGTAGCCTAGATTTTTCATTTAGCATGGCTAACAAGTGCTAGATTGAAAGTAAAAATACATAAAATGTATTTTCAGATCACATTGGTTACTGTAGAATGGCGCAGCGACATTAGTACACAGTTATCAGTATGTTTGCTCACTGGTCAGATTATCTGTATATAGCCTGTCAACAATCTGTTCATGGCAGTCTTTTAATGAAGTTTTCAAATTTTTTTGAGTTTGAGATTTGGAATGTATTTAAATTAAAAAAGAAAAACAAATCATTCAGTGCCATGCAACATAAGTCAGTACATTTAAATGTAAAGAAGAAAATCAGGTTTTGAATTTCCTATTTGAGAGGGCAATGCCATTGTCATTTTGCAAAGGGCACAAGTTTCCATTGCAAAATCTTAAAGACTATGGGAAACTTTTGAAGGGGCAGCAAGGCCAAGACTAGGGCAAGAGAATCCATGGCCTCCGCTTAGTTCCAGGCCTGGAAAATATCTTTGACAGATTGCTCAATTTGTATTAGGCTTATACTGTGTCTTATGAATACTTTTTTATATAAATTTGTACATGAACCTAAACTATTTGGAAATGTACATGTAAACTAATCCCTTGAATGATTTGAAAAACATCACTCACTCTAAAAAAAAATCCAATATGGTAACTCTACACCCAAATTGTTGGACTTTGATTATGGTGGTATGCCTGATCCCATGTAAAGCAAAGGGCAGTCTTCAATAAAAAAAACAGAATCAAATGCAACATTTAGTTGGACTTTGCAGTATGGTTTGTGATGAAGACAAAATTTGTGTACTACCCTTGATATGTCAATGATCTATTACTGCTCTGAATATTCAAATATGCAAAACCTCTCTGCGTACTATACTCAATGAGGAGATACTTGACTATTCATCATTCATGAAAGCCACTTTATCACTACTAAAATAATTGGAGGCAGTTTGTCAGTGGCTTCACAGATTAATACACAAACACAAAAGTTGTTTACACGAAGTTGGATGATTTTTCTTGGTTGCAGACGCCATACCTTCTGCTGGGAAAGTTAATAACAAATTACCATGGCAACCAGTATCAGCAACGGAGGCACTCACGACATCTTAAGCCACTTAACAGATATTGATGTGAAGAGATCCAAGGCTACAAAGGATGGGGTTCAGGAAGAGGGGGAGGGGGAAGAAGAGGAGGGAGATAAAGACTGGAAGGAGAGGTATGTTCTTCTTGAGGAGCAGCTGGATAAGTTTCGGTTGCAGGCCACCAAGATCCGAGCTGTTCTTGGTGAAAGGGTAAGTTTATCACCATCTGATTTTTCTATGTTCTATTACAACCTAGGTCCTGTTACTGTTAGGTACAAACTTTTGCTAGCACATGAGAGTTGCTTAGTATTAAGTGAGTTGCCAATCAAGTGTTGCTTGTAAATTGCTCAAGTATTGATTGATTTTTTGGTGCTTTGCTTACCAAGTAGAATACAGTTGTTAAGCAACATCTTGTAGTTAACAGGTTTTTGACATTGGGCCCTAACTGACAGAATCTGTTTTTAAACCTGCCAAGTGCAATATCTAATGTTACTGGTCAATGTTTCATTTAGTTTTGACCTGTTCCCCTAAAACATTTGTGGTGAAATAACTGAATTTGTAAAGAATTCGTTGTTATACACGGGAATGATTTTGTACAGCCATTTTGCATAGCAAACTATTTAGACTGAACAGGTTTTGTGCACATGAAATGCTAATATTGAGTAGCAAATGGTGACTTTTTGAGTAGCATCTGACAGATTTTGTGTACATGTACATGTAGCATTTTGCTATTTAAGCTATACAAAGGAAATCGTTCACCGGTACATATGGATCATACATTTCCCTGTGTTTTGTTCTGTGTTGTTCCTTAATTATTGTGGCCACTTCCTTTCAGCCACCTGTCCTTTGTGTAGACACCAACCTTATATCTCCCCTTTTTGCTGAGGTTTCTGTGTTCAGCCATTGTCATCTATGACTTGTCTATGTGGCTCCTAAAGATTACAGCCACCTGTTTCTTATGTTAAGTGGCCAGCCCATGTTGGCCATCTTCTTCCAGCGTAGCCACTATACATTTCATTTAATTCATTTCATTTCATTTATTAATTTCACAAGTAAAAACATTACAATTACATTATAAACATTATATAAAATAGAAACAGCAGATTACACAATACATATTCCAAAGACAGGAAATGGCACACCTGAAGGTTTACAAAAAAGTAAACTTAAAGGTATTGTACACTTTTGGTAACAGCTCAAAATCAGTGTCCACATTTTGTGTGATTCAACATATGCATGAACAAACATTGGCGTGTCGTGGCCGAGCGGATAAGAGCACCGGACTCAAGCTCTGGTGTTTCTGTTCAGCAGAGTGTGGGTTCGAGTCCCAGTCGTGACACTTGTGTCCTTAAGCAAGACACTTAACCATTATTGCTTCGTCCTTCGGATGGGACGTAAAGCCGTTGGTCCCGTGTGTTGTGTAATGCACGTAAAAGAAGCCAGTGCACTTATCGAAAAGAGAAGGGGTTCGCCCCGGTGTTCCTGGTTTGATCGGCAGCATATTGCGCCACCGCACCTTGTAAACCATTACATTGTGCTATAAATGCATAGGTCTCATACTTCAAAAACGTAGCTCCACATACATGGCAGGTAAAAATACTGAGCGCTTTGTATCCTTTGGCAAAAGGCGCTATATAAATACAGTTATTATTATTATTAACAAACCTGTGAAAGTTTGAGCTCAATTGGTCATCGAGGTCACGAGAAAATAGTGAAAAGAGATCTTATGTGTTTTCTGTTTTTGAAATTATCGCGCGCGATAATTACTATTTTACTCGTTTCTCAGAAACGATAGCATTTTAGGCAGAAATATTTTAAGGAACCCTTTCTACCATTACTTACTTTAAATCATGTAAGTTATGTGTGAATCTGTGAACATTGTGTTTTTCGATCTTACCAATAGTGTACAGGGCCTTTAATTACTGTAAATAGTTGTTTTCCAAATGCCATCAGACAAAAACAAATCAAAAAGCCTCCCCTCCCAAAAAAAAAAATATATATAGTAACAATAATTATAAAAAATTGCACTAAAATAAGACGATTAACCACAAAAAAGCAAAAGAGTAGTAACAAAAATGGCTGTGAAAGACATATAGTCAATAAAAAAGTTAAAAACAAGTCCCTTACAGCCCCTCATTTACGCTCTGCTAGGGGAACCCCAGAACCTGGCACCAGAAGATGATTTCTAAGTAACTTGATAAATGAATGAAGGCAAACATATGGGTTCCAGTACTTTGCCAGCTGCTCATTTTGATAATCTTTTGAAAGAATGCTTAAACCATTTGTTCATTATGTTATTTCTATTAGGACAGGTCTCTAGTAACCACCTTTCCATGCATTATATGCACCCCATCCATGTGGCCCTAATCAATTTGTTCATAGTATCATATTTTTATGAGAACAGGCGTCTTTTTCACAGTCATTCATTTCTGTGTGTTATGTGTGTGTGGTTTTTAGGTTTTCATTTTTTTTGGCTGAAGCTGCAGGGGAAAATGAATTCTGTTAATTTCAATGCACACCCAGTACACAAAAGGATTTTTGTTGTGTGTTTGTGAGTTTGTAGTGACATTCAAACCGAGGACTTACAACAAAAGGGACAATAGGTCCATGTTTGCTATCACAAAGGAAAACAATGGGGTCCACGTTTGTCAGGACAAACAGTTGAACCACCTTCCTCCATGGTTGAACAAAGGAGGGTCCACGATTGGAGATCATTACACACTTGGGGTTGTGATTTCATATTCACTACCTTATGGAGACTGAGAACAAAACAGAAAAGGGAAAACAAAGGGTCTCCATAGGGAAATTCTAAAGACTGGGTTGCTCCACAAGGAATTTTGTGTACAAAGTCTATGGGAGGTTCTTAACTACAGGGACAAAGGAAAGAACAAAAGATGTCTCCACAGGGATGCAAAAATAGGAATGAGTGTGTGTGTGTGGGGGGGTGGAGGATTCATTTACTACCACATGTGATGTATGTAAATAATGGGAAGGGGTGTGAAGGCCAATGTCCTCTGATAATGTAAGCTTGAAAATTGTCAATGCTGTTTTTTTGTATAAATGAGGACAATTTCTTTGCCAGCCAACAAATAAGAGGGAACCAGAGCAAGCACTATTACACCAAATGATATGTAATCGATTGGTAACCAGTTTCTTCACAATTGACCTCTTTGCACATGTATTGCATTCTTTGGTAATTTTACAAAAATGTTTGTTATAAAAGCGTCGCTGTTTAGATAAATCCAAATGTACTGGTCAATACATCATGTAAAACCATTTTTCATACATTCTGACTGAAAAAGCACATGAATTAATTGTCTGTTGGTTGGCTTCAGCATGGATAGTTTTCATTTGAACAGATACATGTATTCAACATTTATTCAACTACAGTATCCCTTTAAAAATCTCTGTTGAAATAAATTTTTCTATTTTAATTGAGTTATCAAAAGAATTAGTGTTAGCATTTTTGGCCTCACTAAAAAATAAGCTAAAATAAAGTTAGTCACTGAATCATTCATGTTTTTGCTGTTTTTTGAATCTCACAATGGAAGCACAGTATAGCTGTATGACTAGGGATCTAGGGATAGATTTGTGAACCTTTCTAGACATCGGATGATCACTTTGTCTGCAGAGCGCGTTGCACATACTGAACATATCATCTTCATCATACCTCTGAGTAACTTGATCTCTAGTCAAATGTTAGGGGAAAAATAGAATCAAATATCTCAAGGCATGGGCAGAAGGAAGTAATAACCTCTTGCAAATGTGACAGTAATCCAGAGTGACCTACATAACATTGTCATCATGACTGCTTGGACTTGAGCCCATTCATTATTACAAAGCCCCTATTCATATTTAATAGAAACGAGTGCATCTCTGCCATTGTCTGCTGGTCCTTGTTCAATGCTACGTTAGTCATGTTGTCTGCTAAACCAAGGAAATGAAACAAAGAAAATCTATCTTATTATGTTATGGTTTATTATTGTGTCAATAATACGTGTATGTAGAGACCAAACTGCAAATTATGGGCAAAATTACATTGTTAACAAGTACACTGTAAAGAGTATTATTACGACATGTTAATTGTAATCCAATTTTCCACTAAAAAATATAATGACAGATCTTGTATAAAAAAATCAGACTACTAGAAAAAAATACAGATGAATACAAATTATCAACTGCAAATGAACATCAAATGGCCAAGAAGGGGTTATGGGGTAAGGTGGAACCATGCATTGGTCTCAAGACCATGAAGAAACACAGTGCTCCAAACATTAACTGGACCACAGTCTGACCACAGTCCCTCAATTTGATCAAAAGGTTTTGGGAACCTTGGGTACTGATTGCTTTAACTTTTATCCAATAATCACTCACTTACTTTCTCTAGGATTTATTTACATAATTCCTTATTTAAAAACTTTGTTTGAGGTTTTTAAGAAAGAAACTATATCCCTGCTGAACAAACCTCACCTTTTTTTTCTTCTACTCCAATTTGCCCACTTGTTTGGGCTCCCTTGATGTAGACATTTTCATTTTCATCACAGATCCCTTTAAACTCTTGGGAAAAATTCTGCAAAAAATTAAATATTTCTGATGTAGCCTTTACACAGAAGAGATGTCCTTTCCACTTCAGAGGCTAGGTTCAAGTTCAAATCCGGCTCTGATATAAGTTATACCTGTAGTATGTACTACTTGTAATACACCATAAGGTCGCACTGTGTGTTAACACCACAGGAGGTTAGGCTTTAATATGAGAGTATCACCCTGGCAGGTGTGTATATCACACTGTAGTTTGTTTGTCACGCAAACTGACCATTAATAGAACACCTCAACATCACTCTTACACAACCCCAAGGCCAACATCTCTTAATATTCTTGTTAAATAAATATTCAATTTTATGAATGACGGTCTCATACAAAGAAGTTGGAGCATGACAGGAGAAAAATAAGTGTGAATTTTGGAATGAAGAAGTTAATTGAAATCTTGTGAAAAAATATATAATCCCTTGTACTAGTAGTAGTACCACAGACTTTCACAAAGTATGTACCATACCTTCCAGGCTAGCATTGAATACATGGGTTTCTTCTGATTTACAGTTGGAACATGGTTGGAACAATCATAAAACTCCATGGTTTGTGCACTGTGGACTTTGTCTCCACGGTCTCATGTGGAATTGTGTGGTACAGGCCAGTTGGGCAGGAGATTTAATGTTCATATGTTAATCAAAGATGTATACAAGATTTTGCATGCTTTCTTTCTCACATATTGCAAAATTTACAACAGTATACCTTGACTCTTGATGCATGTGTATAGGAATGGTTTAGGTAATGTTAGTAACCCTACACAATGTATAAAGCATTATAATCAAATACTCAAAACATTATAATCAAATGCTCAGTCTCTCTTAACTGCTTGCTACATATGGTTATTAATAGGCTGTGCAAAAATGTTTATTACTTAAATGTAAATATGTTCTGACTGCACCCTTTACTGAAAACTCATTTTATGCCTGGTTTATTTATTCTTTTTTAAAATCAACTTGTCCACTAGCTCAAATCATTCTTTACATGACATTTACAGTTTTTATAACTCTGCCTGTAAAATTCACCCTTATTTTTTAAGAAATGTGTATAAATTGTGGAGATCAAAATAAGAACAGTCTTTTGTAGAGTCTTCAAATGCTATCTCCTTGACTTTGCCTGTACTTCAAACAAGATTGGCACTGATAGGAACTTTCTAATGAACTTTTTGTATGAACTTTCAACTGGTGTTTTTGGATAGTAATACTTAATCCTCTAAATTTAAAACCACAGTCACACAATCAAAAACAAAACATCCCAGCATGCTTTGTTTGAGTATTGTGTGCACGCTTGTCAACTATACGTCCACTCTAAGGAAGCTTAATTTGTTTTCTAATTATGGACCTGAAGGCCAGTTAAATGTTAATCTCATTGAAACTGCAACTAAATATAAATTTAAATCAAGTGCTAAATATGCATTTAGAATGCCTCCAGTGGTTGTCTGAAGGAGTTAGTAACTAGAATGGCTTGCACAAGTGGCCGCCGCCATCCAAACCTCCTCTTCAGCTGATAACCATGCTGAATAGAGCCTCTGTCAAACTTAATTCATCTTGTTTTTATCAAGGAAGCGGAAAATTATAAGCAACATGCCTAAGTTGTGAAAGTTAAATCATCAAATTGGACGCTTGATCGATAGACCAGAAGGGTCACACTGATGTTATTATGGTAGGGTTTCTTTGCAGCCTTTTTATACCCTGGAAATCATGAAAGCTTATTTTTTAGGGTCGAAAGTACATGTGTACCCGGCATGCATGATTAAGAAGAGAAGAAAAGAGGAAGCTTTTTGATTTGGTTATCTTGACAATGCTTTATAATTCACATCGTATTCAGTCAATTCAGCCAATTCAGCATTTTGGTATTTGTAAGCGTATTCTGTGCAAAGCTGGTACAAATTTTGACCAAGGAAAACAAGTACATGTAGTAAGCATTGTCAATGTAGGAAACAATTCTATTAACAGTTTAATGGTGGTGATGCAAACTGCTTTAACTTCTAACTTTATCATCCAGCAAACTTGAATCATTGCTGCTGATTTGTCAACAGCTGTGGGAAACATTTCTATAATTGCATCATTCTTAGTGCAATGCATTTAATAGTTATCAGTTCAGGAATCTACCCACATGACAGCACAGCAGCCCTGGAGACTCACTTTACTTGTGTTGTTTTAAATAGTTCTTACATTGTTGCAGAAATTTATTTCAACCTTCAGAAACAATCAAAACACCTAATTGGGATTAAAATTCTAAAAAGAGAGAAAAGAAAAAAACACAATGTTTTTCCACTGTTGCAAGTTTGATAAACTTGTTGCAAGTTTGATAAACTTGTTATCCCATGTGCACTTGTGGAATTCAGATTGAGATTGTGATTGGATGCAGAAGAGCTAGAATTATTTTGTGTCTTCCACTCGAACTTGTGGGACAGTAAACTTTGTGATTGCAGCTCCATGTTTGCAGTTGAATTGTACATACAGTACATGTATGGAAATGGAAATGTACAAATAAGAGCGTGCAGAACTTCACTGTACATTTCTGTGTAATAATATACAATATTAAATGAAATAGCCAGACCATACATGTACATTGTACAAGAATGCAAAACCCCAAGCAGGTTCACAGATGAATTGAGCTTAGATTTGTTGTTAACCACCCATCGATCATTTTTGTTAACGTATTGAAATTTACTTACTACGGCTAAGGAAGTAAGATTTAATGTCATTGTGTATCATCAAACACCACAGGAAATGAGAGCTAACTGTGAACAAAGAAGTCAGCAAACATTCTTTTTTAACAATGTTCTTTACTAGATCATTTCATTTCAATTTCTCCTTTGCCAAAAAGTTGGTTTTAACAAATGTATGTGGTGTAAGTACTGGTAAACTTGACCTTTGATTTTCAGGGAGTGCATTTTAAGGCCAATGATTTTCCGCTTTGGATGAGTGCTGGATTTATTTTGACATGTCATTAATTAAATGATGGACTGAAATTTTCTGCTCATTGGTACTGCTGAGATCTGTAAACTCATCCAAAAAGTAATGCCCATTGTACCTTCAAGTCTGTCTTTGGTGACATTACATGTTGATGTATAGGGCCTATGTGTAAATGAATGGAAACATGATGGTTAAGGTTAGATTTTGACACTTTTTCCATAGTCAGACTATGTGATACAGAGTCTATTGACATAAACATGTACACGGTCTTCATCTGTGTAGTGTTTAATTGAAACCAACTTGGCAATTAACCCACACTTTTCCCAGCACCACACCCCTTTCAATGTTGTGTGTTGTCACTCCTTCCCGCTTTAATGTTTCAAAATAAAACCCAAATTGGTATAACCCACCCATCCCAAAGCACCACACCCCTCCAATGTTGTGTGTACATACCTCCTTCCTCAGCCCTTCCTGTGTTATTGTTTCAAAATAAAATAAAATTGGCATTTCCAAACCATCTCCCCCCCCAACACCCCCACCCATCCAATGGTAAAACTAACAAACCGTTGTGTTAAACATTGTAACCCTAACTTTTCTCTGTGACACATTAACAAAAAACACCACAACTTCCCACTCCCCTTCTCCCCCCTCCCCATGTCAAATCTTGCAAAAGAGGATGGAGACCACCATGTCACCTCCCCTCCCAGGAGATTCTCTGCATTTAGCCCCATCAGGAACCCTACCCTGTATTAACAGCTAAAACAGGTGGCAGGGAAGCTTTCCCAATTAAAAAGGGGTGGAAGAATCATTCCGATTCCCCTGCGAATCCCCAAGTGTTCACTGAGGAAGTGGGTATTAGTTCAATTTTGAACCGGATCATTTTTTCATCGAGTGACCCAATTAAAGTTCCTACATGGGCGCATGAATTATTATGTATAATTTGTGTCAATGTCAAAGAGATCAAGGTGACTGTTGAATTTTGAAATGTACAAGCATGGAGGAAGGGAAGCCTTGCAGTGGCAAAATAAGTTTACGTACACACATACAAAAGCAAACTCATCTTTAGTCCTTGAATTTGAATTTGAAAAATAATCAACACTTAATATCTCAACACCACAGAAAAGAAAACAATAATACATGTTTGTCAATGTTTGTTAATTTACCCGATGGTCTCCAAACAGCCCGTCTTCAAGATTATTTAAAAACCATGAAGTGAAAATTTGATACCTGTTTGATTGAAAAGTTGTTACAAGTGCCAACTACTATTCATTCCAAGAATGTTCTCAATATAGCACTCCGCACTAATGCTAAAAATAGAAGCTAAGTACCCGGATCTCAGACAAACGTGTAAAATTTCACTTACATTCCCGCGCGTACATGTTCAAGTTTGATATTCCCTCGCATGTACTGACTATACTAGTAGTGCACTTTGGCACGTCGATGATGCGGTGATCGCGTACATTTATGTACATGTGTAAGTGGTGGAATGTTTGTCTGACAGTCGGGTATTTTGAGCAAAAGTGATGTCATCAGCGCAGAATGACATTGGAAGGTATTCATCTGATTAAAAATACAGAGTTTTTGCAAATAAAACATGTCATTCTAAGGCTGACAAAACTGAAAACCATTGTAACACTTTTCGCTCAGTGTTTTTCCTGAGTCCTGCGAAAAAAACAATCAACTTGTTGGAGGAAATTATAAAATAGTCCAAGACACCTTTTGCAGCCTCCATACTGTTTTCTCATAAAGTTTGTTTGACAAAACTTTCACAAGGTGGTTTTGTGATACTCAATAATTTAGTGTCTTGGAAGACATTCATGAAGGTCTAAAAAAAAACTAAAAAAACAAACAAACAAACTTAAAACACTGCTTAATATGAAGTTGTACCATTGCTTTGAAAATAAATGTTATCTTGGGACACAGTTTGGGCCAGTCGGTAATAAACACTTTCCCTGGATTGGCCTTGAAAGGCAAAAAGGAGCTACCCTGTTGATAAAGCTTCCCTGCTGGTTTGACTTTGATTGGTTTGTTGTTCAATTTTACAGATGGAAGAACTAGAGGAGAAGGTCAAGGAGTCTAATGGAAGGGCTGAAAAAGCAGAAAAAGAGGTAGGTTCAATTCTGTACATGGAGATACGAGTAAAACAGACACCAATGATGGGAACAATCTCCTCTCCAGTCTGTCTTTGCCGGGAATGTTATATCTGAGAGGGCAATGCCATTCTTTTTTTTTTTTTTTTTTACAAATCTTTAAAGTTTATGGGAAACTTTTGAAGGGGCATCATGGCCAAGACAAGGGCAATGCTGTTTAAGTCCGCCTGTAAACTTAACCTGCCCATTTTGGGGCCTGGAATTGTTTGTTTCAAAGAACAAGGCCATTTTAATTTTTTGCAAAGGGAACTTCTATTAGAACATCTTAAACTTTTTGGGAAACTTTTGAAGGGTAATCAAGACTAAAGCAACACCTTGTACATGTAAGTCCAGGCCTGTAAACTTAACCTGCCCATTTCCAGGCCTGGAATTTCATCTTTGAGAAGGCACGGTTATTTTCATTTTTGCAAAAGGCACTTCCATTGGAAAATGTTAAAGTTTACGGAAAACTTTTGATGGGTCACTAAGTCCAAGACAAGTGCAACCAGGGGCCATGGCCTCCATGTAATTACAGACCTGCATTTCTAAGACACATGTTCAGTAGTAAAGTACAGTGACTGCAGTGTAACTCCAAATAATAACTGTAGTGTGAGAAGCATTCACGTGCAATTGATGTCACACTGCCAGCTCCAGCATAAACTGCCATGTAGATTTTGTAGCTTGTTTGGATGTTGTAGATCTTCACATGCCACCATTTGTGTCTTGTTCCTTGTTTGCATAGTTCCTCATAATTCCAAAATGAGGGCAGGCTATTTTGCCCTTCCAGCCTCAGTTTGAATGCATGATTGAAAGGAAAACAACAAGGCTGGGCAATGTTTCAGGTGTACAAGTATTAGGATAAAGAATTTATTTAACAATGTGTGTATGTAGGCGTATCTATGAAACAACCAAACTTTGAATGCAAAGAGCTTAGCATTAGATTTGAACTTTGAAGCTTTTGGTCTACATCATGTTTATGTGTAGAAGGAAAAACAAGTTATGAACACTTGGTGGTTCTGCCAGGAACATGGACGTAATTTCGTACAGCTGTTTGGAATGAAAGAGAGTGTACATTTGTTGGAATTGTTTAGACCAATAATGCTCTACCCTTTTTGAAAAAGAAAGAAAAACTCTCTAATCTGTTTCTTCAAACCTTTTCAAAGTGTGTGTAATGGTGTGTAACCATAGTAGTGTATATAACCTTGATGTACGGACTTGAACCACTCCAGATAGTGACATGTACTTCTACCTTGTACTGGAGTGTTTATGAGAATACAAGCAGTAAAAAGTTGAAGGTTACAAAATAGAGTCTGGATTTCATTGGTGTGTACCAAAGGCAAAAAAGGCTTTGCTTTGTGTTAAATCTACATGTTTTACAGTGGTGTATACCTTTATGCCAATTTAAAGAAAAGATTTTGTGGATTTGGTTGTATTATTAGGTAACTTTATTGGCAACATAAGCCAACAGACATATCCCTAATACAAACAACATAAAAGTAATGGTTTTAGCCTTGACTTGATATGTTTTTTCTTTAGCTTGAATTTTTTTACTTGCAATGTACTTTTAGAATCACCATACATTGTGGTTGGCCTTTCAGCCTTAGCTTTTCCTTAATCAAATAAATAGCAATGCGTGACATGTCATGAAGCAGAAAGATTTGCATAATTTTGTATGGAGGAGTGCTGTGATGGACTGTAAATGCTAAACAGCGTGTGAGCTGAACGATTAAATATAGACGTCACTCGAGGGCATATTCTTCTATCTATTTTGCAATCCAAATGAAAACAAGAGGGGAGATGCTCGAAATCAGGGCATGTAAAGGTCAGGGACCCAAGGGCTGGCTTGGCTGTAACAATACCAGCATGTCTGACAGGAGCTGTCTTTGTTCTTGACGTCTTTGTTCAAAATGTGCAGAATAGGCACCTCAATTTATTTACATGTTCACTTGAATGTGAAAGGAAAATCATTACTGATGAAATGGAACATTTTTATTTAAAGCCAAAGTACTAAGGGTAGGAAAACAAATGGGTCATTCCTTGCCAACTCACCTGAAATCCAAAAAAGTTTGGCAGGCTCCGTCTCAGATTTCGCTAATTTTTTTTTAAAACACTCCCCAATGGGTGCCTTGAACACACACAAAATTTTAGAGTCCTACTCCTTGGCATTTCTGAGATACGACCCCCCAAAAATTAAGCCCCGCCCCTTCAAATTGATATTTTGTGTTTTTGAGCATTTTTAAAGGTCTATATCTACAAATGGAGAGAAGATATGGAGCTACAAATTAATTTACAGGGTATCTGGTATCCCATCAACTATAATCTACTGTCAAAAGTAGCACAGCCCATTTGCATATCAAGGGTTAGGTCTTTAAAAACCTACATTTTGGCATGCGCAATGACTTTTTGTCATTTTTGAGACCCCCTAGTGCCTATGTGAAATGTCCGATTGCTTTTATATTTCATTTGGGCATAAACTAGGTGCATATGTGTGACATATTATGAGGATAGACCAATCACACCTTTGATGGGTATTTGGCAGGGGTCTTAATATGCGTCCAACTTAAAAAATGCCAAAAAACGCCGTTTTCAAGTGGTTTTTTGACAACGTGGGACATTACTGACAGATTTACCAATTTTTTCCTATAATACTTTGTACCCAGTCTACTTATGTAAAAAAAAAAAAAAAATGGTTTTTGTACTCCTTCATGGTCAGATTTTTATTGAAGTACACCTAGTATTTTGCACTTGTAATGACTTTTTGTCATTTTTGAGACCCCCCCTAGTGCCTATGTGAAATGTCCAATTGCTTTTATATTTCATTTGGTTATAAACTGGTTGCATATGTGTGAGCTGATATAAGGATAGACCAATCCAACCTTTGATGGATATTTGGCAGGGGTCTGAACATGTGTGCGACTGTAAAAATGCCCCAAATTGCCGATTTCAAGTGATTATTTGACATTATGACAACGTGGGACATTACTGACAGATTTACCAATTTTTCCCAATAATACTTTATATCCAGTCTACTTATGTGAGAAGGAAAAAAATGGTTTCTTAACTCCTTCATGTAAAAAAAAATTGTGAATATGCTTAGACTAACGTTTTTGCTGTGTTATGTAATTTAGGCCATTATGCACTGTGGTGCTGTTTGTTCCTTGAGATTCTGAGATTATGTCCACAGAACATCTCCACTTTAAAAGTCTTGTGTTCTCTTCAGTTAAGACAGTCGTTTGAAGAAGACCAATTTTTCTGCAGTATACCTGTTCATGGCAATCCTCCTTCAAAGCTGCACCAATGCTGCATGCAGGGATTGATCTTTCCTGAACGTTGACGCCATCATCATGGAGCAAGAACTTGCTGAAGTTGTCACTTCTAAAAATGTATCATTCTGTATTTCATCAGTGTTCACTTTTCCTTCCTTCAAAAACTGGTTGCATACAACACTTACAGCTTGTTTTGGACAACCACTTTATTTACAAAAAGAGTGACCTTGTATATTCCAGGGTCTTCTGGCAGGCAAGATACTACTACAGAAATTCAAGACTAATAAAAATAACTGCTGAACAAGTTGTGGGTCGTGTACACCACATGCCTGGCTCTGTTGCTCTTTTGTGAACTTGTAATGTCACCCACATGTTACATGGTCTATAGATAGGGGGAAATTTAAGGGGATGTGGGGGATTAACCCACCAGTGACAAGGTCAAAGACTGGACCAATAAATCAGACAATAGACTCTAGTGCTTGTGGTCAGTTGTTTATCTTTGTATTTCACAGTGTTAACTGATACTAGAATGCCAATGTGTTTCTCTACTGTAAGGCTGCTGACTCTAATTTTGTTTGCTAGTCAAACTTTTTCAATGTTGACTCACAATAGTAACAACACTCTCAGTCTCAGTGGATGTTATTTTGGAGTTTTGAATGAGTAACTATTGTTACTCATTCAAAACAGCACCACAGTGCATAATGGCCTAAATTGCATAACACAGCAAAAACGTTAGTCTAAGCATATTCACAATTTTTTTTTACATGAAGGAGTAAAGAAACCATTTTTTTCCTTCTCACATAAGTAGACTGGATATAAAGTATTATTGGGAAAAATTGGTAAATCCGTCAGTAATGTCCCACGTTGTCATAATGTCAAATAATCACTTGAAATCGGC
The DNA here is from genome assembly GCA_032158295.1 of Pycnopodia helianthoides. Lineage (NCBI taxonomy): Eukaryota > Metazoa > Echinodermata > Asteroidea > Forcipulatida > Asteriidae > Pycnopodia > Pycnopodia helianthoides. The sequence continues at coordinate 6,284,204 of CM063243.1, read as the reverse complement.
AATTTGGGGCATTTTTACAGTCGCACACATGTTCAGACCCCTGCCAAATATCCATCAAAGGTTGGATTGGTCTATCCTTATATCAGCTCACAGATATGCAACCAGTTTATAACCAAATGAAATATAAAAGCAATTGGACATTTCACATAGGCACTAGGGGGGGTCTCAAAAATGACAAAAAGTCATTACAAGTGCAAAATACTAGGTGTACTTAAATAAAAATCTGACCATGAAGGAGTACAAAAACCATTTTTTTTTTTTTTTTTACATAAGTAGACTGGGTACAAAGTATTATAGGAAAAAATTGGTAAATCTGTCAGTAATGTCCCACGTTGTCAAAAAACCACTTGAAAACGGCGTTTTTTGGCATTTTTAAAGTTGGACGCATATTAAGACCCCTGCCAAATACCCATCAAAGGTGTGATTGGTCTATCCTCATAATATGTCACACATATGCACCTAGTTTATGCCCAAATGAAATATAAAAGCAATCGGACATTTCACATAGGCACTAGGGGGTCTCAAAAATGACAAAAAGTCATTGCGCATGCCAAAATGTAGGTTTTTAAAGACCTAACCCTTGATATGCAAATGAGCTGTGCTACTTTTGACAGTAGATTATAGTTGATGGGATACCAGATACCCTGTAAATTAATTTGTAGCTCCATATCTTCTCTCTATTTGTAGATATAGGCCTTTAAAAATGCTCAAAAACACATAATATCAATTTGAAGGGGCGGGGCTTAATTTTTGGGGGGTCATATCTCAGAAATGCCAAGGAGTAGGACTCTAAAATTTTGTGTGTGTTCAAGGCACCCATAGGGGAGTGTTTAAAAAAAAATTAGCGAAATCTGAGACGGAGCCTGCCGACCCATCAGGTGAGTTGGCACGGAATGACCCAATTACAATTTTATTTCATCAAGATTCAAGCTGAAAGCTCACTCATCTTAAAGTTCAAATATCACAAACAAAGATGACAAGATTGGGAGACCGCCAACATAGGACTAGATAGCTCAGTTGGTAGAGCGCCGACATGCGTTTAGCCAATTTTTCTTTGTTCAACCACAAATCATCTTAAATTTCATAACACTATCAATTCCTCTGGCAAAAATAGTGTCTTTATTTTAAAAGTCAAGGAAATAGCTTTCAATGACCACTAAGTCACCTTTTCTTATTGATTGCTGCAATTAAATCTCTAACAAAACATCATTTTGTTCCCTGTTTTTACTAAAACAGGACCAGGTTGTGTGTATGATGTGTTTATTAATAACTAGAGAATGGGAATCAATACTAATATTGAACAGAAGTTTATCACAAAATTCTGACTGAAATTGGATTTAAAAACATAAATAAAACCCATGTTAAGTATTTAGCTTTGATGTGCACAATCATTAGAATTGCTTTGACTAGAGAAATAGAGACATTTGAACTTTCTAGAGCTGTGTGCCCGTTTTATGGATAAAAGTAAAAAACAAAATTGAACAATGAGCAATAAGCTATTTTGAGATATGGTGGACACATTACAATTGCACTGTTTGGTACGGGTCAATCTGTCCGGATACACCCAAATGCCCAAACCTAATGGCGTACTCGTATGGTGTTCACTGTAATCTCAAAAAGGCTAAATGATCATTAATATGAAATTTTACATATTATGTTCCTATTCTTACTATAATGTTTAAGTGTGAAGCTTTACAAAAATGTTATCAGGATTTTTACAAGCATTCCTTATGTCTGCTAAAGTTGGAGTTCCAAACAGTTTCAGAAACCAATACCCGGATTTTTCCATTCATGGACCAAAGTCAAGGGTTTCTGCACTAAAGCATGCTACAAAAGTGCACAGTACAAACCCTTGGAAAATCCATTAGAATGACTAACTGTTGAGAGATTTCCCTCCGTGAGGTACATGTACTTAGTCTTCCTGTGGCAGACCATAAATGGCTTTTTTAAAATCATTGATGTTTACAATACATAGTGTGTTGAACCTGTTTTCTAAAGAGTAGACTCGGTGTAAAGTTCATGAGCAAACTTGAAGTTCTGTAAATTGGTGGATGTTACTGCCCAGTGTACATACATACATGTAGGAAACATTGAAAGGGACTGTCCAGCTACTGTGCTTTCTTCATGAATTCTTGTTGCAGTGGGTCATTGACCCATTGAAACTTCAGCATTAAAACCATTTTTTTTCACTATGCTTCATTCTTTGTAAATATATTTTGGTCCTAAAAATAAGAGTCAGAGCATTTTGAAATAATAAATAAATCCCATTAAACTGTTAACTGCTTGCATGCATGTTTACCGAACAATTAATTTGTCTGTTCGCTAATTGACACGATTGTAATTCCTAAATTTACTGTTGATCAGACCTTTTTAATTTGAAGATTTACTAATGGATCCAATGGATGTTTTGAAATGTAAATTGTTGTAATGTGCTTGTAGTGCAGAGCCTGATGGAGTGGCTTTGTGTGAGAGCCACTGCAGCAGTCTGATGTGACCCACCACTGCAGTTGCCAGAGAGACTCCAGTCTTTTGTCTGACATGCAGCTCCCTGGTCAATAGGCATCCAATAAAAGCCTGAAGCGAATTGTGATTGCAACGACGACGGCTTCCTGGCTGCAAGTTTCTAGGGGCTCTTCCCGTCCCTGCAGACACAATCAACGAGAGAGTCTCACGCTGGAACGACGATTGAACAATGGACCCACAACGTAGGTCCTTGCTCGCTTATTGGATCATCATGTGCCGTGTATGTTTGATGAACGTGTTGATATTGAAAATTATGCGAAATGTGCGAAATTATTTTGAGACGCTTGACTTGTCGCGTGGGAATACGCCATGTTGTGTGTAATAAAAAAGACCTGGCAAGCAACATGCTGTACACTGTTAAGAATTGTGAGTCTTGGTTTTTAAAACAAAATCTTCATTTGTATAGGGTAAGTGTCCGGGTGTGTTCAGCTTTATGCTTCAGGATTCTGGTTTTAATTGTCTCAAAGAAAACTGAAATAAAATAAAAATTCAATATTCAGAAGTCTATGAAATGCGGTTATTTAAAAGAAAAGGATATTGTTAATACTAATAGTTTTAAGTTAACACCAAAGTATGGTGTACATTTGTATTTTTTATTTTGAAGGATAAAATAATTCATACCTTATAGTTGTAAATAAACACAGGAAACAACAATCTAAGTTGGTCATGGTTTTGTAAAATCAAAGGAATGGGTTTATTTTGTCAGAGATTTTGTGCAAACTCATGTCGGGCTAATTTTGAACAAAATAAGCAATGGTGATTTGTGTGGTCTTCAAATGTTGATTCTTTGACTTCAGCAGTATTTCAGACAAAGATATACCCTGAGGATTGAGACAGATATGAAGTGTACACGTGTAAAATCAATGAGTTTTTGGATTTTAACTAATCATTTTGTTGATTTGTTAATTTACCAAGCATGTCCTTTGTCTTGAAGGTTTTGCATTTGTATAGTTACACAAAAATCATGGTTCTGCCCAATGCATTGTTAGCAACTACATGTACACTTGTAGGCAAAACAGCAAATGTATCCTGATTTTCAAATTTTTGTTGGGATTGAAGACTAATAACTTGACAAACATGATGTATATTGGCAGTAAATGCTCATAGTTTCTTTACTATATGATATCACCTACATGTACATGTAAATTAATGCATACAGACTACATCTTCACATTGTGAACATCCATGGACAATATATTACTGGAGTCATTTCAGGTTGTCATAATGCCCTAGCACCGGGAGCAATGTTTGTTTCCATTGTCCCCACATTATTAATCCTTTAGTTCGAAGCAAATATCTTAACTTTTAAAAGATCTAGTGCATGTACATGTATACACTACTTTTGTCGTCTGTAAGAAATCCTTTATTTGTAAATGTACATAAGTACAACCAGCCCCCACCCCTCCATCCCCCTAAACCCCCAAACCGCAAAACCGGAAAGGCACAATTTTGTCCAAACTTTTTTTTGTTCTTGTGGGTACACACAGGACTGACTCTGACCATGCTCTGACGTTTATTTGCACGTTGACCTATTTATAGAACTTTGAGGTAGACCAAAAGGTATTGTGGTATTTTTTTTGGGGGGGGGGGGGATAAGGGACAACCTTGGGATCAGGATTCACTCAAAGGGCCAATCTACAAGTCACAGTCAACTTTTTATTGCATGGATTAAAAGTTTGTCCAGTTTACTTGATTCAATATGACCTGACTCACTTTTAACAGTAGCAGGTATTCTCTGACTTTGAGCGACAACTGAAACGTTCTCGTTTGAAAAGTTCAGAGTGAAATCACGGATGTTGTCAATTTCTAAAGCAGCCGTGTCACTCTGTATGGAATATTATTCAACATGCAGTTTTTACTGAGTTTGCCGAATGTAACTGTCAGCAATGCATTGTATAATGTAATTGTTATTTACACGTACATATCATTTCTTTGAAAGGGTCTCTGAATTGTAGTGTTGTAAAAATGTTGTTCCCCTCCTTTTCCTTAGCCCAATTGTCATTGGTCACTAAAGCATTCAAGTCAAAAAATCTCTCTTAAAAGTTATTTGGTGCAAAAGATCATTACTTTATTCATTTTTGAAGACACGTTTAACTGTTTTGGTGAAAATTAAATTGTCCAGCCCCATTCCAAGCCTCTTGTATTGCATTGGCCCCAAATTTCTCTGTAAAACATAATGGGTGGTAAAAATCACTACATATCGATTTTTGACAAAATATTTGATGAAGTTTTACAAATTGATATTTTTTAAAGCTGATTTGTTCACTAAGTAATTAGAAAAACTTGCACATGTGTTTGTCTTTCAGGTTCACAAAGAGTCGTATACAAAACTCAAAATTTAGCTGTGGTTCTTATCACTGTTTACATGTAAGATTGGTCTGCATTGGATAATACATACTAATCATAGCAGTCTGTCTAGCGGTCTAATTGCATAAATTTATCATCAAGGTTGTAGTTTGTGGAATGACTAATGGTGAATGTATAGCAGCTACACTCATCAGCGAATTGCTGCAATCAGGAAGGTCATTGACTGGATGTTGATAAAACCAAGAGCAGAGGAAGTCCCAGCCATTGATACTGTCCCACATTCCCTTTGTCCCCATCACTTGAAGGGTGTGTTACGTTACACCATAGTGCAAGGTATACCATCTTGGTAATTGCCAAGAAAAGAAGGGGGAAAAAAAGGAAATTAATCTGAACGAGCTTTCCACAGATGGCGGATAGGATGGTGTCAGATTTCTTAAGAAGTTGTATCTTTGAGATATGAATGCGGTTGTGGAAATGGATCCCCAGACGCCCATGCCCCATTCAGGCCTGATACCTCAGTCTTGTTTGGGCAAGGCAATTTTTGCTCTCTAGTATTTGTGAAAGGGACCTCTGTGAGGGAAACAGACATTTGTAATTGAACATTTCTTAGGGCACCAATGCAATGACTAGGGGCATTGAGGCAATTGCCTCCATTCCCTCTGTGACATTATCAGGCTTGCCCATTATACACAAATGGGTTGTAATTTTACAGTACATCTGGCCTAGTTATAAGTTTCTCAATTCTGTACAATGTTTGATTCGTATAAACAAAAGACAAACATCATTGGTTTTTGAGTACATGTTAAACCATTTCCAAGTTTTCAATAAGCACTTTCCAACCAATCTGTGAGCGTTTCAGCAAAGTAGACGATCCAGTTTTAGCAAAATTTATTGTTAAATTTACACTTTACACATGTAGTAAAAGTATTGTCGATAGGAAACTTGAATGCCCCTTTTTTATTTGATAGTAAATATCACTCACTATTTTCTAATTTCAGCAAACACTATTACGTTCATAAACTTTGCCCAGGGTCAATTGAAGGGCGCTTTCATCAGTAATTGAGAAAGTACATAAATGGGAATGATTAAAGGGCTCCTTAAGATTAGGGAAAGAATCATTGGCCTTCAAATAGTGCCATTGTAATACCAGACCTTCTGGGACTTTCTTTATCCAAACCTGGTTAGTTCTCAAGAAGAAAAAATAAACTAATGCACAACGTCCGATACATTGAGGATGTAAAACCATCTCACCATTTTAAAACTACCGTGTACCGTTACGCAAAGATCATGGCAACTTTTCCATTGGAAAGTTGTTAATGGGGTAACCCTGGATGTTTAAATGGTGGTGGCAATGGCTGCATGTTTCCTCCGTGAAGTTCACGGCTTAAATCCATCCAAACAACTTACTAACCAGTAATCATGCAATTTCCCCCTCCTCCCCCCATACCTGTCTGCTCAGTTGAAGTAGAAAATTGCTAATAATAGTGTGTATTTGTCAGTAATTTGTCACACATTCAGGAAGAATGCTCCTAAACTGGCAAGGCTCGTGATGAGCACTAGCAGGATACAGGCAAACTATGAACCATCTATCACATCTAACCAAGTTGGACATATCTGACGAGACTTATTAATAAAGCAAACTTAACACAAACCAAAGAGGTTTTGTGTGGAGGAAACCGAATATATCTTGACCTAAGTACATACATCAACTTCCAAACTCCCAAATGACTTGGTATGTGAGTATTTAAAGGGGAGGTACATGTACAGTGAAGTTGAAATTTGGTTTGAAGTTATATAATGTTCTGACTTCTGAACTTTCATGTATTTTCATAAGATGAAATAAAGAAGTCTAGGAGAATTAGCTGTTGCAAACTGCTTACCATCCATGGTATTAACCCAACTTACCTGAAGTCATCTCTACAATATCTCTTGGTTGCCATTTTAGGGATTCAGTTTCCCTATACTGTGTAGTGCTCATTTTAGGCAATGCACGTACCTTAACACACTCATCATATCTTTACATGCAATTTGACTCCCAAAATGGCAGACTATGGCAGACAGTAGCTGCGTGGGATGTCCGTGGTCAATACATGTAAATGCAAACATTTTTTAATGGCCTGACGATTTGAATCTAGCGGAGTCTTTTCCAAAGGCTAAGTGTTTTCTAGACAATAGATGGGAAGGCTGAATACATCCATTTAGGTTTGTCATTAAACTAGCATTGGAAAGTTTCATCCCTTCTGCGACCTATGTTTAGGAGTAATGAAATTGAATTTGAGGAAGTGTTTCTTGTTTGCATAAACGACCCGTGCACTTCAAAAGAGTCCACTTAAAGACAGAGAATGGGATTGGTCATCATCAAAATAAATCATTGATTAGTTTCAATCTGATAAGTCCTTGATTATGAAGTTCATACCAGTACTGATCCTCCAGTAATGTACTTGTACATGTAGCCTACATGTAGACCTGTCTGAAATACTACAAAAGTCAAGAAAGTAGCAAATTGAACATCCCACAAATCACTGTTGCTTCTTTTAATTACCGCAACCAAAATAAGCCTGAAATGAAGGTGAACAAAATCCTTAACAAAACAAACTGTTTTCTGAACTTGTTGTTGGTATTGGCTGCTGTCCACCCTAATCCCTTTAATGATGATTTTACACTGACTTGAGTTTCTGTCTGTCAGAATTCAAATCCATTTCGGAGTCTCTGTATTTTTTCCTCTTGACCAGGAAATTATTCACCGTTTTATAGGAAGTTATTACTGTGTGATGATAGAGTGTAATACATGTACTGCGCCTGTTGTTTATCATCTAGAAAAAAGAAACAAATTATGAACAGCGTAAATATACATGACCTTGTTATTCTAAATACTGAATTATAATGATGAAGTACAGTACTTGTTGTTTTCTGAATGGCAGGTTTGAGTGCTGTCCTGGCTCTGAAGTAGCCGTCTGTTCCCAAATGTTAATGAAAGAGCATCTTAGTTTGAGACTACACATAGTTTCTGTGGTTTTTTGTGAAAGTGAAGCTGGTATGCACTGCAAGTCTTCCGCGTATTTGAATGTTGGGGACCTGTTAAAGAGTGCGAGTTTGTTTCCTTCACACGTTAAAGCAGAGTACACGTAAGTGGGATCAAAGTTGTCCCCAAAAAGTTGGAGTATGCACGAGACTTAGCCTATTGGACCGCGTTCCCACTGGATCCACAATTACAAGATCCTGACCCCGCAAAAGGATTAGTCGCAGACGTGAATCGCGGTCGCGTTCCCACTTGAGTATGATCGCGCATTGATCCACCTTTTGTAAACGGAAGTAGATCAAAAGTTCACCAACGCAGGTCACTTTCGCCCATCTTCCTCACAATTACCTAAAATACTGCGCTATTTCTCACGGTGCCGTCCAGTTTGTTTTGAATTTCTTGACTGGCCCAGATGTCTAAAAAGTTCCCAGCTCCTCGTCCGACCATAGCTTACCACGCTTCTCATCTTTTTGGGGTTTTTTTTTTTGACGAATTTATGGGACGTTTATTGCTGGGCGCTGCCATCTACGTACAATGCATCCAAAAATTGGCGTGGGTTTGGGTTTTGTTGGATGCGTTGTACAGAACGTGTAGTTGGTATCGTCACGTGACGTCAATACAGCTTTATGCTTTACTTGCAATTCTTTTATGTCACCAAATGCGTGGTGCGTGCTGGGAATAGAAGAAAAAAGAACACCGTTTTCGCGCCATTCGGGCCTACCGGACCGGATATTCGCCCCCAAATTGCGGGGTCTGATCGCCCTTTGCGTTCCCACTAGACTTTTGATCGCCCATTAATCCAAAAGGGCGATCAGATCCCGCTTTAATCCTACTCCCGAGGTGGATCAAATTGCGGGGTCTGATCCTGATCGCCCTTGCGTTCCCACTTACGCTTGATCGCCCTTTGATCGCCCTTTTCGATAAATTGCGGGGTCTGATCGCCCTTTTCTCGAATTGCGCGATCAATGCGGGGTCCAGTGGGAACGGGGTCTTGGTTATAAACCAAATTTTTTTAACACTGTTTTTAAACACTATCTATGCTGATTGCAAAGGAGTAACGCATTGAATAATCTTGTTTCTTGAACATCATTATATAAGTGGAGTGCCTTTTTCAAAAGGCACAATTCATCGTTTTTTCAATATTAAACACACCGACCAACCAACCTGTGAGAATTTTCATGGTCACATTTTAGTGGGAAAGTTTGAAAATTGTATGTCTTGTCAGTGATCTTGAGCCTGTTCATATATGAGCTATTACAAGTTGGCATTTAAAATTTAAGCAATGGTGATTTGTAGGGTTTTCAAATGCTAATGTTGACAGTAATTCAGACACATTTATTTGTCTGCAGGATTGTACTGGTATGAACTCTATAATCAGTGACCTTCCAGATATTTGTTGGTGAATTAACCACCCCTAAAGAAGCAAATTCATACCACAATGTACCTCTGTAGTGGAATTTAAAAGTACAGTGTGTACACGCATTGCACAGGATTCCAAGAAAAACCCTAAAACTTGATTTCTTTTGTGTCTTTTGAAAGATTTTGGATTTGACTAATAAATAAAAAAGTCACAACCTTTTTGTGTTGCTATTAGGCTTGTACAGTTCATGTCCTTGCTTCAGGAATCATAATAACTAAGATACCACCAAAGTGATCTGAGGTTTTGCCCTAAGCGGTTTTTACTAACAAGCCAGAAGAATTGGCTTATCATAGTCCGTCACCTTTTCCACCAGTTCATATCAATCATAAGGTTTCCTTTCAGGATATGTACACACCTTCATGTAGGCAGTGGGAAGCGTGTACTAACCAGTCTGACCACTTCTTGAAAATAATTTTGACTGTTTTAAAAAACACAGCTGGCATTTTGGCCACTGGTGATCTAGCAAGTTTTGTTGTAACCCTAAGCTCATTGTTTTCTCAAATGCTTTAGGACATGTACTTATTTTGTATGACTGTTGCAATTTGCACTGTTCAAGATTGCATTGTACATGTGCCATGCACTCAGATATATCGATTTAAAGCTGTGACATCCGTCCTTTTAATTAATGCTCAACCATTAGTCATGCTGTTATTCAGAGTAAATCTTACAAGAATTAACACCCTTCCGCCAATCTGTGAATTTCACTCTGATAAAATGCAATGAACTATGCTGATAAAGTCACACCATAATGTTTCCCTTGTTTGTATGGGCATAAAATCCCCAAATAATTGGCTTAGGTCTGGGGCAAATCTCTGTCAAAGTTTCCCGCTGAGCCTTCTTATTATTCCAACCATAATTTCACTTGTCTGATGTTAAACTTTAATTGGATTAATAAACACTGTGTGAAGGTGTAGATGTATTTGACAGTAGTAGTGGTGTAACTGTATCATCAGCTAGTGGGCAGCGTAATACAAGCAGGCGAATGGAGGATTGATTCTGTATACAGTGAGATGTCAATGATGCATTTAGACCCATGACATAAGAGCTACACTGCATGAGTCATATGTATACATTCAAGGAAACAATATTTATTACACCTCTCATGAATGGCTCTGTAAATGCAGAAATTAAGTGCTGCTGGTCTGTTTCATTTCCTCTCAGTATGCACCTCATCTGTCAGTTTCCAGACTTCAATTATTGCTGCCAGGGGTTGGGGTTGGGGGGGGGGTGCTGATGAAGATGACCATGGCACCATAGATGTTCATCAATCAAAATATGATCTTTATTAGAACAAAAGTGACTGAATTGACTGATTCATTAGTGAGAACATCATCCTGAAGGGAGTATACATGTACACCTTTACATTATGAATTACAGTGCATAATGTGTGCATAACATTTTCAGATCATCCTGTGAATTTGTTCCTTAGATAAACAATAATTTGGACACGAAAAAAATGGTTGCATTAGCAAAAAACAAACAAACAAACAAGCAAATGCAAAACACAAAATGCTGAGCTGTAAAAGCTTGGATAGGATCTGTGCATATTGTGCAAATATTGTGTGTTTTTTACATAATACCTGAGGGAATGGAGCCCAACTCCTGTCTCCCCCAATCACAGTCAGTCCCCCAACCTCACTCCATGCCCAAAAGAAGTGGGAAGAAAAAGAGAGACAACTCAAAATTAAAACAAAAATGTAGCAAGATTAACTGATCCAAATCCCTAAAATTGCATGGAAACCCATTATTCTGTACCTTTACTTTAAAAGACAGCCATTATGCTACAGTCTTCTTGGTCATCCTCCCTGTCTTGCACCTTTGCAGATACTTAACTACAAAACAATTGAATCAGACGTTAACTTCAAATCCTACAGACGTTCTTCGTTATTAACCTCAGTTTTAAAAATATTTACATCCAGCCATTTTCAGCATCTTCAAGGTAGACATGGCAATAATGTTTAACTGTTCCTTTAATAAGTCAAAGCATCACAATTACAACATGTACATTGTCAAAGGCAATTGGTGAGGTGTTTTCTGTTCTCCTAAATTGGATTTGAGAAACCTGTCACACTCATCAAGACAGCTAATATTAACACAGTAGTTGACAGAGAAAGTCAAAATGAACCCTTGACTGTAACTGTGCAACTTGCCACTTTCCTCCTCTAAGGGAAACCAAAGGCGAGTCTCAATCGGTTTTTTGTTTATGTTTGATTTGATATTGTGTTTGTTTTTTCATGCGAAATGTATGTTTTTTTTTTACACTGTTTGGTAATGCCCCCCAGGTCTTTAAGGTGAGTGATTCCAGAACAGCTTTCTGGGTGAAAAAAAAAGATGATTTTGTATGTTGGAAGTTGTCATCTCCATGAAACGGGAAACGCAATCTGAAATTGATCGTCAGGTCTACATTTATTTCAACACTAAACCAACAAAATGATGTAGTCTGGTTTGAGTAAACACCTTTTTTTCATGTAAATATTGGAAGGGTAGGCGTCAACATTTCCGCTAATTTAGGATGTAGTGATTTTTAACCATTAAAAAAGAATACGAAAATAAGAAAACTAAGATTTGAAAAAGGTTTTAAATTGTCTCTGTTCAAGTAGTATTTTCAGAGAAAAGGTATTGATTTGTTTAAAACACAGATACACACTCTTTTTCGGGTTGCATTGACCTGGAACCCAGGTTCTGGGTCATGGTGACCCATATAATATTATGTGCAGACCATTTGGGTCAAATCTGACCGGCACTTCTTGGAGTTGAAAACAAAAAGGAAATAAATCTTGGTGATAAACTGCCCCAGATTGCGCAATAGCAACCCCATCTTAAATCCTGTGCACGTTCATACATGAGATTATGGGAAGAAAAATGAGGACATTCTGCTGTAGAACAACTTTCAACTTCTACATGTATGTCACAGATGCCCAACAGCATTTCTTTCCAAAATCAATGGGAGACTCAAGAGAGGCTACACACATTCCTATGAGCACAACTGTTTGTGCATCTTCCCTAGTGGTCTAATTAATACCCCATGCAATTTGTATCATTAATCACTAGTCAAACACTTAAAGGTCTGACTAACATGACTAATGGTGAGAGGTGATGAAAAGAGGCTTGCCTTAAGTACTCCAAAGTCGGACAGATTGACTCTTAATTGATTAAATAGGGTTTTTTATGTTTACTGGTGTGAACTCCACCCAAGGTAATTAAATATTTGCATATAACTGTCGTGAACGTGTACAGACAGACATCAATTAAAACCATCACTGTAATTATGAAAGAGTAAGACTCAATTAGCTCCTAATATTGCTTGGTGGCATCATTACTGTGGTGGTAGTATGGTAACATGCTCTGTCCCTCGTTGTGCTTATTCTCATGTTCTCAATGTGTACACTATTTTGATGAATGATGTGTAAGCTACTTGACTATGCATACATCCCTCATTTATATAAAACAAGCAAAAATACTCACATGAGCATTAGCATGGTGCTGTACCACCACAGTGATAGCGCCATTTTGTACTGTCACCAAGCATCTTCTTTGGCTGATGGATTAGTTTTAATAGCATACACCTACATACATTGTGTATAGCAGGATGCTACATGTGTTTCATAAAAGTAAACAAAATAGCCTAGATTCCTTCATTTAATTTTTTGTCCAAGAACACTGAATACATGTACATCATCACTACATGTATGTTTGCCATCTAATTCAAGCTAAGAATGACCTCTCGTTATAACTCTCATTTCCACTCCAGTTGCATTTTAATTATCATTTATAGAAAATTAAACTTGCGTTTCTGATTTTCTTTCCATGGAAGTTAGCCCAATGTGAAAAAGGGTAGTAAGTTTAGCAACAGTCACGCAAAGCTGCAGTGTGGAATGGAAATGGAAAGAAATTGTTGAATTGAAACTGTAACTCCCTAGGGCTGTTTACTAGGATCCTTCCTCAGATCATTCCAACAAAATCCAACACTATGTTGGATTCTGTTCATGGTGGTGCATGTAAATCATCACTAGTGTGGTCCTCGGTCCAACAGAATCAAACAAAACATGTACTTGGATTTTGATGGGTTTGGGTGTGGATTTTCTTTTTAATCTGCAAGTTTGTACAAGCAACCAAGCATTCACATTCTATAAGATTTTTGTTTAGAAGAAATTAAGTCATAGAAATTAGCTGAGCATAAAAAACTTGCTTAATATCTAAACCTTGGTCACTGGCGAAAATGTCATGTACTGTAATAGACATATGTTGCAATTGCAGTCCTGCTCATTTTCGCTCAGCGTAATACGTTTATTTAAGTGTTATTTTCCGCTTAATGGCTTGATGAATTAGATCCAGTGGTTTTATCATTCGTCATAGCCATAAAAGGTGTGCCTTTGATGTTGACATCTCGAGAATTGTAAAATATGGTGACAGTTAACAGACATCCTGAGGTACTCTTTTCTTGTCACTTTGTAGAAAGAAAAAAAAATTTGTAAAAGGATCTTAAGTTAGTCCAAGTTGATTCATTGTCACATTAGAACAAATCCATTAGGAACAAGTTGAAGTAGGCCTTTACCAAGTTATGTTGTAAACAAGTATTTTTTTTAAATAAAAAAAACATGATGTGAAATGTTCAATCTGCTTCATGGCATCAGGGATAGCATATTTTATTTTTGAGTGGTCAGGCTCCTCAGTATGAGTATAAAGGCACTTAAAGGAACATTACAGAATTGGTAAGAAAAAAACTTGTAAAATATACTTTTTGATCACAGATTTACATAAAACTTACACGGTCTAATGATGATGATAGGAGAAAACATCCCTTGAAATATTTCTGTCTGAAATGCCATATTTGATGAGAAATTAATGAACTAATTTTCCGATTGGAGTTTATCGCTCAGTGAGCGTTTTATTCATTTGTTGTCATGTATATGATTTCATGCAAATGTGTAATCGGTTTTTCACTATTTTCTCGTGACCCAGATGGCCGATCGATCTTAAACTTCTACAGGTTTGTCAGTTTATGTATATGGTGGATTACATAAAGTGCTTACACTGCCAGCAACTGCTTTGTTAGCAAAAGCCAATTCTGTAATGTTCCTTTAAAACAGAAACTCAGAATGTCTAAGGCATGTGTATTCCCAGCAGATACTTGGGTTTTGTGCCATTGCAAGTCAAAAGGACACTGGATCAGACACATTTCTGTTTTCAATGCAGTTTTTGTTTGTTTGTGTAATAACAACTTGCATGTCTGATATAGGGGACAAGTTTGAAGGGAACAGAAAGACTTGGTCAAAAGGAGGGCAGCTTCTGTGCACATCTTCAGCCCTGCAGCGTGTGCATTTTCATTCTGTTTTCTCCAAAATTGAAAACCTTTGTTTGTTTTGAAATATTTTTTTGTACGTAATTGTCTTTGTTTAGAGACAGACAAACAGCTTGTCGTTATCTAACAACTGGATGGCTGGAGGCGTATTCCTTTCCTTCTTTAATGATAAGTGTATACCATTAAGTTAATGGGAAAGTACAACATGTTCACTACAATATTGATTAATTCAAAGGGACTTACATTTCAACCCTATTTCCTACAACAATGGAGGTAGAAATAAAGCATGTGGAATTCTTCAATGAACTAACATGTGAGGAGTACATGTTTTGTTATGTGTACATGTTATGAGAACATTGTACATTCCATTGCTTCCAATAGCCATCAGTTTCCCACACATCTACATGAGAACATTGCACATTTATCTGTTGGCATTGAGAACATACTTTTGCGCAATTTCATTTATTCACGCACATAATGTGCAGTAACTTGTCACATCAATTTATTGTAATGTTGACAGTAAGTTTGAGCAGTTTCATATCGTTGGAGCAATAAACTTTGCCTTGGTTTTTCATGTGAAGTGGAGTATGCTCTTTAATATTTGCAGACTCACAAGGTTCATTGTGGTATTCAAGACTTGAATTTCAGAAATTGTCTGAATTGATTGTGTACATCTGTCATGTCCACTGTGTGGACACAGCCAACTGGCCATTGCCATTGACTACAATTCCCATCGCTGTGGACTTGCCCTTACTCCTATTATGTGCATAGCGTCAAGGTATGTTTACATTCTGAGGGGGGAAATTGATTTGTCTTACAAATTGTTCAAATCATCATTCTGTCAGTTTGAAATTGACTTAGCAAACATTCAATTAGTCATCTAATCAATTGGCTCAGCTATGTGGGACATGGTCTTGTTGAAGGTTCTGGGTCATTCATCAGATCAATCAGCCAACTTCTCAGTCAGTCAATCATTTATCTAATCAGTCAATAAATCAATCAATCAATCAATCAATCAATCAGTCAATCAATGTATCCTCCTTTCAGGTCTAGTAGGTTTGAGGACAAGTAGCTGGGGATTTACATACAATGTTTGATTATTGTTTTGAAACAAGGCAGCTGAGTTCAGGGTTTGTCATACTTAATTATTACATGGTTTAAAAACCCCTAAATTGTTATCGTTTACACATAAATGCAGTTGGAAATTTGTTCAAAGATTATATAATGAAGCATTTACATGCCTAGAATGCTTGTTGACCTGATCAGCCAATGAGATATCTTCTTTTGACCTCTAGCTAAAGGCGCCGTACTCAAATGACGTTATGTGCATAAGATCTATTGCTTTGGACTTAATTTGTATATTGATGTGTGTCTCCAGTCACGGGTTTTGTACACAAAATAAAACTGAGAAAGTTCTCTGTCTGTTGATCTGTCCCTATGGTCTGTCAAACCAGGTACACACCTTTGGTTAAAGTCCTTGTTATCAATGGGTAGACATGCAGTATGTCTGTAAGTGTACACACTCAATGAAAAACTAAACATCGTTTATCAGCATCACACATGGTGTGTCATGGCTGAGCGGTCTACTGCATCGGACTCAAGTTCTGATGGCTGAATCAGGAGTTTGGGTTCGATTCCCAGTCATGACACTTGTGTCTTTGGGCAAGGCACTTAATCATAATTGCTTCTCTTAACCCAGGGGTATAAATGAAAATCTGAGAGGGCTGATACATGTACAATATTGTGTTGGATTTACCCCTTAGTGTTAATAAGCATCTTTGGGTTGTACGCTCCCCAGAAGTTGGGAAAGTTAGAGGAAATGGTCGAAGTATTCCTGATGAGGAATAGTAATGTTGGAAAGCGCCTTGATCTAGCTACCAGGATATGTGCGCTATAACAAGAACCAAGTATTATTATTACTGTGGAAGAACTTTCGGCCCTAAAACCTGGACCTTTTCATTTTGTGCATAATACTCCAAAATCATATATTGAGAAATAGTACGCAGTAAAAATGTCAAGCTGTTACTTTGGTGACAAATATCTTCATAAGAAGTACTTTTGCTTGTAAAGATGCTAGATGGTGAAATATAGTGGGCCCTTTTTCATGTTAAAGACAAAGTACAGATTTGGTTACACAAAATATAAACAAATAATAAAGAATAGTTTCATTCTGAAAACTCATTGGAAAGGATACATCAGTACAAAAGCCCCCAGAAAAAATATTTATGTCTGAAATACTGTCAAAGTGGAGGAAAGCTGCATTTGAAGACCCCACAAATCACTGTTTCTCGTTCAATTTCCACAATCTAAGCCTGATATGAAGGTGCACAAATCCTTGTTAAACCATACACCATGACCTCTGAATTTGATTAAAAGTTTCACAGGTTGGTTGTATGTTGTGTTTATTGAAAAACTTGAAGGCGAGAATATTCTTTCAAAATTAATTAGGTACTTTTTCTCTTGTGTAAACTGACTTCAAATGCAAAAACCTCAGTGTGTGTATCAGACGTAATAAATGATGACTCACCCATTGCATCCAATGTTCATATTCTCCTCCCACAGGTGAAGGACCTGACAGAGAAGTTGACAATGACAAGACGAGGTTCAGGGGAGAGTGAACGGAGCCAGGGTACGGCAAAGAGGATCCAGGCTCTTGAAGCTGCCTGTCAAGAGAAGGAGGATGTCATACAACACCTGGAGATGCAGCTGGCTGAACAGGTGAGCCCGGGATATAGACTTCATTCAAGACTCAATTGCTTTATTTTGTAGGTTTTCGTTGCCTGACGCTATTGATATAGTATCAATAGGGCCTGTTGAGAAGACTATCCAGTTTTGATACAACCATAATAACTCTATTACCTTGGAGGAATCCTCCATGGAAATTACTTCAGGACAAAAAGGACATGTAAACAAAACCTACTGTTTTAGGGGAAAAGACAAATACTATGAAGTTTTTGAGACTTTAGTTTAAAAATGTTGATGCTTTTTGTGTTTCATTCAATAGGGGATCTACTTCTTTAGAATTAATCCTGTGCTAAACTTGGGACAAAAATTAAATATCAGTACTGTCACACATGGGCAAACTATCAAAATCTGCCCCCAAATCAGAATCCAACCCAAAGTAAGAATAAAGGAGTTCCCTTGTATTTACTTTCCTGTACACCAAATCAAGGGGTCATTTTGGCCTCCTGTCCAACCAATTTCATATTAATTTTTTGAAATAAACAAAACCAGGTCAAACTCATGTCATAGCCATTACATCCATCACCACCTTGCTCTTGACCTTGGTGGACCTTTTCTTCCCCCAGCCTCACTGAATATAACCCCCCCCTTCCCAACTCAATGCCAAAATCAAACTGTCACTCTAGATTAGTCCTTTATTATCAGGTGACAAGCATGAGCTTGAGAATCTGAGATCTTGTGGTCAGTTATGTTGAAAATAATTGTCCAATGATGGATCGGTTTGGGCAGAGGCAGATTTCTTGTGAGTGACTTGCAAGAATATTCTGTCATCGGATTTCAAATAAACTTGACACTATGGTCATGTACATGTATGGTATTACAACGTTCACATGTGCATCACGGGTTTGCAAAAGAGCCACAGAGCCTGGACTCCCTGCAGGCGAAGAAAACAAAATCTTGAATTTTAGGAAGATTGCAATGTATATTTTTATCAACATTTAATATGATGAATGGGGGGGGGGAAATCTTAAAATTTAGTTTAGCTTACATGTTTCAATTCATGTGGTAATTATGAACAAAAAAGAGTTAAATTACTCACATCGCCACTGTTTTCACTAAGAGCCACTCATACCCAAACGCTTGATTGAGATTTACATTTAACACCGTGCTTTGCTTAAAACTACAAATCTGCAATACTAAAGCCACGGTTTTGAAGTTTAAGACCGCTCATATGATTATGTGAACGTTTAACCTCTCCATTGACTAACACGTTTCTTGAAATATACTGGCTAATTGCCATAGTAATTAGTCAAAGATACGTGTCTCTTCGTGAAACCTAAAAAGTGAGATGACCTTAATAATCACGCATCTGAGTAAAGTATTGTTACATAGGAAAGGGGCGCGCGTGTCATGTGATCACGCGCACACTGACATTAGTGGCTCTTCGTGAATCCCCCAAAACGATTTGACCTACATTTACGCTCCTCTGTTGCAATGTATTACATGCATCTTCGGGGGCCTGTGGCACTTCGTGAAAACGCAAAATACAGTTATTGAGATAAAGGCCCCTTCCTGTATCGATCAATAATTTTAAGATACATGGCTCTTCGTGAAAACGTTGTCTGATAAAAAAGCCTTTGAGTGCACAAAAACTAAATATTCACCTTTTTGCAAATTCACCTTTTTGTAAATATTAATTGAAACATAGTCTATATATTATTATTTGTTTCCACCGATTGTTTGTTCCAAGCAATAAAGGTTTCCACTTACTTTGACAACTACATTTTCCAGAGCCCAACTTTCCTCTAGACCCAAACTAAGATCTCTTTCTTTGTTTAGTCCTTTGGGATGGAAAGACTCTAGTCTTTCTCCAGGATTCCATGCCAAGGGCACAGTTCTGCCGCTGTGATGAGATTGGTTGAAACTTGTGTTATCAAATCAAAACGTCTGACGTTCCTGCGACCTCTCACTAACAAGATCCCAGGGTTAACAAGAGTGGGTGCCTCTGTGTGATGACACAGAGGCATCTTTGGTTTCACTGATTCAGTTTAGAAACCACATAGTCAGTTTTAATTGGTGAGAAGGTGACTGATGTGTACTTTTGTATTGGCCCCCTGGGTGCTTACCTAGTTCCTTGGATCCTCTCTATGGTTACATGCAGCTTGGTATTAAAGTGAAAATTACAAACTTTTAGCATTTGAACTTTTTTTAAAACACGTTGTGTAATATAAGAAAATGTATACTAAAATAAAGATTGCACTGTACTCTTTATGAATATTTATGTACATGTACTTATTTTCTCAACATGAGCAGGGCACTGTAGTGAAAAGTTATTATTTCGCAACAGACCAAGTCTATCTTAAACAAAGTTTGTACAAGTATCACTCATAAAATTAAAAGTTTTGTTCACTTGTTTTTGTCTTTGAGAAAGTAAGAGAATGCCAGGGAGTGTTCAAGTAAACAAATGTTTATATTTGATTTTTTAATAGAAAATTTACCTTTTTAATTAGTCTATTTTCTGAATATTTCAAGCATCTACATGTATGTATGTTTAATGTCAGACTTGGTCTATTGCAAAATCTTAACTTTTTCACTACGGTGCACTGCCCATGCTGACAAAATAACTACCTAAATATTCATAAAGAGTACATTGCAAGGTAATAAGGATCAAAATTCTGATATTACAGTATAAATGAAGGAATTTACTAGGTTTTGAACGAAGGAGTGCTGGGAATTTTGTTTTCTGTTTTATAAACAATTCCATCAAAGTTGCACGTTAAATTCCGAAGTGAAAGAGTTTAAGACAAGTTTTTATTATATAATTTATTTTTGATCCAAATACCATGGGTCTGCTTACTACAGAAAGTCTGCACTAATGGTCACTGATTCTGTGCTTACATGGATTGTTCCAATGTTTTGCACTAGGTGTGTACATATAATTGAACAGTTTTTTAGTAATGTAAATGCACAGCAAAAATGCCTTGCCTACCTGTGAAACTTAAGCTTATCTCAAAGGCAGGATGTACATGTTGTACTTTGGGTAGTTGTCAAAGACTGCTATCCTCACTTGGTGTATCCCAACATGTATAGAATAACAAACCTGTGAACATTTGGGCTCAATTGTACATCAAAGTTGCAAGAAAATATGGTGAAGTGAAAGAAAAAACACCCTTGTTGCATAGAATTGTGTGCTTTCAGATGCATGAAAAAGGCTTCATGCATTTCTCACAAAGGGAGTCGTTTCTCACAAAGTTGTATACTATCAACAGCTCCCAGGTGCTCCTTACCAAGCAAGTTTTTATAAAATGTTATTGCTTGAGTAATTACCAAAGGCATGTATTTTTCTCCCACAAGTGTCAGTTTCTGGCTTACAGTGAACAGTAGTAAACAAAGCCATAAAATTGGGTCCTCGACCAACGACATTGAAATGGATACTGTACACTATATTATGATCATGTACAGTCTGTGTCCAAATACTATGTACATGTAGAACATACCTATCTTCACTCTTGCTTTGTGTTAGGGAATGGTTTGAAATATGGCCAGTTTTATTAAGCTTCATTTCTTATCTTGATTACATTATTTTTGTTTGAGTAAACTCAATGGCAAATGCAGTATTATATAATATATGCAGTATTATTTAACAAATTATTAATAAATATATTATAATCTCATGTCATGCATCACTTATTAAATATATTTATAATAATAATACATTTACATAATACATTTAGGCCTACATGTATTACATACAACATGTACATGTAGAATTTCAGTGTTTGCAAACAAAAAAACCCTTTCTGTCCAATCTTGGGGGGGGGGGGTACTTTTCATTGTTTTGTAACTGGTGCTCTGCATCATACACAGTCTGATCATCTTTCCTGTTGGCGGTCCCTCCTTCCCACTCTCTCTCGTTCCTCTCTTGGGACGGGGGGATAATTTGCTGGGCCTGCTGAGAGGTGAAAGCCAAGTGTAGCAGCTGGTCTGACATGTGTAGGATATGTGACTCCTTCCTTGATGAACAAATGAGGCATTACAGCTCACGTAGTACTCCACTAAAACATGCTTTATATACCCCTCACCATGACAGAGGCTCTTTGCTTACTACTTGTCATATTGTACATATATACACCAATGGACACATGAAAAGGATTGGGAGCATACTTGGTTGTTACACTCATGTTGTTCTCAGGATGTGAACCTGTCAAACATGCAATAGTGCACATATGTACACATTGTATACCTTCAGGGGTGGGTATTCTCAGGCTTGATACTTCATGGAGGGAACAATTGCCTCCGTTGCCCGGGGTCATTGCCTTGGGGCCCCTTGAATTGTCCCAATAGAAATTTACAATTGCACTTTACAAAGGAGAAAACCCCTTGGTACCCATGCCCTTCATAAACAAAGCATCCTAAGTTTGCTTCCCTCATGGTGTACGTATCCTCATGTGTAACAAATCCCATGTCATGCATCACTTCAGTCAGTAATTTCCACATGTATGTATTTACATAATGTGCACAGATTTGAATAATGTACACGTATGTATGAACATCTGTACGTGATGTAGGCCCTAATGTGATGTCTGCTGCATTGTAAAACAGGAGCTCACTACTGCATGCTGGGGCCTATATCTTAAAGGTGCAACATGCGACTTATTTTATTTATGCAGTCCTAAAAAGTAAAGATAGCATGCTTGAAGGGTTTTTGGAGGATAAAAACAGCGAAAACAACAAAATTGTGGCTATTGAAATTAGCGATGGTGATTTGTGGGGATTTTAAATGCCATTCCGCAATATGGACAGAATTTCAATTGGAAATATTTCTTTGGAGTATGAACTTAATTGTGTTTAGTGTTGGTATTGAAGTCATAATGTCACACGTGCCCATCTGCTAATTCTGACAAAATCATGAAGCTTTCCAAAATTATTTGAAAGGCTAGTTAGAAAGACAATTTGTTTTTCTTTCTAAAAATTCTATAAAATATAAAAAACCTAAATGCCTTTCTTAGAATATGGGCTTTTGGCAATCGTTGTAAGTTTGTTTGACGTGGGCTTGGCTTACAGTGGAATTACAGCACACTTACATGCAGGATAATCAATCTCTGAACTTTCAGATTGAAAGGGTCTTTCAATAATCACTAATTCTGTACTTGGTCTCTAAGCAGCTCTATGATGAAATTTTGCCGGGTGTTTTAAGAGACAGTGGATGAGATTGAATCTCCTTAAAATGATCTTTATTTGTCTTCAATAATTTGATACCACCAGACACTAATACCCTAGAGGTAATAGGTGTCTTGTGAACCTGTCCCTGTCTTGACTTTCTAAAGTAAAAACTAATGATGCATTGCAACTGTGTATGCCTGTTAGGCATGCATTGTACACCAACATCAAAAATGTGTATACTTACAGACTCTAGCCAAGCGCAAAGTCAAAGTAACCGCGATAATTTTTCGATGTAAATCAAACTCGTCATTTATTGAGGGCTTTTTTCCCTTCTATCTCTGGCTGTCTAGCTGGGAAATCAACCCCCTAGGTAGAATTGTTTAGGTAGTATTTTGCAGACCTCAATAATTTTGTAATTGCTTTTGACACCTAATTGCGCTGCACTTGAACACATTAATGTAGAGATGTGCAGTTGTTAAATCATTTTGAAGTTGTTGAGGGAAGTTTCTTGTCTGTCTGTGCTGTTTTTGTCAGATTCACGTGGCCTCCATTATGAGCACAATGTACATCTTGTAGTTATTGGAGTAATGCATTTTTTATGATGGCCTGATTAAAAACAACTCACATCTGTGAAAGCTTTCAGGTGTTTCACCTAGTTGAAACCGTATTCTTCAGGGGCCTATTCCAGTGTGAGTGTTGTAGCAGATTAAATCAAAGACGTGCTTCAGATGCTGAAAGTTTGGGATCTGAGTTTTCAATTATCGCAAACGTAAAGTTAATCTCTGTGAACAGATAAATACTTGAGGTCTTGTAATAATTATTTGCATGCAGTCCAGTGAAACTTTGAGGCTGCAAGGCCTTTGGTTTAGTTGAGATTTTCCTATAAGCTGTGAAAGTGTGTTGAAAAATTTCCTCTTTTTTATTTTACAGGTTGGCTCATAACTTGATTGAAATCAGTAGAAACGATTAAACAATAGTCACAAGTTCTGTTTAACCATTTTGGAATGGAAAATAAACATAGATGCACAACCCTAGTCTAATAAGTTTTTAAAGGCATTCTTTTGAAGATTTACTTATTTACTAATGTATTTGTAAATTGCTTATTTTCTGTTTGAATCTCTTTGTAAAGTTTCAGCAAACATAAAAACAAAACAAATACTTTAGTTCTTGTAAAAAATACTTCTGATACAGTGAAGTTCTGAGCTGTAGGACCTGTGGCCTTGTTGAGATTTCCTTGAAATTTCGAACCCCGGCTTATGCACTTGTATTATGCTCTTGGAATAAGTTTGTGTGTGTACATGACCAAAATAAAATTTGAAAAACAAAAATCTCCTACAAATTTTGAAAGATAGTCTTTAGTAGATTTATTTACAGCTTTCACTTGTTTACTTTGCTCTACAGCATGAATTACGGAAAGAAGACAGCCGACTAGTGGACACCAAGATAGCACAGATTAAGGAGTGGGTTGCGTCCACTGTCATTCAGGTAAAGAAAGAAACATTGCAGACTTCAGTCTGTGAGAAGTGTTTGTTGATGTCAGTTGTCGTGTTGATTCAAATTACACTGTTTCATGCTTCATTGGTATGTGAACATGAGGTAGAATTCAACTCCTTCAATTTGCTTCTAAATTAAGCGGCACGTCACTCAATTAATCAGTCGTAAAATGATAAGGCTCCAATCCAAGGATAGTTGCTCATTGATGAACAATAAGCTCTTGAGAAAAGGAAGGATTGAAGAGAAGTTTTGAACATGAATATTAAAGGAGACTGTCAGAAGTTGTCAGACATTCTAGGTGCAGCAAGGGAGTGTGTTTAATTTTGATTTGCACACAAGTCAGGTGCAATTTGACCCAGCCTAAACTCCTCAAATTTTATTGAGACAATATTCCCTGACCATCTAACCACAGTCTACCTAGATGTGTGCCATCAGAGCTAGAACCAGAAAAGCTTTGGATGAATTTAAAACAACTCCCATTTCAACAATTGGGAATTGCTCATGTCTTTTTAATATTCTGTGTCATGTCTTTCTGTTCATGCCATTTTTCGGACTTGAACTAGTTTTGAATTACACATCATTAAGAAAATATTATCAAGATATTTGTGATCCAAAGTTCTTAACCTCATAAAACCCTCAGGGACTTTTGGATAATTTCTTGAAAATCAAGCCTTGAAGGAAGATGTGAAAGGACTGTTGTAAAATGAGCACAGCAAGGAACGTTATAAATATAGACCTTAAAGCCCTAAGTAGAGCCCCAGTAACTGTAAGGTGGAGGTCACAGCTTCCAATCTAGCCTGAACATCTGACGTCACACTGTGAGGTGCGTGAATAACGCTGGATAATGACTTCTACAACCTGCAGGTTGCCTACCAGATATACCTTTGACCCACTTAATGTTTGCATGATGCTGTGTGTATGTACATGTACATGTACACACACATTCTCACACACATGTATCTGTACATGTACATGTACTGGTATGTTTCCACCCATTTAAAAAAAAAATGCATCCTTGTGGAGCACTCTTTTGTTCTTTCCTTTGTCCCTGCACTTAACAGTTTCCCATAGACTTGTACACAAATTTCCTTGTGGAGCGCCCCAGTTTTAGAAATTCCATGTGGAGACCTTTTGTTTTCCCTTTTTTGTTTTGTCCTTGGTCTCCATGGTACCCAAAGTGAGAGCAATGACACCATGGTTTGTCCATGCAAGACCAGTGTCTATCCATTATCCTTACAATTAAAGACAGGGGACCAGTCTACTTCAAATCCAACTCTTATTAATTTCTGTCCATTCACTCAAAATTTAAAAAGAAAGGGTACAGTCGCCCTTTGATGTAAGGACAGTTTCCATTTCCTTTATAACTTGAAGATGAGCCCATCTGTGTTGAATGGATAGTACTTACGTACGTTTAGACCTTTCACTATCACAGTGAAGGAAGTGTCTAATACATTAATGCACATCCACAGACTGTTTTATTTTGGGCATGTGGTTGGTATTTGAGAACGTCAAGTCTATATTTATCACAGGATGAAGACTCCATAACTGCATGGCTCTGATACACAACCAGAAAACCAAAATGCCATGGAAAGATCGCAACGGTAAATTAACTATTTAAGTAACGCTGTGTTGACAGTTTTTGTTGAAGGTTGATAAGGGTTGACATATTTTCATGGTTTAAGAAAAACTTTGCAATACAAGTATTGTGTGTCCATTAAATGGTTAGAGATCTGAAGAGGAAAATTGTGTTCCATGAAAAAACAGCTACTATAACATAATAATATTAGTTAGATTTAGCAAAAATGTTTGCATAAATTACATGAACCCTATTAAGCTCCCTTAAAGTGTTTTTTCTCAGATTGGTAACTCTACACCCAAACTGTTGGACTCTGATTATGGTGGTATGCCTGATCCCTGATGTAAAGCATAATCAGTTTATACAAGTGCAGTCCTCTCTCAAGCTAACAGAATTATACAAAAACATGTAGTAGGAGTTGGCAATGTTGGGATGGTTACAGCTACCCATCCAAAGTGACAGTGGGATGGATTCCCTAGAGGGAGATGTATCCCCCAGGACTCACAGGCCTGAATCCAATCGTTTTAACACGGGAGCGTGTGAAATTAACAACCAATGAAATTCAGCAGTCTAAAGGTTTTTTCCCCCCAACAATTGGAAAATTTTGGTAACGCTGGGTTGCAGCACGCTTAGAACTATGTCAACATTGAATGATTACCTCTGCATGTTTGCTGCCCCCTAGTGATTTAAAGTCTCTCATTAGGAATAAACGCTTATTTGTTTTACTTAACATAAATTAAATTGATACATCATAAGACACGGTACTAAAGTCGGTTTTAAGGCAGTTTTTAACTCATTCGGGGTTAACTTTGTGTGTCTGAACGCTCTTAAAACCTAACCGAATCGAGTTGAACTTGAATGAGTTAAATCGAGTGTGGTTTAACGCTAAACCACTTCGGGTTTATCTTTTAGCACTGTGTGTAGACAGAATAAAGTTAACCACATTCGGTTTTAAGTCCTCACCGGTGACCGGTGACCAAGGACGTGTTGCGTAACATGCCATAAATTGTGAACGTGCGCGTCTTTTGTACACGCTTGTTTATGTAAATGCAGGGTTTTATGTAAATGTAGCGGATGTTGTTGTGTTGGGTCACGGTGCGGCTATTTAAAACCAAAGATAAACCGTGTCGGGTTTAACTTCGAGCTGTCTGAACGCACGGTAGTTTTATTTTTACGACCAATACCTGCTGCTCGTAAAGTTAAACCATATCGGGTCTAACTTTATTACGTTGTCTGAACATGGCCATTGACACAAGTTTATGTAAAGTACGATTCAAAAGTAAAAACATTGTTTATTTAAGATAAAGATTTGATAACGGATAACTACAGGATGTAACTTCAGACAGTTTGTTGCCTTGAACACTACTCCTGTTCATCCTGTAAACCTCTTATAAAGTCTTATCTTTCATCTGCTCTCCGCACTGAAACATAAAGTATTCCTTTCAGAGTCAAGGTGCAGAGCTTAAAAAATCAAAAGGCACTCAACCACATTGCAGACTATGCCCCTGTTGTATCCCACTGAGAAGGCATTCAAGAGACCCTACTCTATTCTAAGACTGCTACGTTGTAACATCTCACAATCCGCCACCAAGACACAGACAGCTGAAAGTTTAACAAAGGATCACACCATAGAGAACACGCCCACCGGCATTTTTTCCCGCAAGCGCCATGCACTCCAGCTTTATCATGACATCTTTAGATCCAGCCTATTGTATAATACATATTTCTCTTTATTCGAGCTGATAACCAGGAACATGTAATGCATCCAACCCCGCGGACAATGAGTCAGAGAGGCAGCAGCAACGTGGTATTGCAACTCCATGGTCATAAGATCCCCGATTGAACACAGTGAGAGACAATATCTCTGTCACTCACTGAGAAGGCTGAGAGGTTGTCTTTGTATTATTGAATATTGTTACTGACTGCCTTTACACCCAGGGATATAAACACAGATACAGATATCTAAGATGGGCAACATTTGGGGAAAACAAATAAATCATTCACAAATTATTTTTTGACGAGATGGTGAGTAATTTCATCTTTCAAGATCAGTAAAAAAATGTGCTCTGATTTTGAAGATGACTGATGTTTCTTTTGTATGTCATTTCAAACTCTTTCAAAATAATTTTTTGAAAATATTAAAACATCCCATTCTGGAAAAAAAGAGTATAAGAATTATATTGAATAAGATACAAAGTGATATCAAGACATTGAGGTTATGAAAATAAAATAACAAGAAACAACTTTCATTAAATGTGTGAATGGTCAAAGAGAAAAGGTTATCTTCCCTTACACTGTGCGAGTCTCACCTGTATTTGAACACATTTGTTTGGGAACCTTGGGCTTCCAAACCAAAATGCGCACATTAGACATGACGCACGAGTCTTACACAGTCTATTTTGTTAATTTACACAATTTGTGATAAATTGAAGGTATCAGTTAAAGATATGACACATCATTGGTTATCGGAAGTGTACATTCACGCAATCCTTCAAATGGCACTTAAATACATTAGTCAACCAACCTTGGGTCATTATTTTGAGAGAAAAAACCATTAACTTTGAATGTTTTGTCAGAGATTTTGTTTGCCTTCTTTTATCAATTTATTTTGATTTGACAAACTCAAGTGAGAAGTGATTTCCGTGGGAAAATCTGTTTGCACAGATGGTAATAATCCTCAACTCAATCCGTTCTAGATTAAAACCATCCAGTTGACTTTCCACTCATATCATACCTTTAAACCATTAAAATGTAAAATTGTTCAATTTTTCACGCTGCTGTGATCAAGTAACCTCCCCCCTCATCTTCTGAAAGTGGAAAAAGGAGAGGAAATTCACATTAATGCCAAGTATTAACATACTGTGTGTATCAAGGTGGTACATCAGGGGTCTTTGCACTTAAAGAACTGGAAGTACCTTCATCACAGAGTTCAGTCATGGTTCTCTATGGTTCAACAAAGGATCCTTGGTTCAATTTGTTCCAGACCAGGTTACTGAACCGGAAGTCTTTTTATCCAGATTTTTTTCTTTCTTTTTCAACAATTAAAGAGTTTCTCCTTGGACTGGATATCATGCAGGAAAGCCTGACTGTCATTGTATAATGGTCACTTTGTATTTCCATATCAGCATCTATCAAGAATCAGCAAGGATAGGCTTGATTACAATGCGCTGCTCTATGTCCCTGGACAATAGAGCTCTCTCTCTCTCTCCCTCTCTCTCTGTGGCAGTAAAGGCCTCACCGTATCAACTGTCCTGGGAGACTGGGGGATGGTTGGGAGCCAAGATAATTTTATTCTTGCAGTGTACTGAACTCTGCCAATTACCCTCACTGTTTCCAGGAAAACAAAGATGTTTTTGTCTTTGATTGGGTTGATGTCCTTACAAAGGATTAAAGTGTGTTTGTTTGTTTGTTTGTTATTGGAGCTGGGTGAAGGGTCGTGGAGGAGTCCAAAATTTTATTCAGGAAGTTGTCTGACTTTGTAGGATATGGTAATGCAGGTACTGCAGGGCCAAATACAATGGCTTATCAATTGGAACAGTTGTTCCAATCTTTTTTAAGTCCAAACATTTGGTGTTGAGTTACCATAGAGTGGAGTATTTTTTAGGACTCAGGAGGGTCTATAGCCAAAGATACTCAAGGATTATGGCTTAGGGTATTCATGAGTTGTCATGGAATTATTCTTTTAAGTCCAAAATATATTATCAGATTTGTTTGTATAATTCATCTTTTTCATTATTTTTTTCAATCTTTGTTGTTATTTTTCTACTAGTGTCTTATGTGCACCGTTCCATATTACTATGTTTTTGTCTGTTATTGGTCCGTAGAAACTACTTGTTATGTCACAGTCCATGGGTCAATCCATTGGATGAGCGGCTACCTGGTCTGTTGATATTATTTTATCAAATCATTGGCCTTCAGGGTCTGTTTCAACATTACTGGACCGTTGAATCTAGCGACAAAGTAAAGGGAGGCCAAACTGTGGTGGGGTGGTTTTGGAAGCTTCAAGAGCAATGCATTTCCATGTGATGTTCCACTCCGGCGACAGCAAAACTGATCTCTTGTGCATTTACAGTGTTTAACACTGGTGTGGATCCTTGCTGAAAATTTAGGGGATAGTTTCAAATTTGCATATACCAATGTGAGATAAATTTATTACCAAATGACATATGCCATACACACAAACTTTAGTTGCTGAGGGAGGATCCATGATTGTTGGTAAAATCAGTGAGAAACATTAAAGTGCTGAAACCTGCATAGTGTAGTCTACTAAGACATGGGTCCTGGGGTCGATTTCACAAAGCACTAAGAGTCATCTTAAGATGAGTAAACAGTATTACCATAGTGATTTGTATTGTGACATCACTCTTTGCTAAGCAACTGCGATGGATTACAGTTACGATCAGTCTGAACTCTTTGTGAAATCGAGCCCTGGACCCACTTAAAGGCCTGGGGAATTTGTTTTTGTCAATTCAGATATTCTTTGGTGCGTTTTCAGCTTTTCTGGTTTATTTTGATGAGTGAGGGAAGCTGCTTGGAAGTGGGGAGTTGTGGGGGTGGGGGGGGGGGGCTTCCCGTGCCCACTGATGGACTGCTGCACCAGGTGTTTTAGACCTTAGGTCATCTTCACAAAGAGCTACTATTGATCTGAAGATGTGTATCAATCTTCATTGCTAAGCAAAGTGTGATGTCACAATACAAATCACTATGGTAATATTGACTACTCATCTCAAGATGAATCTTTAGTGCTTTGTGAAACCAAGCAGTGGTCACATGAGGCAGTTTTTACGCTCAATTTGGAGGCAAGTAAACAACTGCATTGCATGCTAAGGAATACTTCAATTCTGACAACTCAACATTTTGTATTTAGTCTTGTTGGAGATTGCATGGGATCGATTGTGTATGTGAAGTTCCTCGTTGGACATGACCTATAACATACAATATACATTACCTTTATAAACATTAACTAGTACTCTGCACTACGAAACAGATTGTGAAGAATCGTGGAATTTTGCTGACACTATGCAAGAACATCCTATGTGCACCACATCTTTGACTGGGAAGAAAAGAATGTTAAGAACATATGCTAGCCAGAATATATGAGCCCCCTTTAATTCCTGCATTCAAAATGCCTGAGTAACATCCAAGACAATCTCCTTTTGTTTATTAGGGAGGGGAATGAGCAAGACCATTCCTAGTTTGTTATATTGTGCTCTCAGTAGCATGAATGACTAACGATGATGTTTGCAAGGCTACCCCCCCCACCCCAAGGAAACCAGATAGCACAAAGCACTATAGCCAGCCTAGCATCTGTTAAGGAGAGGGCAGTGCATGGTAGAGAGTTAGTGACGTGGGCCCTGACTAGAGACTGATATTAATCCTGTTAGTCTTAGTCTACAGTGGATGGAAGCACCTTGCACATATGTAGTGTTTGGTGTACTGGGTGTATAGCTTGAAGGAAGAGTGTGCAATTATTGACAAGTCTTTGGACACAGAGAAAAAAATGCCAGCTCGGGAAAAATACATCAGCTTGTGTGTTATAAAAATAGTACGCATAATGTGTTGACTGCATAAAACCTGCATAGAAGACATGTCTCGTAAAAATGTGCAGTTTCTTTTGTTAGTGTTTCTATTAAAATGTGATAATTGTTAAAAAAAAGTAAATTCCATCCTGTAGTTTTTCAATAAATACATCACATAATCAACTTGTTAAGAATTTGTTTTTGTAGTAACGTTTTTATGTATATTTTCGTTTTGCGGTAACACCATGTGTATGTTTGATTTAAAAGTACCTTTTATTTAAAATAATGAAATCGTTCATGTTTAGTCAGGATGTTCTTACATGTAGTGGGCTTATTATGATTATGGTAATTGAAATAAACAATGTTTATCTTGAGGATTATTACTGGTATGAATGTGTTAGCTTTTAGATTGAATTTATTCTATAATTGCCAGTCCGGTAAATTGTCTTGAAACATATTGAGTGAAATCTTTGTCATCCGAGTAGAAAGCTGATGACAAAGAACATTGAAAAGCACCAAGAACTGAAAGTTTACAACTCCCTAAAATAAGGCTTGGTTTTTCAGTGGCAAATCTGTGTTTAAGTTTATGGACATGTTTGTACACTTTCAGTACAAGTAGGCCCCCTAATATTCTTCTTTTCTTAAAGAGCACATTCGTTTCTATCATTTTTTTTTTTTTACATTGATAATTTGCATATTCACTTTGAAAATTTGCATATTCATTTTGACAATTTGCATATTCACTTTGACAATTTGCATATTCATTTTGACAAATTACATATTCATTTTGACAATTTGAATATTCATTGTGATAGTTTGTATACTCATTTTGATAATGTCCTTATAAATTGTTAACATTGGTTTTATAATTTGTTGCGACTGACCCTTTTTTCTAAATTTGATTAAGATTTGTTTTTGAACTAAAACTTGAGTCAATTTAATAATTGTTATCAATCTGAAACTCATACAATATTGTCAAATTTTGTTTTTTTGTTTAATTTTCAGTTGGAAGAGGAGAACAGGCAACTGCGCGAAGAAAATATGGTTTACATCACAAGACAGCCAAAGCTAGGAGGTAAATAATAAAACTCTAGCCGCAAGTCATAATTTATTTGTATTTTAACGTTTGCTCTAGACTCATGCATGCAGAGTTACACTGTAGACACCCAATTACATAGTCTGTTCCACCTTTATAATATCTTTCTACTTCTGACTATGTTAAGACTCAAGGTTGAGGATTATTGGCAAACTCATGTCAATATTAGTTTTAAGCTTGAAGTCAAGTTTCTTTTTTTTGTTCTATATCATTCTTTTCTGGGGTCTTGGGATGATGATGGTTGTGTGCATTAATTAAAGCTTGGTTGACTGGATTACAGTACATGAGCTCACACTGAGTAGCTCATAGTGCATGTCCTCATATAAACACACCGGAATGCCTAGGGGTGCTAGGGGCTATGTCTATGCAATGAGGCTTTTATGGTGTTTTACATCGCTGCTTAGATTCTGTTCTATCCTTTAGTTCTATCCTACATGTAAAAGGTAGGGTCACACTTTGGTACTGTTCTATCCTTTAGTTCTATCCTACATGTAAAAGGTAGGGTCACACTTTGGTACTGTTCTATCCTTTAGTTCTATCCTACATGTAAAAGGTAGGGTCACACTTTGGTACTGTTCTATCCTTTAGTTCTATCCTACATGTAAAGTAGGGTCACACTTTGGTACTGTTCTATCCTTTAGTTCTATCCTACATGTAAAAGGTAGGGTCACACTTTGGTACTGTTCTATCCTTTAGTTCTATCCTACATGTAAAAGGTAGGGTCACACTTTGGTACTGTTCTATCCTTTAGTTCTATCCAACATGTAAAAGGTAGGGTCACACTTTGGTAATGACATGTTTTTATGGTCTCAATATGGCCAGAGATGCAGTGCTTTTTCACCTTGTTAAACTTTGATGGATTCGGCATTCTTTATGAAAATACTGTAACCGAATTTTGTTGTTTTCTCAACAAGTAGACACTGTATTCAACTGAAACTTTCACAGATGACATATGTAATATCTGTCTTGATAATTCTGCCTATAAGTCAGCATTGTGTTGACAAAAACTAAATGATGACCCTACCTTTAAATGGATTTAATATATAGGCCCTATATAAAAGTAACAACACTGTTTTTTGTGTCAGGAATTTTATACACATTCTTATACGTGTTTCGATTGCGGTAACCAAAATAATTAGCAATGACTGTTTGGAGTCTTCTTGCCTTTGTCAGCATATCAGATGGAGGATTGGTGCTGGTATGAACCAATAATTTGTGAACTTTTGATAAAGACTTTTAAAAGGAATCATTTTGTTTTGATAATTACCAATCTTGTACTTGAATAACCACCCTACTTCTGCATTAAAAATGCTTTTCCCGTTAACCGTACAGGATTAATTTCAGTTAAAAAAGCTACTTTTTTTCTAGCCATTAATCTTTTATTTTTGTCAATGAAACTCAGTTTGGACACCCATTTAAAAGTTTTCTCATAGACATGGCTCGTATTTGTTTTACGGTTGTGTTTCTGAAGCACAAGCTGTGATGTTACGACCGATCATCGACCCACACACAGTCGAACAGATGGCATCTCAAAGAGAGATGATAGTCCAGATGACAATGCAGTATAATCAACCTTTGCAAAATATTAGCTGTTATGTGAAAGGATCAGGTCTTCGATAAAGGCATTAGGCACAAATCCATCCCAAGAGTTAATCCGTTCATTGTTTGCAGTGCCTTTTGATCTGGGTCAGTGGACTCTGTGACACAGTTGCCTGTGTACGCGCAATCCGCCAAAATGCCTTGCCACACATGGCATGTTGACATGACCACCAGCAACGCGCTAAAAACCCTGAATGCCAGTTAATAAGGCTGCCGCTGTGTACAGGGGGTTTTGCGTAAGAGTTCTACGTGCCCCTGTGTGTTGCATAAGAGTTCTACTTGTGATTGGGTCCTCTGAAGTGAACTGATTAAGTGTCTGTTCTGTTGATCATTAATGAGTTGTTTTGTTTTGGAGTTTGTTGTTATTGTTTGTTTATGAGGAGGGATCAGGATAAGTGGGAAAAGTTTTTTTTCTCCTTTTTTTCAGTGGAGATAAGCAGCAATACTTACAAATCTACATAGTACACTTTACACTACTTGTTATTCCTCAGCAAACCTCTTGTCTGGTACTTAGTTCCCCCCCATTTCATTTGAAGTTTGGTGCGATGCAAAATTAGGTTAATGAAACTTTAGAGCTTCTGTCAGAGAAATTCATTCAAATTAAGAATCATGCCATACAGATCATTTTACA
This sequence comes from Pycnopodia helianthoides, assembly GCA_032158295.1. NCBI lineage: Eukaryota > Metazoa > Echinodermata > Asteroidea > Forcipulatida > Asteriidae > Pycnopodia > Pycnopodia helianthoides. The sequence goes on along the minus strand of CM063243.1, from coordinate 6,249,873 downwards.
GACTTTAAATAATGTGTGGTAATACTTCAGTGTGTCAATGTATTTATTTATTAAATATTTCCAGACAATGATACACTAGAGTTAAAGTGCTTTCCAACTCCACCCCCACCCCCCCCCCCCCCCCCCCACTTGGTACAATGCTCAACCAGGTTTGAATGGTATCCATTAATCATTTTATTCCACTGAAAAACAAACCTACCAAATGAGGGTAATTTATTCTTCCATGTCGTGGTGTAAAACTGTCTGCCATCTTCAATCTCCATCAGCATCAGTCTGGAAAGAGGGGACCATTGTTGAATGGAATTCCCAGAACTCTGACTCACCAATGAAAACGACGTGGGAAAAAATTGTCCTGCTGTCAGCATGTATACATGTTGCTGGTTATGTTGAGCTTAGTGTTTGTGTTATAGTTATCTATTCCTGCTGTCAGCATGTGTTGCTGGTTATGTAGAGCGTAGTGTTTGTGTTATAGTTATCTATTCCTGCTGTCAGCATGTATACATGTTGCTGGTTATGTAGAGCGTAGTGTTTGTGTTATAGCTATAGTTATCTATTCCTGCTGTCAGCATATATACATGGTGCTGGTTATGTTGAGCGTAGTTTTTGTGTTCTAGTTATCTATATTTTTTGCCCCCAGTGGGTGATATTATGGCTTCAAATAACTCATAGATGGGACTTGGGTTCTGAAATTATATTGATGGCCAAAGCATTAGGTTTCCGTATGGTTCCCTGATTAGAATCAATGTTACTCTGATAACGTTACAATATTAATAAATTGAAATTCTGAAGTGGACCAGTCTGTTCCAAGTATATTCATGTGTAATGTATCCTGTGTGAGGTACATACATGTACGTGTAGTTTACACTGTAAGCCACGCTCACAAACTGGCTCCAACGATTTCTAGAACCCCATAGGAAATGCATTGAGCTAGTTTTTTTCTTTGAGGATTTACATGTTTTACAAAGTCTCGAGGTCCCTTTTAGAATTATCAATTTCTGTCATAAGAAATGCCTGCACATGTGACATATTGTCCTGCAAATGAACCAATTAATTGACAATTTGTAGCAAATTTTGACAATCTAATTTAGGCAGTGTAACTTTGTAAAATGCATTAAGCAGTTCTACATCATGATTGATTACAAGTATAGGTACAGGTAGGTACAATACCTGCTGATAATGTATGTATATTGCAGGGATAGAGAGAGGTCAGACAACTTCATTGACATTATTCAGGTCAGGATTTTCCATGAATCCAGGGTTCCTCATTGATCTGCGCTTTTCCTTCAGTTTTTCTTACCATCAAATCGAAGTAAAGGCAAGGTCCTGTTGTGTCCTCTCCAACCTCTAGTTATCCATTTGTAGTGAGATAGCATCTGTCAATTCTGGGGGCTTCATCCTCTAGACCATGAAGAGATTTTGTGCAATCATGCCTATGGTCATTCTAATACGTGTATATTAAGTGATCCTGTGGCTGCTGCTTCCCAGGTTGTATCGTAAACTTGGGTGTGATCCCTGGCTACACGGCAGTTAACGGTTGTATGGCTTCTGACTGGCACCCCCGAACAAAGATCTTGACAAAATAGGGAGACCGCCAACATAGGGCTAGATAGCTCAGTTGGTAGAGCGCCGGTACGTTAATCCGGAGGTCGTTGGTTCAAATCCCGCTCTAGTCATTTTTCTTTGTTCAACCCCGAACTATTTGAAATTCACCCAGTCAGTTTCCCTTGTGGTTCATTACTTGACGTGTATATTTGTTGTATTGAATCCAATGTAACTATGCTCAAACTGATATGTGATCCATTTATGTCTCTACTGTCATCACATTTTAGCATTTTCATTGAAAACACTCTCAAGTCCTGCAGACTCATGTCACCAAACCGTCTGCACCAGTCTACAGTAGCATCTTAGATTCATCTCTTTCAGATAATAAAAGCAAAACAAATAAACTAAAAATAAACACAAGCTTCTTGGTATTCACTGTGGAGGTAGAAATAGATGGTGTGTACAGCAAACACGCATGCTTACTGGTTAGAGTAATGGGAAGTGACAGTAGCAGCTTCTGCTGGTTGTCACCCCTGACAATTAGCACAGACTAATAATTACCTGTAGACTGACGGCAGCTATTTAAAAACAGCATCTTGACTAAGCAATGCTAAGAATATAAACAAGGGCTCAAGAAAGTCTGTGTACAGATCAGGCTTGGTTATATAAAGTCTTTCATGGCTTTTGAGTGATGCTAGTATATTTGTTGTTAGCAGGGGGAGAAGACTGCAGAGCACCATAAGGCAAGGTTTATCCAACCTATAGTCTTAAAAAAGCAAAAAACATCTATAGTTTGTTGCTTTTTTGAGAAAAGAAATTTTCATTAACATTAGTGGAAACACATTTTAGAAGAGGGAGAACTCTTGCCTAAATTTCTTGAACAAATGAAATTGATGCATGTTTCAAATTGTCTTCAGTTTCCTTATCAATCTTTTCTGTTTTAGTAAGTTAGTGGTAAACGAGAGTAAGCCTGCTGCTGGAAGTAAGTCGCATTGCACACATTGCTCATGACATTTACCTAGTTTTATTCTGTCTTCTCTCATAGAAAAAAGTATTCCAACAGACAAGTATCTGCCGCCATTACGACCAACCTCACTCCTTTCTGAGCCACCAGGTATTCCTGATCGTCCAACATCAGCAAGCATCAGAGATCATCTACAAAACATCCTGGATGAGAACAGAACAATTGAGGAGGTAGAGATGAGGCCTAAGCCTCCAGTAAGAAACAGGAAGAGTCCAGACGACTCCCACGTCTCTGCCTTAATCCAAGTCCATGAGGAGTTTATTAAACAGGGTGAGGATAGGTCCTTGAGGGATGAGACGTTCCAGTGTGCAGCTTGCGAGAGGCGGATGAAGCTCCAAGACTCTTGGATGTCTGAGTCTGACATGAAGGAGGAGGCAAACAACACATGGCCACGCAGGCAGCCTCTCCATGCCTATGACTTCACCAAACAGCACAGCTATGATGAGAACGGACATACGGACTCCGCTCCCAATGAGTTTGATCGCCACCGGGACATCATCGTGCATTGTGAATACTGTGGGCACGATGGGGTACCAGTGCATGTAGTATCCGAGGATGACGATGCAATGCAACGTTTACCACCACCAGATCAGTTCCTAGGAAGCCAGCAATCACTCATGTCCATTTCAGATAGTTCTCTTGCCCTACATGCCCCTCCACCTACCCCTGCCTCCCCCAATACAGGAGGTGGGAAAAGTCTTGCCATAGTTTAAATCTCGCCAGCGAAACTGCCATTACTCTCAATAATAACAACGAATCCCACACGTCACACTCTGTGAAAGTACCTGGTGCCCTAGAAGCAATAGCTGACTCGGTATCAGCAACCGCTGATGTTCTCCAACAGTCCTCCAACAGGAATAACAACCAAACTCCTTCACAGAATGAAGCGAGCGCTAACCTCTCTTCAGACTCTCTGAAAGACATATCCTCGTTGCAAATGGACACTGGGACGACGGCAGATGATGATGACGAAGATGACGTCTTCCTCAAAGAAGGATTTGCTCTGGAGTCAAGGAACAGTGACTATGCCGATCTCTTCCAAGAGGAGATTGACAAACAGAAATCACCTAAGAAATCAGAGAGCAAATACCAGAGTTTAACTTCCTTCAATACCAAGGTGATCCTAGGGAAGGATGATGACGACTATGACGAACCACCGGATGATTTCTTCAGCATGGACAGTCCTGAAGAATGCTCCAAACCAGAGAGCAAGGTTACTGAGAAGAGCAAGCTGACTCCACCTCCTCCTCCACTACACAAGATGCCTTCTTGGGTAAGTATTTATGGGTCATGCTGGGGGCCCAGCAGCTTTCTGGGGTTGGTTTTACCCATTCTTCCTATCAGCTTAATCATCATTGCATCTTAGAAATTAAATCAATGTTTCTATTTCTATTTTTATTTATTTATTTATTTATTATTATTATTATTAATTTTTTTTGGGGGGGAGAGTGACTTCATTTTGATATTCCATTGTTCAATAAACACACCATCCAATCCAAAGTTCATCAAATTGGCGATCCTGTTGAAGTGAAAACAACAAAAAGCTGTTTATGTTTTGTCAATTTTTACTTATTTTAATCAAAATAAAGCAATGGTAATTAGTTGGTGTTCAGATACTATTCTCTCATCTTTGACAGTATTAAGGCGGAACTATTTATCTTACCATCTTTTTCCTTACCCTTACCATAGGTGATTTAAGTTAACTGCACTCATAGCCCCTCTTCCTTACCATAGGTGATTTAAGTCAACTGCACTCATACCCCTCTTCCTTACCATAGGTGACTTTAGTCGTCTGCACTCATACCCCTCTTCCTTACCATAGGTGACTTTAGTCAACTGCACTCTTACCCCCTCTTCCTTACCATAGGTGACTTTAGTCAACTGCACTCATACCCCTCTTCCTTACCATTGGCGACTTTAGTCAACTGCACTCATACCCCTCTTCCTTACCATAGGTGACTTTAGTCGACTGCACTCTTACCCCTCTTCCTTACCATAGGTGACTTTAGTCAACTGCACTCATACCCCTCTTCCTTACCATAGGTGACTTTAGTCAACTGCACTCATACCCCTCTTCTTTACCAAAGGTGATTTAAGTCAACTGCACTCAAACCATCTCTTCCTTACCATAGGTTTACCTTCCATACCCAAGCTTACAATGGTTTGAAAGAGAAAGATTGGACGTGTCCAATGGAGGATAAGATAAGGTTGCTATCATGCAATACTTCCTATCCTATGCTCTGAAATTAAATCTTTAGTATGACAATAGAGTTTGTCAAAATGGCATAGAACACGGGTGGTCTGTTGTGTAAGAAAATGTGATTCATGCATGAGTGGTCAAATCATTTGGTCACCACAATTATGTCAAAACAATTTTGTAATGAGTGAATTAAAACTTAGCAGTCAGATAACCTTTGTTTTGATCAATCAGTATAATATTTCCACATTGTATTGTGTCTTGTTTGTATCAGGAGAATCGTATATACACCATTGCTGATCGTGGAATGACGATATCATCGAGTGTCAACAACATGGCAAGCCCATCCAAAAGTAAGTTCAATCAGTCAGAAACAACCTTTTTAAAGAACCAATTTACCAGTTGTTTCAAGTGAAACATAGGGCCATTTTGATAAAACTGCCAACGTTTTGGAGGGGGAAAATCGCTGGTTACTGGCAGATTAAGCCTTGTTGTGTTCGTCTTGAGTGGGTGGCTTCTTTTCCAATTTTAGACATTGAATATTTGAGAAATTTTTGTTGCTTTTCTCTGTGGAACATTTTCTTCCATAAACTGTTCCTTTTCTGCGCTTGGGATCACCATTCTTTGCTTACAGGGCAATCACAGAATTTCTGTGCTAGCTGTAGTAATTTGCCTAGTAATGTGCTCTCGCATGTGTGTACTTTGCTTTTAAAACCATTCTTTGCTTACACAGCAAGTACAGAATCAAGGTGCTAAACCTGTAAGTAGAAAATGGTGACTATACAAATGTATGTACAGTGTATGCACAAAACGACATTATAAACAGTGGCCTGGAATTTGGGCCTTAGTAAAACATTCTCTCAGCTGAAACTCTTTGGTTGGGTGAGATTGATAAGGTCAATTTGTATTCCTTACTATCAGATCATTTGAAATATTTTTCAAACACACAACCAAAGTAATGCCAGCATTTCATGCTCAGTACTGGGCGTCTTTGACCGAGCCATTCGATGTTCAATTTGTAGGCAGTTTACTGTACAAAGTATCATCTGGATTCAGAAGTAGGTCCCTGTCAAAAAGTGTGGAATTTTGTTCCTTCACAAATCCAAGCAAGGTTTCATGTGAGCCTTTCAGGTTCTATTAGTTGTACAAATTGTGTACAAGAAACATTGTAAGGTTTCACTCTTGCAGGAACCTCATGTCACAACAGGTCAATTTTGAGGCATCTACTTGCAATCACTCACAATCTATCCAAGTATCCATGAATCATAAGAGTGTCTTTGGACTTCTACCACACCAAAGCCAACCTTGAGCTTGTTCATATCAATTTCTGTGGCTTTTCTCCATCAGTAATGTTTAGCCAAAAAATCTTGTTTGTGCGAGAGTTTGAGAGAGAGGGGGGGGTATGTTCTGTTTTAGGTGATGAAAGCAGAGGAAACCTTTCATTTTAGCAGGATGTCGTTAAAAAAGCACCTCAGCTGATAAGAAAAAAAGCTATCCGTAAACATTTTAGTCGCTGGAGTGAGACTCGAGCACGGTACTCGTGGGAGTTTGACAATTATCAGCACTTAATGAAGTTCTGATTTTTGGAGAAAAGGGAAGTGGAATTTCGAAGAATGCCGTTGTTGTTTTCGGCTCTGTCAGTGTGAATTTCTTCCTGGAAATACTTAATTACGTTAATTGCGGCTGGTCACGTGGGTTAGACTGAAGGCCATGGGATTTTTAGAGTGGGGGTCTTTATATTTGGGGGAGGTTGTTCTCTAGTTGGAGTGCGTCTTAAATTTCGTCTCAGCAGGTAAGATTTTATACATTTAATTGTTGCAATTTTTGAAGATCGTTTTGTAGGACACTTCAATGAAGAAGTCATGTTAACCCGCTAGCTGTAATATCTTCAATTTTGAGATTTCTGTATCCAAATCAACAACTAATTTATGACTAATCTCATAATTTATTTTCAGAATGGCTTAAAGGCTTTTAAAAAAAGTTGTTTATATATATATATATATTTTTCTTTTAGCGTCAGGAGTCAGAGAAGGTTTGTTGTGGATGGTCTTCATAAATTTGAAAGTATTTCCCCAAAGATGTTACAACCATTTGTTATAATTAGTGTTATGTTACAAATTTTTCACATCTGCAGCCTGCCCCGCCCCCATTTGCCAGTCTTGGGAAGGGTCAAGCACTGCAGCCATGTACAAAGACATGGCAGTACCGGTTTATACCACGCTTCGAGGGGTAAGTATGAAATTTGCAGTGAAATTCAATGTGCAATTTGGTTGTTTATACTTTGTCCAATAACGTAATTGACACTAGAGGAAGGTTTAAAATCTGCGTTAGGAATTTTTGTAATTGCTAAAATTTTCAGTAAAAAAAAATGGCTAAAAGTAAAATGACGAGAGGTATTTTAAAAAAATCTATTTTTGTTTTTTCTTCAAGTGCATTGAGATGTCTGTTTTATAAAGAATATTTTGTCCGTAGTATATTGATTCGTTTGACAGTAAGGTATGTTTCATTTATAACTGTTGTCAGTAATGGCTTTTGAAAACGGCAAGTAGCAAGTCATCACTCTTGAGACTCATTTAATGAAAATATAGTTTCTAGGGATTATAATTTCCAAGATGATAAGATGTACAATTATTTCGCCCCTCTGACAGCACGCCGATCAAATTCGCAGCACGCCATTCAGCGGGGACTCTTCAGATTCATCCGACGAAGAACACACCGGTTCCAAACTCTCCCAATCCATCCAGTCATCTGGGTCTGTTGGCAGGAGGCCATCCGCTTCAGGGTCACCTGCTAAGAGTAGTAAGACGAGTAGTGTCGCAAGTGGCTTCATTGGTAGCCCGTCCAGGAAGCTCATAGTTGCCACTGGAATGCCGCCAACCCCAACACTAGGCCAGAAAAGAGGTAACTCATCCGATCGAACCTTTCTCGTTTTGCATTTTTCTTTCTTCAAGAAAGTTTCTCTTCCAAAACCAAATTTTCTCTCTCCATTTAAGTTGACATCAGAGCCAAAAACAGTGTAGCTAAGGTAATTTCTAGTCTACTCCTAAGCTTTGTGACGGGTATCACTCTAAATAATATAGTCCTGTTAAGCAGCTAAACCCACTACAAGAGCCAATCATTTTTCTAATAGATGAGGGTAAAAAAAGGGCAAAAGTTTGAATAACGCCATCAGCAGAAACCTGTACTTTTGTTGTTTTCAGTGCAGCCTTTCTCAAAACTTCTTTGGCAGTTACTGGTTTTCATTAAGTAAAATGGTGAATTGATCGATGATGGAGAATGGCAACTTCTCCCCGCCCAGAAGGGTGTGTCCACTACACCTGACATCTGTGCCAAATGTACCACTCCCCAGGTACTACCTATATCCCTTCCAGTACAGTACTTAAGGCAGTGTATTTTCAACTCAAGCCTGCCACTGCATCAACCACAATGAATCAATACAGGTATTAGGTTAACGGAGTGGTATGGTTTCCTGGTTTCAGTACAACCCCAGACCTGAGGTTGCTTTGTGGATTGGATTGTCACTCTCATGCGGGGATTTCCCCATCTAGAGTTTTCTCTAGAGAATGCTTTTTTCCATCTATTAAAATCAAAATAGATAATTTAAAAACAGTAATTTTTTACAACATTAAAGAGAAACAACTCAGAGGAAGTATTTTGTTGTGCTACTCACTCAACTGATGGTGTTGTTTGTAAACCTAGGGGTGTCGGCCCAGTCTGGTAGCTCTGAGGCTGATTACGCCATTCCACCAGATGCAGTCTCATGCAGCGATAGTACAAACTCTGATGAGCCCGAACCCAAACTACTCAAGACATGTGCTGCATTCACCGCTGAGAACGTACGCAAGGTAAGCTCCTATGAATATGCATGATATGCAAAGGTCCTTGTGGATATGGATGATGCATTCATGTACATTTCAGTATGTGAATCCCCTGTGTACTGTTGGTGATGATAATCTGCATCTTATTTCATGGATCGGTACGGAGTTTGTGACAACTTTAAAAAAAATTTATATTAAAGAAATAATTGGAATATTCAAAATAAATTAAGTGCCAGCCACCTAATGCATCCTGCTTTGTGTAGTTTCATCTTTATGACAATTAACAGTTATAATGGTTGATTCATATCAACACATAACAACATATCAACACATAAATAGTAAAGGCTGCCTCACAAATAAAAACTGCCCATTGAGATGAAATGTCCATAGGTTTGTTTTATCCTTTCTGTCTTTGAAGCTAGAAGAGTGCAAATAAATAACCTTGACAAACCATTGTTTGACAATCATTTTAACGATGGACGTAGATCATCAACCTCCCTATTCAATGTTTACTCTGTGCGTTCTAGCTCAAGAGAAAATATTATGGGTTCAGAGTGAATTTGTGCATTATGGGCATCCATAAACTTAAAGGTTGCACTTCCACCAACAGTCAGTGTTAAAGTTACATGTGAGAGGTATCAAATGATTATTGTGTTCAGTAGTATCTGACATCTCTCAATGAGTCTGTTCAGGTTACACATGTAGATGCAGCCTTAAAACATACATTAACACCATTGTCCACCTGCTAAATCAGTTTTCTTTGTTCTTGGACAGTGGGATTGTTGTTGGACATCCCATTGGTTTTGTACACAGTATCAAAACAAGGATGCCCTCAGTTTGTCAAACCACTTGGATCCTTTGTTGGGGGTTAAAGTCCTGAGTGTTTAAGGGATAGACAAGCTCACTCACTCACACAGTAGATCAATCAGTGCAAGAAATCTACCCCCTGAAGCAAAGACATCTACTTATTTCACACAGCGGGTGGGTGGTGCACCACCATTACAAACCCCCTAGAGATAGCAACTGCAGATCTAGTTTCAACACAGTGCTGGATTATTAAGAAACCCTTGGAGCTACATGTACATGTACTGTGGTAATAGGTGGGCAGATGGTTAAAGAGACCCAGATGACAATGAAGTAGAGGGTTTTGACTTCATGTTGTTAGGGAAGTGAACAAAAAGCATGGTACAGGTGCATGTCCTCATCTTGAAGATCAGTGAGAAGCTAATGATGAGAATTTCTGAACTTATTGCCTTCATGTCTATTGTTCTTGTTCGGTTTCTCAGGAATTGTTGAGTGAAATACTCATCCAAGTCCTGCCGTAATGGTTGACCATTTTCCCTGAGTATTTTCTTCTTGATAGCTCTGCAATACATACTTTATCTTACTTCATCTGTTGTTAGTATGCATTGAAACAAATCACTGTTTGCTTTACTGAAAAAAATAGCTGTGTTAGTCTGATAGATAAAACAAGGAAGGTAATGGTAGCACTTAAAGACTAACTAATTTACATGAAAAAAACCTGCATGAGCTTTCATAGAAACCACCTGCATCTGATAAAGTAGTTGTTGCTACGAAAGCTCATGCAGCTTTATATGTAATTAGTTAGTCTTTAAATGCAACCACTATCCTTCCTTGTTTGCTTTAGTAGCATTTACACTCACCCTAAGAGGAACAGTTCTGAACAGAAGGTCAATTTCACAAAGCCTGTAAGCAGATATTTTCCTCTTATGGAGCTGAGTTTCTATTTCATAACTCCTGCTTACTAAAGGCACGCTACCTTGCATTCTGGTAAGTAAATGAGTGATGCAACAATTCATGTCCATTATGAATGCCTTCATGACCCGTCAAATCTTCTGGACCACTTATGAAATGCCTTTGTACTTTAAATGCAAATTTTTCTGCTGTTTTAAGCATGGAAATTTGCTTACCTGTAAACAGCTGTCATAAAAATAATTTCATGTATGTTTGAAGTACAGTCGTACAAAGTCAAACATTTTATAAAGGGTATAAGTTCTTGCATAATTTTCATCATGCAGAGTCATGTCTAAGGCCCGTCAAATAGCAAACAGCTTTGACAGCTTGGAGAGTTATCTGCAGCACTATTTCCCCCCCCCACACAAATCCATAATACCACAACTGTACTCATCTCACTGTTGTTGCTAGAAGAATTGATATTGAGGTTATCTGGACAGGCCCTTCAAGTTGTCCTGACAGCAGGGATCCGGCGCAGTGTTCATCTTCCTTAAATAAGTCTTGACTACATCCCATGCACATTGGAGGAAGCTGAAATTATGTCAATACTTGATAGATACACAGGCTGCAAGAGGAAACGTTTGACATTCATCCACTTGTCCTGCATGGAATGTTATTCAGTTTGACACAAACATGAACCACGTGTTCTCTGCCAAGTCCCATCCTGTTTTCTTTTTTCTTTTTTTCTTTTTCGGAAAATACTCTCTTCATACTCCGACGTGATGCTATTTTTTCACTTTGACTTTTTTTTGGGTACTCCACATGTTGGCAATAACCTACACAAGGAATCAGGCAATTTGCGTAGGGTGAAACTCAGCTACCCCCTGGGGAGTCGATGTTTCCTACAGCTTGGTAATTCACTTGATGTGTTTCTGTTTGCTCAAAACCCTGCTTGGGAAGTTATTCATTGATGCTCAAATCAAAGCCAGCAAAAGAAAAATTGCTTGTAAAACAATGATTCGGACAGACCTGAGAGCCCGGACCATTTATTGATTGAAAGCCCGGTGCCTGGTGAGCCTCTAGTCGCCTGGGACAATGCAGGCTGCCACCAATGGGCCCACTGATTACTCCGCGTATTGTAATAATCTAAACATTGTGGGGACTTGTCTAATGTGGACCTTGTTCATCCGCCTTGTTGGTCTCAGCGACACACAGGTTTGACTGACTTTTCCAAATTGCATTTTGCCTCCATCTGAAGCAGGTTTGTAGGTTTTGTCAACAAGCCTTGCAGGAATTAGTCGCTTTTCATCAGAGAATTGAACTTCACTGACGTTGGAGTGGCACCCCATTGAGGAAATCCAGACTCATTGATTACAGTCACAAAAATGAGTCATTGTAAACGCTGATTGATTGATTGACCTTGATACCGTCTGCAACTTGCAAGCACCTTCTTAATAGGACAACCAATGCAATCACATCGATGCCTCTTACAATCTTATGTATCATTTCTGCTGTAATGATTGGCAGTCGGAACAGAAATTGAAAACATCACTTGCGAGTGGACTGTTTGTTGCCAGCCAAATGTTCTTAAAATGTTGGCAAACTTTAAATGTGTTGTAATGGTAGATGCAGTGTGTGTGTGAAACCATTAGGAAACTTTGCTTAGGATATTTGAGATGCAGATCACTGTAGTCATAGTAAACGTTCTCCTTAGTGTTTCTAAGGTTTATTCAAGTGCATGAGAGCATGTATTTTACACACATGCTCCCACCATTGGAAGTTTGGAACAGTCTCTCCCAACAGATTCTAGTCTCTGCAGTAGCTTATTTGTATATATTGGGTTTTTGAATGCACCATCCATGCAATGTTTGTATTCCTAGTCTGGTTTGGATCTGTGGTTTTCATACTGTCAGTTGCACTGTTCACCCAGTTTGCTGACTTGTTACTTTCAGTTTTTGAGCCTTGTAACTATTGCTTACTTTTTTCTGTTCATCTTTCGTAAATCCACCATGTGTTACCAAAAAGCAAAAGCTCTTTGTAATTATATTTTATCTAGTTGTATCTGGGTGGACGTATGTTCAGCTTGGCATCCCAATTTAAAATTAGAAAGGGGGTGGGTGGTGCTTTATAACTGCAATGACTTATAAACCTTACAAACATTACAAATGTATGTTTGCTAAGAAAAGAATTAGTGGATAACAAGTCGCTCCCAATATAAATGACATGGATTGTTTGCAAAGTCAAAGTTTCCAAAGTGAATGAATTTATGTTCTGAACAGCTTTATGGGATGATTTGAAGGTATTGAATCTTTGTTTCTGTTTTTGTTAAATTTGATTTGAACAGGGGCCTCTGGAAAAGAGTGGTTGGCTGACCAAATTTGGTGGGAGGATGAAAAGCTGGAAAAGACGATGGTTTGTGCTGAGAGACGGAGAGCTGTGCTACTATAAATCAATGGTGAGAAACCTTCAGTTAGACACCTAGAAAGGAGAGGGAATTATTTATGTATTCAAAGACAAAGTACTGGAATGGTAATTATCAAAAAGGAATGTTAATTAGTTTTAATCTGAAAGCTGAACATTTTATACTAGTACCAATCCTGCAGAGGATATTTCACTCTGGAATGTTGTCAAAGTAATGACAACCGCATTTGGAGACGCCAAACTTTACCAAGTTTTGTTTAGATTGTAAGAATTAAATTAACATAACTGTTTTTCATTGTTGTTTTCAATACTAAAAAAAAACGTGCATTAATTGATGAAATTTACACAGGTTACTTAGATGTCGTGTTTGTTTAACATCATTGGATGACTTACATGGTTAGCAGCAAATAGCTGTGCTAGCTTTGGCATCAATAATTCCAATTGACGTAAGAACTAAGCAAACAATTCCTGTGAATTAAGCTTATCTTATGCATGGACTTTTCTTGTACTTTAAGCAGAGCCCTGAGATTGGCTCTGGTCATTGTACTTTTAACCTCGTACACAATTCATCAATAAAAAGGACAGTAAGCGTTGTCTGTGGGAGGGTTGATTAAGATTTGACGTTTTAATAAGGAGATTATTGCTAGCGTGTATAGACAGTAATCACAGATGATAAATACCCATAATTAGTCCCTGAGGATGACCCTAACCCTAGAGCAGCCAAGGCTGACTGAGTGGCCAGATCAATGGATGGCCCTCATGGGGAAAGAGATTGTCTAGCCCTTAGGGACAGAGAAAGGATAATCAGTGCAGACTGAATACTACTCATCAGATCCACATTGTTTTTGTCTCCCATTAAAGGGAGTGTCCATGCCTGAAGGTGGGGGTCATACTTGAGGCGTAATGTGCAAAGCCACGTTGTTTTGCTATAAAATAGTTTAACTTAACTTGTCATACGCATACATGTTATGAAGTTAGGGGGCAAGCCCCTTTTCTTAATAATTGTATTGTGTTCTACGGCTTTATGTCTCATCTGTAGGATAAAGCACTTATGGTCAAGTGACTTAATCAAGGACACAAATGCCACAGCCTGGACCGGGACCCACACTCTGACAACACCATAGCTTGAGCTTTATACTTGAGCCTAGTGCACTAGACCGCTCGGCCATGACACTCCATGCCACTTTCAGAGCTATTTTTGTTTCTTTCCTGCATCCAGTAAGCTTTTAACCTAATCTTAACACCCTTCGCCTTTTGGTAGGAATCCATCACCATACGGTAACTCAACCTTTGATAAGATTGCCATGCTTGGATTCATGCCAAGAATGCTTGACTTAATAGCAGCATGCGGTACTGAACTGTATAAATTTGCACCCTAACCAGAGTTAGGACTTGGAAGGATTTGGGGCAGTTAGCGCTAATGTAGCTAAAAGTGTACGGTCATCCTTAAAACAGACCAAGCAGTGGCCGGAACAAATTAACCAGACATGGAGTAGTCTGTTGACCTTTGAGTGACATCCTGTTTTTTGGAAACCCCCACCTCTCTGTCTCCCCTCCCCGTCTCTCTCCAGAATGACTCCAGTAGGAAGCCTCGAGGTAGAATCCCCCTGGACACGCTGACTAAGATCTCGCGCTCAGAGGGCTCGCTGACCTTTGAACTTGTCACTACCAAGAGGACGTACTACTTGACGGCAGGGTCATCAGCCATCATGGAAGAGTGGATCACAGGTATTGCAAGCTTTGACTTTGATTAGGAGACTGTAGGGTCAACATTTACAAGATTTAGCAACCTGTGGATAAAACCAGAAGCATTGATCTTGACCCCCAAGTTTCTTTGGCTAAAGACCCTTCTGAAACCTCCTAAATACTCCACTCTATGGTAACTCAACACCCAGTTGTTTGGGCATATATAAGATTGGTATACCTGTTCCAATGAAAAGTTGTTTTGTTTAGTCCTACAGTACCAATCATACAAAGTCAAACAACTTTCTGAATAGCTTTTGGGGACTGTTTCGATTGTATCTTTATATTTGTTAAAATGTAATTTGTGTTAGAAATGGGAAACATCAACCAAACCTCACCAATGTTTTCTTTTTCTTACCATCACTTGCCTATCCTTGTATTTTCACTTATCAATTACCCCCCTCCCAAAAAAGGAAAAAAGTTTACCCTCTTAAACTATTAACCCTCCTACTGTCTCACCATTCAATATTATTCACACAGTTTTCAATGATACATGCACTAATGCTGCCTGCAACATGTGGTGAATGCATCTACCTGACTACATGTACACAGTTCAGTTCTGTGCACAGTTGTTCCACCCTACACAACCCATGCAGTTGAACGGTTTCAAATGATTGGTCAACTCGCTGGAAAAAGGAACCAAGAGTAGGAGGGTTGATAGTTTGCTTGTCATAATAAATAGGTTCATATACAAGCATTAGATGTCTGTGTTCAAAGTTACATTATTTAATTGTGTGTGTACCTAGTGTTGAACAATGTCCTATGTCGGCATAACACACAAGCCATTGTGGACAAGGGAAGTGAGGAGGGCAAGTCTACTATGGAAGGCTGGTTGACCAAAGTCAAGAATGGTCACTCCAAGATGTGTTGGTGTGTCCTCGCTCATAAGAAGTTCAGCTACTTCAAGAAACAAGGAGAAAAGGTATTTTTCTGACACAGTTACTTACCCCTGTATTATCTGTAAAACATATCCATTAACCCTACTGCAGTCTTCCCCTAGCAAGTGTTATTCCAACCTGACATTGGAACAAATGTGTCCAAATTAAACACTGATTGATAAGAAATGTGATTTTGATGTCACTCTTGCAGTTTTTTAATTGTAGGCTGTCTTTTTAAATTACTTTTTGCACCCTTACTTAAAAAAACAACTAGAAAACATTTGAATTGATGTGATTATTGCATTGGGATAAAGAACAATACGGTTGAAGTTTTAATCCAACACCGCTGTATAATGATGCAGTCGGTGCTCTCCAGATAGGGTGAGCTTGGTGGTCTTGTTGTTCAGACATCTACTCTAGAATGCAGGTGGTATTACTTGTTCCTGCAGGACTTGGGGAGCATTAAGTACACAGTGCTTATCTTTCATCAGTGTAGAGCAAAGATTAGTAGATTGTGGAAAATGGTAGTTTACAAAATATACTTGGAAATAGAAGATAATATTTGAATGCAAAGCTGTTGACTGCCATACTGCCTATGCACAGAGTACTGTCTTTTGACAGTGAATAACTGTTCTTGTATATGCTGCTGTCCATAATAAGATATCATTCTTTAAAAATACAAGACGGCTGTTCATTTGGAAAAGCCTGAAGGCACATTGAAAATGTGGGATTTGTTTGTTTTATACTCAAATGCAAAGATTTGAAAATGATCATTATAAAACGGCCTACGGTTTGCTAGGGAATATATTTTGTTCACTATACCTCATACATATTATGATCGAGAGTGGAATTCTCACTGGACCATTCACCATCACGTGCCAGATGTTATTTTTGCGTTTACCAAGCACGTGCCAGTATTCACGCACAGGGTAAACAGCCATGCATAGCAGACTGTCCATGTGCGATACTACACTATGCACTTTACAAAGCAATCGCTGAACTTTCACACAGGTGTATTGTAGTGCACTAAAAAAACCATTGTACACGATAATGTCAATCCATGTTTTCCCGAGCTCATGATGCCGAACAAACTGAAGAAGTTATGAGGCATAGAAAAACAAATATAATATGATTTAATTTGGATGGACAGTCGGTATTAGCTCCCATTGGTATTGGAAGTTGACAAACTAGTTCCCTTGGTTTCGCCTCAGGAACTAGTTTGTCAATTTCCAATACCTAGGGAGTAATATCGACTGTTCACCCTCAAACCATGTTATATTTGTATATTACTTTGAAGTGTATATAATGAGCTAACACTACCCAGGTTCTATGGTCTTTAAGATCATTTTGGCTCATTTACACTAACAACCCCAAAACATCCAATGAATTGACAATCATATCTTATGGTGAAGGTACCCATGGGCTTCATTGAGATGAACGACGCCTCAGTGGAAGAAGTAGACCAATCACAGAACTCAGATGATGAAGGGGATGGCAAGACGGAATGTCAGTATTCATTGTGTGTAACACCAGCTAAACAGCCTGTCCAACAGAGTCCTACGTATCTGTATTCACAAGTAAAGAAGATAAGGTAGCTTCATCTCGTCATGTCATCCTCCTCTCAAGTTGAGAAGGTACATTAGTTTGTGAAACACGCAATCATTACAGTCCTACAGGTGTCAAGAAGTGCATTATGACCTTAATGGTTTCATAACCACAGGCATTCACAGTTCAAAGGAAGAGTTCATCATTGTTTGTTTAGAAGAGAAGATCAATTCCTTCTCTAGTTCTCAATAATTACACCATTCAACTAACTGTGAAAATTTCATCAAATTCATTGCTAGCTTTTCAGTGAAATGTGGATGATATGTGGATGATATTGAATTGTCAGAAAGTAGGAGGGTTGACTGTGCACTGTGTGCTGTGTGGTGGATGACTATTTGGATGATAGTGAACAAGTCGGACAGTAGGAGGGTTGACTATATACTGTGTTTCACCACATAATGTCTATTGCAGGCTGGCAAAGTGCATTTCATTCAAAACCATGGGGATGAAAGTGAATGGTCAGACAGTAGGAGGGTTAAACGCGTTATTAATTTGTTTTGTTACGGGTTGCAAATCTATAAACAAGGCATATGACAACTCCCCAAGCAAATGTTACTACAGAATCATAGAAATTAAGGTTTGTCTTTATGCTCATAGGACAACTGGTTATATCATCTGCTAGTGGCATCAGGGGGAGGTAACTCCGAAACAGGCACAGAGTTTGAAAAGCTTATCTCCAGATTAATGGTAACCGATGGAGACCCTAGCAGCTCCTGCTGGAAACATCCCATGCTGTGTTACAGCAAGGAGAGTATAGAGAAACCATTAACAACACTACCCTCTGAACCACTGAAGAAAGAAGCTGTCAAACTAGGCAAGGTGAGTGTTGGATTGTCCCCTGGTCAGCTGGAAGGTTGTCATTTGCAGCGGGTACCACAAACAATGTCATTGATGTAATCATTGTATCTGTTTTAACTCATACATCATGGTGTGAGAAGTACTAGAGAAGAATCAACTAGAACTTGGAATAGTTTGGATTCAAGAAGACTTTGACCTTGGAGGAAATTGTCTCTTAAATATTTATGACAAATACTAAGCATTTAAAATGATAAACATATACTTTCTTGTTCAGTGGTCTGTCACACATTCTTTTTCTACAACTGTCCTTTTTATGCAGAAATGTCAAAAGGTGATTGCAATAGTTTCGTGTTTTGTCAATGAGCTTCTGGCATTGATATTTCTTTTTGTTTTTCTAAAAGTTTATTTTGACATATTGTCTTTCTGTAGTCGTGCAATCTCTTCATCACAGTCCAGATGGACACGCTCGCTATTGACTATCACATCAGCTTAGCCCAGAATGCACTGCAGACGTGCCTCTCACATCCAGAGCTCCAGAATGAGATGTACTGTCAACTGATCAAGCAGACAACACGATGCCTGCCTGGCTCGTCATCGTCATCTAGTATACAGGTAACCATAGCAACCACGAAACTCAAATAGAAAACACAGTTTGGAGTGGTTTGAAAATATATATGCCTACATGTAGTTGCCAGCTTTGAATTACTAATCCAGTTTTGCCCTTCTTGAATCATATCCTTGGCTTGACTTATGATTGCTTTGACTGATTCAAAATCAAATCTTAACGAGTCCATTCACTTTCAGTGCTATTTGCAAGCTTGTTAACCAACTGTTCATAATAGAACCTGGTTCATACTTAACGTGAAAGTGTATGCTAAGAAAACTTTCTTGATGCAAGTCATCATAATGCATTGTTTACGCTGCTTTTGCAATTTGCGTGTAAGTATGAACCAGGCTTTAGACAACTGCTCATTGACTGGAGTAACTATGTATAGAACTAATCTTGTACAGTGCAAATGAATAGGCCATTTGTGAATTAGACATGAATGATGTCTGGAACCATGCCTTGTTCGGTCACAAGTGAATGCTCAGTTTGAATTCCTCAGACTACATCCAGCGTTGCTGTGTTACATGGGGCAAGCTTTTGCATAGTTACATAAGAGATGGAGAACACTGACACACAACCTCAATGAAACTGCGTGGCTCAAGGATACCAGTCTTTGCTGGACTGGAGGTTGCAATGTAAAAGCTTGCCCCTCACCATGTGACATAGCAATACTGGATGTAGTATGAGGAACTCCAATTGAGCATTCACTTGTGACTGAGTAGGGCATTGAACCAGACATTATGTAAATTGAACTCACAAATGACTTATTACCATATCATATCATATTGCACGCTTTCTCATATTGCGAGCTTGAAGAACAAACCCTATTGGTTCATGGTTTAATGCATTGAAGTCAGTAATATTCTGACAATTGTTACTCAGAATCATTTTGAACAGAAAGTGTCCATTAATCCAAAAGAATTGGCTTATGTGAGACTGTGATGTACATTAGACACTCGACATATATCTTGTTTTATGCCAGCTCACATTAATGAACATTATTTAAATTGTAGATTTCAATGTTGCTATAGTCAAGTATTCAAATGATATCAGTTTTTAGGGAAGTGTGGCAATCTGTGATGAAATAATTTTCATGTAGTTTTTATATTGGATTGTGGGGGAGGGGGCAAAGAAACACTTCCCTCAAAACTGCATTTGAATACTGGATTTACTTTACCACCATTTTGATGTTAATGTTGACCTGATCCCAAAAGCTTTGATTCATAAACCATACCCCATTTCAGTTGCGTGCATATAACCTTTAACCCCTGACCCCTTGACCTTTGATCCCTTGATCGTTGACGCCTTGACCTTTGAAGCCCTGCATGCCTTGTTTGCTGTGTTTGTTTGTCAGTTTTGATTTTCTTTGTGGGGGGGGGTATACTTTGCTTTTTTGTAATGATTTGCACCATGATTTCGTCATGCTTTTCTTGCATGTAATTGGTTGGCTTTATTGTTGCAGTTTTGTTTGTTTGTTTTTATTTTGCTAATCGGCCTTATTTTTTCTTTTTGCAATGGATGAATGGAAACTAATCGTTGACGTGTTCTGAACGCGGCTAGCCTGTTTTCATGCTGAAATGTGGCATAGTTTGCTTACAAATCAAAATATATTAAAAGTACTCAACTGTTTGCACTAATAAGAGGTAAAGTTAGTTGAGACTAACCAAATACTACAATAATATTTGAAACCAATTCATATATAGGAAACAGCAAGAGTGTTAGAGTGTTTGTTTGATACACATGTACATTGTACTTTTGACTGTGTAAGTTCAAATGTTTCTGAAATGCGTTACAGTACAACAGCTCATATTTATCTGTGTCTAAAATCATGACTATTACACTTCAGTTTGGAGAAATAAAAATAACAGATAAGTCATTGTCAAGAAACTGTTATTTTCAGCAGCCAATGGGTGAAATCTCTATCAAATGGATTACATTGAAATAAAAAATGGATTAAGATTCTTTTCTCTTTCATGCTTATTATTTTTACCCACCTGCTTTATTTTTGTTTGCTTATTATTTGTTTTTGTTGTGTCATTTCTTGGTTGTTTTTATTTTGGCCAATGTTGTCACCACCTCCTCCAACACGGCTCTTCATCCCACGACGCCCACCAATAAAACATCAAAACCACGCCCCCAAAACACCGCCCTCAACCACAGTCCCTGTTTTGTGGTAACTTCTCCTGGTTTGGGTGCGACGCCCAGGTGTCGCGTTCTTCCTCCATGACTGATCTGACCTCTGAACCCGTCCAGGTCAGTAGCCACGACACTTACCTGGTCATGCAGGCATGGCAGCTGTTGGCGATGTGCTGTGTGCTGTTCCTGCCTCAGCAGAAGTATCTCTGGTTTCTCAAGGCGCATCTATGTCGGCACGCTGACACAAAGTGAGTTCTTTGCTGATGCTGTAATCACCTTAAATTATCCACAAACTATCCTCTGATTTTGTTGCCTGAGTTTGATGGGCTTGGTACTGCATAGGCAAAAATACTAATGTTATCAAACAGTTGGGTGTGGAATTACTTTAGAATGGAGAGTTTTGATTGATTTGAACATTTCTTAGCTAGAGTGCAAGGGTTTCAACACTTCAGTATAATTCCTAAAGAAGTCTGTCTCCAGCCTCTCAATACACAAATTTACTCTTATAATTGCATTGAGATGGGATTTACCATAAATAGGGTGTCTATGGCCGAGTGGTTTAGAGCATCGGATTCAAGTTCTGGTGGTTGAGTCATCGGGGTGTGGAGTCGAATCCCGGTCATGACACTTGTGTACTTGAGCAAGATGCTTTACTATAATTGCTTCTCTTCACACAGGGGTATAAATGGGTACCTGAGAGGATAGAGGTTGATATTGTGTTTGAAAAAGCCTTTGGAGCGCCAAAGTATGCGCTGTATACTCCCTAGGGAGCTGAGAAAGATTACAGGAATGCTATTGGCCCAATGACCAGGGCACTAATGTAAAGCGCATTGATACGTTATTGTAAAATGTGCTATATAAGAACTAATTAGTATATTGTTATTATTAAATACTTGTTTTAAACTCCAGATATTTAATTAATTTCTACAGGAATGACATTGGCAAGTATGCTCTGTTCTGTCAGAGGTCATTGGAACGTACCATTCACAAGGGAGGGAGGGAAGCCAAGCCATCTCGCCTGGAGGTGTTATCTATTTTACAGAGACACCCCTATCACCATTCCTTCCCCATCAGTATGCCAGTCCACTTCATGAATGGTAACTACCAGGTAAGAGTCACTGTGAATCTTGGCTATAAACCGTTGTTAAAAAAACCTTATGGACCCTTTGCAAGACACGGAACGCAACCCTGCACTGTGCGCGTCCACCATTACTGCTATTTCGGGATTCAATTTTTTGTGTAGATTCTGACTCTCAAAATGGCAGACAGGATAGGTGCGTGTAAGTGCACTGTGTATCATGAAATGGGTCAATTGGTAACCTTTTTCTCAGTTGACCCACCCTTCAACCACAACTCATAAGAGAAATTCATGTACATTGTGTTACCACAAACCTGACTATTACTCTTCCAAAAACCAATGATAAGTCTTGAATATACTCATTTGCATGTGAAATAGTAGGCAACATACAACCTTTGCATGCAGTACAGCTGGTTGTTGTGCAAGACTTGTGCATAATTTTAACTTCCAAGTATCTATTATTAGTAACATTATATAATATGAGTTGTAATGTAAAGCAAACAAGGTCATGTGCCAAACTGTTAAAATACATGTGAGACTTGCACAGTCTCTTGCCTCATATCACAAGGTCCTTAGACTTCAACTCATGGTATGATATGAATTTTGCTTTGTAGGTTGTAGGGTTTGATGGTTCCACTACAGTAAAGGATTTACTTCACACACTGAACCACAAGATCAACATGAGAGAAATTGAAGAGAGTGGGTTTGCACTGTTTACAGATGACCCGTGTGGTAGAGAGATTGAGCACTGCTTGCACCCTACAGCTAAGGTTAGTCTATATACTCACTCTAGTTCTTTGCTACTCTTGGTAATAATGTCCAGTGAGTTCACCACCATTTGAAACAATTCATCTATACAGGGTCCACTTTCATAGACCTGCTTAAGCAAAATAAAATTTGCTAAGCACAACAAAATTCTGCTTACCGGAACAAGTATACCAGCAAAGAGTATCACATGTGTGACTGGTATCCTGCTCTTTTTGACTTGAAAATGTGGCTCTGGTTGTGTGTAGTGGCACAACTGTACACAAAACTGTTTGTGTTGTTTGTACATGCTTAACAAAATGATATCATATTGCAGGCGGGCTTAGTTTATCTATCATTCAAAACCCCATTGGATGTAAATGGTCAGACAATAGGAGGGTTGACTGTGTATGTGTAGATGCATTCACCACATGATAAACTTATAGCCTGCCCGATATGGGGTAGAGGTCCCCCCCAATGTTCCCTATACTATAACACACTATTTTCCTTTGTATAGAACCCCCCCCCTAAAATCCTCAAAAGAATTCTGAGATTCCAAGCACACAATGAAGACACAATAGGGGGGGGTACCCTCTGCCCCATATTGGGCACTAATTGGATAAACTGCATGCTGGTATAGTTTATCTGTCATTCAAAACCATGTAGATGATATTGAGTGGTCAGACAGTAGGAGGTTGACTGTATATGTACTGTGTAGATGATTCATCACATGATATCATATTGCAGGCTGTTAATCAGTTAACTATCATTCAAAACCACAGTGTATGATATTGAATGGTCAGACAAGAGGGTTGACTGCACTGTGTATATGCATTCACCACATGATGTCATATTGCAACCTGGCATAATAGTTTACCTATTATTTAAAACCGCAGTGCACGATATTGAATGGTCAGACAGTAGGAGGGTTTTAAAAGTAAAAGAGTAGTTTGTGACGGCTTATTGGAGCAAATTTGAAAAGTTTTTGACATGATCTTACAGTACTTATCTTTAAATACATTAAAAAAAATAATAAAGTATGAAATATAAAAAATTAAAAAATTTGAAAACATGTGTCAGATTTATAAGGAAATGCTTTTGATGATACTTTTGCTTTTTGTGTATATCGGATGTTTAAGAAAAAGATGTTGTATATTTAAGCTCAGAGACTTACAAACAGGAATGAAGCTTTATAATTAGTGTACGTGTTTACTATGATAGATTTGTGATGTGATTTCCAAATGGGAGCAAACCTTAAAAGAGACTCAGACTGGCAAATGGGAAACTGCAAGAATGGTTCGACTCACTTACAAAAACAGGTAAGAGAATAACCCTGAAATATTATAGGTCAAATAAAGAAATTGTAGTTATATGAACAAGAAGTTAATTTTGGAATCTCACTGAGTGTAGTGTTTATGCCAGTGCTAATTCAATCATGGAGAAATATTTCTGTCTGAAACACTATTAAAGTCAAGGAAATAGCATGTGAAGACCTCAAAAATCATTGTTGCTTAATTTGAGTGCAGCAATTGAAATGATGGCAAAATGTTAACTTTATTTTCTTCTTTTTTCCCCCAAGAAGCCAGACCTCTTAAATTGATGTATTTTGGATTGTATTTCACTAAAGTTCCCATTTGCAATCATTGCCATGAAAATATGTTGCATCAAAGCGACCGTAGGTCAGTGGCTAGGGGTAACATCTCTAATGACCTGGGTGTGTAACACTGTTGTTATGAATCAGAATGATTCAATTTAAGAAGATACAAGGTGATAATTAACAAGTACAGCAGCCTTGACTGTGGGGGTGTGTGTGGCGCACAAAATGCCTTGAGTTAAGTCCAGCTTAGGGATGGCACTACATTGTTTTTTTAAAGGATAATTTTTGTACAATGCATCAGACTCTTCACAACTAGGCCTCTGTACAGCACAGAGGCAGGGCCTACTAGGGCTTGGCTAATTCACTGTTTTTATGAATAACAATTGTTTCATTTTTGTGAAAATAACCCAAAATAATTCTCCAGAGGGTAAGGGGGTTGACAGATAACTGCCAGTGTGGGTAATTGAAACCACAGCTGTCATACCCGACTCTGCTCTCAATTCAGTTTGGGAATCTAAATCGAGACAATAACAAGAAATTAATCCACAATCTGGTTTCAATCAGGTGAAAGACCAGTTGACTTTATTACTTCCGCACCCAGAATATTTGATTTAGGACTGAGGAAATGTTAGCAAATTTAATTTGCAGTTATTCAAGATTTAAATTGTTCATTTCCTGCCAACCAGGTTGTACTTTCGACATCGCACAAAGAGGGAGACTGAGCGCGAGCGGCTGCTGTTGACCTACCAGGTTAATGATGACATCATCAATGGTTGGTTCCCGATCAACAGGGAGCTGGCGCTGGAGCTTGCTGCACTTATGGCACAGGTGACCAAATAAGACTCAAGATTAACTGTCTTGTCAATTACTCATTATTGAGGTTTGCTCAATACTAATATTCCTAGCATTTATATTGAGCCTTGCATGATGTCACATACAGTTACTGTCTGCCAATGGTCTGCCATTTTGGGAGTCAAAACTGCCCATTGCACAGTAACTGACTCCCAAAATTGTGCAACCAAGATTGATCTCACATGGGTGAGAGTTTTTTTGTGTGTGTAGGAAATATTGAATGACATCTCACTTGTAGTGCATTTTAAGCGTTAAGAGGCACTGTGGCACAGTTCACTGCAACAGCTCGAAACACAGGGGCAAGCCCATTGCCTTTCACAATAAGTGTCCTGGGCTCTTTTACATGCATTACATAACACTTCAGACTTTATGGTTTAATGTCCTATCGAAAGGACAAAGCGATTGTGGTCAAGTGTCTTGCTCAAGGCACAGGAGTGTTGCTACCTGGACCCAACCCTACACTCTGACAACTAAAGATCTTGAGTGCAGTGGGCTAGACTGCTCAGCCACAGCACTCTAGATATCACAAGGAAGAGACAAATATGACAACAAGCTTGTTTAAGAATACTTCATCATTATGGGGGCAGAAACCTTCAATTTTTTGAACAAATTTCACTGAGTATTCAGTGGAAACAGTTAATTGAAAGGACATCTTCCCCAGATTGCACAAAGTGCATTTTGTCTAAAATATGGCAGATGTAAAATGTGGAGTGTTGAAGCAAACTGGCCCTGTGTGCTTCTTTCAACTTTGTTGTAGGGTGGTTGCTTTGTCCATAAATCATGTGCACTAAGATAGCAAGCTTAACAAACTACAGATATAAAGTGTATCTATCCTTTAATAGTAGAAGCTCGTCTTTTTTCTATTGGTGGTTATTGACTGTTGATTATGATATGAAATGAATAAATAAATGCAAATGTAGTGAGTTGAATCTTTCAGAAGTTTACGCATGTGTGTTAAACTAAAAGTCCCAAACTGTTTGACTAGGAGCTGTCCCAAATCACATCAAAATCCTTTATAACTCAACACGTAAAGGTTTGGACCCAGACCAGTTTACATGGTTCCAACAGCTGAGTAGGCTTATGGGTAACATCCATGTGAATTGAATCTCTTCAGGGAGAAATCTTGGCTTTGAGAATAACCAGGGTTGAGATCTAGTAGAGTCTTGACTTTATCTAACCCATTTGTTCTCAGATCCAACACTTCTGTGAAGAGTAATTTTGTTCACACAGTCTTACCCGTAAACCTACTCAGTTCGTACTTCCTAAGCCATCAAAAGCTTCTAATCTTACTTGTACATTGTCCTGTTGTGCAATAACAAATCCATCAAATACGGGGCAAAAATATGCAATGAATTAAGGAAATGAACAGGGCTGGAGAACAGCCTCTGCACTTTCTATGATGTGGTTGATCAAAAGGCTTCAAAGGTTGCTGTTGTACATAGATAAAGACTGAATCAGGGGAAATTCTAGCCAGGTTTTCTGAATGTATTAGTAGCTTCATCAATAGGGTTTATCCTTACCACTAACGACCGATCATTCAATATCATTCAATGATTTGTTGGGTAAATGTGCCATCCAGATTTGGTTTTTAGACCAGATGCTATGAATTGTGTCTGAGGAGGCAGTTTTTGTATTTGTTGAGACAATCATAGAAGTGTGCACTTTATGGTAGAAGCATGACACGCTATGTGAGGGTTAAGAATGGGTCAAAGACTTTTCAGAGTTGGTCCCATCTTTGGTCTTGCCTACTTTTGAGTATGGGTTCATTTCTATTAAGTGGGGGTTGAAAACTACAGCAAATATCATGTCCTCGGTATGAATATCATTTGGGTGAAATTTATTGATTATTTTGATTGAGTGATTTGTAGAAATCTGCATATTTGTTTGTTGGCCTGCCACATTGAAGTTTTTTCTGGTTCTCCCAGACTCTAGATGTTTAGTTATATAACACAGTAGTTTGAAATGAAATACTTATCATATTTCCAGTTCTTGTAAAATTTATTCAGGAATTTGTCTGAATTTGTAGGATATGGTACTGCATGCCCAAATAACAGTTGCTTATCATTGGGCCAGCCATATTAATCTTATCAGAGTCCAAACATTTGTGTGCTGAGTTATTATTTATTTCTGGTAATAAAACCAAGGATGCCTCATAAGTAAACATAATCATTGTAGCTCACAAGCCTGAGGAAACCTGTAAACAAGGGTGCTTGTGAAACAGAAATACCAAGGTTAACCCCTACTCTTCCACGATAAGTGTTCAGGGTTCTTTTACGTGCATTACCAATCCTAGTACACAGGACCTCTGGCTTAATATCCCATCCGAAGGACAAAGCAATTATAATAAAAACGATCTTGCTCACGGACACAAGTGCCATGACCGGGTCTTGAACCCACACTCTGCTGATCAGAAACACCAGAGCTTGAGTCTGGTGCACTTAAGTGATCGGCAATGTGTTGAGTGTAGTATTTGCAAGGATATAGGAAGTTATTAGAAGAACTTTGACCAATTTTATCTCATTGACAAACTTTGCATACCATGTACCTCTAATTTAGTGTTAGATAGTTTCAAGAGATGTCATAAGACAAGTCATTTGTTAGATTGTTGTATAATGTAGTTATTTATTGTTTTGCTGTAACAGATTGAGTATAATGATTATAGACCAAGTGTCACCAATCTAGAACTTCCGTCCATGGGCTCAGCATCTGTCAGTACTAACCAAACCCTGGATAGCACATTTGAAAAATTCTACCCTAAGAGGTACAAGAATTGCAGTGATGAAGATTTGAGGTAAGTTGAGCAGACTGTATGGTTGCCATAAGAACAGCCAAGTCTCGCACAGATTCAAATATTTAGACACATGTGTGATTTGTATCCTTCACACAACTTACTCACCTGGGCCCAATTTCATAGAGCTGCTTAAGTACAAAAACGAGCTAAGCACAACAAAATTATGCTTACCAGAAAAAGGTTACCAGCTAAAATACCATTTCACATGTAGCATATGTGATTGGTGTCCTGCTTTTTGTTGCTTTGCAGAATGTTTTTAAGGCATTTTTTTCTGCTTAATAAGCTCTATGAAATTGGGCCCTGATGTCCTCACCCAATCTTGGTTGTACCATTTTGGAAATCTGATTCCTCTATGTGTTACTCTGCAGTGTGCATTTTAAGTGACGTGCACATGATTTTATGCACCTTTTTATGTAGTACCTATTCCAAGGATAAAAAGGACAGACCGAAGGAAATTTGGAAACTAATCAAAACTTTATGAAATTGTTCCCTTATTGATTGGGCAAGTCTCAGACTTATTTGAACCTCTTGGGGACTTTGGGTTCCCACATTGCTTTAACATAGGAAACAAACTTGTTCACTTTATCATTCAATACATTTGAGACTCGCAGAGTGTGTATATTCACAAGTCCTGGACATTTCATTTGTATTATAAACTTTTGCTTTTGTTGAGATGTTATTCTCTAAATGGTTTGATACCATAATGTTGCAGGTCTGTGAAGCATAGCTTGGCCCAGAAATGGTGCGTTCTCAAAGGCCGCACCCCTCAAGACTGTGTCCGTATCTACTTAACCGTCACAAGAAAATGGCCGCTGTTTGGAGCAAAGCTCTTTCCAGCTAAGGTAAGAAATCTGACCCTGCTGCCTCTCTCAAATGCATTTTCGTCAGCAGTTGTCATCCATCATGATTTTGATTTATCAATCTATTGATCCGATATACCTTATGAGGTCGTTCGAGTAGGGCGCCCTCAACCTAGAGTTCACCAGGGGGCTGTTCAATCCTGTGCGCCTCGCATACAAATATGTGCATATCCATTGTTTGGTCATCGTATTTCTTTAAGATGGTGGCGTGATGACGTCAATGCATAAGGTCTATACACCTATGATAAATCTTGGTTTCCCCAGTTTGGGACTCAGGTTCCATGTGCATAAACATGCAACTTGACTTCCAAAATGGCACGCCCAGGGATGTGATTTCACAAAGAGCAAAGATTGATCTTAACTTTGTATCAATCTTCGTTGCTAAGCAAACTGTGATGTCACAATACAAATCACTATGGTGATACTGACATCTCATCTTAAGATGAATCTTAGTGCTTTGTGAAATCGAACCCTGGGCTGACAGTTTCTGTGTGTGACTTCAGGGCAAGGGGGCTATATATTGTGATGATCAAATGGCAATAAATACTGTCCGTTGGAAATTTGCTTCTTGAGGGCCATCACAATATTTCAAAGGTCACCAGGTTAATAAACTATTGCCCCTGATGCAGCACTGAATATGACAGTGTGGCTCACAAACTTGTTAACTTAGTTTCTGGTACTGGAGCTAACCATGTAGTGTGACATTTTTAATTCCCACATGCAGAAAATTTATTTAAGGATATAAACGATTTGGTTGTACAAAGTAAACTGCAGGACTACAGCAGGACTTAAACCTATTTTGTCAATATCTTTGTTTGGGGAAGCCAGTCAGAAGCCATTCAACCTGTAACTTCTGTATAGCCAGGGATCACACCAAAGTTTAAGATACAAACTGACAAAATAGGGAGACTGCCAACATAGGGCTAGAAAGCTCAGTTGGTAGAACGCCGGTACATTAATCCATAGGTTTTAGGTTCAAGACCCATTCTAGAAACTTTTCTTTGTTAAACCAAAAATTATTCAGAAATTTACGCAGTCAGTTTCCCTTGTGGTTTATTACTTGATATATAAAAAATAAAAAATACAAATTTACTTTGTGAAATCCCATCTTTCATAGTATTTGGTTGATGTCAAATGCTGGACACTCTATCCAATCCAAAAAAGGAATTTAAATTAAATTGTTATCAGTGAGGTTATGTCTTTCATTAAATATTGCGAGATTTTTCTGTTTTCAGTGCAAATTTGGTAAACAGGAGAAAGTTTGGCTAGCTGTACAAGATGGAGGTGTGAGCATGCTCAATTATCAAACACTGGTAAGTACTGACCTCAAATTGCTGTCAAACCCAAACAAACATTTTGGAGATGTGGTTCTTAGCTGTTATTATGTTTCTGCTGACTTTAAAAAAGAGCAGGTTAGTTTAAGTATTGATTATACTTCACTTCTTGAAAGAGCCGTTTTTGTTAATGGTTCCAGGAAAGAACTGTTCTGATCAATCAAACTCTGGGATAGTAAGATGACTTACATGGTGTGCTATCAATTGAAATCCACAGTGTCATGATTGGTTGGAAAAAACAAATTGTATGTAAAGTTCTGGGTTAGTTGCTTGTAATTGTCAGAAAAAAAAAAAACAGAATTTTAGTTTCAGTCGGTTTCCATTAGTTTCAACTTCTAGTGTCATACCAGTACTAATCCTGGAGAAAAATAGTTCCTTCTAAAATAATGTCAAAGTCGAGGAAATAGCAATTAAAGAACCCAGAAACCATCGGTATTTATTTGGATTGCAGCTTCATGTTCATAAATACACACAAAATACATGAGAAAGCATAATTGTTATTGTTTTCTAAAAAATATATATATATATATATATATATAATGAAAAATTGGGGATGAGAATATATTTAACCTTTCCAAACACCAATGTGATAATGCACCTTATTTTTACCTTTTATTTATGTCTTTATTTATTATATTTGTTTGCAGCAAGAGCTTGCAAAGCACACATTTCAGTCCATGGTGACATTTGGTGGTTGCAGAGATGACTTCATGATAGTGCTAAGCCGATCAGTGACAAAAGAGGTGCTACGAGAACAGGGAACGGAGAAACTACTCTTTTCTATGACTAAAACAAAGGTACATGTAGAAATAGTCATTGCTGAATTACTCTTTTATCTTTATGTTTTCTCCTGCAGTCTGAAACATTGAGTTGGTACACCACCTTGTGTACAACAGCATTAATGACATTGATTTTTAGTTTTAGCAAGAAGGGACCTGACTAAGTGGCCCTCCCAGCCTAAAGTTGTATGCGAATTGGCAGCTATGGCTACGACTGTTGCTAAGGACGTCCTATACTTCAGTGCATGATGACATGGAAATCCAGCCGTAGCCGTAGCCGCCAATTTGGACACCGCATTAATTTGGTTAGACTGATTTGATTAGGAGAAACAAGATGGCTGGCGCACAATAGCAGTAAATTCTTAGAGAAAGAAAACTCAGCTCACACTTAATTTATTTTCCTTTTTATCACACTTGTCAAAGTGTCTCCTCAAAGTATTCCATGTTTTTCATGTGTCATTAGAGGATTGAACAGAGCTGTCTTTTTCACATGGTTTCAGATCTGGCAATCAGGTTTGCATAGTGGATTCTTTCCTTGCCTTCCACCTCTGGGACCCTGGTTCGAATCCCGCTGGGGGCACTATGTAGCTTGGGTTTTTCAGTCCCTACGTGATTGCATGGGTTTTCCCTGGAACAATTCTCTGGGGTTTCCCTCCCACATCTAAAACTGAAACTTCCTTCCTTATCTTCTCTCCACGGTGTTCTTGGCTAGTATAATGATTAAGTTAGCTTTTCTGAGAGTCCTTGGCTTCACATCCAGAATTAATCAATGAAATGAAATCTGCTTTTCAATTCCTGTCACATCAATTAATTATTATTATCGTGATAAACGCAACACAGGGACTACATTATGGATGTTTTGAAATCCCACCAGCTCATGGTTCCTATCTTGTCATTGATCATTCCAATGTTTTCATGAGTCTGATCAGATTTATCTATTGAAAGGGTTTCCTGAAGTCTCATACAAAATCCCACTCACTGATAAGAAGCGATACCCAGTTTCAATCCCATTAGACATTTGTCATGTTGTTTTCAGTTTGATAATGCCCAGCTGTCCAAAACATTTTCCTAATTATTTGTAACTAATCGCTTTTTCTCCAATGTAAATAAAGAGACTGAAACTTTGTAAGTCGTGGAAAGAAAACATCCTGTGACACATTTTAGGATTATAGAAAGTTAGCCCCTTGGGGATTTCATGGCAGTTTGATCTTCATGATTTCTTGGCACATGGATCCTTTTGGTGAACTGTAGATTGACTTATACCATTATTCATGTCACTCGAGAGATAAGGTTTGAGTGTGTTTGAAGAGATAGCATTTCTACTCCCTGAATGGAGACACTAGGTGGCAGCAGACATACCAGGCAATTTTTAATTATTTACATAATTTTAAGCATGCGCACACTTCAGGAACAATGAATGTACCTGGTAAGTCTGCTGCCACCTATTGTCTCCAAATGTTTCCCATTTGCAGTCGCATTGTTTTATGGATAATACATTATTAGTTTTTGTAAAGTAAATTCATTCCATTCCCTAGTTTAAAATAAACTTTAAAATAAACACATCAATCTGTGCAAAATTTATCAAACTGGATGACCAAAACTAAATATGGTTTGTGTTTTGTCAGGGATGTTATGCTCGTTCAAATACATGCATGCTTATTTTTACATGAATTAAAATAAGTAATATTGATTTGGGGATCTTCAAATGCTATTCCATTGACGTTTGCAGTATTTCAGACAGAAATATTTCTCTGAAGGATTGGTACTAATGAGCCAGCTTTCAGGTTAAACCAAATCATTTATTGTTATGATTATTTTAAATTACCAATCCTGTACTGTGTCTTGAAACATTGAGACTTATTAATTTTTGTCTTTGAATCTCCTGGGCATATTTCACATGGCTTTATGCATACATATTTGTTTAGATAAGTTTGGCCTTCAAAAATGTCTTATAAATGCTACTTGTGTATGTAGTATAGGACTGCAGTTCCTTGCGTCACTTCTAACTTAGCAAAAACTCACTGCAAAATGATTCTAATGCCAGGTTCATAGTTCACACAAAAGTGAATGCAAAGTGAAATCCATCATGCTGGATGGTCAAAATAGTTTGCTCTTCTCTGTCTGTTTGGTTCCCTCTTCACATACCATATGCAGCAGTTTGTCCAGCTTGTAATTCTCTATAGTGTGCCCTCGATTGGTTGGTTTTGATGGGTTGTAGCTCTGCGAAGGTTCTCAGAGTTAGGCAAAACTGCCTGGCTGTCTAGGTTGATATTTTGCTGCAAAGTTGACATCAAAGCTGCTGTGAAGGGATGATGATGTTCAAATCACTTGGCTTTCGCAACTCAGATGAAGTATGGACCTTGCAAAAGAAAACAAGTCTTAACAATTAAGCTTTTTGTCAAAACATGGAAAAAACAAGGTTTTTAGCTTGTTCAATGATCATAAGTTCCCTGCAGCCACAGAGACTAATAATTGTGCGGTACTGTTCTAATCAGGATAAACCTGCACATTTGCTACTTTTTGTAGCCAATGGTGATATGCTTGTTGATAAGTCAGTTTTGCATACATGTGAACATGTATGTGTGCATATCTTAAGGGGTCATTCATTATACTAGCTGGGGTGGTTGAATGTTGTTGTTTTATTCCCTTGTAGTGTTCAGGGATGACACATTTCAGACTTTTATCTGGATAGAGACAATTTTCTGTTATTTTATCAGATGTAAATAAATCCTGCTCTTTAATCTACTTCTCTAGTGCTGAGGACACTGTTCCCAGAAGCTCCTTGGAATCTATAACTTTAGGCTGGAAATGCCGCTATTTCAACTTGCCTCCAAATGATTTGATCCTTTTGTCAACAATTGCCCTCACCCCTGAGTGAAGTATACATTTTTGCCATATCACATTTTTTCTGAACAATTATTACTCAATCTCATTAAGTAGGGCCTATCACTCCAGATTGGCCTAGTGATAACAATTTAACTTTCAACACAAGACACCAGTTGCGTGTTGTGGCTGAGTGGTTTAGGGCATTGAACTCGAGTTCTTGTGGCTAAGTCACTGGAGTGTGGGTTCGAGTCCTGGTTGTGACACTTGTGTCCTTGGGCAAGACACTTCATGATAATTGCTTCACAGTGCGTTATATCCTCATTCTTATGATGGCTGCACTGTATAAGGAAGAAAGAAAGTAACATAACTGGGTTCATCATTCTGTTTATGTTCATCATTTATTTTAAATGGTGCTTTATTTTAGCTTCCAAGTTGTAACATTTCCCTCATCAATAATCATATTTGTTGTATTCCCTCTTCTCCCACCCACCAGGTCCTAGAGATCACATTACTGATAGCCAGTTATATCAATGCCATAGTTAAACAAGAAGGCCTGACGTACAAACCCACCAGTGATTCGACAGCCCCTCTTGATGTCACTACCTCCTCTTCCACCGGTAGTGGCGGCTCCACCTCATGTGCCACCACCAAGGTCTGGGACCTAGAGAGTTCCACAGGGCCAATTGTTGTTGGCGGGAGCAGGATTGTTTAAATCCCTCATCAAGAAGCATCTACAAACTCAGGAAAGCTTGGTACGATCCCTGGTCTTTACACAAACAGGTACCATTCCCTTTTGGTGTTCCTTTGCGGTCAACGAGCACTCACGTAATGGCCATCAACTGTTCCTGTTATAGGAGCAGGTGTGTTCTTGTCAAATACTTTCATCATTTCTGAATGGAACGTTCTATATACAACTAGATTGTTCTGAGTTTTGAAGATGCTTCTTCACTCTTAGAAAGCCACCCTTCCTCCCCATCATGCCATGATGCCTGTATCAGGTTTCCTCTATACAGAGCACTGACGTGGCTGGAGTACTTTTACTTCTAACCTTCAGTTTGGTTGTTTGGTTGTATGCAGTTAGCATCGGTCCTTTATGAAACCACGGCTTGGGCTTGGCCCGACTTATTTGAAGCCCCGTAGGAAATGCGCACGTTTTCTACAAAACAGAAGGAGCCCAAGCTGTCATTTTGAAAAAAGTCCATGGGAACAAAACACATGATGGTTCTGTTCTTATAAAATTTATGACCTCCCTCCTTGACACACCAGTTATGACTGCTTTGTTCAAGTAT
Organism: Pycnopodia helianthoides; assembly: GCA_032158295.1. Classification (NCBI taxonomy): domain Eukaryota; kingdom Metazoa; phylum Echinodermata; class Asteroidea; order Forcipulatida; family Asteriidae; genus Pycnopodia; species Pycnopodia helianthoides. Next base: position 6,215,259 of record CM063243.1, on the reverse strand, counting down.
GGTTTACACTGTGTTATTATTTAATTGTGTAACCTTTATCCAAAAAGGTGTTTATTATAAATTCAGTTTTATAAAGGCACGTAACTGGTACCCCTTGGCCCAGCATCCACAACTTCAGAGCAAATATTTGTATTTATGCACAACTGATAGTCCTAGCTACAGTCCAAGGCAAGATATGAACTAGTCTGAACATCTGACGTCATCCTTTTTAGGTTTGTGAATGTCACCAGATACCGGCCTTCCAATTCATATGGAGACTACCAGCGATTGATGGACATGTACCTTTGACCTTTCGATTGGTGTCTCCAATGGGCAATTGAATGAATTGAACACAAGTACCATCTATTGACCTCTTGCACAAGTGTCACAAGTGTACAAGTGGTCGCTATATTGTGCATCAATGTGCGTAAGAGTTATGGTAAGCGTGTAAACGCAGCGTCCCCTTAAGTGTGCACTACACTGTATAACACACAGAGACAATGACCCCCAATATGGTGCAACCAAGATTAATATGAATTGGGTGAGTCGGGTGAATTGGGTCAAGCACATGCCTGTGTGCATGCCTTGCAAAGCATGTCCCAAAACAATGAATATAATACAATGAGATTCTGCTGAGTTTTGGAGATGCCCTCCTAACTCTCCTGACAGATAAAGACAGGGGACCAGACCAGACTAGATATGAACAGGCCGGGAACAAGTGCATAGAGCTGCTCTTATTACAAAGACTTTACTGACCACGGAAATTTGTTTGCTGAATTGAAACCGGTTACACATCAATGACTTATATCACGTATATTTGGTTGTGACTTGTGTCCTGTCTGTTTTTTGTTTGTTGAAAAACATTGCCAAGCCTAACTGCTTAGAAGTGAATGAATTGGTCTGAGTTATACAAGGACACGGTTATTTCAAACTAGTTTTCTGGTTGCCTTATGTAGACAAGAAAATGAGGATATATATTTACCTTTGGTGTCTTCACAAATTGGTTCGTCAGAAATAGAGACATTGCTTTATGGGATATGTTGGATTGTGTTTAGACTGGAGACAGAAAGTGTATTAATAGATGTGGTTTTGTTGTTGTTGTGGAAATGTTTTTAGTTTAGTGATAAAATCTTCAGATGTGTAGATTGGTCTCAATGACTGCTTGATTTCCATGAAATGAGCTCCAGGGTTTGGGGGTGTTTTGGGAGGGTTGGGGGTGGGTGGATGAGGGGTTTCTGGGTTGACTTTTCTTGGGTTACATTTACACATTCACAAAATGAAAAGTGCATTTATTTTGACTACATATCAGTTTAATGAAATTATTCCATGATATAAATCAATTATAATTACACATTTTCATGTTGGTTTGGAACAATTTGCAGTTCTTGTTTTTGTGGGTGAGAGCAAGCTCGGACAGTGATGCTTGGTCTATGGTTGGAAGATATTGCACATGCTCCTTATATTATAGTATAAACTATAGTTTGTACTTGTTCAAGTTTAATGACATTGGCTTCATACTGTGCATCAGAAGCTGCAGGTTAATGTGCATCCCTGTCCACTTCCAACCCATCAGACTACCTGTTTGACTCTATTAGACTTCTACTGGAAACTGATTATGCTTTACATGGGATCAGGCACACCGCCATAATCAGAGTCCAACAGTTTGGGTGTTGAGTCATCATAATTATGGTGTTGGATTTTGTTAGATAATCAAGTAATTAACAACAAGGGAACTGACTGGGTAAATTTTTAATAACTTGGGGTTGAACAAAGAAAAATTGACTAGAGCGGGATTTGAACCATTGGTTAGCTGGATTTGAACCAACGATTAACATGCCTGCGCTCTTGGATTTTGGATTTTGTTAGAGTGAGAAGGAATCCTAGTAAAAAGTGAGTGAATAGAACGTGATTTCACCAATGCCTGTAATAATCTAAAACTCTCAAACACCATCTTCTGCAAATGTTCTATACTCCTATGAACTAGAAAAAAAAACAGTAAATCAATCAGGAGGCTGGATCTACGTTGACTTGTTACGAAACTTGCTCAAATCTGTGCTATCAAAGGGATGTTTTTTTCCCCTTTTGATAAGGACTTTTAGTTGATATGGTTTGGGGGTAATTATTTGTTATTTTAACGTCCCATTATAAGGGATCCAAAACACTGCATGTGTTTTATTGTGCAATACTTTGAATCATAAAGTAGACGTCATAGTGTATACATAAATAGCCCTGTTAGTATGCTATTTGACATCATAGTATCATAAGACTATAAATATAATATTGTACAAAGTAAAGGCATATTTGTAATACTGTTTTATATTGTTGTAGTATACTGTTTGGATTTATTGCTTGTTGATGACTTGATTGGTTTATTTGTGTTTAATTCGGACTGCTGTATAATGACTTGATTTTTTTTAACGGGATTATTTTTGAATTGTAAGCAAGTTTGCTGGTAATGCTGCAAGACTCAACCCAAAGTAAATGAACTTTGGACAAACACTTCAGTAAGTTGTGACAGTAAACTCATATATTTTACATGAATCATTTATAGGGTTTAACACTCTTCATCTCACAGTGTACATTCTGTGCAATTGAGGACATGTAATTTTCCTACATGGTATTATGAAGTATTGACAATGAATCAGCTTTAAGTTTGTGATAAGTTTGGTTTCTTTATGAAGTGCTAACAATGGCAAGTTAGACAATGAGTGCACAATTGGGCCCCTCCATCATAGCCACTGCCTATCAACTGCACCCATGTGGGTAGCGGGTATCAACTGCACCCCTGGGGTAGCGGGTATCAACTTCACCCATGTGGGTAGCGGGTATCAACCGCACCCATGTGGGTAGCGGGTATCAACTTCACCCATGTGGGTAGCGGGTATCAACCGCACCCATGTGGGTAGCGGGTATCAACTTCACCCATGTGGGTAGCGGGTATCAACCGCACCCATGTGGGTAGCGGGTATCAACTGCACCCATGTGGGTATCGGAAATAATTTTTATTCCAGTGAAACACTCTCAGATCTCAGATGCCACATTGCAATCAAAGTAAACCCTATGTATACGTGCACAAAATCCCTGCCACTAATAATTAAAAACTGTTGTTGTTGTTTTCACTAAACTGTGACCATTGAATTTGATGAAATTCTCATAGGTTAGTTTTATGGTGTGTTTATTAATTATAAGAGGATGGGAATTAATTTACTCTTCCAAATAATAATGATGTACTTTCACATAGAAGACTGATTCTGTTGTGTGAGTACATTGTGTTACAGAATTCCCTCAAAAATATGTAATTGACGAATTTGGATATTTAGAAAAAGTATAAATCCCTTTTAATAATCTAAGCATTTGGTACAAAATTATGAATTTAGTTTACTTGAATGGAAAATTTAAGCTGTCACAAGATCCTGTAATGGTGTACTGTTTATTAGATTTGCCATTCAGGTCACACAGTCATTATTCTGTTGTTGTGTTTCTTTTTCATTGTCTGAAATATCATTTTTTTTCATGTGTTTATTAAATTTTGTGAAGCTCTTAATAGAGCAAGTGTAACTGTTTCTGAAATCACCAGCAGTAAATCAGATGAATGTGATAACTAACTATTTTCAGCCCAACTGTTGTGATGAGACAGCTAGCTTTTGGATCAACAACCATGTAATTATCTCTTTCTGGGTAGGTGGTTCTGTGAGAACGGGTGGTTCTGAAAGAACCAGGTGGTTCTGTGAAGAACCAGGTGGTTTTGAGAAGGACCAGGTGGTTCTGTGAAGAACAAAGTTCTGAGAAGAACCAGGTGGTTCTGTGAAGAATCAGGTGGTTCTGTGAAGAACCAGGTGGTTCTGTGAAGAACCAGGTGGTTCTGAGAAGGACCAGGTGGTTCTGTGAAGAACAAGGTAGTTCTGAGAAGAACCAGATGGTTCTGTGAGGTACCATGTTCTAAGAAGAATCAGGGGTTTTTGAGAAGAACCAGGTGGTTCTGTGAAGAATCAGGTGGTCCTGTGAGGTACCATATGTTCTGAGAAGAACCAAAGGTTCTGAGAAGAATCAGGTAGTTCTGAGAAGAACCAGGTGGTTCTGAGGAGAACCAGGTGTTCTGTGAAGAACCATAGGTTCTCAGAAGAACCATGTGTTCTGAGAAGAACCATGGGTTCTGAGAAGAACAAGGTAGTTCTGAGAAGAACCAGGTGGTTCTGAGGAGAACCAGGTGGTTCTGCGGAGAACCAGGTGTTCTGTGAAGAACCATGGGTTTCATAATGCCTCACTTTTCAAACAGTGACACTCTGGTTCTTTTCAAGACAACCATTTATTCCAAGAATAACAAAGTGGTTGGTACACATTTAAAACATAAAGCGTTAGTCTGATATGGGCAAAAACTTGAAATCTTTCGGTCTCAGTAATCCCGTACACCAAATATGAACAAATTTGAAGGGGGTTGGGCTTAACTCATTGGGTGATGTGACAAAACTCGCAAAACTTCACATCTTACTTGACGTTGTTTAAAAGGGATCTACAATGTAATTAATAGGGAATTTGCTTGTTTTTTGTTGTGGTATAGGGCACCTTTGTTTCTCAATACTTGCCATCTTGTACTACTGTGAAATCATTGTTAAGTTGTTGTTTTGTGCAATTAGTTAAGCCTCATATGAATACTGTGCAATGGCTGCATTTACTAGCTGCACATTGGTCTAATTACAGCATATTGTATGTTTGTTTGCAACGTTGATGCTGTTTTGTATTATAGCTGAGGTTTATGTTTGGTTTTATCATAGAAGTGTACTCAGAGAATGCTGAGCTTAATTGTCATTTATGTCTGCTATGCATGCCCTCCATGTCAGCTGTGGGCATAAATTATATCAATCAGGCGTAGAATGTCATCTTTGGGAGGGCATGGCCATTCTCATTTTGCGAAGGACACTTCCGTTGGTAATGTTAAAATCTGTGGGAAACTTTTGAAGAAGCACCAAGGCCAAGACCAAGACCTGATCAAGGTGAAGGCCTGATCAATACCATGTGACAAGCCTGTGTGGCAAACTTATCCAGATCAACCGTTGAGAAAGGTGAAATTTGCCATGCAGCTGAATTGCCTCCAAGCAGATATACACAGATAGCTACACACGGCATTCTCTGGATTCTACTTCTATGGGTTTTATTAATAAGAAATCACACCACATCTATTGGTGTCTTGTTCCTATCCAAGAATTATGTTATAATTATGCCTGTTAGAAGATTTAAGGTTGTATGCCATTTCAGAGTGCCATTTCAGAGTGCCACTAGTCTACACTGACTGCCAACTGACCATTTTATAACACTAGAAACAAATCCTTGGTTCAAGAAAACTAACTCCAAAAGAGGAATGAAGAAGCAGCATTTAGATGGTTGAGGAAGTCATTCTAAAAGACACAGTACAGGATTGGTAATAATAGAAACAAATGATCAGTTTCTATCTGAAAGCTGACTGATCATAACATGCATACCAGTACCAATCCTCCAGAGAAATAGGTTCCTCTGAAATGCTGTGAAATGGAGAAAATATCATTTGGGAAACCTCTAAAATCACTCGTGCTTATTTTGATTGCCACAATTGAAATAAACCCATTACAAGCATGCACATAATCCCATAATAAAAAATAAAAAAATGTTTAATTGTTTTTACTATGACAATTTTCACAGGTGGTTTATATGTTGCATTTTTTTTAAACAAGAGGATGGGAAATAATTAATTTTTTCTAAAACAGTTATTTACTTGTCCTTCCAGAAAGTTTCCTTTTTAACCCCAAAGGTGTTTCTAATTGAATTTTTCTTGAATCAAGAAAGATTTAATATGACAGTCAGTGTCTGGCAGTGGTATTAACAATTGAACGTGAAAGTATACCCCAAATCGATAAAGATTAACCAAGCTTTACATTTAGGTAAAAACCCAAAACAAATTAAATATTTTTCAATTTGATAACTTTTTTATCTAAACTAGACGAAACTTTGACAAGTTAGTTTTATTACATACTTTTTATGGAAAAGAATCTAAAACTGTATATTGAAGTGTTTCAATTTGCATAAGGCAGTTATTCAAACAGAAAATGATGTATTTATTTTCTATTCATATCCTGAATCCTATCTGCATTGTTGGTTGACTACCTCACTTCATTCAGAAATACTTGTAAAGTTATGTAGAACTGAGTCTTAGTGCAGTCACAATCTTGAACTGTTGACGTGTTTGACGATCGATTGCCTTAACCCTAGCAGTTGACATCTAGACCAACCTACATTTCTCATCACAATAGACTGCAAGGCTAGCTCAGACTCGAATAGTGGGCATTTGTTCCCTTCATTCATGAATGCAATGTTAGTGGGAACCCAAGGTCTTCAAAAGTGTTTGAATAAGCACAATACTTGCACAGTCTGGATTGTATGACATGTGTTCTCCGCATGCCAGCATTGATCAAGTATAGAAATGTGGGTAAATGATTTATACGCAGAACAATAAATTGATCCGTTACACCCCGCAAGTAGAAATAGAAACTTCTGAAATTATCTTATGTTAAATGTATGCATTGTTTTTATGTTTGATACGCAAATGTTTGTGCAAAGACTAATTGTGAAGAATTATAAGAGAAAATTGACAATCACCTCAAATTTGTAAACTTATGTTTGAAATATGTTAATGCTTTTCCCAGTACTGTGTTTACGTCTATCTGCAGAGCTATTGTTTATTTTTAATCTTTGACAAGATGTTTTTTACCTGCGCAAAGTGTGCCAGTTACCTCACCTCAGTTCTATGAAAGGTGGGTACAAAGTCGGCTTTCCTGCCACAGTGTTGGTTACAGACTTGGTTACTTCACTGCAGGCAAACTTTGTGGAGGCACAAGATATCTAAATTGGCTAAGTAGTCGTTTCTGATTGCTCATTGTGTACAGTGTACGACTCAAAGTCAACTTGTACATATTTTACCGCTGTGATTTATAAACAAGGAAATATTGTTTACTATACTTTACATTGTCATGTGCCATATTTAAAGAAAACAAATATTATAATCTAAGATGATATCTGTTAAAAAGTAGACATGCTTAGAGAATATTAAAGGATAGAGAATGGTATAAGGTGCAACTTAATTATACAAAGTATAGTTAATACTGTAGATTGTTATTTTTTGTAGTCCTTCCTTATTTTCTAAAACTGTTGTTTTTCTCTCTCCCCAAGGAGGGTGTGTGGGGTATCCTTTTTCAAATCCATATTTGTCACCACTGCTAATCATGATTTGTGTTTTGTTGAAATTAATTTACTGTTTGTTTTTATTGCACTGAAATAAAAGGAAATGCATAAACCATAAACAGTCTAATGTTATTTCATGAATGGTCCTTTTCCTACCTCGGTTTGAAATTTACTACCTGAAACCTTAGTCAAATGCACTCTTTGTTCCAGCAGCAACTGAAAACAGTTAAAATGCCCACCATTTGAAAATATTTTTTGTCACGACAGGTGCCTTTAAAAACTTGTTTGCAGGAAAGTGTGCTTGGCAAATGCTGTATTTGTGTTATGGTTAAAGTGTGGTAATTTGGGTTAGTTCAAGTATGAGCAATTTCAGTTTTTTGTCTGAATTCAGACTTTTTTGATCTGCCTGGTGAAACAAAGGGCTGCAATTTTCCATTCGGATAAAAACAAATCCTGATCTTCTCTAGTACTGAGGATACTGTTGCCACAAGCCCCTTGAAATAAATCTATAACTCAAGGGTTATCATTGAGATACCATCATTTCAACAACACTGACATTTCAATGGGAACATTGATGTTCCAATGTAAACACTGGCATTCCAATAGGAACACTGGCATTCCAATGGGAACATTGATTTTCCAATAGGAACACTCGCATTCCAATAGGAACACTGGCATTCCAATGGGAACATTGATGTTCCAATGGAAACACTGGCATTCCAATAGGAACACTGATGTTCCAATGGAAACACTGGCATTCCAATGGGAACACTGGTGCTCCAATGAGAACACTGATGTTCCGATAGGAACACTGATGATCAAATGGGAACACTGGCATTACAATGGGAACATTGATGTTCCAATGGAAACACTGGCATTCCAATGGAACACTGGTGCATCCAATGAGAACACTGAGTTCCGATAGGAACATTGATGATCAAATGGGAACACTGGCATTACAATGGAAGTAACTGGCATTACCAATGGAAACACTGCGCTCCAATGAGAACAACTGGAATTCAATTACTGTTCCTTTAAGGAATAATACTTTTACTTTAAAACATTGAAGTTCTACTTTGAATACACATTTCAACAAACCTCCATAAAGATCTGATCACAACTTTCAGACCTTCATGTCAACATTCACTCTAACCCCCGATAGTTATACAATAATCAACTCCTGTTTAGTGCAAGTCCATAGTTTTATTTTTCATTAGCATTTATTTCTATCTCAAATCACAGTAAATAGAAAATGGTAATAACACTACAATAAAACGGGGAATATCTGTTTGACCTTGATGAGTCTTTTTTTTTTCACCTAAGCTCAAAATTTTGCAAGCTAACTTAAGAATTTGTGAGACCAATGTTTTAAAAATGTTGTCTACATCTTAAGGCAGAGATAACTACTCTGTTTATTTCATGAGTTTACTTTAAAAATAAGAAAAACGTGTCTGCTTAAAAAAGGAAAAAAAGGAAAATTCCATCCTTTATGTGAAATATTTACATGTACATACTGATGTTCCAGTAGTAACACTAGCGTTGTATCACTCTTCTTTGAGATCATGTACACTTCTTGAAAATAAGGCAGTCTCATCAGGAACACCAGCATTCCATTGAGAACACTGATGTTCCAATGTAAACACTGGCATTCCAATGGGAACACTGGCATTCCAATGGGAACACTGATGTTCCAATAGGAACACTGGCATTCTAATGGGAACACTGATGTTCCAATAGGACCACTGGCATTCCAATGGGAACACTGATGTTCCAATAGGAACACTGACATTTCAATGGGAACACTGATGTTCCAATAGGAACACTGGCATTCCAATAGGAACATTGATGTTCCAATGGGAACACTGGCATTCCAATGGGAACATTGATGTTCCAATGGGAACACTGACATTCCAATGGGAACAATGATGTTCCAATAGGAACACTGGCATTCCAATGGAAACATTGATGTTCCAATAGGAACACTCGCATTCCAATAGGAACACTGGCATTCCAATGGGAACATTGATGTTCCAATGGGAACACTGACATTCCAATGGGAACAATGATGTTCCAATAGGAACACTGGCATTCCAATGGGAACATTGTGTTTTTCAATGGGAACACTGGCATTCTAATAGGAACACTGGCATTCCAATGGGAACATTGATGTTCCAATAGGAACACTCGCATTCCAATAGGAACACTGGCATTCCAATGGGAACATTGATGTTCCAATGGGAACACTGACATTCCAATGGGAACAATGATGTTCCAATAGGAACACTGGCATTCCAATGGGAACATTGATGTTTCAATGGGAACACTGGCATTCTAATAGGAACACTGGCATTCCAATGGGAACATTGATGTTCCAATAGGAACACTCGCATTCCAATAGGAACACTGGCATTCCAATGGGAACATTGATGTTCCAATGGGAACACTGACATTCCAATGGGAACAATGATGTTCCAATAGGAACACTGGCATTCGAATGGGAACATTGATGTTTCAATGGGAACACTGGCATTCTAATAGGAACACTGGCATTCCAATGGGAACATTGATGTTCCAATAGGAACACTCGCATTCCAATAGGAACACTGGCATTCCAATGGGAACATTGATGTTCCAATGGGAACACTGACATTCCAATGGGAACAATGATGTTCCAATAGGAACACTGGCATTCGAATGGGAACATTGATGTTCCAATGGGAACACTGACATTCCAATGGGAACATTGATGTTCCAATGGAAACACTGGCATTCCAATAGGATCACTGACATTTCAATGGGAACATTGATGTTCCAATGTAAACACTGGCATTCCAATAGGAACACTGGCATTCCAATGGGAACATTGATGTTCCAATGGAAACACTGGCATTCCAATGGGAACACTGATGTTCCAACAGGAACACTGGCATTCCAATGGGAACATTGATGTTCCAATAGGAACACTCGCATTCCAATAGGAACACTGGCATTCCAATGGGAACATTGATGTTCCAATGGAAACACTGGCATTCCAATGGGAACACTGGTGCTCCAATGAGAACACTGATGTTCCGATAGGAACACTGATGATCAAATGGGAACACTGGCATTACAATGGAAGTACTGGCATTACAATGGAAACACTGGCGCTCCAATGAGAACAACTGGAATTCAATTACTGTTCCTTTAAGAATAATACTTTTACTTTAAAAACATTGAAGTTCATCTGCCTTTCACATTATTTTGAAGAGTCTCAAGGTCCTCTCAGAAGGTTCAGTTTCTGTCAGAACTGCTTTGAAACAGTTTGGGAACAATTACGCATTGAAGCCAAAAGTAGCCAAAACTTTAGCCAATGCATGTACCTCTATTTTGTTGCAAACATTACATGTATGCTACATTGGAAAACCAATATTCCTTTGGGAACCCTGACATTTCATGTGCAATTATTTTGTTTCCATTTTTCCTTCCACACTGACTTTAGGGAACATGCATGTACTCCCAAAGGGAATGTTCCAATTGAGACACCAGGTTAAAAGCAACAACAAGATTTCACATTTGAAGTTGTAATGATAGACTTCTGGGGACAGTAGGTGGCAGCAGACTAACCTGGGAAATTCATTGCTCTTTAAAAAATATTCCTGAAACAATTACCAGGGCCCAATTACCTGAGCACAGAAAAATCCTGCTTAGCAGAAGCCAGTTTCCTGCCAAAAGAACGCTTAATGTATATTGTTTGTGATTGGTTCCCTGCTAATTTCTGCTTAGAACATTTTGTCAAGCTTCTATAGGCAGATGTTTTCTGCTTACGGAGCGACCAATAACACAGTTTCTATTTCATAAACACTGCTAACAGTAAGCAAAGCAAAGGGCGGTTCTTGTAAGTCGATGAGTGACACAACAATGCAAATCCAGCACACGCGCTGTCAAATCCTCTCGATCGTTTATGAATACACTTTAGCTTAGGGGGGCTTTTGTGCCATAGAAAGCTCACAAATTTGCTTTTAAAAATTGGGCCCGGTATGTTACTTCCACCTAGCATTAGGAAAGTCTCCCATTGGGGCCACTGAGCAAGAAAAATCCTTTTGCAAATGACAACATTTGTACAGGAATTTCACTTTAAAACCTGAATAAGTCATTTACAGGCAGTCACTGAACTTAAAGGGCAAGTTTTTTCTGTCTGAAGTATTGCACTGTTTAACATAATTATAATAGACATCACTGTTTAAGAAAACCACTTTTCTACATCATTTTTTTGATACTTTTCAGTGACATGTAAGCTTACAGAGTTATACAAAATATTTCGATAAAAAGGATAGTATTTTTTTCTGAAAGAGACAATAGTGTAACAAAAATATGAAATAGTATACTGCAGAAGATACACAAAAATATACAATAACTTCACATTTAAACAGTCATTACATGTAGTTACAATTGATGTCATTAAAAGCATTTTAAAAAACTTTGTTGATAAAACTCAATAGTAATGTTTGCACACAGCATCTTAGAGAAGATTTTCTCGAATAAATAGTACACGTATTTCTGAACAAACAAAAAAGTGCATAAGATATTTGATATATAGTTCAGCATAAGTGATGTAAATAAGGCAACTTTCGACATGAAGTTAGGAGTTTTGATACTACACACTGTTATTGTCTTTTGGGAGGATACCTGTACATTCATTTTCAGGAAAAATTTTATGAATAATAATATTAGTGTACATTTATAGTGCGCCGTGTCTGTCATTAATGACCCTCAATCAAATTTGGTGGAGCTTGTTAACACGTTGACTGCCACCTACGGGTATATTCGTAGTAACAGGTTAGATGGAATCTGCCACTACAAGTATACTCGTAGAGAATGAAAGGGCTTTGTATTGTTATTTAAATACACCGGCATCACTGAGCACGCAACACATACACTTCCTGGCAGTGGTGAGGACATCGACCTTAGAATGTGCATGTTAATTTTGTGTGTGTGTATATTACCTATTTGGTATACGCATGCGCATCGCACTTTTTCGCGCATGCGCACCGCACTTGGCAAATTGGAATGCACTACGAATATAATGACTGGCAGTCAACGTGTTAAGAATGATTTTATGAGACAAAGCAACCACAGCACCTTGTAAGGTATACAAGGTGAGGTGGCGCATATTGCCACCAGACCATGCCAGAAATACAGAGGCAAGCCCATTCTCTTAGCGATAAGTGTACTGGGTTCTTTTACGTGCATTACACAACACACAGGACCAACAGCTTTACATCCCATCTGTAGGTCGAAGCAATGATGGTTTGGTGCATTACTAAAAGACACAAGTGTCAAGACTGGGACCAACATGTACATACTGTATAGGCTTGAATAGACTTCTCAGGCTATTTAACAGAGGGCCAGAAAATCAGTAATCAGACTTAAGTAGGAAGAATATCATGCCTGCATTTTCCATCAATTAGTTTTCAATAAATACACCATACAACCAACCTGTGAATTTGTTCTCAAATTAAGTGACCATGTGAATACTCCATTCATGTCAAAACCTGCTCCATAACAGTAGAGACATGAGTAACCAAAGATTGACAGTTGGTATTCTGTAAGAGATTTATGCACAATCGTACCAACTTATTTTGACTCTGGCAATTGAAATTGGTAGTTTTTGCCAGATGGATTATTTGTCTGGGGGATTGGTGCTGGTATGAACTTGATAATAAGTGAGCTTTTAGATTGAAACAAAGTTTGTTATTATTATAAATACCAATCCTGTACTTTGTGTTTTAACTTTCACATTTTTAAATAATGCCAAAGTTGAAAATTTCCTAGGGAGTTTGTATTCAAGCTATGACAGGTTTTGTTGTCACCCAAGGTTGACCAAAATTACAACCATTCATTTCCTCACAGGAGAAGACAGTTCCAAACAAAAGTCAATTCCAACTTGGAAAATTTTGGTTGCAATATCCTATGAGCTACACCATGGCCAAGTTGCAAAAATTGGCCGTGAATCAGCCTAAATCATTCACCACCGTCCCCGCCAAAATCTCCGCCCATGTCCCCGCCAAAATCTCCGCCCATGTCCCCGCCAAAATCTCCGCCCATGTCCCCGCCAAAATCTCCGCCCATGTCCCCACCGTAATCTCCGCCCATGTCTCCACCGTAATCTCCGCCCATATCCCCACCATGCATGTCATGCCCACCACCATGCATGTCATGCCCACCATCATGATGGTGGTCATGGTGATGGTGATGATCATGGAAGCCATGATGGTGATCATGGAAGCCATGATGGTGATGATGCCCCCACCCACCACCATAGCCCCACCCACCACCATAGCCCAACCCACCTCCCCATCCATAGCCGTAACCGCCGAGCATGGCACCAGTCAAGACACCTGTTGTAAAGTTATCATGGACTGGTGCCGGGTTGACATAGACAGTGCGCTGATTGTGTATGACTCTCTGTTGGGCGGGGTAACCCTGGTTGTATCCTGTCTGCTGGGGGTACTGCTGTTGATATTGAGGCCGAGGTTGTGCATAACCCTGGGGTTGGGGTGCATAACCCTGGGGTTGGGGTGCAAAACCCTGAGGCGGGGGTGCATAACCCTGCGCTGGGTGCTGTACATTTTGAGGATATGGTGAAGGGGCTTGACCTGTAAAGTAAAATTAAACATTATCTCTAAAACTTACAAAGTGGAATTTTGATTAAATATACATTTTGGATAGCCCAAATTCTGGGTGCTAAAATTGATTTGGTTAACAGGCTATCCAAAGCTTTCAATATTTTTGAGGTTGTACAAAAAGTACTACTTAAGAACCCTAGCTGTGTCCAGGGCCGGTTCAATCAGCTCAATTTACAGACTGTGTATTGGCAGGGTCTATTTCTAACGCATTGCATTGGTTACAAACACACCCAGTGACCTTAAAATAACCTTTGTGAACGTTCAAGTTGTGACCAAAATAAAGTTGGGAAAGTCATCTTTAAACTTGGACTGCAGTGATTATTTATAAAAATGTTCTTTGCAATTTCGAAAAAAGGGATGAATTTACAGCTTAAAATGCATGGCATTACAAATATATAATACAGGCACTGCTGATGTTAAGACCCTACTTATTTACATACCACCTTTTGTCAGTGTATAGATGTACAATATATAAGAGGTTGGGCCACGCTAGAGGTCACTCTTAAAAAATTTGTTTACATCCCTAAATACACCTATATCTACCAAGAAAACACTGTGACAGAGTTATAGAATGAATGGGTATTCGTTTACAACGCAATTTCCAAGCCTCTTTTCACCCCCGCCTTCAGGCAAAATCGGAACAACAGCAGTCGGTGCCAGAAAGCTGTCTCCAGAAATTCAAAAGAATAGTGACGTCGCAGTACGTACCCCTCTGTCAAACGGCTGTTTGTTGTTACTCTTTGAAGCAATGCTCAGTACAGACCATCCAGGGATTTAGTACGTATAGTGACGTCATGTTTTGTTTGCTGCCCTCATTTACGGGATTTTGATAAAATAATTTAGGCGGCGGGCTAGTGAACGGAGTAAAAACTCCCTGCAAATATCACTTCTTTTGTTAATGTAATGTTACAAAAAATGCAACAAATTATAGAAAGCAGAAACCTAAAAAGTAACGTCAACTTCAGTCACCATGGCCCATCCTCTTTAAGTTCACAGCAACCAATCAGCATGAACTGTGTGGAGGCCTACTACATTTTTCATGAGTTGTTTTTTTTTAACAAAAAAATATCTGTTTACTCTGCTCTACATAAATTTATTTGTATACTGTCTCTGACACCCCAACCCCCCCTCACTTGTCATACTCTTTTGTACGACCGAAAAAATGTTTGAAACCTTACCTGCTACATTAGGCATAAATCCTGCTGGGGGTGGACCTTGAGGCATGGGTGGCCCTCCTGGTTGAGGCATTGCCCCCTGGGCACCCTGCTGCTGCTGAGGTGGTCCTGGCTGTACACCTTTGGCTTCATACAGAGCTTTCAGCCAACCTCTAAATACAAAAAACATACTAGAGTTGTGCATTTACGTTTATTTTCCTAAACGGTTAAACAGAACTTGTGACTTTAATTTGTTTTTACCGATTTGATCAGAAGTTTGAGGCCATCTGTAAAAGGAGCTGATCTCAACACAGTTTTAAGGATGAAAAATAGAACACTGCAACCAGGTCTTTACAGTTACAAAACCACAAACCACAGTGGGGGAAGGGGGGTGGCGTACAAATCAAAATATATTAATAATAATGAAAAATAATGTATTACATTTGTAGGGGATTAAGATAAGACAGTTCCACCAACAAAAGGGATGTCAATCATTCTCCCTGGATTAACACTTGAAAGAACAGCAAGGCCTCTCTTTTTTTTTTGCGTAATCATGCATTAAAGTATAGGACGTCCTTAGCAACACCCTTGGTAATAGTCGAAGCCGAAGCCGTCAATTTGGATACCGCCTTAGTTAAAAATGTCAACTGTCTGCTCTGCACGCCCTCTGTTTTCAACCGTGGACATTGAGTATCAACACCATGTGATATGCCTGTGTATGGCCAAAATAACCAGATCAACCAACGGGAAAGCTGAAATTTGCCATACGGCTAAAATGGCAGCGTGCATGAATTGCCTCAAAGCAGATTATGCACAGATAGCAACACACATACCATTCTCCAGGTTCTAATTCTACAGTTGGGTCATATTTTTAGTTATGGTAACGGTTACACCATAGAGAAAGGACTGTCTCCTTTCTCCTTTCTCTATGGTTACAAAGAGCAAGGAGTGAGGTTATGTCTCATCTCACAGAGAAGTTTATACATACAACCTTCTGAGATAAGGTGATAACAGTTGAAGTAAAAACGCCTACCTGTCAAAATCTTTATTGGGATTCTAACCCTCAATGCAAACAGGCCTGGAATTTCTTAAAGTCCATGGGAAACTTTTCAAGGGGCATCAATACCAAGATGAGGGCAACAAACGCCATGGCCTCCGTGACCCTCTGTGTAATTCCAGGCTGTTTAATCTTCTTCTACTCATGCGGATATTGATCTCCAATTTGGAAATAAATATGGACATGATTCTCCACCACACTTATTATTATTATAATTACTATTATTATTATTATTTTTCTGGTAATGAAATCAAGGATGCCTCATAAGTGAACTTAATCACTGTAGCTCGCAATCCTGAGGAAACCTGTAAACAAGGGTGCTTGCTATGTGAACCAGAAACACCAGGGTTAACCCCTACTCTTCCACGATAAGTGTTCTGCGTTCTTTAATGTGCACTAAAAATCCTAGTACACAGGAACTACGGCTTAATGTCCCATTCAAAAGACAAAGCAATTTTGGTAAAGTATCTTGCTCAAAGTATCGCGAACCACACTCTGCTAATCAGAAACACCAGAGCTTGAGTCCGGTGCTCTTAACCGCTCAGCCACTGGAAGTACTTGAAGAGTGGGGCAAACGGCAAGATGTTATGTACTTACACAAGTTGTTCTTCACTGTTCGCCTGAAAGAAGTGATTTTTGCTATTGATGGTCAATGTGAAGATATGGAGAATATTAGCTCCAGTCTCAGGCCTGGGAGCGATCTGTGTACACTGCTGTCCAACCCTCAGACCCTCACAATGAGATTTCACATTCCATTCTTTCTTTGCTGTACTGCTGGACTGTGTGGACTTATAGATCAGCTGACCATCGTTGAAGAGGCAGAAGTAGCGTTTGCTCCAGCCTTTGAAGAGTAAGCCACCTACATTGTGTGGAAGGGAATGAAATTACTCATGAAGTTGACAAACAAGTTCACAGTGAGGGATATCTCACATTATAAACCATGATTTGGGCTCTGGTTTAAGGCCTCTTCTCTCAGCATCAGATCTACATTCCTCAACATCTCTGCGAAATATCAGATAGAGTCAAATCTAAGGGCATCACTACAACAGCAGCACATGTAAATTTATGATAATTCAATTTTCAAGTAAAAGTTATCTGCCAATAGAAAGTCATTATATCAAAAAGTATATAATAAAAATGTTTTTGTGTTTTTGTTTAGGTTTTAAAAATATTCTACATAAACCTTTTGTTTTCAGTGGCAGAACAAAGATGGTGGCAACAAGATAGACGTGTAAACTAGCTAGCTGGACCACCTGGACCGATTTTGACTCAAGTCCTCTAAACCTACAGGGGTATGGTTGTACAGAAGTAAAGAAATTCCTGAAGACTGGGTAGAAGTATTCTCTTGGTCTGGAGATAAATTCCTCTGAGTAGAGGTCTTCTACTCCCTACATGTACATCACTTCATAAAGAAACCTTGGGGATTTGGTCATAATAGGGGATGTGGCTTTCTTGCCTGTCATGCAACTTCACCCTTCTCAAAAAAATCTGAAGGTGAAACTGAAGGTTTGCATGTCAATCATCAAAATTCTGACTACCAGACCACTGTGAAGAGCAATTACTGTGGTTAAAGCATTTCATGAATACAGAAGTGTGCAGATTGGAACCATAAGCAATACATAACAGTTAGCTATATTGCTGCACAAAAGGGCCTTTCAGAAGTATCATCCTGTAAAAACAAAATGCCCAAGATATCGCATCATATTTATTCATATAAGCAATTGATTACAGACATGACAGCAGGCTTGACACTTCACAGAAAAAAACAGAGGCAATTGCCTCCATGCCCCCTGGCTGTTCATTTCCTTGGTACCAGTACACATTGTTTATTTCGCTCACTGAGGTGCCCTTTACAAAGGGAAACTACCTTGCCCTTACAAGAGCAAAGTACAAGGACTGTTACAGTGTGCATACTCACAGTAGTACTTCAAATATCCATCATGCTTGGTGCCAGAGCTATCTGAAAGCAAAATTATAGACATGGTAAACTGGTAAAATATTGAAATTAGAAAATATCAGAAAAACAAATTTTGAGAAGTTTTAACAGCGTTTTTCAACCAACATTTTTAAAATTTGTATAACAATGATCATTATCGCAGACAAACTTCAGAAATAATGGCTTTAGTTAGGTTATTTGTCAAGGTTGTTATTGTTTTAAAGCTTAAAGGTACACACCGGCTTACTGTTTACCTAATTTAGTGATGTGGAATCACAGACAATAATTTTTAGATGGTTGTTGTAAAATAAAATCATCAAAATGTCAAGTAATTAACGAAAAATGTGAAAAATAAAACGCGGTCAAATGTCAGCAAGGTTTACCCGCTAGCTCCCCACGTTGATGCACCGTAAAACATGCTTCTGTAGCATGGACTCTCTGAATGCGAATCTTACGTTCGATTTTTCATCATTATTTACAACTTGTATCCATAAACTGAATACTTAGTCTTTTTTGTCAAATACTCAAGAACAATTGTTTTTAAAAAATACTTAAATTTGGTTAAGTAATTTACTTTTATACGACTGGAAGAATAACTATCTCTGCAGATCACATGACTTTTCGGAACCACATTTTGGTTCCGAAAAATCACGTGACCTTCGTTTTTTGAAAAATGCTTGATAACGGCCAAATTTGATGGTTTCTTTTATGAACCGTTCTTCTCCATTCCAGGAAGACCTTTGGAATAATGTTTTAGTCTATTTTGTAGCCCAAATAGCCCAACGAAGCCGGTGTGTCCCTTTAACTAAATAACAGGCACATTTGGGGGGGCTTGTTGGGTTGTTGGACAATGTTGGATGTTATTCTTTACAATACATGTATTCAACAGAAATTGGTAAAGTGAGAAATAACTTAATTATGTGGTTATGTATTGCAAATTTTAAGTAATCCGGAACTGACTGGTCAATGATCCGGACTGGTCAAACGACTGTGTTTAATGTTTTAAAGTAACTTTAGTTTAATATTCTTTAAAAAATAAGGCTTGGCCCACTGATGCCCAGAGATGGGGAATCGAGGCGAGGCGATTTATTACAACTACGTCGATGAATTAATTGACAGTCTACTCACTTGTCACTTCAACACCTCCACAAGACATCTTTTACAAATTAAACGCTGATAGTGATAGATGATAGAATACAACAAGCTAAAGACATATTGTTTATCACCAAAAACGTAAACTCCAATCCACCTTGCACTTCGATAATATTGATTATTGATTACTGTGACAACGAATGGGTTGCCTTCCAATGACGTAATGGGTTTAGGTTGACCTCTCAACTTGCATTGAATTTCCTTGGTTCCCGTAATTACGTTCCACACATACATCTTTGCCGATCAATGACTCTCTGTGATGAATGTACGCGAACCAGGGATCTGTGTAAAAGAAAATGGCAGCCTCCTATGTCGGTAAAAAGACGTGGCCTTTTTTGTAAGTAAAACTATCTTTAATTAACCCGACGGAGAGTATTTGAGGTGGAAGGAGTTGCAGTTATGTTATTTGAATGTATTTTGTTATTTGTGATAAAATCGATGTTTATTTTGGCTAATTTATGAAGAATTAAAAAAAGTTACCGCAACTGATTATGGATGTGTAGTTAAGTAATGTATTTTTATGTGAGGATGTGCGGGTTATATATTTGCAATGTTTTTACGCCCCCTAAATGTATATTGCAACACGTACAGCCAAACCAGATCGCCCCAACCGAACACATCGTTTTTATGTCTGTGTGTGTGTGTGTGTGTGTGTGTGCCTTTTAACCCGTGTAACTTAATAAAGATGTAGTTATCCATTTCAAGATATTTAATTTTAACATATTTGTTTTATTTTAATTTAATGTTTCTGTAGAGGACTAGAGTACCCTTCTTGTTTTACCGTAAACTAATTTCTTTGCTGGTACTGTAGTGGTAGTCTTGGGGGTACACTGCTCAGACTGAGACTGAATGAGAGTCTGACTGGAGCTCTGAACCGAGTGGTCATTTGTATTGCATAATTTGTAATCAAATTTGATGTTGTTTTAATTGTCAATGTTTATTTTATTTTTTTAATTGGAACTAATTTGAGATTGCTCTTGCCAATAATATATGTGAACTTTGTCCAATTAAATATCAGAAGTCTTTCTACATTTTAGAGCAAACGTCTTACCTTACTCTTGATCTGGACACTGCGTGTGATGAAAGGCCATTTCAAATTCTGGAAATTAGCACTGAGGTAGTGCAACTAAATTTATCGTTCATAACAATGGGGAGAATAACTATTGAATGACCAGACAGGTTATGTAGATATGTTTGTTCAGTTTCAAATACTCAGTTTGAAAGTCTGACATTATTTGTATTTCCAGAAAAATGAGTCACTCCAATCTTCTCCTTCATCTAATGGTCGGATGTGTTCTAGTCTCAGCTGTTGACAGGAATAATTTTAAGAAATGCGATCAAAGCAGTTTTTGCAAGTAAGTAATAATTGGTTCCCAAGATCCCTTGTGGCTTATTATTTAAGAACCCATCAGGCTAATATTTTCTACATTGTTGGTGCAGGCCTGATGCTTTGCTTTTGAAAGGGCAAGGGAACCAAGGCGTTTCCTCCTTGCCTTGTACATGAAACAAGTCAATTGGTTCACAATGCCCTCACCAAAATGGCCAACCAAAACATCATCAACCGCAAAACCTATGAGTACCTCGACCCCCTCACACAGAAAGTGGCGTGCCCAACTATGTGTCTTTTAAAGGGCACTTTTATTAGGAAATTGTGAATTTCTACTGGAACATTTCAAGGGGCCCCAAGGCAATGACCAGGGGCATTCATTGCCTCTGTGAAGCATCAGGCTTGTTGGTGTTTTATTTTCCCCTTTTAATATCTCATCCTTTTCTGTCTCATAGTCATTCAATTTTCTAAAGTAATAAATAAACTTTTTAAAGTCTTAAATCCATCATAAAAGACACCCAAGGCGCTTAAAAATATTATAATTTAATATTTGAAATTGCACTAAAAAAAAAAATTGCGATTAGGCCTGACAAAAATTATGATTGTTTCCTGTAATTTGACCGAATGTACAAAAAGTTGCCAACCATACAAATATTTTACCAATGACTAGATTGAACAAATTTTAATTTGTTATGAAAGGTTCCCCAAATTGTTCAAAGACTAGCAGGGTGTATGAAGAGTGACATAAATGTCTTAGCAGAAATTGTTATTGTGATGCTTGTTTGCCTCAATTTTTTAATAATTTGATCGTAACTTTGACTTCTCTTCTTCGAGGCGAAATCGCAAGCTACAGCCAGGCAACTCACCGTATGCAGCAGTTATGGAATCAGTGAAAATATCAGACAGTCTGATTGAGATGGATGTATTGAATACAGCCAATGGTGTACTGCTTAGTCTGGAGCTGCATGGCATGGAGCAGAACACAGCAAGGCTACGGATTAAGGAACCAGGCAAGAAACGATACGAGGTACCAGACGTTGTGCAGCCAAATCTTCCGAAAAG
This sequence comes from Pycnopodia helianthoides, assembly GCA_032158295.1. NCBI lineage: Eukaryota > Metazoa > Echinodermata > Asteroidea > Forcipulatida > Asteriidae > Pycnopodia > Pycnopodia helianthoides. The sequence continues at coordinate 6,193,715 of CM063243.1, read as the reverse complement.
CAAGTAAGCACTCGTCTTATCACTTAGTACCTTTTGAATTTGTGATTATCTGTAGGCTAGTCTGTTCACAAAGTTTTTGCTCTAACACAGTTCAAGGTTGTTTCTACTAGTAGAAAGGCCATTTTTCATTGTTTTATGGCTGTATCAACCTCTCTATTCTTAAATATTATCTACTGTGGTTTTGAATGATAGACATGATAGATGAACTATGCCAGCCTGCAATATATAATGTGCTGAGTGCATAGATCTGCAGTCGGCCCTCTTAAAATTTGACTGTTCAATATCGTCCACATAGTTTTGAATGATAAACAAAAACCATGCCAGCATGCAATAATAAGGCAAAGAAAAAGTACAGGATTGGTTATCACTAGTAGTAGTACAGAAATTTGATACAATGTAGTTTTAATCTGAGAGCTTGCTTTAAAGTCAATACCAAACCAATCCTTTCAAAAAATTATTTGTCTGAAATATTGTCAGTGTCAACAATATGGTGTTTGAAGACTTCCAAAATGACCATTGCTTATTTTGATTGCTGCAAAATAGGCCCAATATGAGCATGCATAACATGTTTGACAAAGCAGGAACCATTCTTTGTGTGGTTACGTTTTTTTTCACTAAAATCTTGACCATCAAAGTGAACTTTTAACAGGTTGGTTGTCCGGTGCATTTATTGAAAACAAGAGGATGAGATAGAATTTATTTTTCAAAATAGCAATCATCCATTTCCTAAAATTGAGTGTTTGTTGGATTTAACCCAATTGAATCTGATTTGATCTCATACCAGCTGGATAGTAACTCAATTGGGAGATTCCTTAGAGGCAACCCTGCAGAATGAGATCACGGTTCGTATTACGGCCAGCCCGCTACGTCTTGACGTCATGCAAGAAGATAACGTCCTCATTTCAGTGAACTCCAGGGGGTTAATGAACTTTGAGCATCTACGAGAGAAGAAAAGGTTTGGAGTGATTTAAAAACACAGAACAAAAACAGTCTCTGTTTGTAAACCTCTTAAGCAAAGATTTAGTACCAGAAGTTAATATGAAAGATAATAATCATAATAAAGTTCTTGTTTAAAATTTAGAACAAAGAAGATGTATGTTTATTTGATGTGATAATGCATTAAGGAATATGAACAATATTATTTATTTGATTTCACCCTTACATACACGGATGATGGATAAGCACTGTGTACTCTGCGGAAAAAACCCACATGCTACATGGGTGGGATTCAAACCCTATGCTCAAGCACTAGACTACCGAGCATGCCCAGTGATGAGAGGCCATTTTGAATCCTATAATTAGCAGCGAGTATCGCAAACTGTTTAATTGATGTTGAAATTGCAATAGGGATAAGTATAACAATTGTTTTTTAGGCGTGACCCTTACACCAGTGTGTTATAATCACAGTATTTGTTGAGTCCTGTGGGGGAAAAACTACTCGGGTGGGATTCAAACCCAAGAACTCCAAATTCTAGATCAGGTTTATGTTTAGATATCTTTAATTTTACAGTCCTAACTCGCCTGATGAGGAAGGACAAGAAGGAGAGGAAGATGAAGTTCAACAGGTAACTCAGGATTATTAGGTTTTATGTATACAGGACAATTTATTTATATTAAAGACAGTTTAATAAGTGGATTGTTTAAGGGTATAGCAAACAATTTTCCCTTGACTTTTTAAAATAGCCATTCATTTTGCCATCTGTGTATGAATCCTATTTGGAATAATGTATAAAGACACTTTCCCTGCTTAGAATGTATTTGTAAATATCTTATAATATGTTATTACATGCCACTGACTATTCAAGGACCCCCAAAACAGTACATTGCAATACCACCAAAAAAAGTTGTGTATTTACTCTATTCCATGCACAAATATGATAGCTTTACAGTTGCAGTCTGGTTTACAAAGACCCCAAATAACAGGAATTGGTCAGAGATTTAAATGTTCTTTTTCCGGATTGTTCCAGAGCAGAAGCTGCAAGAGACTTCAGGCATGCAACTTTTCCTCGGATCAGCTGATTTCCTCTTTTATTCTCAGTTTTACCATTCAAAATTGAAAAATACTATTGAAAATCATTGAAATTTTGTAATTTCCTCTTTTTTGGTGAAGTTACAGTTGCATTCCTGAGACTTTTAGGGAATGCTTGATGGCAGTAGACTTACCAGGTTAATCCATTGTTCTTGGTAATGTGTGCATGCTCAGAACTACATCAACAATGGAAAGTTACCCTGGTATGTCTGCTGCCACCTAGTGTTCCAAAGTCTCCAATTGAAATTGTGTATGTGAATTTGCTGTAGAAGTTTGTTAACTATAATTGATATGTGATCTTTGTTTTTAGGATCTTGCTGAAGAACCTGGGATGTGGGAAGAGACTTTCAAGACACATACAGACCACAAACCTAAAGGTCAGTTGTAATATCAAAAAAGAACTTCTGCACTTGATGAATTTCCAGGGAAACTACTGGGAAAATGTGGTTGGCCTTTTCACATTTCAACAATGCTAAACTGGGCAAACTCCTGGAAATAGCTACCCATGCATGGGAGTAGGGTTAAATACTAATAATACTAGTAATAGTACAAGCTTATAAAGCGCACTGTCTAATAAAAGATTACTTAAGACGCTACAGAAAAGATACTAGAAAGTATCAATCTCCCTACAGAAAATTATACCAAAACAGGAATGTTAATAACTTGCAGTAAGCAGAAGTTTCTTAATATGAGTTTGAAATGTGTTGAGAGAGTGAATGTTTCCATAAGCCTGGTGCAATGTGAGAAAATGCTCGATCTCTATAGTGGGTGGTACAAGATTTAGGTACAATAAGTTGGGTTAAGGCAGCAGTATGGAGATGGCAATGACAGTGCCTTTTTTGAAGAAGAGTTGTGGAGTGCTTTAAAGAGGAGTGTGAGGGCCTTGTGGTCAATTCATTGCGGTACCGGGAGCCAGTGGATTTGATTGTTCATTTTCTCTAGGCAAGTTACATAGGGTGATGGTGGGAATCCCCCAGGAATTTCCTGCAAATAAACTTCCTGGAAAAGGCTTAGTAGTGTGAAAGGAGCTTGAGCTGAAATACTTAACATTAGTTCTTGATTAAATTTGTATTAATTATTGATTTGAAACAATGTCCTATTAATGTTACAATTTTGTTCAATAGGTCCCACATCTGTTGGAATGGACTTTTCATTTCCTGGTTTTGATCATGTCTATGGCATACCAGAGCATGCAGACTCCTTTGCTTTAAAGACCACTGTGTAAGTATTCTAGGCATGAGGTATTGCTTTGGTTTAAAGGGGCATTCTCTAGGTTTTTAAAATTGCGTCACACATCCAACCTGTGATGTTGTAGAGATGACGCTGCACTGAATAATTGTCTGTATGTTATGGAACTTAGGTTCTAGAACTTAGATTCTAGGGTGCTAGAACTTGGGTTCAAAGCTCCAGACTACACAGCCAGGACACGCTACATTCTGAAGTTTTAAAGTTCTTAATTCATGCATATCTAGTAATATATAGATATATTATTTTTGTTCAATTCACTACAGGAGCACTGATCCCTACCGTTTGTACAACCTGGATGTGTTTGAATATGAGTTGTATAACCCTATGGCATTATATGGCTCAGTGCCATACATGTTAGCTCATAGGTAAGTATACAATACCTCAACAACCAACAACAGAAGTCACTTATAAAAGTCATCAAACACATTCATGTTTAAATGTTTTCAGCATATAGTCTGCCTTTAGTATCTTTTTGTCTTGTGAACCTTTCTAGATTTTATGCAAATTATGCAAACTATCCTCATCTCTTAAATTTCTCTCTGAGGAAGGGAGACGTATCTCACGTTCATTCTCTTAGAATTTAAAGAAAATCTCGCCTAGACCACAGGTCTTGTAGCTCCAAAATGTTACCCGACCTATGATATTTTTAGAAGACCTAAAACATGATTATTATTTTTTGTTTATAATTGAAAAGTTTAAGTATACGGAAGTTAATCTTCTGAAGTATGTGTTTGTAAAAACACCAGACTGCAGGGCTAGTTAGGTTGTGGGGTTTAATACTGGCCAAGTGCTAAAGAATACAAGAATACTGGACTCTGGTCAGTGGTTCAGTTATTATTTTGAGTTCTGACAATAGATATTACATAACCTAGATATTACAAACTAAGGACAGACAATCCATTTTTACAAATTTGTGATTACTTTGTCAAATTACACCCATGTTTTTAAGAGCATCCACAATTTTTGTGAGATTTAAAGAAAGATCATTGAACAAATAACAAAGTGGCACATTGTGATGTTGGGTGAATTTTAACTGATATTTGTTTATTTTGTCATCCAGCTCAGAGAGAACTGTGGGTTTATTTTGGCTTAATGCTGCCGAGACATGGATTGATATTAGTTCAAATACTGCAGACAAGGTAAGATAAAAACTTACTTATTCTGTATAACTTTCAAAATTGATATATCACCCAAACAGCCATAACAAGATGCACATGTATGTTTGAAGGGATAAACAAGAGTTTTCAGGGAAGAACTGAACCCGGGAAAGTTTTTGTGTATATATTTTGTTTTAGTGGATAAACCTTCCTCGGGGATCGAGAATATTATTTGTATTTTACCCATACACCGAAATGTGTTAAACACATAGAGTTATATATAAAACTAGAGGGCACACTGGCAATACTGCGTGCACAAACGCGCCGGGACCGCAAGGAGACACGAGCGCCATTTTGTAAAGGGCAAAATTGAGTACAAAGTACACGATGTGCGTGTATGGTAAATGCACGCATCACGCGCTCGGTGTTCATGTTGTTGTTTTGCGTACAGTAAAGTAATGGTAGTAGCACTAGAAACATGGCCGCACCACCCGCGCGACGAGTCACGTAACTTGGCTAGTGCGCCCTCTAGTTCTTATATATAACTCTATGGTTAAACACTGCACATATCCCAGATATTGTTTTCACTCAAACAGGTCGTCCTAGTTTGATGAAATGTACACTAGATGTTTGTATGGTTCACATTGTTCTGTTTGTTTCAAACCAGATGAGAGAATTAAATTGACTCCTCCGAAAAGCAAAGAACTGGTGTCTCTTGAATAGAATCTGCTTATATGATCTTTAATGAGTTTCCCATTCTCTTTCTTAGTCCATGTTCAACAGGATGCTTGACTTCATGAAGAGAGATTCTGAAGTACCTCAGGTTGATACTCACTGGTTCTCAGAGAGTGGAATCATTGATGTCTTCTTCTTACTGGGACCAACGACTGAACAAGTCATGTATCAGTATGCTCCATCACTGGTATGCCTTCAATGCCACCAGTAAGTTGCTGTCACTTAAGGCCATGTCAGGATTAGTGGCTGCAGCTTGATCATTACGTGAATAAGTGTTGAAGCATGGGATGCCCATAGCAACACCCTTAGCAACAGCCGTAGCCATAGCTGCCAGTTCAGACATAGCCTTAGTTGAAAAATTTAAACCATAATATTGTTTTACTCTTTGAAGGTACATGCTGATGGGAACATTCATTCAAATGACCAAAAGGGGAAAAGAGAAAACTTGCTAGTTTTATTCAAATTTAAAAAGCTGAACAATTTTCAAGGTGATTTTATCTTTTTTGCAAACCGGCGGAAAATTTCACTCACTGTCTAAAAAGTTAAACATCAAACCTTCTAGAAAAATTTGTCCAGACTAATTTATTTGACAAATGTACACATTTGGGTTTGCCTGCTGATATTCATTGTGTTTCTTCTGTTAGACAATCTAAAAATTACTGAAATTTATATTAGCGTTTAAAGTGGGACATGCTCGTCTTCCGATGCTAGATGTTTTCACTTCAATACAGAATGTCAGTTGGCAAATGGGCTTCAATCCCCCCAATTTGTTTTTGTTATTGCAGCAGGGCTTGATTTCACAAAGAGCTAGGATTGATCTTAAGATGTGTATCAATCTATTGCTAAGCAAAGTGTGATGTCACATACAAATCACTGTATTGACAACTCATCTTAGACGTATCTTAGTGCTTTGTGAAATCGAGACCTGGTACAAATTTGTCATATTACATTTGTAACAAGTTTTTATGGTAAATGTACATTGAGCTGTAGTTTTCAATGAGACAGAGAAATATTCAGCTTGATTGTGGGGAACTTAAAATGTCTACAGATGCAATGTTGTCATTTTGTTTGCAGTTATTTAGTATTGCATACCACCAGTGCCGATGGAATTACAACGATGAAGATGACATTAAAAAGTAAGTCGGATGCATTAGTGAAACATTTATTGAAAGACCCCTAGCATTGACGTCACATGCTGCCACTATCTGCCCACGGTTTGCTAATTAGAAGTCTAACTGCATTTAAAGATATGATGGGCATCTATCATGCGCTCGTCACCTACAGTGTACACTACATGATAGCACACAGGAAATATGAATCCCAAAATGGTGAAACAAGGGTGACAACGTCCGGTGAATTGGGTCAATGTAATATATTTAAATGTTCCAAGAATCTCTGGAGTTACAGTCTGAAGGTTTTTTTGGGAGGATGTGTAAAGATCTAAGAATATGGAAGTTGTTCACCAGCAAATGAGCCAATTCAAATTCAACATCTCATCGCAAAATCTGACACTCCAACAAATAAGCTATAGTATTTCTATGGCTTATTCGTCGGTATGTCAGACCTGTGACAATTTATTCAATGTTTTTGTTGGAGTTCACAACTTTTTATTGGTGGAATAAATTCTGATAATTCCACATATATGTAGGTTTCAAGGCTCTTTTCATTTTAATGATTAGATATCGCTTTTTTTCTCAAAATGTTAAGTAGGTCACTATTGATAAGCAGTCTCCATGATTGTTGATGAGCTGAATTGACTGCAAGGTAGCCCATGAAGTAAAGAGAAAGTACACCATTGTATTTTGGAAGAATAACTTTATTTCCACTATCCTTTTTTCAATAAACACACCATGCAACCAATCTGTGCAAATGTCACCAAGATTTGTTGTTATTATCAATCTGATGATTTAGAGTAGGCTGACCTACTAATTCTAATCTTACTGTTGACTTTACACAGTGTGGATGCTAAGTTTGATGAGCATGATATTCCATGTGATGTACTATGGCTTGATATTGAACACACCGATGGCAAAAGGTAGGCTCTGACATCTACCTACTTCTATAACCCTCATTGAATGCTGAAATCCTTGTGTTATTTCTTGCTTTGTGTAATACAAGTAGTATCGTAGCTGAGCGTCTAGTGCACCAGGTTCAAACTCTGGTGTTGATAGAGTGTAGGTTCAGGTCCCGTCATGGCACTTCTGCCCTTGGGTCATAGCATTTCGTTGAGAGAGCCACACAGCCGTCCATTGGATGGCCTAGGAAGGATTTTGAATGGCTTTGGTCGATCATCTGGCCATTCCGCAAAAGGGTTGCTGGCCTAATTCCAGCAACACAAATGCTGGATTATGACAAATTTTAATCAGTTTACCAATTTTAAGAAAAAGATAGAAAAAAGTTAACACATCAAGGAAATTGTTACAAGATAGTGCAATGTGATGTATCTAAACGATTTTATGTTTTGTAACTCACACTTGGTGTTGCTTTGGACAGGTACATGACGTGGGATTCACACAAGTTCTCTCATCCAATTGAGATGCAAAATCAAGTCGCCGCCAAGGGAAGAAAGGTATCAAGAAACATTGCTATCTAGAACCCAGCTGTGTGGATGGGCAACCATTAAGTGAAGTCTCACTCAAAAGCAGACGACTACAAAATTTGGAATTTCCAACTCCCATATGAAACCCTACTTTATTTATTGAGACCGGGTTTCGTGTTTCAAAGTGAATTCAAAACAATGAGCTCTATACATGTATCTCTTGACTTGAGCACTAACTCTTGATTCCAAGAGGCTTGTGTGTGACTAAGAAATGAATTTATCTCTTAATAGAACTTGCATTCTTGTTGAAACTGACGTTCATGCCAGTTTGCTTTCTGCGCAAAAGTACGCTTAAAATGATTTTGCGTGTGATTTATTGATTCTAGGAATGCACAGAAAAGAATAGAAGCACAGAAGTGAAAAAACATGAACACAACAGCTGTACAACATTTGAAGCTTTTACTTAAGTTTTAGTTTGTTTTGACTGTTTTTTATATTAATTTGCATCAAATTTGTGTAACTTTTAACCAAAGACAAGATTACTTTCAACCAAACACAAGATTGCAGAAAAACATTTTTTCCGGTAGAAGCACTAAAAACAGCAACTTAAAAGACCATATAACCTGTGCCATCACAGTTTACAACTTAGCCTGTAACTTGCCTGTCAGAAAATGCCCTGGAATGTACAAGGTCACACTTTTTGTACACAAGTTGACATGGCTATACTAGAATGTGTAACTGTATATGAATTTTTCTTCCAAATAACAATCAATTTATTAGTTGTGACATTAAGGAGAGAAAAGCTTTGGACTCTACAGTCTTTTGTGGGCTGTATAGGGTAGAAGCTAAATTATGTACTGTGTCTTCAGATGGTGACAATCGTTGACCCTCACCTCAAGAAGGATTCTGGGTATCACTTGAATAGAGAAGCAGTAGACAGTGGCTACGTAGTCCGGACACACGACAACAAAGAGTACGAGGGTTGGTGCTGGCCAGGTACGTGAAGAAACAATCACCATTGTTACAATTGTCTTAATCTGTGTTCATCTTTTAGTTTGTGGCATCTGCAGACCCGCACCTTAAGCGAGATGATAATTACAAACTGTACAGTGAAGCTAAGGAACTAGACCTGATGATTAAGAGTTACGATGGAAGAGATTACGAGGGGTGGTGCTGGCCCGGTAGGTAGTGTCGTTTTGGTGGGGGTCATGCACGCGGATGTCATAGGTTGGTTGGATCATGATTGGTGTGGTGGTAATGTGTGATTGTTCAAGTTGGTGCTGGTAGTGAATGTTTAAGGTAGAACAGTAGGCTACAGTTTGTGTACTGTTCAGGTCCTTGTAATGTCTGGTTTACTGTTGTATCGATGTAAATGGTATAGGCAGACCTCTGGTGTACCAGTCTAGCTGTTTCATTGGTCAAATCAGTAATGCATGCTTAATCTTATGCACCGAAACACACCCCTAATCACACATAGTAATGTGGTACACCATTCGAGGTCAAAGTTAAATTTCCACAAAACTTGTGGGGGGGGGGGCTGGTAGTGTAGTTGGAGCCAGCTTTAAAGCCCTGTGCACTGTGCATCTATCATTCAAAACCATAGTGGATGATATTGACTGGTCAGACAGTAGGAGGGTTGACTGTGTACTGTGTAGATGCATTCATCACATAACATATTGCAGGGTGGCAAAGTGCATCTATCATTCAAACCAGGCAGATGATATTGACTGGTCAGATAGTAGGATTGTCATCAAAACTACAGTGGATGATTTGAATGGTCAGACAGTAGGAGGGTTAATATTGCAATGATGTGACGTCACTGCTTTGGCATGAGGATGATTGAGTTGACCTCTGCCAGGTTTTTATCTTGTCTGTTCAGGTGTTTTATGATTTGGCACAAGGGAAAAAGGTGTGTTTCAGTTCATCAGTGTTGGTAGTACTTTGCATATAGTGTCATCTGTAACAGGTGTTAACCAAAGTTGTTGTGTGTTGTGACATAATTTATCACCATTAATCACTGTTTGATCGTAGTTAGTCAGTGTAATTCTGTCGGTGAGATTTCATGGTTTATATGAGGAATGTTAAACCAAGGCAAAAGGTCGACAATGAAAAGTGCTACAAATGTTGAAAGGTGTAATTGCAACGGTGTAAATTTGTATTGTAGGATTTGCATGGATGGGTGGTGTTAAACAAGAATTTGTATTGCAATTTCTTGAGGGACACTTCGCAATAGTGTTTACTGTAGTGACTCTGGAAATGGGTGGTGTCTCTAAAAAGTGTGCTAGAGGCTTGTTCAGTGCTAGAGGCTTGTTCAGTGCTAGAGGCTTGTTCAGTGCTAGAGGCTTGTTCAGTGCTAGAGGCTTGTTCAGTGCTAGAGGCTTGTTCAGTGCTAGAGGCTTGTTCAGTGCTAGAGGCTTGTTCAGTGCTAGAGGCTTGTTCAGTGCTAGAGGCTTGTTCAGTGCTAGAGGCTTGTTCAGTGCTAGAGGCTTGTTCAGTGCTAGAGGCTTGTTCAGTGCTAGAGGCTTGTTCAGTGCTAGAGGCTTGTTCAGTGCTAGAGGCTTGTTCAGTGCTAGAGGCTTGTTCAGTGCTAGAGGCTTGTTCAGCGCTAGAGGCTTGTTCAGGCTAGAGGCTTGTTCAGCGCTAGAGGCTTGTTCAGCGCTAGAGGCTTGTTCAGTGCTAGAGGCTTGTTCAGTGCTAGAGGCTTGTTCAGTGCTAGAGGCTTGTTCAGTGCTAGAGGCTTGTTCAGTGCTAGAGGCTTGTTCAGTGCTAGAGGCTTGTTCAGTGCTAGAGGCTTGTTCAGTGCTAGAGGCTTGTTCAGTGCTAGAGGCTTGTTCAGTGCTAGAGGCTTGTTCAGTGCTAGAGGCTTGTTCAGTGCTAGAGGCTTGTTCAGTGCTAGAGGCTTGTTGATTGTGTCTTCAGAGGCTCTTAGTCGTGGTGTAGTTTACAAGCCATTCTTCAGTTGTCTCATTGCTACAGCTTGGTTTCGTTAACCAGAAAGTGATTTAAGTTGTGCACAGCATTGATAAGTGGAAATATAAATGTATGTTAGATGGTAGATGGCACTGTTCATGCAGAGGGTCATAACTTTTCAGTGCTAGAGGCGTTACAATAGGTTACTTATTTATGTAAATATCTTTGTTATATAATTTATGAGTAAATTGTTGAATAAATAATTTGAAGAAAAAAATACATCTTGGCAATAGTATACAAGTAATGAATGTTTATGAGTGCAATGGTGCGAATATTTTCATGAGTTGAAAGATGGAATGTTCTTTTCAACGAGGCGGAGCCGAGTTGAATGAACATTCCATCTTTCAACGAATGAAAATATTCTCACTATTGCACGAATGAACAACATTCATTATTTGTTTTATATAACATCCAAGTAGATCTTTGTCATTTTGATTGGAGGATACAACTTTCAAAACAACAGACATTTAATTGTGACAATGCACCCATTTCATTTGGTTCGGCTTGTTTGGATTCAACAGTGACCAAGTGCAGACACGCGCACGTAATGATGTGGTACGCACCATGCAATAGAACAAATCAGATGGAACGAAAAATGCATGGTGAATGGAACGAAAAATGCACGGTGAATGACGTAGCGTCCAATAGTACGTTTATTTGCTATCACGTGACGGACAATCCTCCAATCAAATGGCAAGGATCTGCTTGGGTGTTAATAATAGATACTATTACATGGTGTTGTGAGGGTCACAGATAGTCATTTCATTGACTGATTTGACCCTGTACTCTCTAACCATGGTTGACCCCTGAATCTTGACCTTTGACACAACAGGTTCCTCCAGCTACCCAGACTTCACCAGGGCTGACGTTCGTAGCTGGTGGGCTGACAAGCTGTCGTATGAGAACTACAAGGGCTCCACACCAAACCTCTTCACTTGGAATGATATGAACGAACCATCTGTGTTTAATGGACCTGAAGTCACTATGCATAAAGACACTGTACATGCTGATGACTGGGAGCATAGGGATGTACATAACGTATACGGATATTATGTGGTATGTAATGTTAAACCTGTGTTATCAAATTGTTTTGACATAAACAACTGGTCTGCTGGCCAAATGCTAGTTAAAACAGCAGATGACCAGTTGACATTCTTTGCAAGCGGCTAGTTCCTCGCCTTTCCAAAGCTATGTGGAAACTACAGCCTAGAAGCATATGGTTTCAAATTACGGTCCAATACATGTATATTTAACACTGTTGATAGGAAAATTCAGGGCCAAATTTCATAGAGCTGCTTAAACACACAAAGTAGCTAAGCACAATAAAAACATACTATAGAATAAATTTACTAGTGTCACATTTACCATATGTGACTTGGTATACTGCTAAGTAAGAAGTTGTTGAGCATGTTTTCTGCTTAAGCCGTTCTATGAAATTTCACTCCGTGCTAATGCTTAAAAACAGACGCACCGTGTCAATATTCACTAACGTGTTCATTAAGGCGAGTACATGTCCAAGGTTTATGTTGACCCTGTGTGTACTGACTGTACTACTGCAGTCTGGAGCACCAATGATAGGGTGATCCTGTGAGGGCTAATGGTAGAATGTTTATCTGACAGCTGGGTATTTTGAGAGAAGTGACATCATGTGCGAATCTACTGGGCCCAGATATAGACTACTGACAAAGTTGGTGAATTAGTAAAACACTGAGCTAACTGGTCCCGCTGGCTAGTGACTGAACTCCCTAAAGGCTAACCTTGATAAATCACCACTGCTGACCAAATTGATTAACCACTCGAAGTGTGATGCAGCACACATACTTACACAACACAGGCTTAATGCAGAGGCCAATTTTACAACTCTCATCACCCTAAAGTTTTCAGTTGAGAGCAAACAAATGCAATGAAAAACTGTCTTACTTATTAAATTGTCTTTCATACAATACAAGAATTAATGAGATCAGTCACTAAACAGCCAGGTTCTGAATCTTACTTTCCTAAGTGTGACCTGAAAACTCAATACACTGTTTTGTACACAAGCATATGGTGGCCGTAGGTCTTTTGGCGTTTTGGATCTTATCACTCCATTTTGAAAAGATTGTGTATTAGCAACCTACATAATTATGTGTTTTTTCTACTAACATTGGAAAGGTTTCCTTTGTTCTCTGCCAAGGATAGTCAAGCATAACATTGACTAATTACAATGTTGTGTCTTTCCAGCACATGGCAACTGCTGAAGGGCAAGTTAAACGGTCTGCTGGGAAAGAACGGCCATTTGTTTTATCAAGAGCATTCTTTGCAGGATCCCAGAGATATGGTAAGTCAAAAATATGTTTGGGGGATGTGTAAATAAATTCCCATCCTCTAGTTTTCAACAAACACACAATATAACAAACCTGTGAAAATTTCATCAAATTTAGTGGTCACATTTTAGTGACAACCATGAAAACTGTTTGTTATCGCGAGAAAATGTGCCTTTATGAATGCTATTATGTATGTATGTATTTATGTATACGTTTTTTTCTCTTAGATTTTGTGCACATTCATATCAGGCTTACTTTGATTGCAGCATCTAAATTTAAGCAAAAGTGATTTGTGGGGTCTTCAAATTCTGGATTTTTGACAATATTTCAGACAGAACTATTTCTCTAGAGGATTGGAACTGGTTTAAACTGTGTAATGAGGGAGCTTTTTATTGAAACTAAACCAGTTTTTAAAATTTGTTTGTAACAACTAGCAACCTGTAGATTGTTAGAAATTGCTAAGTAACGCTTTCTTTGTTCATATGTTTGTTTTGCCCCTTCAGCTTTCTAGGCTAAAGTTGCTTGTTTAAGATAAGTGCAGAACAACCATTTTGTTTGTAGTTGTGTATAATGTCCATATAATGCTGTATTCTGCAGGTGCAATCTGGACTGGAGACAATGAAGCAAGTTGGGACCATCTAAAAATCAGTATTCCCATGCTGCTGTCTGTTGGTGTAGCTGGTATTCCTCTCATTGGAGGTAAGCCTCATGGATAATCACAGGGTGTAGCTCGGGGTGTGTCGGGCGGAGCGCCTAGCACAACGGACTCAAGATCTGGGCCCAATGTCATGGCTCTGCTTACCAAGGATATCTGCGCTTACGGCCCATAAAATTATGTGCTTAACAGGTCACCGCAAGCGCAGAATTCTGGGGTAAGCAGAGCCATGAAATTTGGACCCTGATAATCTGATCAGTAGAGAATGGCTTTGGGTCTCTGTCTTGACACTGGTGTCATTGCAAGACACTTGTTATCGCTTCATCCTTCGGATGGGATGTAAAGCTGTTGGTCTGTGTGTGTTGTGTAATGCATGTGAAAGAACCCAGTACACTTTTTGCAAAGAGGTTAAGGATGTTTCTGACATGGTTGGATGCAGATTGTGCCTCGTCACCTTGTAAATCGTTACAAGGTTCTGTATAGAGGGTCTCATAATTCAAACATGGCATACCCGTCATACCTGCCATTAGTCAATAGATTGATTGATAAATTGGTTGATTAGGCTACTACATGCACACTCACTCTTAATGCTCTCAATGAAGATACAAGCTGCATGGGCATAACTCCCTGGTCACAAAAGTAGAGCAGACATTTCCAACTCCTTTTCAAATCCAAAATGAAAATCAATCATTACAGATTTCTTGAATTTCTTGAATGCAGTCTTAGAAAGGAGAATTCAGGAAGTACAAATTTAAAACAAAAATGCAAAAAGAAAAGATAATTTTGTCTTGGATGATGTTTCTGATCATGATCGGTTGACAACAAATCAATGATTATAGGCAATAGTTAGAGCAGTTTAAAAAACTATTCTCTCTTTTCTAATCTCAGCTGATGTTGGAGGCTTCTTCAAGAATCCCGATCCAGAACTTCTCACTAGATGGTATCAAGTAAGTTTCCCCAACATGAATGCTTTCTCTGCTCCGACATTCTGAGCTAGTTCTGTCTACCTCAGTGGTGGTCTTGATCCATCTAATGTGTGTTTGTAACAAGTTTGACTCTCTAGTAAGGTTTTTGGTAACACCATGTACATGAAAAAATCTCTCTCTAAGATGGTTCCGAAGAGAACCTGTGGTGTAACAACTCGACATTTTGATCAGTATGCTGTGATCGTCTTCAGGAAAAAGAAAAGAAAAAAAAGAGGATGTTGTAGTAACTCTTTAACACCTTGTTGTAACAACACGGAATAATCTGATTCCTAAAGCTCTGCCCCCCCATCCCCCAAATGCATTGATCATTCAATCATGACTGCAGATGCCTGCTCAAAAATCTGACATGTCAAAATCCCTTTATAATGTCAACAAAGTATCTCTATTGAATTGCTGCACTGAGCCGTGGGTGCATGGTGACTTGATTACACAAGCAAAATGGTTAATTACATGGCGCCATAAATCATAGAGTTCAGTTGGAGATAGTGTTTTCGATGACACAGCGGTTTTACCCTCAACCCTTGGAACTCTCAAGAAACTATCATGCCACCTCAACCACCCCGATGATTCTTTGATTCCTACTCTAGTCCGGGTCATTCAAACCATTCCTATTGTTCCACCTCAACCACCCCAATGATTCTTTGATTCCTACTCTAGTCCGGGTCATTCCAACCATTCCTATTGTTCCACCTCAACCACCCCAATGATTCTTTGATTCCTACTGTAGGCCGGGTCATTCCAGCCATTCTTCCGTGCCCACGCCCATCTGGACACTAAACGACGTGAGCCTTGGCTCCTCCCACCCCACATGACGGATATTGTACGTAAAGCTATCAGAACACGCTATGCACTACTGCCCTACTGGTATACAGGATTCTACAAAAGCTCCAAGACCGGAATGCCCGTTATGAGGTCAGTTAACATCAAATGCCTTTATGTGTTTGTATGTTTTTCTGCTGCATGTCCCCAGGGGATCCACCGCACCTCCCTTGCCTTCTGCTGTTATTTTGTTCTATCCTACCCTCATGTGCCCGGAAGCAGGGCGTAAGGCGTAAGGCTCTACGCCCTTCTTCCAGGCACACAAAGCACTTTTTTTCCAGTAACAAAAGGCCGTAGGCAATGAAATGGCTCATGACAAAAAAAAGTATGGCATTACTGTTACATTTTTGTTGCTAGAATTACCCCAAAGAGATGTTTGCCCATTCCCATGCAGAATTTAACCTTCCTATGATGACTTATGAATGGCAGAAAAACAATAAAACTTTCACACTCACACTTTCACACGCACATTTTTGCACATTAATTACTTACGTCCTTTCTCCGGGAACTTTTCGTTACGTCCTTCCACGCACATGATGAATCATTATTTGGAATCATGTTAATAAAAGATCTCAAATTTAAACATTCTTAACATTGAAATCGTGAGTCCAATTACAATAGAACAGACTGCATCGTAAAAGGGATTTACAACTTATTCTGAGTCTACCAATAACTCACACTTCTTCCACCCGACCATCCAGTTCTGTCTAATTATACAAAAATACGTTGAACATTTTACTCAATGAGACTGTCTTAGTATGTGATGTTTTTACCTATTACTAATTCCTCTATTCCCCAATCCACCTGACATCATCAACGCAATAACTCTTAGATGCCATTTTGGGATTCAGTTTCTCTATGTGTTTGGCCGAGTCCGAACTGGCGGCTACAGCTATGGCTATAGTTGGATTGCTGTGTCACCATGCATTGAAGCATAGGACGTCTTTAGCCGTAGCTGTAGCCGCCAATTCGGATACGGTCTTATACTGTGTAGTGTGCATTATAGGTGACCATTACATACTCATCATTACATGCAATTTGACTCCCAAAGTGGCAGACTGTGGCAGACAGTATCTGCGTATGACATAAGTACAAGGGGTCAATACTCCTAATGCTTGTTGTATCTTGTTTTTCTTTATAGATCAATGTGGCAGGAGTTTCCTACAGATGAATCTACCTTTTCAATGGACAATCAATACATGATAGGTAAGGACAATAGTCCGGTGTAAACAAACCATTCTAATTTTGTTAATCGGAAAATAGAACAACGGAGGTCACCGTTTGAAACGTTTAGACTCATCTCACTAAGCTTGTGGCGATGTTCGATACTATCAAATATCAAAATGGGCAATTCCACACTAATGGGCACAAAAGTGTGACACGGGAGGGGAACATTGGATAGTACATGTACATGTTGTAGTAACAAAATGAAGTATGTTGTCATGTATGTTTGTCTGTGTACATTCAGAAGCACATGAGGATTGTGGCTAACAAAAAAAGAAGGTAAATGACCGAGTGTTTAAGAAACTGGAGAAGATAATTCTTCAAGATTTATACAAATGTAACAAGGACAGACATTTTTGTTATCATTTGATAGAGGTTCTATTAAAATAAATGTATTGCCCAATGTTGTCCAGATACCAATTCTACAGACCCTTGTGGATAGTTACCAGCCAAAATTAAGAAAATTCTTCACTGGCTATTTAAGAAATTTTAAGTTTTAAAAACAAATTTATATGTACAAACAAGGACAGAATTTTGTCACAAAAGCGTCTGTCCAATGTTCGTACGTGATTTATTTCCCATTGTTATTGCCTTAATACCCACGGCAACATCTCAGTTTTATTGCATACAATCTTTAAGGGTTAGGAAAGTTACTGAAACAGTATTTTGTAACTGTTTTTTCATTCTTTCTTTCCTTTCTAGGTCATATGTCTGTCTTTGTTACATACGTAACACATTTTAAATGACCTTGTAATTCCTAGAGGTCACCGAGTAATTTGTTATTTTTTACTACAAACAATCACAAACAGATTTAAAATGTAAAGGAAAAGACTGTAACAAAATAGTTACTTTTGCCTCGCTCTCACATGCCTATCTTACAAAGTTATCTTTTGGCCCATTAGTGTGGAATTGCCCAAATATTTTTCCAGCTGATTAAAGGATCTGACCTCTGATTTGAGAATATTTTTATATCTTGATACTAGATACATGAATTCTTATCATTGATATTACTATGCATCGTGTTTGCTGTAATCACACACAACTTTACAGATCGGGTTCATGGGGTCCTGCTGTTGTTCTATTATTCCCTTTCCTGAAGAATTCCTCTGTGGGGTCCAAGTTGAACAAAGAAACAAAATTTGGGGTCCAATGTTCCATTGTGTACTTGCCGTTAAAATTCAGCAAAACTTCAGCGCAGTTAAAACAGAAAGTAAGAGAACTGCGGGATATGATGTGATGGAAACATACGGCCCGGGCAGCTTGTAGGAATTCAACATGTTATGTACTCTTTGTAGGAATTCAAAAGGCAACATTCTTCAATACAAGTTATTTTTCATCAGTTTGTCATGGTCTGTAACATTTCTTTATTTTCTTCTTGAAGGTGATTCTCTTCTTGTGAAGCCTGTGACTGATCCAGGTGCAAGCTCAGTCAGTGTGTATTTCCCTGGGAAGGATTTGGTACGTTTGATTAGCTCAAGGATATGAAGTTCACCAATCTTGCATGAAAGGACAGATTATTCATTTTGTAATGATGCCACATTAGAACCTTTTTAGTGGTGTACCCAGCGTGGAGACAGGGGAAAAGGGCAGCTTACCCCTCTACCAATAGGGGCAATTTACCCCTCTCCCCAAAGGACAACCAACTTTCTTGCTAGTTCAAGAATAATTGATTTCCAAACCTCCACCATCCTCTCCTGCTCAAAATCATGCCTTCACAACTGCTTATTTTCCTAATTGCACATTTAATGCTTATACAATTGTTTAACTGTCCTTCCCAGTGATCTATATTGTCTATATTTAAAAATCAAAACACTCATCTAATTTGTTTTTACCAAGTGTTTGCTAACACTGCAGGATTTTTTTTTTTTTTCCCCTTTAGGTATGGTATGACGTCAACACCCTGGAGAAGTTTGTTGGTCCCAGTACACAGTCCGTTTTTGTTAATCTAGAAAAGGTAAGGGTAGAGGACAAATCTGTTGAGCAGTAAGTGAGGAAGTCGGAAGCAAACAAGAATGAACAATAGAACTGTTTTTATTTTGTACATACACAATATCTGCTACAGACATTATTACTTGTCATATCACATGTTTACAAAAAAGCCACAGAGCCTGGACTTCCTGCAGGCACAATTTTTCCACAGCCCAATATGGAAGAAAACATAACATTTTTGATTTTATGAAGATTGCACTGTGCATTCTTTATCAAATTGTCATTGTTTTTTATTCAAACAAAAAAGAAGGGAAAAAAAGAATCAGCTAAAAGGTTGGTCGTATGGTGTGTGTATTGAAAACTAGAGGATGGGAATGAATTTAATCTTTTTTTTTAAATCCAATGAATTAGTGTATCTTTAATATGAGAAAATATTCCTGTATTCACCAGCAGTGGGCACTAATGCTAAAAATAAAAGCTTAGTACACAGATCCCAGACAACGTGTCAAAATTCACTAACGTTAGCGCATGTACATGTCCAAGCTTTATGTTTGCTTGCGTGTACTGACTGTACTACTAGTGCGGTCTGGTGCGCCGATGCGGTGATCGCGTGAGTGGCAGAATGTTTGTCTGACATCCGAGTAGCTTGAGCAAAGTGACGCCATTAGTGCAGAGGGCTATTGATGATGGATTTGTGTTTGTCTTGATTCTGTAGATCCCAGTATATCAGCGTGGTGGAACCATCATTCCTCGTAAAGAGAGGGTTCGTCGCTGCTCAACACTAGGAATTGATGATCCTTACACTCTGATTGTAGCCTTAGATACCAAGGTAAAGACACATTGATCAATTCTTGGAGTATAGTTTAGCCAGCCCCAGGCTACATTATAGAAAAAGAATTCCTGTTTTCCCTCAAGTTTAAAAAAAATGTCTTCCCATGTCCTATGCTGTCCCTTTTCCCTATAAATGGATGTGTCTTTTTGTTTGTATTTGACTCTGATGATGGTCCGGATTGGGTTGCAGGCAGAGACAACCTTCCCAATTCAATTTAGAAATATTATTTCAGATATACATACTTTGTTGTGCTTCTGGTTGACTCCAGTAATGGTACTTTGTTGTAATTACACTATCTATTCAACGTTGTTTGTGATAAGGTTTGTTCCTGAAGATTTGTTATTTAGATTTTTAGGGCACGTACAATAAAGTGTGGGTAAGTTAGCTCAATGCTAAAAGATGCAACCGATTTCAAATGTATATTTTTACCTTAACACACAACATTGCTTTAGAGTGTGATGCAAACTTAGCCCAACATCCGATTACTTGGGAGATTTGCACAGTCTATTCTGGGGTGTGTCCTACTCTAGCTGTGCAAATGTTTGCCTACAAACGAGCACATTTTCAAACTGGAATATGTTGGGCACTCAAGACGTTTGTAGACATCTGTGAAGAGTACATGTAGACTTAGCATATGTTTGTCAACTTTTAAAGTTGGACAAAAGTAGACCCTAAAAACTTGGACTAATCTGACCTAAACCTTCCTTGTTTTTCACAAAGTGTATTATGTTTACAAATTGTTGGTCGTATTTAGTAATGAAAGTATTTTATTTATAAGAGCAGAAGACAACACTACTATAGATAAAAACAGCACGTTCTGGTCCGACTTGTTTGCATAGTGCACAATTGTAAAACATTGGTGCAAACGTTCCCACACGAGGAACACACCCAGGACCTCATAGTGATCAGCACGGTCAAAGAACCGCAGTTATTATTAATTATTTTGCTAGCAATTCTCTGCCCAAGTTTGATTCTGATTTCCAACTCCTGGATTTAGTTTTTTCACTGGACTGATTTTCTACCCACAGCAAGAAGCAGCTGGTCAGCTGTACATGGACGATGGACACAGTTTTGATTACCAAGCAGGGCTCTTTCAGTACAAACATATCACTTTCAAGAAAAACATTATGCAATCAAGGTAAGAAGTAGGCCAGTCTAGCTTACCATGGGCAGGGTTCAGTATCAATCCCTCTCACCACTAACCCACTGGAAGGGAGAAACTGACGAATACCACTGATTGGCTCAGAAAGTGACTGCTTTGCGCGCATTGCTTGTTAAACTTTCAAGTTCGTGTTTTTCTTCAGATGTAGTTTTGCTTCCATTCCGATCAATGTTACCAAACCAAGGCTTGAAAGACAAAAATAGTCTGGACCCATTTTGGTTTAACAAGAATTAGTATTCATTATCACTATTGAACATACTATTGGACATAGGGTATATGACAAGATGATGGAAGCATGGCTAAGGTTATTAGCCCATTTCACCTGACATCGCTATCACAATAATCTGGGTCCGCCATTATAGGAATTGGTGTCCCTGTGTGTTAAACAGTGTAGTGTTAATTTTAGGGGACGTGAGGTTTACACGCTTAATATCATATGCTGACTGGTAATTTTACTCCCAAAATGGTGAGTTTGGCAGACAGTAGCCGCGTGTGGCGTTGGTGCAAGGGATCAATACAGCTACATGTAAATATGTTTGAGTCTCAATCAAGCGACTTTGGCTATAGCTATGTATGCGGCTGTGACTATCAAAGTTGAAGGGTAGGCCTTTTCAGGTATCGGGTCATAGCCAATGTCAAAGCCTTGATATGAACACAGCCTGTTTCTTGCTTAGATCTAAAACCAAACAAAGATTTCAGTGCAATTTTTTAAATTTACTAATTAAAATTATATTTGGTGTGATGGTTGTTGATTTGACTTCAAATCTAGAGGATACTTACAGAGACTTTTGTTTCTAATTTGTTTAGGTCCATCGATATGAACGGCAGGTACCAGACTAAATCCTGGCTAGAGAGAGTTGTTGTGATTGGTTTATTACGATCACCAAAGGTCATCGAACTCTCAGGAGACAGTAAGTACCCACACACCTCTCACTTGTCTTATAGTGGATATAAGGAATTTTTTGTTGTCATAATTTTTAGAAAGAGCTCAAGTGTTAAAACTGAGATTATGTATTCCATAAGTAACTATTCGGGAGTGAAATTTGAATGTTTGGTACCATGACTTATTTGGTCACAATGATTGCTTAATACTATAGCAGTGTCCTCGGCCCAATTTTCAGTCTGTATTGCAGGGCCGAATAAATCATTATATCTATAGGATATTGTTATTGGTAACAGCACACCACGTGACCTTAAAATGAACCTTTGTCAAAGTTCAAGTTGTGACCAAAATAAAGTTTTGGAAGCAGCTTTGAACTTGTATATGCCTTGACTACAGTCATTGTTTCTAGAATTTTGATTTTCAATTTCTAAAAGAAAGTGTAATTTACTGATTGAAATGCATACATACTTAATACAAGACACTGCCTAGGGCTTATTCCTCAAACTAAAGACAGAATCATAATTAAGAGTAAATGGAAGTATTGTTTTTAAGAAACATGTAAATAATGGCACTCCACACTAATGCTAAAAATAGAAGCTCAGTAACTGGATCTTAGACAACGTGTCAAAAGCGTTATAATTACTCATATGCCTGAGTGCGCCGATGCGGTGATTGCACTAGAGCTAGGTGATGGATTATTTGTCTGACATACGGGTATTTTGAGCAAAGTGACAGCTTTAGTGCGGAGTGCTAATGGTCCATATCTGTTGTACGTTAATCCCACTTTTCTGTCTCTTCCTTTTCTGCAGTGGTAAGCACCCACCATGTAGAGTTCAGCTTCAACCAGAGCAACAATGTACTTGTTATAAGAAAGCCAGAGGTTAACATGTCCACCGACTGGGTTATGTCCCTTAAAATGTAGACATTGAAGAAAAACAGGTTTATTTATTTCACCTTATACCCAAACAGTATCTAGGGAAACATTGGAGGGAGCCCTTTGGGTTGTTTTTTTACGGTCAGTTGCTTTTCATATTAAAGAATAGTCGCAGTGATTAGATTTAAGTTGTTTCTTCTTCTGGTACGCATACTCTCTTTGAAACAATATAAGGTACAAATTCAGGATTAATCACAGCAGTGGCATAAGGAGTACTCTCTTTGAATCAATGTAAGGTACGATGATGGTAATTTCGGCAGTCTGTGGTGTATATAGTCTCTTTGAATCAAGATAAGGTACAATATTGGTTAATTTTGTGAAACTGCTACCATCTACATTGTAATATGTTGTATTTCCGGAATACAACGTTCTGTACACATTGATCCTGTCAGCACATGGGCTGTAATTCCAAGTAGTAACAAGTCTTTCGGCGCATGCACATGTTTGTCGCATACTGACTTTCTAATGCACCCATTAAAGTAACCAGACTGGCAACCTCACTTTCAAAATATCAGCTATATTGGTGAACATAGTGAAAAATCCGCATCCAGTTCTTTGGTGATGACAAATACATCTCTGTAGAGACAAGGTCTTTGTTCAAGCACCCTGAGTATCTTATTGGTGGATATGATGTGCGCTAAGACTCCAAATATTGTTAGTATTTATGTTGTAAAGTGCCTTGATCTACATGTAGCTACTAGGATATGTGCGCTATTTAAGAACCCAATATTATTCATATCACCAATGTAGTAGGTTTCTTTCCACAAACCCAAACAACAACTCTGTTTTCAAACCATTAGTTCATGTTAATTGAGCTAAGATGCAGTGCTGGAATCAGGTGTAAATAAACCACCTTTCTTTCCTTCGTTTAATTTCTGTATAGTTGGGTATTTTGTACAAGGCGTCTTTTATCATGATGTGATCATGATTTCTCAAAATAAAAAACTTGACTTTTGTCATGTTTGTAAAGTAAAACTAATTTTGTATAAGGTGATATGCAGTCTTAAAGGCAGAATATACTTTTGGTTATTGTATCATCACTTGGTGTATCCCAGCATATGCATAAAATGACAAACCTGTGAAAATTTGTGCTCAATTGGTCATCGAAGTTGCAAGAAAATAACGACAGAAAAAAACACCCTTGTAGTGGACTTGTGTGCTTTAAATTGCCTGAGAAAGGCTTAAGAAGCTTTTCTCAGATTCAAATATTTTAGTGAGAAATTACCCCTTTCTCAAAAATGACATTATTTCAGAGGGAGTCGTTTCTCAAAATATTTTCTACTATCAGCAGCTCTCTCAGGTGCTCCTTACCAAGTCAGTTTTTCTGATAATGTATTTCTTATGTACTTACCGAAAGTATCCACTGCCTTTAATAAGCAATAATTAAGTGAAATACATTAATTTTCAGTTATTAAAATGATAGTTTTCAATTGATACTCTGAGATGGTTTTTAAATTCAAACACCTGGTTTCACTTCATGGAAGTTATGTGTCAGGCAAAGACTTTGAAATGTCCAAGTCATAGTATTTCTTTTGCATGGAGTCAGTAAGTCAAGCTACATCAAAACTTGTGTTTAACTTGATTTCCTTTTTCATTGAAAGTAGAGTTGGGAGTTGAGCCGAACATCATCACCAAGCAGAACGAGCTGTCACAAAGCACTTTATCTGATTGGCTATCAAAGTTGAAGACAGTTGAAGTCAATAACTATAATATGACATCATAAAATTATCACAATCTGCATTTTTATTAACTGAACCACATAAAACATCCTCGTTGTTCACCACTTTGGTATAAAAAGCTAACAAATTAAAAGAAAAATCTGTTTATCAACAGACAACTATTAGCTAGTCAATGTACCAGATATTGCTCAAATCTAACTCGCATATGGCTGATTATTATCGACAATGAAGGGGGGACAGTATTCACTCTTACAATACTCACTCAAAGCATCATTTTGTATCAGGTTGTAACTAAATTAAATTGAGTTTATTGCACAGTGCTCGATACTTTCTTTGGAATCCAGAACAAAAACTATACAGACCATATTTTTGTTTGCAATCATCGACCAACATTTTTATGGGAAACTTGAAAATATCACAAAATTCATGACTGGGTGGGCACACATTTGCAATTTAACAAACATTTTAACCGTCTGAAACCGTCTGGTTTTGGTAACTTGACAACATTTGTAATAAAAATAATAAATAACTGTATATTTGGGGTTTTGGGCTTTTTGGCCACCCGTAGCTTGCTCACTTAGGCTGCCAACATTGTAACATTGCGTAAAACGTTTCCACTGGCAAAATATCATTTCTGTTTTAGTGTCTTTGCTTTTGACAGTTTGGTTTATTTTTTGAGAAATCTGAATGTTGGTCAAGAAGGATTAATGTTTCAGTGTTGATGTTCATCATTTCTATTGCTTTGCTTTACACATTGTTGACTTGAACACGATGTCTTGTTTTAGGCAGAAGTACACAATGAATGCTCATGGCAAAAAGTTGTAAGCAATTAATGTGCAAAAATGTGTTTCAAGAAAAACAGTGTGAACGTTTGATCTTTTCTTAGCTACTCAATAGTCATTGTAGAAAACCAGTCTTCGGAGTAATACTAGCAACCAACATGTAACAGGTGTGCAACATCTTTTTTAAATTAGCCATGTTATTGTTTAATATGACCTTCTGCTTGGACAAAATGTTGTTATTTGCATACCTGGCAGAAGTTAGTGTATTCTTTTAAAGTGGAATGCAAGCAGAAACTGCTTTTATACATTTCACAAATTTCCTTCATTTGTTTTGCTGAACAGAGAACAAATATTTCAGTAAGAAATTGCATAACATAATATATCAGAAAATGTGCATACCTTTTGTACAAATACATGAATGAACCTTTTCTGTAGTAAGTCTGGGGCGTGTTCAAACATTGGGACCAGTTAAAAGTGTGTGATTTTGATTCCTTCATATGGGAACCCAAGGTACCCACAGTGTTTGAATACACGTGAGAATTGAACAGTCTATTGCAATGAACTGCCAATGCTTTCCTCCATGGTTAAATTAAGTGTTTTTGTGATTATGAATATTTATGTTGAGATCAACTGTTTTTTAGGAAGGTTCAAACATGTTTGGGCCAAAATGTGGACATTGTTGTCAACAATTGGAAGGGGAAGTGGCAATATGTCCAACTCCCAAGATATCTGATGGCAAATAAACTTTCTAATTATTAACCCTTCTATCTACTGTCTGACCATTTAATATCATCCACAACATTATCAACCAACAGATTAATAATGCCAGATCTGTTGTGTGTCATCATTGCTTTGCTCTGACTAACTTTTTTATAAGAGTAGATGAAGTTGAAAAACTATAAAGTCATTATGTAGGTATGCAACCCATTACAAGCTATAGCTGATCAAGTTCTTCTTTAATGGTTACTTCAATACGTTGCCCTCATGCCTAGTATAAATAATGCCTAAACCAACCATACAAGTCTGGTCTTGTACATTATAATGAACAAGGTTACAAAGATATGAATCATTAAATGTATATATCAAACGCTTGCATGGGTTGGTTATCAGTCATTATGAACACAATGCAGCTTGATAAATATTGAGCTCTGCTCAGTCATGAAAAAGAAAGTCAGAACAATTTGCTAAGTGGAGCTTAGCATGCTATGAAAACTGATTATTTAATAATCAAGCCTTTCAAAGATAATAGGTAGGCATGTATATTGAAGAGAGATGAGAACTTCAATATTATTCTCTGAATTCAGACTCTCCTTCTTATCAAAGTGGTGGGGGGAAAAAATTAAAATTTCGCTACTTTACTAGCGTCTGTACTTGTAGGAACTCAAAAGCTCCAAAAAAATGATGGAAATGTCATAATTTCAACATACTTTCAAAAATTTGGATCGTACTTTTAGTCCGTTTTTTACCCCTAAGCCCAATAGGCTAAAGGGGGTACTGTCATTGTTACTGTCTCCTATATTAGGAGCACACCACTTTGAATAAACCAACCGGTTCTCACAGAGCCATCATCTCAAGATTTCAAGAAGAGACAATTATACATGGTGTATCAGTCAAACTAAATTGGTTAGTAATAATTAATTGATGTGGTGATATGAGTATGATATAATATTAATGATTTTTATGTTTTAAGACACTTTCTCAGCACTGCAAGCTAAAAGTAAATTACATTATGCACAAAAAGCCATGTTTTAACTTCTCAAATGACTTGTGTGAAGTTACTCCTGACCAACATTGATCCAACAAGAATAACACTAACCTCGATCCTTCAAGATTAACCCTGGCCAACCACAGTCCTTCACAAGTAACCCCAACAACCCCGACCCTGTAAAATTAACCCTAACCAACCACAACCCTTCACAATTAACCCTAATTCCGATCCTTCAAGATTAATCCTAATCAACCCAGTCCTTCACAAGCCTTCCTAGCACTAGCCTTCCAAATTAAAGGAACATTCTTGTAAAATGTACTTTTTGATCACAGATTTACATAAAACTTACACGGTCTAATGATGATGATAGTAGAAAACATCCCTTGAAACATTTCCGTCTGAAATGCCATATTTGATGAGAAATGAATAAAACTAATTTTCCGATTGGAGTTTATCGCTCAGTGAGCGTTTGATTCATTTTTTGATTCTATATGATTTTATACAAATGTGTAATCAGTTTTTCACTATTTTCTCGTGACCCAGATGGCCGATCGATCTCAAACTTCTACAGGTTTGTCAGTTTATGTATATGATGGATTACATAAAGTGCTTACACTGCCAGCAACTGTTTTGTTAGCAAAGACCAATTCTGTAATGTTCCTTTAACCCTAACCAATTTTACAAACTAAATACAAAACACAGAAGAAATAGTAATAAAGATCATAATTAGCCTAGTTTCTTTTAAATTATATATATCGTATAATACTTTATTTAAGTGTTTTTATTGGAGAACTCCACGTAGCACTGTTTCTTGTTGTGACTCGGTGACTCGTGTTTTTATTGTTAAATGAAGGATCTCCGTGCAGTTGCGTTCTGTAAGGGTTGCATCTTCTTGGCAGCAATTTCAATTTGTCAAGTGATGGTCGGCAAAATGGTGGCGAGCAAACTGCTGGGTGTTGTTGGTATATTTCTGGTAGTAAACTACGCTGCCGGTAATGGGCAGTGTGCGGCCCCCATCAGAGGGAGACCGCAATGCCCTCCTACTTGGAGCCAGTGGCATGACAAATGCTACAAGATGCATGATGCCAAAGTTACATGGGAAGAGGGCAAGCAGACTTGTAGTGAGTTGGGCGGTGAGATTGTTGTCCCTAAATCTACAGAAGAATTACAACACCTCCTCAACATGTTCAGCTGCAAGTTTTGGATTGGTTGCAACGACATTGAAGTTGAAGGTTTGTACCCAATTCTAGAAATGATGTTCAATATATAGTCTTTATAATAAGTTTATTTTCTGTAAAATCAAAAAAACCAATTGCCATTAAAGGTGAGAGCTCATTGGAAAATTAAGGGCAAATCTAAATTAAGATGCCTATCTTTTCACGTTCCTCTTGAACTAAGTTAAAGTTGATGGAAAACAAGATGCAGGTAGGGAGTTCCAAAGTGCAGCGGTGTGGCATACAGTATTATTAACAAGCGGAGTAAATCTGTGTTTAAAACTGGGAATAATGTTAAAATGTGGAAACCGGTGAGAGGCAATTGTTAAATAGACTGTACAAGTTTCGCATGTATCAAAAACGAGAAAACAAGTCAAACGAAGACTGTATTTTTCTATCTGATCGAATCTTCTTAGTAAAAATCTATTGACACAAAATTCTTGAAAATAAAAAAAATACTCACAGGAATTTGTTATAAATACATTTTTAATTCTTAAATGTTCCTAAAAATTTGTTAAAATTAGCACTGAAACAATATTAAAAACTTTCGACTAGGTTGTTCATTTCTAAGAAACACCTTTTTGCTGGTCACTCTCAAATTTACATGATCATCAAATTTAATCAAACGTTCACTGAATGGTTGTAGCGTATGTTGTGTTTATTAAAAACTAGAGGGTGGAAACTTGAATATATTCCTTAAAAAACCCATTGTGTACTTTCTCTTAAAGTACCATCCTGTTTCCAACATTTGTGTAATGAGACATTTTATTTTGGATTGACTCGGATCAGGTACCTGGGTGTGTTTGGATGGTGAAGGTACTATTGACGTGCAGGACAAGAGATGGGATTCTGGTCAGCCAGATAATTACAAAAGCAAACAAGATTGCGCCACAGGCCGGGTATCATTCTCAGGCTGGGATGATGTAGATTGTGGCAATGCATGGAAGTTGATCTGCCAGCGCCCTGCATCACCAGTACTGTTGCTCCTGTAAAAGGTTGCTCAATATTCTGGGCAAACTACCTTTTATTTCATAACAAACGCTATTTATAGCCCAAAGCGCCCAATGCGAAAGCAACATGACCCTTTAAGTGGTTACCTGCTCATTCACTTTTGTAAAACACCAAGCTATTATACTTTGAAAATTTTGCTAATTAGTAAAAACAAAAATTGTTATGTGGAGTCATCATCTTGATAATTTGAAGTTCAGTTTCTCTCGAAAATGTTCTGCAAGTAGAGCAACTGGCAAGTTCACTTATTACTATAATAGTTAATATTATTATTCTTATTTTTACATCTTGCCATAAAGTTCACTGTGCAGTAAAAGGTAACAAATTGTGATAAAGTTAGAATTGGTTGTAATAATAGTTTATGATTGTATGAAAAATAACTTTAGCTGTAAAAAAAATTCATATTACCAATGGTAAAATGATATGATGTCATTGTTCAAAAATGTTCATCAAGACAGCAGTTGTTAAAACGTAAGCATTCTTATCATCAATGATTTAGTATAATTTGTGATATTTTTTTTCTTTCTTGAAATGGAGTAAAGACATGTTAAAGGAACATTACAGAATTGGTTTTTGCTAACAAAGCAGTTGCTGGCAGTGTAAACACTTTATTTAATCCACCATATACATAAACTGACAAACCTGTAGAAGTTTGAGATCGATCGACCATCTGGGTCACGAGAAAATAGTAAAAAAACGATTACACATTTGCATGAAATCATATAGATTCAACAAGTGAATAAAACGCTCACTGAGCGATGAACTCCAATTTCGGAAAATTAGTTTATTCATTTCTCATCAAATATGGCATTTCAGACAGAAATATTTCAAGAGATGTTTTCTACTGTCATCATCATTAGACCGTGTAAGTTTTATGTAAATCTGTGATCAAAAAGTATGTTTTATAAGTTTTTTTCTTACCAATCCTGTAATGTTCCTTTAAGTTCAAACTCATAAAGAAGTCGCTATTAAAAGCTCACTTATTATGTGAATGTTTTGCAAATATTTGTAGTAATCTTTTCGGGAAAGTCTTTTCTGCAGCTGCCATTTAAAAACAATTATCATTAAAAAGGAATTTTATAACGAAATACTTCTCAAAAAAATGTAAAATGCAATCCCTGTGCGCCATTTAGTGAAAAACGCGACCTTGTTCGATAAGTTTTGCAATTTTTTGAATTAATGTACTAATGTTGGTTTCAAAGGGCGCTGCTAGTTCTACGAAAATGTGGTCTTTTTGGTTTGTTCTTTGGTTATATCGATTAAGGGTCGTAGGGAGTGTGTAGGGTGGATTGGTATGGCCACCCGACGTGAACGTTTGTCAAAGACTAACGACATTTACGCTAATGTGGGTATTCTCCTCTCAAATACCCATCATTAGAACAAAAATCACAGAAATCAATGACTATGTTTACTGCTTTGTCCCAATGTGCAAATTGTTAAACTACCCCAATAGACCATTATCATGTTGCCACCATATTATTAGTCATGTACCTTGAATCCAATGGCAGTAGTGAATGCTAATATTCGTAGTACAAAAAGGAGCCAGTCTAATTCTCCTTCCAGCCTCGGTTTGGATACATTGATTTGAATGGGAGAAAATCAAGATGGCCGCACCTTGATCAAGGTCTATAATGATGTGTGGTTTGGGGATTTCGCATATTATTATTATGTTTTGACATTCAATGATGACCTTAAAAGGTTTCAAATGTAAGTTGAGACAATCTTGATGTATTTTATTTAATTATGTGAACAGGGTTGATTAGGTGAGATTTGAATCTTTGCACATGAAGACAGATATTAGTTTAACCTTTATGGTTCATGATGTGAACAAATGATGGCTCTGGAAAAGCTGGTAGGTTTAGTCTCAACATTTCAGCAACTGTACTCTGGTCATTGTCACTGTCTCTTATAATGACTACTTTAGAGCACACTATTAAGTATAAACCAACCAGCTATCACAGAGCCATCACCTCAAGTTTTCAAAAAGAGACAATTACATGGTGTATCTGTCAGACTAAAACGATTAAGTAATAATTAATTGATGTGGTGATACGAGTATGATATAATATTAATGATGTTCATGTTTTAAGAGACTTTCTCAGCTAATTAAAAAATAAATTAAATCATGCACAACAAACATGTTTTACTTAACTTCTCAAATGACTTGTGTGAAGTTATCCCTGACCAACATCCTGGCCAACCAGGATCCTTCAAGAATAACCAGCGCAACAAACCCGACCTCCTACTGTCTGACCATTTAATATCATCCACTGTTGTTTTGAGTGATACATGCACTATGCCAGCCTGCACATGATACCATGTTAACCCTCCAACTGTCTGACCATTTAATATCATCTGCATGGTTTTGAATGGTAAACTATGCGAGCCCCCAATTCGCCTTTTGCACGGATCCGCCATGTGCGTGTAGAACCTTGACTTCATGCTTGATTTGTATTGTATTTATGTATCTGTTTGGATGAAAGTGTCATTACATTACTGTGAAAATATAACTCTTCTACTCTTCACTGCTGTCGACCGTGCAAAGGGCGAATATATCATGTGATGAATGCATCTACACAGTGTACAGTCCACCCTCCTGCAGTCCAACCACTCATTACTATTAACTAGTTTTGAATTATAAATACACCATGCCAGCCTGCAATATGATATTATGTGGTGAACATCTACACAGTGCACAGTCAGCTCTCCTACTGTCTGACCATTCAGTATCACCCCTGTGGTTTTGAATGATATATGTCAGCATGCAATGCATGTAAAGGTACACAGTACACAGATCGAGATGTACACAGTTATGGCACAGCAAGCACAACATTTGTAGTGTCTTGGGTTTGAACGACTGGCAATTGTTACAGAGGGCATAAGAATTAAGTAGAAACAAAATACTCAAGCATGCTAGACAATAAGGTCAAATCTACACCATGGGTGCAACATGGTCTTATTCAGATAGCTGAATATTCAAAAACACTGGCAGGGTCATAACTTTCACCATGTAAACACTTTGGGGCAACAGGGTCATATTGCATAACATTGCAGGTTTTGTGTGCACCAAATCTCTGTGCACAAAGTTGAAAGTAAGGTTATCTTGTGAAATCATCACGTCTGTAAAAAATATATTTAAAAAATCTTGGTATTGTAATAACTTATCTCGCACAAAAGAGGCTCCATGCAAAAATATTGTACTTGCACCTTGGTACTATAGGTATTGTAAATACATCTGGGATCAGTTTTAGCATGGAGGTACTTGTAGCAGTACAAGAAGACCCAGCGAGAGTCCTGAAGTCCCCATCACGCTGCCGTTAATGGTCAGAAGAGAGGAGATATTATGTTTTATGAAATAACCAGCAAAAAACAGATATAAAGCTGTAGTGCTTTGTGGAATTGCTTGCATCTGTGCAGACAATGATTTTACATATAAAAAATGTCGGAAAACTTCAGGTGTTATTAGTTCTTACAACACACAACTGTTTTGCTACTTGGTGCACCATCGGTATTGCTCA
Organism: Pycnopodia helianthoides; assembly: GCA_032158295.1. Taxonomy (NCBI): domain Eukaryota; kingdom Metazoa; phylum Echinodermata; class Asteroidea; order Forcipulatida; family Asteriidae; genus Pycnopodia; species Pycnopodia helianthoides. The sequence continues at coordinate 6,161,461 of CM063243.1, read as the reverse complement.
CATTTTGAAAACAAAAGAAAATTCTACATTTTGAAGCAGGTGAACGTCGGGGGCCTTTTGAATATCCAGCCAAATGTCACACATAATTTCACAAGATTCATGTAAGTTTGGCAGAACTCTTTACTCCAGTAATGAAAGATTTCATTGTGTGGAAAGTGGGATTAAGATTAGAAACATTCCACCAACAAAAGGGATGTCAATCTTTCTCAATAAATAGCATCTGGGGGCTAACATTTTTAAGAATAGGAAAATCTCATTTTTTGTTTTACTGTCGTCTCTGTTCAACCGTTTGGAAATGAATTGCATTGTTTGTTTAGGTTTAACCAGCGAGGTCCCAACCCTAGTGGAAAGCTGTCTAGGGCATTACACTGTGTGCACAAAGGACCATACATCTGCCTTTAATCAGCGGATGGCTCAATTGGATTGGTACAGCATTCCCCCACATGCAAATGAGCTTAGTAGATTGTGGTCTCTCAATGTGTTTCCTTGTATTTCTACCTCCATGGTTTGACTGAGATACAATGTTTCTGCGTGTGGCGTACAATGTAAATGCTATTTAAGGACTAACAGTAACAGACAGAAAATGTTGCGTCAGTGCACAAATGTTGTATCTCTTAAAATAGCCCTTGCATGAAAGGTGTTGTACACTTTTGGTAACAGCTCAAAATCAGTGATCCATTTTGTGTGATTCAACATATGCATGAACAAACAAACCTGTGAAAGTTTGAGCTCATTGGTCATCGAGGTCACGAGAAAATAGTGAAAAGAGACCTTATGTGTTTTCTTTTTTTTCAAACATGAGTTTTTATCACGCTTGATAAAAACTATTGTTTTACATATTTCTCAGAAACGATAGCATTTTAGGCTAAAATATTCAAGAACCTTTCTACCATTTTTTTGCACTGAGCATTTTTGTGCGAGATACAACTTTTTGCAAAATGGAGATACAAAATGTTTGCACTGATGCAACAATATGTAACCTTGAGAACATGTACAAGGTGTTAAAAACAACAATGAAGCCTTCCCTGATGTCTTTATCTGAGGCTATGAAGACTGTGTCTATTCAGAAGTACCGTCGATGCACATCACCATTCCTGTGCTGTCTAAACCATTGAAGAAGAAGAAGTTATTATGTGGAATGTCACGACACGATGCAGCCTGAAAGATAACAAAAAAAGCATTTGAGAAGTGTTTTAGATACTTCTTACAGAGGAAACTATTTGTACATGAATCAATGTGTAGGACTAAATGTGCAGTGCTGATACTGCCTAATATTAATATTTTGGGGTTAACAAAGAGAAATTGACTAGAACTGGATTTGAACCTACGCATTATCAATCACAATGACGATAGCTTTTGGTTGTTGAAACTCACTTTAAAATATTTAAAGTACACATGTTTTTTATATATATAAAATTCCTGTCTCCAACTTTTCATTGAACACACTATCCAACCAATCTGAACTCTGTATCAAATTCAGCAGTCAGATTTTTAGTGAACAAAAATGACAAATGGTCAGGGATATTGTGTACATTAACATCAGGCTTCTATTTTCATTGCCGCAATCAAAATAAGCAACAGTGATTTGCAGGGTCTTGAAACACTATTTTCTCAACACTGACAGCTTTTATCTGATGGATCGGTACTGATTGCTATGAACTTTATTATCAGAACTTCCAGAATGAACTTTTTTTATAACACAGGAGTGAGAGTCATTGCTGACAAAAAGGTCAGAAACTAAGATACAAATTTTAGGAGGTACGTGTACATTTGTGTTGAAAAGACGGCATTTCCACCTTTTGGTAACCCCTGGAGTTATAGATTTCAAGGAGCTTTGGGTCCTGGTTTCAGTGCTAATTGTCAACAATGACTGTAATTAAAGACGGGGGAGAAAATCAAGATGGTTCTGCCTGTTACCTTGATAACTTCTTGGCCAACTACACCACCAACGATGGCACACACTGGACTGAGCTCAGCTGCACAGTGACTGTTAACGAAAACCAAACCAACAAAACATCAACAGGTGAACAATTACAGGCATTCCATTTCAAGATTTGTTGACTGTTGCCGGGTTGTTAAGTTTGACATATGCGAATATGTTCCAGTGGAAAGTTGTTAAAAACAAAACCAGTTATCAGGTCCCTAGCTGAATGATGCAACGCTCTTACAACCTACTGCTGGCAGCACAATGTACAACACTCATCCCAGCAGAAGGTCATTTTAAAACGGCTACATTCTATCAATAATGCTATTTTTTCTGAGCTGTTTTTAAATTTCCCGCATTCTCTAATCCCATTATGTGAGAAATGATGTTTGAAGCTTTGCATGGTGTGGATAAAATAAAGGCTGTGTCCAAATTGGTGGCTACGGCTATGCCTATGGCTTGATCACCGCTTCACCATGCACCAAGTATAGGACGTCTTAGCAACAACCATAGCAACAGTCGAAGCCGTAGCTGTAGCCATCAATTCGGATACAGCCTAACTATTAATACTAAACTCGCAGGTACAACCATGTGTAAATCTCCTTTAGGAGGAGTGGTGGCTCTGAAAAAAACCTGTTGGTATGGTCTCTGTATTTGGAACAGTATACTCTACTCATCTTCAGGAGAAACAATCAAACTCTCTCACTTGATTTCTCCAAAATCAATCTTGCAGAATAAATGATCTATGCTCTCGATCTATACCCTGCCAGATATCTGATGCACAAACTCTTTTTGTATTGAAATTACTAAAAGTTCATTACAATGGGAAGAGAAAACACGTTTAACCTTATGAGTGATGAGGAATGATAATGAGCATACTTGGACTGGAATCTGTAGTTCTTCACCAGTTTATGGCCAGCAACCAGTGGGCATGCTCACTTACATTTTCAGGGGTGAGATTGTATGAAAATTAAAAACCCTTAAATTTTGATAAACACTCCCTCGTTGTGTGGAGATGTTTACAGACTCTTTACATGATTTCAAATAGATATCTGAATATCTGGGCCGAGTCTGTAGTCTCTGTGATGGCAATTTCACCTCTTTCAAGAAAATCTAGAAGGTAGAGGAAAACCAATTTAAAAATCCTGATGCGTCACATGCCTGCATTTTAGCTCAATCTGGCCAGCTATTTCTCAACAGAGATGCTGGGGCAATATAACAATGACTGAAATATATTTACCTCGCAAAATCATCATTGATGAAATCTGTCTTCAGGCCGAGTTCATCGACTACCTCATCTCTCAGTCTCAGCAACTCTGACTTGTCATTTTCTAAGTTTCCTGGGCTGGGATTTCTTCCAAACTCCTCTTGAAATTTCCAGAGCGCTGGAAGGAAAAAACATTCAAGTAAAGTAAGCATTGGATTCAAATGTTATAAAGCCAGGTTTATATTTGAGTTGCATTTATTTATACGTAACCACATCAAAGGAAAACATCTTTATTTTTTGGAAGAGTAAATTCATTTCAATCTTCTAGCTTTCCATGAGCACACAATAAACTAAAATGTGAAACCTTTTTTTCTGAAAACAACCAAGATTAGTTTATGTTTTGACAGGAATTGTGTGCATGTTCAATAAAATAAGTCACAGTGATTTTTGTGATCTTCAAATGCCATATTGTTAATTATGACAGAATTTCAGATGGAAATATTTCTCTGGAGGATTGTTATTGATCATAACACGACATGTTTCTATGGTTTGCCAATAGTGGTTGATAACCAAGGTTTGCCCCTAGCTTTTCTAGTGCCTGGACAGCAAGACCCGTTAGCTTGTCATTTTACTAGTCCGTAAGCCTTTATACTCGTCAATATTTCAAATGAAATAGGGATGCTTTGCAACATTGAACTAGTCAGCCAGACCACTTGGAGTGAATTCTGACTGGTCCTCAGGTGTTTTAACTGGCCTTTGGCCAGCGGACCACTGTTAAGGGAGAACGCTGACCAAAATAGAAACAAGTAATGAACCACAAGGGAAACTGACTGGGTAAATTTGAAATGGTTCGGGGTTGAACAAAGAAAAATAGAAACACTTAAAACCATAACAAGAAGTACACACAATACTAGCACAATACTGATTGTAAAGCTGAAAATTATCCATCCAAAAACATATGTGGTGGGAGGTGTAATGTGAACAGGTGTAATTATCATCAGGCCTTGTTCATCATTAGGAGCCATTCCAACAGGAACCCATAGGTCCTATAGGATCCCATAGGTCCTATAGGATCCCACAGGTCCTATAGGATCCCACAGGTCCTATAGGATCCCACAGGTCCTATAGGATCCCACAGTCCTATAGGATCCCACAGGTCCTATAGGATCCCACAGGTCCTATAGGATCCCACAGGTCCTATAGGATCCCACAGGTCCTATAGGATCCCACAGGTCCTATAGGATCCCACAGGTCCTATAGGATCCCACAGGTCCTATAGGATTCCACAGGTCCTATAGGATCCCACAGGTCCTATAAGATCCAATCCAACAGGATCCCAAAAACCTCATTATTCTCACCTCGTAGGATGAAATAAACCTTTGGAGTACATTTAAACTGTTTTCTCGTTAACAACCTCCAGTCTTTACTGAGAACATCTCCAAGCCGACAGAAGTTGATGGTCGTCTTGATATAACTGGTCTCTTTGTCGAATGCTTGCTTCTTAGGCTGCGGCTCACCGTCCGCACTGGGCGGTTTCTTTTTGAAGACAATCTTTTCCCTGAGGAGAAAGGGATATAACAATAACCAATCACGGCTCAAGGAATTGTCTTTCATGGCAGAGCAAGCCTGAATGGACCATTACATAGCATAACATCAGCAAATGGGAGCAAGTGGTTACGAAGCAGTATGTAACACACAGTTGCAGTCAATTCATGTATAACACACACCATGCAATGCATCACAAACTGCGTGCTTACTAATTGAACCACATACAACATTTTGGCATCATTTTTGCCTGCCAAGCCAAGCCCAACAAACAACTAAAGATAAAAACCCCATGGATAAAACCTTCATGACTGAAGCCACTTGTATGGGTTGAATTCATCCAAATTAGCTTGAAACCTTGCTTATACCAGTTTAAAAATAGATCAGATTGCAATGCCTTTTATCTACCTGTGCTGGGAACTTTTGCAACATGTACACATGATCAACATGAAAATTAGGCGCTCAGTTATTTACCAAGGGCTATTATATGTAATGGTTCATTCATTACAAAATAATGTTCCTCTTTTGAAGGTAGGGCCACAGATTGGTTTTTGTCAACATAATGCTGATTTATAGACAAAATTATCAAGAAAGATACAATAAGTATTACTTGTGAAAATTTTAGATGAATACAGTGCCCAGTTGTTGAAAAAAAAGCAAAATACTGTCACAATATTGTCATCAAGAACATTAAATTCATCCACGTTTGGCGAAGTGACAGCAGGTACCAACTGCATCTCTGGCCGCAGCATTCACAAATGGACATCACGGACAATTGAAACTCCAAAACTAGCCTTGAGGCGAGTTGTGGAGTTTGAAATTTGTCCATGTATACTTTTATTGCTTTCTAATCAACGGGGGCATTTCAAACAAAACGATTTCACAGGATTCTTACTACCATTACCATCTTTACAACAAGAAGGCTTACTGAGCTAACTAGCCTTGTATTGGTGGTCTCCCTATATTTTGTCAGTATATTTGCTTCAATATAAACAGAAACTTACTCAACAAACTCATGCTCATTGAGATCGGTGAACATATACCCGTAGAAACCGAATGTGTCCCCAGCGAAGAATTTAATACCGAGATCATGGCAAATCTTGTTGACCCTGTCAAGGGTCTTGTACGAGCAGCATGTGAGACACACCACGTCAAATTGTTGGAAGTATTCCTCAGTTTTATCAGCGATATCTGCGTCTTCGGCCGTCACACAGACATTAGGGTTCAGCTCTTGTGTGCTGGTTACCGAAGCTAGAGCTCTCTATGATGATTCAATCAAGTTAAAGACAATTTTTTTAGTACAACATTGGTCATTATCAAATGAAATGAATTAGTTTTAATCTGAAAGCTTACTGAAGCATCAATCCTCCAGAGATTTTTGTGTTATCTGAAATATTGTGTTAGTCAAGGAAATGGCATTTGAAGACCCCACAAATCAGTTTGCATAAGAAATAAGCTTGATCCCAAGGTAAACAATATCCATGAGCAGCAGTTCTCTCAATGTTGACCACCCAATTTACTGATATTTCCCAGGTTGGTCAGTTTATTGAGAGGATAGGTAGGGTCAATTTAATGATCCTCAGTGAACGATTTCCCATACATAGCAAATGCTACACAAAGTGAATAAAATGCTACTAAAAAAAAATCATAATTTGCAACTCAATATTAGCAATTACTGTGCACAGTTTACATATGTCGAGTCTAAATGTTTTGCTATGCAATATTGCTGGAAGAAATCACTCCAGGTAATGATCCTCAAAATAATGATGTGCTTTTCCTTAACAAAATATTTTTGCGAGACCAAAAATCAATGTAGATGATATTAAAAGGTCAGACAATAGGGCTGATTTTAAAAAAAAGCTTAAACACAAAATGTTCTCTGTTCTTACATTCTTCCCAATGGCATCTCTTGACACTAAAAACTGGGAGCAAGCATCAAGTTCACTGACTGGTTGGTGGTCCAGTAACACAATGGATTTAACTCCAGCGAGGACAACATTCTTGCACACCTCTGCTCCAAGCCCACCTAATCCTGTCAATAAGAATCGTGTTGCTCGAAGCCTAAATATTAAAAAACATTAAACAAGAGGTTATTGAGAGTTTCACTTGATCATAACCCTCTGGTCTGGTCGCACTAAGTAAAAGCCAACAACTGACGACGCCTGACAACATGGCGGACACTACAGTACTTGTTGATACTAATTCGGGGTAAACAAAACTTTTTCAACAGATTGAAGGTGATTTAGATTAATATGACTCTTTTACAAACATTTAACAGTTTACTTATGTTAAATTGTTGTTAAAATTTGTTGCGGCAGTTGTCATCATGCATCATCAGTTGTTGGCTTTGAGTGTGTCCCCTCTGGTCTGACCCTCTGCAGGGTATCCCATTTTAAGCCTTAACAATTTTTTGCGACATGTGCTCGCATCAAAGAGGGCGCAGGTGGGCGCTACATGTATACTGTCAGATTGTAAAACGGCTTCAAAAGATATTAAAATTTATAATAAATTTACTAAAACAAAAGATGCCTTGTCTTGTCGGTCCGGGTATTGACTATCAAAAATAATTTATTTTGAAGTGTTTTGACTTCTTCAGTCGTACTACTGAAGAAGTAAAACAAAAAATTAAAGGAGTACAGCACCGGCCTAGTTACTTACTCTTGGTCTAATCATGATCTGTGTGAACTAGCCTGAAGTGAAGGTCGTATATTTGTTCCTGTATTTTTAACTAAACTTGTCAGTAATTTATAATCGGTCGTAGGTGAGATTATTGACTTCCATACACAAATAAAATAGTAGCTAAAAAAAAAAAAAAAAAACTTGTCAACTCAACAATGATTAACGAGTTATATATTTTTTAGTTACATTTTTATTTTTAATATAATATTATTGTAATTTGTTTACCTTTTTTGTGCTTCCAACCCCCACAAACGAATCTGCCGATCGTACAATGCTGCTTCCGCTTCTGTGATAGCTGACGATTCCTTTTCAGTCATCCTTATTTGTCAGCAGGATTGATTAATTAACTATTAAAGCAAAAATAAGATTTAAGAAACTGGTTATCTGATGAACGAAGGTGGTCAGCTTTCTCGTGTTTTGTTATAAATCTGAAATAGCGCGCCCTCTATAGACACAATGTTGTCCATGTAAAATGCATGATGGGAAGGGATGCTTGCAAGTGGACATTTAACAGTAATTCCCATTGGTCCATTTTCCCCAAAGTGTTATATGTGTCCAATCAGAGAATATTTTACATACAGGCAGTAAGTTAAAGGACATCAACAAGACAAGCAAGATGGTGCTCCTCGACAACGATACGGCAAGTTGATAAAGCTATCTTATTACTTCATTTGAAAAGACTTAACAAAAGTAAACACTCTGTCATGTCTTTGTTTTGAATATACAGGGTTTTTTGTAATTGAATGTTTTTTGTTTACTTCAGTTTTTGACGGAGTTAACGCGGTTGTTCCAGAAAACGAGAACATCTGGAACAGTGCTCGTCACGATGAAGCAATGTAAGTTAAAGCGCGCCACCAACGGTAGCACATAATTCTGAAAACCCCTCGGTATGTTCTCATGTATTTTTGTATATTCTTAAGTTAAGTGTGAGTTGTGAGAAGCTGTCGAAGGTGACTCCCACTTTTTCACTCACTATTTACCAATATTTGACACAAAAATTATGTTATAATATTAATGTTGGGCGCGATCGGTCAATCTGCGCGATCAACCGATCGCGCTGCACTATTGAAAGATCTATTGTTCGCGCAGCAATCGGTCGATCGCGCAACAATCGGCCGATCGCGCAATGAACATCTTTGCGCGATCGACCGATCGCGCTACAAGTATTTTTTGCGCGATCGGCCGATCGTGCAGGAATGACCGATCGTGCCCTAACCCTAACCCTAACCCAACCCTAACCCTAACACTTACCCTAACCCTTACCCTAACCCAACCCACCCTAACCCTAACCCTTACCTTAACCCTAACCCTTACCCTAACCCTAACCCTTACCCTAACCCTAACCATGCCCTAACCCAATCGGCCGATCGCGCAGAACCATTCCTGCACAATCGGTCGATCGCGCCAAACCAATCCTGCACAATCGGTCGATCGCGCGTGTTTGTTGCGCGATCGACCGATTGTTGCGCGATCGACCGATTGTTGCGCGATCGACCGATTGCTGCGCGATCAACCGATTGCTGCGCGACCAATAGATCTTTCAATAGCGCAGCGCGATCGGTCGATAGCGCAGCGCGATCGGTTGATCGCGCAGATTGACCGATCGCGCCCAACATTAATAAACTCAACAAAGTCAAATCATCATTCATAAATAGACTGCTTTCTGTGCAAGTCTCACGGCTCGTGCGTATTCGAACATCAGCACATCAGGACCCGTTAAAGTGCACAAGTTTGTTTGGTGTCGGGACACTTCGTACCTTTACCTTTTCGTATCCGGGACACTTCGTACCTTACAAGGTACAAAGTGACTTGGGACACTTCGTTTTGAGGGGCCACGCTGCCAAAGAATCGCTATGACTAACTAGACTCGATATGAATTGAGCACCAACTAACTAGATTGTTTATCGGGGGGCATAAATAACAATTGATTAAAAAAAATCACTTTTGTCAAAAAGAACAGTTAACAAAAAAAATTTTTTTTAAATTTTAAAACAAATAAGAAGAAAATATTTGGGTTTTCTTATAAATAAGTTGTAAGTTGTTTTGTCGAAAGAACAGATAACAGTTAATTAAAAAAATTACAACTTTTCTAAAATAATTCTAAACGAACAAAAAAATTATATTTTTGGTTTTTCTTATAATGTAGAAATACACATTGATAAATAAGTGTTAATTTGTTGAAACGAACAGTTAATAAAAATGTTTTAAACTTAAACTAAATAACAAACGAGCATTAATAACAAGATGCCATTTTACTGACATCCAACGGTAGAGGGCCCCAACAGTAGAGAAAGGGCCCCAACAGTAGAGGGCCGACGGTACGAAGTGACTCGACTGACGGTACAAAGTGACTCAGCCGACGGTACAAAGTGACCCACTTTACCATGGTACGAAGTGTCTCAAAGGTACGAAGTGTCCCGGTTACGAAAAGGTACGAATTGTCTGACATCCGTTTGTTTCCTTCAAGCGTTAAAGCAATGTACATACGTACGTGGGACCAAAGTGGTCCCAAAAATGTTTGAATACGCGCGAGGCTTGCATGGTCTATAACTGGGCAATAGATGATTACGCTTTTTGATATATTGAAAAAACTGTAACCCCTGCTTCTCCCTGGACAAACAAATTAGTCGTACAATTAACAGTACAGCCTATTTCTTTGACATAACAAATGAAAAAGTAGCGATCAGATCCAGCATGTTTTCCGTTAGCCCCATAAATACTAAATGGGGCCAATCTATTCTGAGACAATTTGTCGAGAAACCCATGTTTTTATGACAATATTTTTCCCCCTTTTGCTACTTACCGAAGAGCAATTGTGGACAGCACATTAAGGCAAAAATGTGCGCGCTCGATTTGGTGTAATTTATGCAGAAAATCAGAGGCAATACTGACAGTGACACGATGAAACTGACCGGCATCCATGATGTTTGCTGGTGCGCATGCTATGATGACCTGTCTGTACTAGCTAGTTAGTCGGTGCTTCAGCAGCTTTCGGTTTACTTGGAAGTGATTTCGTCAGGTTTCTGAACAGCGCATGCGCACGAGCAAACATCATTGATGCCGGTCAGTTTCATCGTGTCAGTATTGCCTCTGACTTTCTTCATAAATTACACCAAAATGAGCGCGCACATTTAATTCTTAATGTGCTGTCCACAATTGCTCTTTGGTAAGTAACAACTGGGGGAAAAATCTTGTCATAAGAAGGTGGGTTTCTATTCGACAAATTGTCTCAGAATTTGGATTATACATAGGCATAGGGCCAAGGATATGAAGTGGATTGGCCCTATTTATGGGGCTAGTTTTCCGTATGATCGCTGTAAAGTGATCTACATTGTTGTTCCACAAAGCACTGCGAAAACCCCAATGCTGCCACGTTCGACCAATGTTTACATGCCATCACGACGATCACGTGACTTAGTTATAGTGGGTACTACACCATCCCTGTGGATGGCAAAGATATGCAAGGACTATGTAGTGACAGAGCGAGTACATGACAGTCGGATTTGTTTTTGTAAATAATAACACAGTTACTCAGCGCTTTTATTAAAGTTGTATGTTGTGACTTGTGACTTTGATTTAAATCACATTACTGTTTCATAAATTACCAGTAGGCCCTATTCTACTACAATAAAATAGGATTATTTTGAGGTATGCAATACCAGCATCAGACGACGATGTAGCCCGGTCTTTTGCTTGTAATGCATCACTGTAATAAAAGCAAAGAGCGTTGGAAAAGTGGACAGAGAAAGTAATGTTGTATTTTACCTTTCAAAATTTCACCGTGATTAAAATAAAAGGTATTGAAGATAACAACAATAAGAAACTTTTCTTTTTTATGAATGTAATTTTGTGTACAGTACACATTTTAGTTGTTCTTGTTGTATTTAGGAATTACAAATAGATGACACCATGTGCATCAATGTAAAAACTAACAACAGAGTTTACAAAGTAGTGAAACTAGATTTTATCAATATTTGGAAATAACATATTAATTTTCTTCAACAGTTATTAAAAATGTTTTGAAATTTGTGTTTGCTAGACTATGGACAGACCAAGCCAAAGCCGAGAGACTCAAAAGGAAGATTATTACCTGTATCCGACCACACAGAGCACAAATGTCTATTCAGAGCATCAAATGGAAAGAAGAAACTTAGCACTGTGGTAAGAATAATAATGCTTCTTGCTGGAAAGAAATCATTCAAAATATTCTGCTCATATCCCCACCCACACCCTCATAAAATAAAGAAAATTAGATTTTAGGAAGAATGATGTTGCTAACTGCTCCATGACAAGAATACACCGTCACTATCCAGTGCTATAAGGTGTCGGTAATGTGTGAAATGAATCCATCATAAATCTCGCCCACTATGGGGCTGTTAACATCAACGTTTTCATGAGGGGACTAAACTGTATGCTGTGGGAAGGGGTGCTGCAGCCCGTGTGTGCTTTCTAGAATAAAGTGAAATGTTGATTTTGTCAAATTGTACATGTCAGTAATCGACGGCTTAACTCACAGTAGAGTACAAGTCATTGTGGATTAGATTCAAGTGCCAGCTATCATATATCACATGTTATATTATAGCTAGCTTCGCATGCATGAATCGACAGTGGAACTAAACTTGAAATCAAGTCTTGTATGGGCTGTATGGCCGTAATTTCCCCTCTCTCAGCCGGGCCTAATTCACAGCTCTGCTTACAGCGGCATTCTGAGCTTACACTGCATTCTGAGCTTACAACTGTAAATAGTATGAATGAATTCAACATTTTCTTTTGTACACTTTTAAGGGGGGGGGGGTTGTGAGGGGACGAGTCCTTAAAAGTGTTTGTATGCTTGTGGTAATGTTGATAGTTGTGATTGTGAACTGCCTTTGAACACAAACTGACTCCAATAATTTTCAAGAGCCATAGGAAATGCAGATTTCTTTCGGATTTATGCAAGAAACTATCAAGTTCTGGCATGCTTTACAAAGAATCAAAGTCCTGTTTTAAATTTCAAGTTCTGTTGTAGGAATCACCTTTTTATCTGAGAAGGGTTAAGTATTGTACAGAAAGGTATGCCAGATTTTGGAGCCGAATTGCAAGAAGCCTGCACATACAGCCAATGTATGCATGAATAATGAATTGATTTTAAAAAACAGGATGAAGCAGATGTCACTAATCTCACACTGTTCATCCAAATTGCTGTCATTTTTAAGGGAAGCTGCAATCAAACAAGATCAATTGTAGATGATTCAAATTCCAAAAGTCAGCATTTGAAAATAATTATTGGATCTCTCTCTCTCTCTGTCTTTGCAGATCAGCTCAAAAGACGTCACAAAATTCCAGATGGTAAGTTCCAGTAACCCTTCTCTTAACCCAAACTGCCTTAGGTGATTTACGAGAATCCTTCAAAATCCAACACATTGGGTCAGTCATACCATACACATTTGGGTGTTGAGGAACCATAAACTCACAAAGGAATCGGACAGTTCCAAGCCAAAATGTCCAGGGGTTAAGGTTCAGTAAAAGTCTTTCTTGGAGTGTACTGTAGTGCTTTTTTTTAAAAACCTTTTCCCTTGATTTCTAACTTGAAAAGAATGTCAAGTAATGAACCACAAGGGAAACTGACTTGGTAAATTTCAAATGGTTTGGGGTTGAACAAAGACAAATTTACTAGAGCTGGATTTGAACCAACGACCTCCGGATTAACGTACCGGTGCTCTACCAACTAGCCCTATGTTGGCGGTCTCCCTATTTTGTCAATATCTTTGTTAAAACAATCAGTACAGAAATGAAAGTCTCTTGAATCAACCATCTGGAAATTCGGCATTGGTTTAACAAATTGTTTAAAGGAACATTACAGAATTGGTAAGAAAAAAACTTGTAAAATATACTTTTTTATCACAGATTTACATAAAACTTACACGGTCTAATGATGATGATAGTAGAAAACATCCCTTGAAATATTTATGTCTGAAATGCCATATTTGATGAGAAATGAATAAACTAATTTTCGGATTGGAGTTTATCGCTCAGTGAGCGTTTTATTCATTTTTTGAATCTATATGATTTCATGCAAATGTGTAATCAGTTTTTCACTATTTTCTCGTGACCCAGATGGCCGATCGATCTCAAACTTCTACAGGTTGTCAGTTTATGTATATGGTGGATTACATAGAGTGCTTACACTGCCAGCAACTGTTTTGTTAGCAAAAACCAATTCTCTAATGTTCCTTTAACTAATGGTCAGGAATGATGAAGCATCTGCTTATGTTTGACTTTGACATGATTTATCGTATGGGTGTTTCTGGATAATTGAAACATCACTCTTCGTTCGTTATTGATTCTGTGCTGAAACCACTTGTACATTTCCTGCATATGTTTCTCCACTTCAGACAAGAAACTCATTCTCATGAACTGCATGTTGTAGGCTTACATAATGTGTCCTCATTTGAAGGTATTTTTGTGCTTTTACAAAAACAAGCCTTGTGGGTGTTTTTTAAGTCATGTTAGTGATATGAACCAAATGTTCACCAGAGAACTATATAATATTTAAGAGGTAACTATAAATATAAATAAATAAATAAATAGTAAACTTGCGGGTACAACCATGTAATATGAACTCTTTTGTGGGAGTTTTGGCTCTGTAAAGAGCCGGTTTGGTCTCTACGTTTCTCCTTAAGAAGAGCAGAGTATACTGCTTGAAACGTCGAGACCAAACTGGCTCTTTTCAGAGCCAAAACTCCCACAAAAGAGTTCATATTACATGGTTGTACCCGCAAGTTTACTATTTATTTATTTATTTATATTTATAGTTACCTCTTATCTCCACACCATGCAAAGCTTCAAATACCACGTATATATTATTTCTTAAAGACCCCTTTGCTCAGTGCCTCATCCAGAGGTGCTGAGATGGGCTGACCTACATGTCTGCACATGCGTATTGGACCGTTCCCTTTGACTTAATAACCCCTAGGTCAACTCTTCTGTTTGCCAAAGGTTCAACAATCAGTAATATGTGTAAATACATTGCGACTAGTTATTTTAATTCTTTGCCTTGTACTTAAAATGGGGCTCGAGCGCAACAATCCTCTTGCAACTTTGGTTACAAAAGATCATTATGAAGCCTCCATGCATTATCATATCCTGCCTGTGTGTACTTGTACATGTACATTTACAAGTGACTGTGCGCATTGATCAGCAGTAGGGCCTACAATTGTTCCCATCATGCATCACTACATCCTGAACCAGAATTTGTACAAGCTCATCAGCCCATCCAAGCGGTCTTGGATGAGACCGGTGGGGCCGAGCAAAATAGACCCCTTGCATTGGCCGCCATTGCTGACTTCAAACAATGGAAACGTGCATGTGTGTACGTGCCACGCACAACTCTCAGCCAACAACAGGTCTCCTTTTGACCTCATTGAGGGCGCTGTTTGAGCTTGTGACATCATATGCAAAGGGGTCTATCACAGGTAGCTGAAGTAATAGCTTATCCAATACCACCGTAACTATTGGGGCATCCATTCATAACGCAAAACAATCGAAAGAAAAGTTGTTTCCCAAAAGCCCAGCTTATACTTCATGCAAAATCACATGCGAGGGCAATTTTCATGATGGAGACGATCACTTTGCTGTTTTTGTCAACTTGACACAAGGAAGATTCCTCCACTTTTGAAGACATGAACCCAGTTTTAACTTGCTTTTTTATTTTTAGTTTTTGTCCTGATCCGCTTTTCTGTGGTTCTTTGGACTTATCTTACAAAAAGGGAAGGAACAAGGTGTAGAAGAGGGAGACAAAAAACAAAAAAACTAATTTTATTTGCATATTGGGCATTTTTTACTCTATCTAATGAACCCAAATCCTACAAAGTTTAGGAAGTTTTCTGACTTTGTATGATGGTACTGCAGGGCCTAACAACAAATGTTGCTATCATAGGCCAGGAAGTCTCTGACCATAAACTAGGGGTCGGGGGTTAATGGTTTGTAAATGATTGAAGTCAAAGTTTGTTTGTGACAGTCTTTATAAGCAAGTCCCCATGCTGTTGCAATTTAATTTGTTTTCTCTCTCTTTCCTCTCTCTACAATAATTAATTGATTAATCAAGTTCAAGTTTACTTTCCAAGCAGATGCTAGAATCAATATGTGTGTGGGAAGAGATGAAAAATGCAAAATAAACAAAAACAGGAAGTAACATATTAACAGAGTATTGGTTTAATAGTTAGCATTGATTGAATCAATGCACTCAACTGTTATTGGCAAATCCTTTCTTGTGCACTCCCGCTGGAAGAACCACGGGGATTTGTTTAGTCATGCTGTTCCAAAAATATTTATTGTATTTTTAAGGTATGATGCTATTGGTAATTCATGCATTTTGTCTAACCATTTTACAGATTTTCAAATCTGGAAACTTTATGGGTTTTTTTCAACTTGATTCCAGTACCCACTCACACTAGTACCCACAGTCGTGAGAAATACTTCTATCCAGAACTACAAAAGTAGCTAGAATTTATACCCAAAATTCAAAATTCAGGTCAAATCGGCAAAAAATTTAATTGGCATCTTAAGAAATTATTTTTTATTTCAGATTGCCACATTGAAATAAGGACACTTTGACTGTGTCTGAACTGGCGGCTACAGCTACGGCTTTTGGCTAGATTCCTGCATCATCATGTCTTGAAGTATAGGATGTCCTTAGCAACACCCTTAGCAACAGTTGTAGCTGTAGCTGTTAGCCATCAATTCTGATGCAGCCTTAATTTTGTTGTTAAATATGAAAAATCACCTGATGGGCAAACAAAGTCACCCTCCCAAAACAGCTGTTGGATTTGTAATGAAAGACTACATGTTCATTGATCTTTATTTCTGACATGTTGTTTACACTAATGTTCCTGATGTATTTACTCTGTTGCTATTTGGAACATCTGGGAGGAAAGTGTACCACAGCAGTTGTCAAAATCCCTGAGGTCTTTTAATGATTGACTTTTGGTCAGCTTTCTTTTGGGAATTTAATAGTATAATTGCATTTAACCCCAAAAGGTCCCGAAGATATGACTATGCACCAGAGAGGTAGAAACTGTCATCAATAAATCAAGCTCATTTCAAAGCGAGCTTTTCTTTGCAAACCTAATTACATGTCCACAAAAACACAACTCGGTCTCTGTATTCTAAAAAAAGATTAAAAGAAATGCCACAGACCTTTTATTTCCTCGTTTGTTGTATTTTCCAGGCCTATGCAAATGTCTTGAAGGCAAACACGGACAACTTGAAGAAGAGGGGAAAGCGTGACACAAAGAGTAAAAGTAAAACCAACAAGGCCACATGATAGCTGCACTTGTATATTATTCATTCTGTATCCAGAAGATGCCCATAACAGTCTTCTACCACATATTGGTATGGTTTCTTCTATAATTACAGAAATAACAGTGTCCACATAATTTATATGCAAGGGACCAGCCAAGATTGACCAGTCTCAGTTTCAATTAAAGGGGCACAATGCCTTGGATTGGGCGACTTTGGGTTATAAAAAGCATTTGTTTTGAAATGAATATGGTTGGAAAGATATTTCAAAAGTAGAATATAATGAATTCACATAATATCCCTTGAAATTGTGTGGTTTTTGTGTGATTTCATGACAGAACATGGTCCGCTATTTGTACAACCAAATTTTTGACTCAAGTAAAAGGCGGACCGTTTGTTCGGCTGGTTTGTATTTCAAGAGGCAATTTATGTTTTTTAATCACTACTCACTAATTACAACATACTGTAGGTGTTTCAGTGCATGAACAACTCTTGAAAAGGACAAGGATATTCCAAACGCAACAAATTGAGAGATTTGAAGACAGTGTGCCCCTTTAATGCATTTGTAATGGGAGGAAAAACACATCTAGTGTGATAGAAGTCTATAGCTTTCAATCATAATGAATTGGTCAAAGATTGTTCCTTAATTTTCACTAGAAAAAAAGACAGGAAAATGACAGTTTATGTACATTTTTTGAAAAGTTCAGTATTTTGAAAACATTCAAAATGAGTTGATGAACATTACCCCTTTTCTAACTGCCCAATTGTATGGCCTGTTTATAATGACTTTTTATTCAATTTCATTTATTAAAATAAAGTTCAATTTTAATTTAAACATTTTCCAGTACAGACCCCTTTATTTCTGTAGAACAAAAGTTGGCCAAGGGTAGCCCAATTTGACAATTAAACTGGAATTCATCAACTTGTCTTGATCTTAATAAACATTTGTATAAATAAGGTGTAATAAAACGGTAACACACTTAACCAAACAGACATTTGTGGTTGTCATCAATGTTTTTGATTTATTTGTCCTTTAAATCAACATTTCTATTGTAGTATCATTTGTAAATCATACACTGAAATTAATTTCAAGAAATCTGAAATTTATTTAGAGATACTTGTATCTTAAAACATACAATTCAATGTTTTTGGAATTTCGATGTCAAGGTATATCAAAATTGGATTAACTTGATTAAATTATTAAATAATTACTAGGTATACGGGATTATATTAAGTTTAAAGCACGCTAAAAAACATTGGTAACTGTCAAAGACCAGTATCCACACTTTGAAATAACAAACCTGTGAAAGTTTAAGCTCAGTCGCTCATCGAAGTCACGGCCAAAAATATAATGAAGATCCCTTTACTGTTCTACACTGTTTTCAAACATCGGGTCTCAGACTTTCGATATAACAAACAATTGTTTTACTAATTTCTCAAAAACTGTTTCATTTTAGGAAAAATACTTCAAGTGAAGTTTTCCACTGTGGCCATCTTTATACCATATCAGTTATGTGCAAATCAGCGAACATTTATGTTTGCAATATTTCCAATGTTGTGCACACCTTTTATTTATATAATTTACATAATTATCTACAAAAACAAAACAAAAACACCCAAACAAAGAGATATCTCGAAATGATTTCAAGACATTTTGAGAAAGATTTCGATATTTCCTGGATACGATTTTAAGGCACGCCCACCGTGAGAAATTTATAATGAATCTTTAAACTATATTTCAAGGTATCTGGAAATGTAATCAGAGATATATTTTTAATATTGCAAGATATCCCAATTAGCTTTGAAATAAATTTAGTTAAGTCGCAAAATTTTCAAACGACTTCGTTGATTTGAACCTATGTCACCAATGCTTTTCACAGTGGAGTTAGCAAGAATCTTTAAACCCACGTGAAAATGTCAGCTTAGACCGTGTAACCTTTGTTACAGAAAGAGCGACCTTGTATCGTTCCAGGTCTTTTTCTGGCAGGCAAGATACTGTACTGGTCGTATGGTAATTTCACATAAATTCAAGTATTATAAAAGTAAAGCTGAACACGTTGAGATATGACCCTTTTTTCAAAATCAAAAGATGATAAAAATCGGCCTGTGCCATCCCCATAAAATATAACGTGTAATGGTTTCTTCTATTGAGATGTGTACAAATCGAGCCTGCGGAAAGTCCAGACTCTGAGGCTCTTTTTTAAACATGTGATGTCACAGATTACGTGGTGGTCGATGCTCATAAAAACTGCGTATAGCAGAGTGTCAGTCTTTTTTCTTCTTCTTTTTTTCTTCAATAATTTAATTTCTCCTTTTCAATACGAAAACACTAAATTAAAGAGAAACAGAGCAGATGATTCATACGTGTTCACTTTAGTTTTTACTTCTACATAGGCCTATTTTTATTGAATTAATTATTATGAATTTTTGTTTTGGAGTTTTGGTTGCCTTATTGAGCAACAACTTCAACTTTGGCATTCTTCCGTCAGCAGTTTGGGGTTCCTTTTGCTTTTCAAATGAAATTGAAAAGACATTTTCCAAATGAAAAGTACTTGCGCGTTCTGTGCTTGTAAATCTTTGTGCCGGAATGCCTGTGTGAAAACAACAAAGACGAGGTTTTCATTGGAAATACATTAAATAAATAAAAAAATCAGATGCACGTTTTTTATTTGAGGAGAGGGGGTTATGTATCCAGTTTACCAAGTTAAAATTCACTTCAGCAATTGTTGATACGCTTGAATGAAACTCTTAACTGCAAGTACCTCACCCAATTTAATTTTCATGAAACAATTTATGCAGTAAGGTATTCATCTATAGGGCCTAAACGTATCAAGTTACAAACAATGTGGAGAACGCGGTTTTTCCCCTGTCATTGGACTTTTGTTAACTTTATTTTTTAAATTAAAAATATTAATAAATAACAGACAATTTTCTATTAGGCTGATGGTTTCCACGCTGGTGCCGACATGAAGAATCACTGCTAGTTTTATTGCATATCATTGTCATTTTAAGTGTGAAACAATAATTTTATGTCACACCTCTGGTGGGCCAACCTGTATACGCGTAAGGTTTAGCTACTTTCAACGGCTGCGTTCTGATACATAAAATCACTCATTTAATCGTTCAAATGCTTTTCTTGTGACAGAAACTGAGATAACCTAGACTGAAACTGATATAACCTAAAGAGAAAAGCAAAAGATCATCTATTTCGAAGAAAAAGCTACAAGTAGCTCAATGCGATACCTGCAATCACTGGAGGTAGGGGGTCACACTGAGTATAACAAAGGATAGTTTTTCAAATTACAACGTAGGGGCCTGAAGGGGGCCGGGGGTGAGTCGGGGCATGTAGGGACTCAATACCCACCGTGGCATCAAACTAGTTGAGATTCATATGATCATGTTCTGTCTTCAAGATGCAATATCTGTTCCTGCAGATAAACTGGCTGCAACCAAGTGTCTGGCAGTCTTCGCTAGTGCTGCATTTCGTGTCCGCAACTCCATTGCAGTTGCTGTTCTCAACTTGTTCTTTCAAAGTCAGAAGGCCCCCTCAAGTTGAAATATCTATACAAAATAAAATAAAATAGCAAGTAATAAACCAAAAGGGATATTGACGGGGTAAGTTTGAATTGATTTTGGGTTGAACAAAGAAAATTGACAAAGGCAGAACTTGCTACCGTGTCGGTGCTCTATACCAACTCAGCTATCTAGCCTTAATGTTGGCGGTAACCCCGCTCTTTTTCTTTGTTCAACCCCAAATTAAAATAACATAAATGAAAATATTATAGAACTTATAAACAATAAATAAAAAAATAAAAAAAGGAAAACCAATTCGTATTTGTATAATAATCATCTCATCATATTTTTGTTTGAACGGGAATATTTGGTCAAAAACAGTGTGGAATCATAGTAATCCACATAGAAAAAAAATTAAAAAAGAGTTTTCATATCACCGTTGCTTATTTCAATTGCTGCAATCGAAACAAGCCTATAATGACCGTACAACCCCCCCCCGATGAAACACAAACAGTTTTTCGTTCTTTCCACTAAAACGTAAACTCCAAATTAGGTGAATTTTTCAGGCTTGTCGTATGTGTACTAATGGTTTGAAACTGATACTAGTAAAACAAATACGTTTTGCAGCATACCTCATCTAAATAAACTATAAATAAGCCTAATAATTTAGCTGAAATAAATATAATACCTGAGCTAGGAGGATGCTGATTATCACGAGACGTCCCAATCGTCCCATCTTGAACGAAGATATATAGAACTGTTTTTGTCTTCAAATCTCGTTGAAAATTAGCTCCTAATTTCTATGAACATGCCAGCAGAAGTGTTTTTGTGTAATAGCGTTTTATAAATCGGCCCAGTCTGATGTTTTCAACCCTTCGTGGAATAGTAAACTGTCGTGACCATAGCTTGTATTTTGTTTGCTGATTGGCTTGAGAGATTCGGCACATGCGTGCATATTAATTGGAACAACTGTCCCGAAATGATCAGATCGATGTGGACGCATTACAGTCACGATTACAGATTGAAACCCTTTTTTGTGGTTCAAATTTCAGGCGTTGATGCGTGTTTGAGTCTCGATGTGGTATTGGTTTGCAGGAATGTTCGTTGAGTATAATCAATTTACATTACGTCTTGTTGTTAAACCATGGAGCAGTGTTGTATAGTCAAGTCATTTTTTTGATAAGTGTCAAGTTCTGTCGAGTACTACATAGGGTAGCTGAGTAGTACTCGAGTACAAATACTCATGGGCCATCGAGTACGTGTCCGAGTACCAAGTATTCTGATATCCAAGTATCGAGTCCAACAGCCGAGTCATTGGATCTCCGAGTATGAGTATAAGTACGAGTACAAGTACGAGTACAATTACGAGTACGAGTACGAGTACGAGTACGAGTTCGAGTACGAGTACGAGTTCGAGTACGAGTACGAGTACGAGTCGCGTTTCTGCTTTCATCACCTTACTGCCAAATTCCACAGGCCTATAACAATGGTGTTCTGCAAAAAACCAGAGACTAATCTGGTTGTGCATGAATCGGAAAATCTGGGGCTTTGCACTTCAAACAACCCTGGCATGGTGTCGACAAAAACATGGCATTATGGAAACTCTCTCCCTCGATGCTTAAACAATAATTGATTGCATCAAACAAATTTTCAACTTGGCAAACGTTCCGACAGGTCTATACCCTTTTGAAAAGTTTTATTACTTGTGTAATGGTTGTATCGAATTTGAATTTTCTAGTTCAAACAGGGAAAATAAAATTCACTTTTATTTGTAAACTTTGATGGAATAATTAAAACTAAATTGAATTGAGTTGTTCGTCTGAGTCGAACTACCCCCTCCCACCCCAGTCTTTGAGCCGCTCAACAATTCAGAGCACTGCATGCTAGCCTTGGTTTCTTGGCTGTGCGATAACTTTTGCTGTAAAAATAACCTCAGCCGTCCGAATGCAATGCAACCCCAACCGTCCGTAACACCATACATAGCTCACCACACTCTCACCACACTCACACAGGCACACCCTCCGCAAACCCCAACCCCAACCCCAACCCCAACACCCCATCCCAAATCCCAAGTGTGCAACGCCCCCTCCAATCTTGGACCCCCCACTTTACTCGTTGTCTTGTGACAAACGTGTGATAAGCAATCTCCTGTGGAGAACCCTGTTCACAAAGTTCTGCCCCCAATTAAAATCATCTTCCTACATACCTGGCATAAAAAGTTGATTGGACCCACGTAATCATTTCAGTACCAAATTTCAAAATTCCCAACACGCACATTTCAGTAGTAGGCCTATAGCCATACACTGTCGAATCATCCATGGTCGAATCTATTCCAGCGCTCGTTAGACATTTCTTGTGACAAACTTTTGAGAGTGGAGCACCCCTACCATGCACCCCATTATTTTCTGCCAATGAAGTCCCGTAAGTCGTGACGTCAGGTTTTTTGGCACTATTTTCATCATACTCATTCACGAAAACAAATAGATTTAATTTTGTCGTATTCGTTATGCATTTGAAAGAGACATATGTACTTGATGTAGATCAAAAGATTACAAAATGTCATTTTCATGTACTCTATTCGGTATTTAATTTTGTGTTAATCTGTGTTTTTTTTGCAGGCGGTTTGATAACGAATGGGGTGTATGTGCTAGGGTCAAAGAAAAAGTACGACAATTATATAAAGTTGATCAAGAAAGGTACCAGACGTAATACTTGTGCTTGGTTGCACATAGAAATAGGCAGATGCCCAGGCAATGTGTGGCTGCTGAATAAAACAAGTGTCACAAGAAGGTCACAAGTTAAAACACAGCAAGCAGGGGGAGGACACTGGAGGTAGGCTATAGCTGTTGTTGTGGTTCAGATTTTGCTCAATAATTGAGTACGCAAAGTTAAACAAAATGGACACACTGCTAATCCTGTTTTCACTTCTTGGTAAGTATGTTATCTTTTCCCCCCTTATAATGTCAGTACCTGATGTAAAAAGGGAGGACGAGTGACGTCGACGACATAACGAAACGAGGGAAGTCAAACACAAAACAGTACCTGCCTAGTAAAAAGGCTAAGTCAAAGTTTGTGACCATGGAGGTTGGACATGATGGAGGTGGTACCTCCATGATATGACTATGATGGGCATCGCCATTCGTCATCATCATCCAGCTTATATTTTGTAAAAGGGGAAACATAAAAAAGAGAACGAAACGTTCCAACGAAACTAAATGCAGACGGCGTGTAGACTGCGTGTAGACTGCGAGGTTCGAGTGATTACTAGTTCTTACTTAGAACTCCCCAGGTAGTGCACACAAAATTGACAATCTCTTGTTCCTTCTTAATAATACTCTGGATTGGGATTGAGTAATTGGGGAAAGCAACTTGGCCTGAAAACTGTACTAACTATCCATCAAAATGCTTACCGTATTTGTAATTACAAATGTAATTAATTACTGTTGAAGTATAGTC
The DNA here is from genome assembly GCA_032158295.1 of Pycnopodia helianthoides. Lineage (NCBI taxonomy): Eukaryota > Metazoa > Echinodermata > Asteroidea > Forcipulatida > Asteriidae > Pycnopodia > Pycnopodia helianthoides. The sequence continues at coordinate 6,137,858 of CM063243.1, read as the reverse complement.
GACTTAGTTGGGCTAGTTTTAAAAAGGGAAACTCTCAATAAAAGATTCATCAAACTCGAACAAAGAAGAAAATCACCTGACCAAGCGACCTTAAACAAGTGCAGGTTGGATGGACAGTTTCCTTGAATGAAGCCTGCCTGGCTGGGCAGATGTTATGATCGACTTTTCAGCACGAGAAAGATCGATTGGGATTTTTCCATTGTGTACCTATGCTATTTATTGCTGTCGCATGTTTATTTCTTTCTAGTTCCTGTTCTAATTGTAAGAGTATACCTTCTTTCCTGAACTCCAGGAAACAATTCCTGAACTTATAGGAAACAATCAACTCGGACCTTTAGACCATCATTTTTAATGAGTGCAAGTACAATCGCACTCTTCCACTCTTGAGTGAGTGAGAAAAATATCGTTCCTTAGACAAGTTTTTTTTTATTTTGTTGATGTTGCAAAGGCAGAACTTTAGGCCAAATAAAAAAACAAACATGTTTAGCGTCCCCGCCCGCTTCCTTTTAAGGGCCGCCTCCTTTTTTTCTCTTTGTTTTTTGAAGGATCAATTTTTACGATCTCTGACGAAAAAAATAAATTCTAAAATACATAAGATTGTAATTTTTTAAACTTAACTGCACACCAAAAAAATACACAGAAAACAGCTGACAACCATCGTGATAAATAGCCCGGCCGCTTGTCTTGAAAAATGTGTCAGGCGTCGATTTAAAAAAGGCCCGCCTCCTCCTTTTTTTCAAAAAGGCAGGACGTTAAACATGTTTTTTTCACCTTATACGATTAACGCAGGAAATGAATTACCGATGCAGTGTTGAATTTCCCTGCAGGCTCTTTATGCATACGTGCAAAATATCCAATCGCCAATCCAATCTATGCATACAGTGCCTGAATATTTTTTTAATGAAATCATTTAGCACGATTAATGTGCAAACTGCAAATAAAATCATCAGAGTTACTTGCATGCTGAAATCAAACATATCAAACTGTCATATTTTATAAAATCATGTATAAATTCACTTTTCCGACCAATGTAAAGTTTGATTCGAGTGCAAAGAGCTCTCCTTAATAATTTAAGGAGAGCAGTTTGTAGCTGTCCCCAGATTTCTTAAAATGATGGATTGGACCTTATTGTTTGCATGCTGTACATGTAATCACCAGTTGGAGGTGTTTGCAAAATGTCAATCAGCTGTAGCAGTTCTTCATTACATGATGTGATGACAACATAGTCTTAAAACTTTGGGGGTCCTTTTCTGAAACTTAAATTTAACTGCTTTTTATGAAAAATAGTTTCTTCAAATACCTCCTGCTTATAGTAGAAAAACATCCATTTTTGTCTGAAATGCCATATTTGATGAGAAATGAATAAACTAATTTTCCGTTTGGATTTTATTGCTCAGTGAGTGTTTTAGTCATTTGTTGAATCTATATGATTTCATGCAAATGTGTAATCGGTTTTTCACTTTTTTCTTGTGACCCAGATGGCCGATCAATCTCAAACTTCTACAGGTTTGTCAGTTTATGTATATGGTGGATTACATAAAGTGCTTACACTGCCAGCAACTGTTTTGTTAGCAAAAACCAATTCTGTAATGTTCCTTTAAATTTCACTGTCCTTTCTGCGTAGGGGTTTGTTTATGTTCATCCAAGCAATGGAAGCCTGACGTCAACTTCAACAACCCGCTGAACTGGGATGGTGGAAAGTTACCATGTGCTAACAACAAAATCGTTTTTCCTGATACGGTAATACATTTTGTAGTTTGTATTTGTAAGGTGATAAATTTGTTGCCCATTGCTCAGCTATTGGTAAACACAAACAACTAAAACCATATACATGTACTACCAACAGAGATCTAAAAAGTGCTGAAATTCTTATTGCCCCAAGCATTTGATCGACTCCACCCCCCCCCCCCCAAAAAAGCTGCTTTATCAGTGGAAATGACTTGCATTATTATCAATATTATTTGTGACTGGTGTCCTGCTTATTTATGCAATGTGTATAAAAGTTTTGCTAAATTTAACTGTACACCAGCTTTTTATAAAGCTGTTAAAGGGGCACTGTCATCATGATCATTGTCTGCTTGTGGCTGGGCAAGAAAACATGAACTCTCACCCAGTTGACCATCGCATCACAAATAAAAGCTTAAAGGGCGCCGTCATTATTATTGCGTGCATGAGTACAGTAACTTGGTGAGAGTTCAGAATGTCTAGCCACTGACTCACTGTGAACATGATGACAGTGCCCCTTTAACCCTTCCAGCCCCAAGTTCTTTTGACATAAACAACCGCTGGAGCCCACATTATTTGACCACTCAAGCGTGAAGCGCACATTCTCAAACAACAGGAAGCTTGTGTTCAAAGTTTGATTTTAAAAAGTATATTATTACCTTGAAGATTTCATTTAAGAGTATAATAAGTAAAACAAATTGTCTTATTTATTGAATTTCCTGTCATATAATTAAAAAAATCATTTAAATCAGCCAATAAATGTCCAAGTCCTTGGTCTTTGTTTCCTCAGTGTGTTATGTAAACCCAAACACTTTTTTGCACACAGCCTGTGTTTTCTTGGGCGACTAGAAAAGTGGCCATTAGTTGGAGCTCAAGCAGGGTATAGTGCACAGTCGACTAAATTTCATGCTAAACAGCTTTATAAAAATGGGCACAGGTAGTACAGTTTTCAAGAGTTGTAATACCTTGATCTGGCAAACATTTATATTGAGCAATTTATCATAATGTATTCAGTCCTATTTCCTGTTAAGACTGAATACAATCAGATATCAAACATTGACTTCAGGGCCACTGGATCAGATAAGGATACTCATGATATTTACTTTTAGCTTGTTGTACCCTTGTGTGCAAATTGAGTAAATAAGGGCATGTTTTATGGCGTGTTCTGTGCAAAGCAGTGACAGACAGATTTTCAGGGATAGTTGCTGAAATCAAATTGAGTAAAAATTGCAAATTTCTGTTTTCGGTGTAAAGTAATTTTTGTTCGAAAAGTGTAACACTGCTTAATCCTAATACAGTAAACCTTCACTTGGGGTTTTGTAATTATACCAGTGGACCATGATATTATGAGGTTTTAAACACTTTGGTAATTGCATGTAGTTGTTACTCAGGTTTATGCGACCGTTACATAGGTTTTATGACAACATGAACAAAATTCTGTATTGTTTACAAGTATCTGGAAACAAAGGTCAAGTATTATTCTTGGGTTTTCTTTGTTGATTTGTTAAAATTATATTACTTTCATATGTTTTATGGCTAAAGTTTACTTTGCCCAAAATTATGACATAATTTGTATAGCCATGAACTATTTTAAACTAAAGTTTTTGAAGAAACAGAATCGCACACACATAAAACTCAATATAATTGGGACAAACTTGGTCCCAGAAGTTTGAATACCTGCAAGACTAGCACAGTCTGTTGCTCATTGTACCTTTTAACTAACCATTTTAACTAACCATTACCACTATTTGTTCCCCATCTTAAAGGTGAATGCAGTTCTTCTACAGACAAACATCACTACTGTAAATATCATCTTGCCAAATAATGGACAGCTTCTGATGCTTAATGGCGTACATGTAAAACTATCATCGTCTGACACCCCTTCTGATGCCGATTGCAATTCTGGAGGTAAGTATCAAACACATTGAAGTTAGTTAACTCGAACAGACCATAGAGCAAGGAATGAACAGACTAACCTAAAAAGACAAAGCCCAGGATTGGTAACAAAATTGACAAGTTTCATTTAAAAAGCTTACTAATGGTAAAGTTTATACCAGTAGCAATGCAGCAAAGAAAGAGTTCCAACTCAAAGTGAAGGATATAGGTGACGAGTATGTTGCTTTTGATTCTTGTATTGAAAAAAAGGCACAACGTTAATTTGTTGTGATCTGTATAAAATACACTCAATACGCAGCTTATAACTAAATATAATTTGATGTTTTTTGTGTTGAAAATAAAAAGAGATTGAGCTGAAAATATATGCACCATTTTTTTATTTTTTATTGTTTGTGTTAAAACAGTTGACTTACATATAAAGTTTTGTTGCTCGTAGATGTCAACTTCATCCGCACAGAATCAAAGAACTGGTTTGATCCAGACAACTGGCAGGACTTGGATGCGTTGGTCACTGTGGAGACAGAGAGAGTCCCATGTCAATATGATGAGGTCTTCTTCCCTGAAGACAAGCTGTTTGCGGTGAATGTGGATGCCAGCCTCAGCATCGGTAAAATGAAGTTCTCTGGGAAGGTAGGTTATTAATTTGAAATGTCTGAAAACTCGTCATAATAGTATTTGGAGACCCTGTGAATGACCATAGCTTATAGCTTCGGATACCCATGCAGGGTTATTTTCAGTCAAAAGCTACTTCTCTTTTCTAGCCATTAATGATCTGTTTTATAATTGAAACTCCATTTGGACACCCATATAAAGAGGTTTTCTGTAGACATTTACAGATTCTAATGACTTAGAATTTTGTTAAACGATCGTGTGTCTGAAGCACAATCAGACTGTCTGAAAGTCGTGATATAACGGCCGATCATCGACCCAGGCCCTGTCAATCAGACGGCATCCTGGAGAAATATCAAAGGCCTCAAGACAATGCAGTACAGTCTATATTTACAAAATCTTGGCCAATATGTGAAAGAAACAGGGCTTTGGTAAAGGCATTAGGCACAAGTCCATGCAAAGAGTTAATCCGTTCATTGTTTACAGTGTCTTTTGCCCAGGACCACCAAACCTATGTGATACAGTTGCCTGTGTATATGCAATCCGCTACAGTGTCTTAATACATGTGGCTGTTGACATGACCATCGCAAACACACACAGAAAGACCGCCATTGTGTGTTGCATAAGAGTTCAGCATGTTATTGGGTCATCTGAAGTGAACTTGTTAAGGCCCACATGAACATACACAAAATCGATGACAAAAACAATATTTATTGAAGTGTTTTCTTTGAAACATGTGTTTGTAGTAATAGTGCATGCCTGTAATTAGTTTAGATTTTTCCTGTTTTTTGGATTTATTTGCATACATTTCCTCTCGCCATTAAGACAGGAAATAAACACAGAGGGAAGAAACAAACGGCATATTCAGTGTACAAACCTTAAAATTTACAAATTTTGTGGTGGTGTAGGCTAGTTGTCAATTTTTATAAAATGTAACACCCTGACAATTTAGGGTTTCACTCTAGACCAAGAGATGAGATCACCAGTTTTCCAGTATTATTTGTTTTTGCCTTATAACAGGAAACACTCTGCTGGAATCAAAACATCAGGTCATTGCCACATTTTGCATTTGTATACATGTACCACAAATCATTTTGATAAAGCAGTTTGCTACAGCTACATGTGTTTCATTTTGTTAATTTTTAAATTTTTAAATTTTTTTATATCCTACTTGATAATTTTGAAATTATTTCCTGCTTTAAAAAAAGTTAAAAACGTTCATTCCTAACATTTGAAAATTGTCTCTCTGTTCCACTGAAGGATTACATTACAACAAGCAGCTTTAGCTCCTTTCTCCGTACTGACGCCGGCTCCCTACAGCTCTCATTAAGTGCTGGTGCTTCAGTAACAATCCAGGGCAGTACCTGCCCGCTGACCAGCGGCTGCCCCTGTGGCAATGATGACCCAAACACTGTGAGTTAATCTTAGAAATATTAGTTTTAAAATTTATATGACTAAACAAAATGCTGTGGTACCCACTGGTAAAACAAAGGATTCAAACTGCCTCTAGCTACCAGCAGTCTCGATGGTCTAGTGGTAAGACATCTGCTCTAGAATGGCAAAGGTCGTGGGGTTAAATCCCACTGGAGTATTGTAATATGCCTGCGTTTTTTTTACAGGACTCAGGAGGGGGGGGGGTAGAAAGTACTGAGTGTTCAGTGCTTAATACACATTAGTGTAAGGGCAAAAACAAAATAACAAAGTGCTGCTACTTGTTGTAACACTGGTAGTTTTCCATTTTTATTGACCTTATACTAAACCGTCAAATTATAGAGCATTATACACTACACTCGCTAAACACATGAGAACCATTTTGCGAAGATAACATACTGTACATGTACCATTTTTATAAGTAAACCTACGGTTAGTAATTGCTAACTTGCGCAAGCATGATTTAAGCTAAATCTGTATTGAGCAGCTTCAGTCATAAAGTAGGGTCTCTTTCTGCAACCGATAAATCTGTGGAGTTATTTTTTTCAAGTTTCAGGCCTGGATTTTCAACTTTGAGAGGGCAAGGCCATTTTCATTTTGCTAAGGGAAATACTTCTAATAGGAAGTAGGAAACTTTTGAAAAGACACGAAGGCCAAGACTAGGGCAACAAAGGCCATGGCTTCATTGGCCTTTGTTTAGTTCTAGGCCTGAAGTTTATTAGCTTTTGTAACCCAAAGTTGTTTACAAAATTTTGTTTCTTCACAAAAATGTTTTATGTGGTTTACTTAATAAACATGTCGTTCGTGACAATTGGCTTGATACAGCTGCCACCATTGACCTTAACTACCTGTTGCAGCCTGGAGTGTGATGCATTTACCACATGTCCATAAGGACATGTGGTGAATGCATCTACACACAGCTCTAAGTTCTACCATAAACAACCCGTGCAGTTTTTATTTGCGTTTTATTTTTCGGGTTGATCTGAGTTTGCACTGTTAAATAATTTGAAATTTCCTATTCACTAGGTTGAAAAAGCAATTCTGGCGTATTGTAATTTGTCTCAAACAAGAGGTATAAATGCTGTATCTTTTGAGGTTAAATTGAATTCAGACTTCAACTAATCGATTTTATTTCCGTTTTGATGTTGACAAATAGCTGAAAAGGATCTGTGACCAGTACAACTGTATGCCCACCTCATGTGCTGATGCTGTTACCCCAATAGGGGGTTGCTGTGCATTATGTGGTAAGATTATGCCTCTTTAACTAAAATCCAAACCAAAAGTCTACAACATAAACATGGCACCAATTGTGGCAGTGCGCAACTGTTGCAGTTTGTTTGAATACAAATTAAAATAAACACCAATCCTCAAAAATCAACTGATATGAGTTTATGTTGGATTCCTACTGCCTCAATCCTCCAAAATCAACCAATATGAGTTTATGTAGGATCCATACTGCCTCAATCCTCCAAAATCAACCAATATGAGTTTATGTAGGATTCCTACTGCCTCAATCCTCCAAAATCAACCAATATGAGTTTATGTAGGATTCCTACTGCCTCAATCTTCCAAGATCAACCAATATGAGTTTATGTGTGATTCCTACTGCGTCAATCCTCCAAAATCAACCAATATGAGTTTATGTAGGATCCCTACTGCCTCAATCCTCCAAAATCAACCAATATTATAAGTTATCACACAAGCACGAGTGGAATACGAAAAAATATAGCGCTTCTGTGTCCCATATCCAACGAGGCCGAAGGCCGAGTTGGATATGGGACGCAGACGCGCTATATTTTTCCGTATTCCACGAGCGCGAGTGTGATAACGAATTTATCTTTCAGCCTCATTAAGTCAATGAGGTTAGGTTATGTTTTTGTTTATGGTTTTTTTCACGTGCAAAGTTTAGAATGTAATTTGTGCACTGACCGTATGCGGAGCAGGATGCATTGACACTCACAATACGCAGAGTGCAATATAAAAACTGGGAGTAGGTTATCGTCTGATATCACACTCCGGTTCGAGCATCTGATTGGAGGATTAGCGCGTACTGGAAGATAAGAGTATATGTAGGATTCCTACTGCCTCAATCCTCCAATTAAAGGATCTATAACTGAAAAGAAATTGAAAATCGGTTGTGTACTTCTTGAGAAATGGTCCCACTTCCGGTTCACCCGGAACTAAAGGTCAACATGGGGTCACGGTAACCCATGGTTAATCTCCAATGCCCAAGGGGTCCATAACTGAAAAAATTTTAAAAATCGGCTGTGTACTTCTTGAGATATGGTGCTGCAAAGATTAACTAATTAAAGCTTTTAATTACTGTAATTTGACACCTGATGACGTCACAGTAACAAAATTGTGTTTTTCATACTAATAAATTTGATAAGGTACAATATGGTATGTAACTTATCCCAATCAAATGCCTTTTAAAAAAACCACCTTAACTTACCTAGGAATAACATGTTGCTCAAGCCCAAATCCAATGGGGTATGTAGAAACCAATTGGTCCACCTTCGAATAGGAATAAACAGCGAGGCAATCTCCGACGCATTGCCGTGATTGCGCAATACAGAGTTTGTTTCATGGGGTCAGATTTACCAATCTTAAATCGTTAATTATCATGAAACTACATTGTATTTGATTATTTTTAATGGCCTGGAATAACTCTTAGTAAAAGCGTTCGTGTTTTAAACATGATTTGTGCATTATAAGTAACTAACATGTAACTTTATTCTGAAAAGTTGTGTTTTAAACATTATTTTTTAGAGCCATTGGTTTTGTACACAGATAGAAAACGCGCAAAAAAGTGACGTCATGATGACGTGATGGCAAATGTTAGGCCAGGATTGCCATTTACATTACAAGACAAGTCCATAACTGAAAAAAGTTTGAGGATTGGATGTATACTTCTTGAGATATGATTGGAACAAGATTGACTAATTAAATATTCACACCGCTGTCACGTGAATAATTAATTAAGAATTTTAATCTAATTACATCTTAAATTTAAGTCAGGGCATAAGCTTTAATATGGTATATGATTTGTCTACTTTTGATTATTCTAAGAGGGACATTATGGCCTTTGAAAGAGACCAGGTTAAGTCAATACGATTTTAGGGAAAGAAAGAATAATAATAATAATAATAATAATAATAAAAAATAATAAAAATCTCGACGAAAACAATAGCTGTTCCAACTGAAAGTTTGGAAAAAGGTATATATACTGCGCTTTTCCAAAACATGATCAAAGCGCATAACAAAGAAATGGATGAATTAAAACAAGCTAGTGCAAATCATAAATCTACAATTTAGGAAAGAGATAAGTTTTAAGTTTTTTCTTAATGTAACAATACAAGAAGAATCACGGACACTAATTGGGAGACTGTTCCAAAGTTCAGCAGCAGAGTGTGAGAAGGCGTGTTTGCCATAAGTTAGTCTGGACTCGTGAGTGTTAAGCCGAGTTTTATCGGAAGAAGAACGGAGTCCTTGACGGTGGTTTTGGCGAAGATGAAACATATCAGAGAGATAAGGTGGAGCAATGCCATTTAAACATTTAAAAACATATAGAAGAGTTTTGAACTGAATGCGTTTCTCCATGGGTAGCCAGTGTAGTTTAGCAAGTAAGGGAGATCCATGAGCTCTCCAACAGTTAACAGTGAGAACAAGTTTGGCAGCTCTGTTTTGAATACTGGTGAGGCGTTTAAGATGTGCTTTGGTGATTCCAGATAACAGGGAGTTACAATAGTCTAGACGTGAAGTGACAAGACAGCGAACCACATGGTGACAAGTATCTTGATCAATGTATTTTCGAATCCTTGCAATGTTGCGCAGATGGAAGTTAGTAGAGCTACATACTGAATTAACTTGAGATGACATTGACATGACAGGGTCAAACATGACACCCAAGTTCCGCATACTGGTTGAGGGGGTTACCGTAGAATTTCCAATGCTTAGAGAAACATCTTCAACATGTGACAAGTTGTTCTTAGAGGCAGCAACAAAGAACTCTGTTTTCTCAGCATTCAGTTTCAATTTGTTTGTGTTCATCCAGACTATGATGTCATCTATGCATGACGTTAGTATATCCAAGGCTTTCTCTTTTTCACCTGGCACGGTTGGATTGAAGTCAACATATAATTGTGTATCATCGGCATACATGTGGGAATTGACATGGTGCCGACGAATAACTTTGCCAAGAGGATGAGTGTAAAGAGAGAACCCCATAGGTCCAATGACCGAACCTTGAGGTAGTCCGTAGTCCATAGTATGTTCACAAGAATACGATCCAGAGACTACGACACGATTTCGTCGACCTTGGAGATATGAGGAGAACCAATTGAGGGCCGTATCATTGATGCAAAAAGTGTCCGAAAGACGATTTAAGAAAATTTGATAATCCACTGTATCAAAAGCTGCACTAAGGTCAAGGAGTACAACGAACACAGCTCTCCTTTGATCCAAAGCACACATAATGTCATTCTTAACTTTAAGCAAAGCTGTCTCCGTACTATGTTGGGCGCGATAAGCAGACTGGAAAGTCTCATTTAGATGATTGTCAGCAAGGTGATCATTTATACGTGAAGCGACGGCTTTTTCAATGACTTTAGACCACATAGGTATATTAGAAACTGGTCTGTAGTTTTTCAGTTGATTAATATCCAAAGATGGTTTCTTGAGGATGGGTGTGATGACAGCCTGTTTTAGAACTTCCGGAAATACACCAGTTGATAAAGACAAGTTAACTATATAAGTCAGCTTTGGTACAATGATGTTGATGCATTGCTTGACCAACCATGTTGGCAAGACGTCCAAAGAACAAGACTTGTTTGGCGACCGAGAGATAATTTTGCAAATCTCATTTTCATCAACTGGTTCAAAATTATTCAGAACAGTTATTGCCTGAACAGTGTTAAACACATTATCAATTGTATTGGAGTTTACCAAATCAGTGTTATTATCAAGATCGTTACGAATCTTGACAATTTTGTTCTCAAAGAAGTCAGCAAATTTGTTGGACAGGTGTTCATTTGAATCACAAACAGGAAGAGATTTTTTAGACTTATTTTTGTTCAGCAAAGTATTAGTGATTTGAAACACCTTTTTCATATCAGCAAATTGCAGTTTGTTATTGTAGAACTCCTGCTTCGCTTCCCGAATCAAATTAATGACATGTTTGTGATGAGAAAGGTAGCGCTGACGATTTACCTCATTGGTGTGTTTCTTTAGGGTTCGCTCAAGTCGACACCGTTGCCGGCGAGCTTCATGAATTTCATCATTGTACCATTGATGTTTGGGTCGAAGCGTGCGAGTTTTAGTTTCAACAGGAGCATATTTGTCTACCACTCCTTTGATAGCATTATTGAAGGCAAGAATGGCACCATTGGCATCGTGTAGATCTGTTGTAATTGATCTATCAAGCTCAAATGCAAGCTCATTACTAAAAGCATCCATGTCAATTTTGGTAAAATTGCGGACGGTAGAAGTGGTCACGAGCGCGAGTGTGATAACGAATTTATCTTCCAGCCTCACTAAGTCAATGAGGTTAGGTTATGTTTTTGTTTTTGGTTGTCCACGCGCAAAGTTTAGAATGTCATTTTTGCACTGACCGTATGCGGAGCGTGACGCATTGACACTCACAATACGCAGAGTGCAATATTAAAACTGGGAGTAGGTTATCGTCTGATATCACACTCCGGTTCGAGCATCTGATTGGAGTATTAGCGCGTACTGGAAGATAAGAGTTTATGTAGGATTCCTACTGCCTCAATCCTCCAAAATCAACCAATATGAGTTTATGTAGGATGTCTGCCTCAATCCTCCAAAACCACCCCTTGTACATTTTGAAGTACAACAGTGGGGTTAATGGCAAAATTAGTTTAAAAAAAGAAGACACTCAACATGAGTTTTTTTTTAACTTCCTGCAGGAGCTATTCTGACCATGGAATTTGACGTCGAATCATTCAACTTGGCAGACTTCAATAAGAGGGTACATGATGACTACCACGTTCATGACAGCCCGACGATTGCAAATGTAAATATTGCCTTCCTTAAATTGTTTTGGCCCCTTTCGGGGGGGTTGAACGATTTGAAGTTTATGGGGCAAAATGTCTTTATGGAACTATTTAATTCTTTAAATATAATGTTATGCCTTTTGATTAGTGCCGATACTACACTTATTTGTCCTATTTTAATTTTTTCAGATTTTTTTCCCCAACACAAAATTAGCAAGATCATTGTTAAATGTCCCAACAAAGCTTTTCAAAGACTCTATACCATAATGTTGCCCATATATTCAATAAGATTGGCCTACTTTTTCCAATGGTCAAATATCGTGCCTGATTTGAAATAATAAGAATTTGGAAGCTAGGGGGCTAGTGACGAATCAACTAAGTCCAGTGTTCTCAAAACAGGTGGGCATACTCAGAACTATGTAAGTAATGTATAAATGTCTGGTATGTTTGCTGCTTCAGGGTCCCATAGCCTCCTCTGTTTCTAAGATATGGAGTGATATAAAGCGAACATTGTTTTAAGCAGTTTATTTCCGTCAAGTAATAAACCACAAGGGAACGGAAAAGAAAAAAGCACATAATTATAATATCCAGATGAAGTGTATTAAAATGAAGGGTAATTAATTTCAGCTTTATGAAATGGTTATTGCCAATAACAAGAAAAATTCATTTCTTGAATAGAATCGGAGGAAACGGCGTGAATTGGACACAGGTGAAGTGGACACCTACGTATCCAAGACGAGCACTGGGCATATTCAGCTGGTATTAACGGACAAAGAACCCGGATCAAGCAGCGGTCAGAAGGCAATTACACTGGCTCAACAGATAATGAATGACATCCAGAATGGTGAGCATCTATGGACTCAATCATTTGCTACTACTACTACTACTAATCTTATTTAGCGCTTCATCACACCCGATGGGCATCTTAAAACCTTTTTTTTTCTTTTGGTATTAGAGCTATGTTTGGAATTTTAAGCCCCATGTATACCGTAATCTTCGGCATATAAACCGTGGCTTATACATTGATTTAAATTCAGTGATTTTACCTTAGCGGTTTACCTCAATACAGTCAAGTCTTGTTTGTTTATAATTGCTCACTTCTTCCCCTCCGTGTGTGCGATCACCACTGCGGCTTATACGCCGGATGGCTTATACACTGACGCATAAATCTTGTTTGGACAAATTCTGGACATTGCGGCTTATACAGCAGGCGGCTTATATGCCGAAGATTACGGTACTCATGTAGCACCTTGTAATGGTTTACAAGTTGCTGCGGCACAATCTGAATGCAGCCAACCAAACCAGAACACAGTGGGACCCTTCTCTTAACGATAAGTATACTGAGTTCTTACATGCGTGCACCATACAACACATTGGACCTATAGCTTTGCATCCCATCGGAAGGACGAAGCAATAATGGTTGTGCCTCCAAGGCTGGCACTAATCATAGCATCATTTTCGGACTACTAGCATGACTTACAACAACAAGAATTTTAGAACCTTATATTCTTGAAATGGTTGATCATGTAAAAGTTATTGTCGGGGATTGTTTTACTGTTAAAATTAAACAATGGCAATTGATTCTTTATTTTACAAAACCATGAAACACCTTGCTGTATAAATATGGGTTCAGTATGCAGTATAGGATGATGGAGTTGTTTATAACAGGGATGCCAGTTTTCCGGCTATTGCCGGAATTCTGGCTTTTTCAAATTTTCCCCAAATTTTTCCGGCGCTCCGTGTTTCATCAGGCCGGAGAAAATATATTTTATTGAAAACAGATTTTCGGCGCTCGTTTGGAGCGACTCGTGTTAAATGTTAATATGTTTTGAAAGCGCCGTCAAGTGTTCGTACGTGTATTGTAAATGCCGGAAGTATTGAGCGAAGATTAGACTTTTCTGTTGCATGTGTGCGTGGTGCCGTATGGTATGTATCGATGTATTTTGTGTGTACATCCATACACGATCTTTGGACCGTACATGAAATTGCTCTGAGAATTTTGTTTCGCGGACGATTGGCGTTACCATTGAGACTGTGAGACATACCGACTGAGTTTTTGGCGTTCATTGAGTCATTATGGATGTTGAAAGAGAAGCTAATTTGAAACAAATTGATCGAGGGGTAAAGAATAGGTTTAATTGGCGGTGGCTTGAGTCGAGAGACAGTGTTTACAGGGTTCTCCCCACGTACAAGCTATAGCGTATTGGTCCGATACGCAATTTTTTTTGGGCCGATACGCCGGCAAAAAGCCCGAGCACATTTACGCTTTTCTATTTTTGAATACCTTTTTTTTTTGACCGCAACAAACGGATCACAGTCTGTGTCCAGTGCCTTGGCCAACGTAATTTATAATCCATTAGTAATGCTTTCTTCGTGTGTGTCTTTGATCTATGTTGTCCCGGCCGCTGAAATCAATCACGATCACATACAAAAAACTTTCTTGTGTGCAGCGAACGATTGAGAAAAGCACACATGGCCACTGAACTCAGTTAACTGTTTCCCTTCGATGCCGCGTGCACCTTTTTCAGAAGACGGGTACCAGCGAAACCATGCTCATTTTCGACCCCAAAAGAGCAAACACGTTGATCGCTCGCTCAATCCCACATGCGTAATCCGTGTTAAAAAAACAACATGTGCATACATGTTGAGAGCGGTGTTAGAGCATGTCGTGTTAGAGCATGTCCGTTTTATTATGTTTTATAATTTGGGCTACTTGAGGAAATTCAATTGACAAACAATATATCACTTATGTAAACAAATTATTTTGACTTCTTTTTAATTTACAGAGAATCTTATTTTCTGTGTAAACTGAAAATAAATCAGAATAAAACAGTTGAAATGGGTTCACCAGCCGTAGGGGAACCCCTGGCCATTTTTTAAAAATAAAACCTCTATTTATGCTATATTAAATAAAAATGGCTTTGTTTGACCATTATATTGCGATTTCAAAGGCTCTATGCACCAGAATGCAGCAGAGAGCATCTAGAACTTCAAATTTTTGCGTGGGGGGGGGGTCAGAATTGTCTTTTTTTATGTTTTATAAAAAAAATCGCTGTTATGTTTTTTATTGTTTTTGGTCTGGGGGGGGGGCGGTGACCTCCTTTCCTTCGCAGCGAATTTTTTTCAGGCTCTGAAGGAAAGAGTCACTGGCATCCCTGTTATAAGAATATATTGTTCAGTTTCTGGGTAAATACAAAAAGTGGCTGTTTGATTTGTCATCTTTTCTATAATACCAAAAGTTACAAACCAGTCAATTTATTTATTCAGTCATAACCAATCATATATCCATACCTAGAAATCCTACTGCTTGTATTTAATTGAATTATTTCTTTAGACTGCAAGTCTCACCCGTATTTGAACTTCTGGGACCATATTGAGTTTTACTTGTGCTCGCTTCTCTGTCTTTAAATACTTGGGTAAACGCAGTTTATGGCTATGAAAATGATTATATTGTTGGGAAAAGTAAAATTTTGCTATGAAATATATGAAAGTAAAATCAATTTAACAAATCAACGAAGAAAACCTGTGAACAAGACTTGAACTCTGAGTATTTTGTTTTCAATTTTGTATAAATTGAATTTAAAATAAGATTTGATGTCATAAAATTTACAGTCTTCGTTCAGTTCGTTTTCTCGTTTGCAGTCTATTACAAAAATTTGAAAAGAGCTTAATTGACTTTTTCGTATGACTCGTTGCAGACCCTGGATCGTTTGGATTGACGAATGTTAAGATGCAGAGTTCTAAGAAAGGTACAGGTGCTCAGGGCTCAGTAACTGGAGGAGCTGTTGCTGGAATCATCATTGCTGTGATTATAGCTGTCATTGTTATAAGCACTTTTGGATTCATTTTTATCCGTCGTCGCTCGTAAGTTTGTTATACTTATATTTTCTAGATAATCAATTTCATAATGGCTTTTGATATTTTACTTGATTCAAAACCCTTAAACGAGGCACGTTGTCAGCACGTGCCTCCGTATTTTAATATTGCCATTGTCTAAAACACATCGTACACACTGGTCGGCTCATATGCCAAAAGATCGTAAGCTGGACCATGCCGCATGTTCTAGAGAGGGTGTCAATCAACATGGGACAGTGGTTTGGTCTGTAAATTGTCTGTCAATTGTCAATGGTAGATGAACCAAATTATAGAAATTAATTAATTAAGCAAACAAGTTGGTTGAAATTTACCCAGGCAGTACCTAGACATGTTAACAACATACTCGGATAAAGAAATTGTGGAAAAACATCAGCATGTGCTGACAACGTACCACAGTTGGGTTTGTCCCAATTAGGTGCTGCGTTTGAGGGTTAACCTTATTATTGGGAAGATTGTGGAGCGCACTGTTTCACCATTCAATACAATTGACACGCTTCACTGAGCATGCATGGTTGCGTACACTTTGATCCAATGGTAAAGCTATAGAGTGTGTATAAAGCTACAGGCAAGTGTGAGGAATGGATTTCAAATTGTAAATCGGCAGGAGGGTTAATACTTAATGCATTTGACAAACCTAATGTTTTCATCCGTCTTTTCCATTTGGAAGTCCTTCGTAAAATCATTTTCTTACAAGGCGTGTCTGAAAATCTGGGATTACTTTAGTAAGATCTTGGTTCTCTACTTCACTCATTTGTTTGTTTTTCATTTTAAGTATTCGATATTGGTACTTTTTCCTCTGCTGTTTATGTGATTTTATTGTGTTTAAGTGCTTTCGTCCTTTGCCTTTTTTTGGGGGGGGGGAGGGGGGGGGGAAGATGGTCGTTGAGTTCCAAATCCTTGAAAATCCTATTCAGGAAGTTGTCAGACATTTAGGATATGGTACTGTAGGGCTAAACAACTAATCCTTATCATGGGTCATGGCATACAGATTTCATCAGAGAGCAAACACTCTGGTGTTGAAGTACCATGGAGTGAAGGATTCAGGAGGGTCTCTCATGTAGGGTTTGGGGGTCAATCAAATATTGAGGAAGAAATGCTGAGCACTAAGTAACTAGTGGGGTGTTATGGCTCAGTGGCCCAGTGCATTGGATCTATGTTCATATGGCAGAGTCATTGGACTTTTAAGTTTAAATCCTGGTCATGGGTCTTGACACCTTCATCCGTTTCAAGACACTGAACTGTAATTGCTTCTCAATACCCATGTTTAAGATGGTACCAGTTAGGGTAGAGGTTGTTGACATGAATGATAAGCAACCTGTGTGTCCATGTTGCTGCCGGTGCTGCATACTCCCAAGGAGTTTAGGATGTGTCAGGAATGATTAAGGCCCAGTGAACAGGGGTGTGAAGGTGCTTTGATGCAGTAGGTTTAAATGCACATTCTTAAATACCTATTTGTGTTTTTCTGTTTCAGTACGTTCTTCTCCAAGGACTTGCCACTGAATGCAGATGTAGATATGTCCCCAGGCATCCCAGCAGGCTTCATGGAGGAACTCCCTGGCCACCCACCAGCTATTCACATGCAGAGCTTTGATAACCCGGTGTATAACACACCCACTTTGCAGGTACGAAGGGGTCTCACTGGTGGGTCTGCATGCAGACATGATATTCTTCCTACTGATTTTTCAATTTATTTGGCGCTTGGAAAAATCGGCAAAGTTTGTATTAAAAAGCCTACAAAGTCTATTAAAGCCTATACCATATGTACATGTATGTCAGCCTTTGTGCTCAGTAAAACTGTCCTACCTTTTTCCCAAGGGCCAATTGGCCATCCAATTTTTGTTGGACAATTTTACAGTCATACAGAGAGTACGACGAGGGGAAGGGGGGGGGGGTGGTCAGAAACCTTTAATAGGTGTACTAAGTATTAATAACTAGGCACATAAATTAGAGGAGGAAGAAAACAAGTTGTAATAGGCACTTGGGAAGGGTTATTATTAACATCAATACTGCCGCACATATAATAATTTTGACAAGTACCACTTTTACAAATAGTATTCTCTGTAGACCCTTAACAATGTTGGAACTTAGTACAGCTCCTAACCTAGCTATTCAGAGGATAGACAACGGTGCGGTGAGTTGGGTGTGGTGAGTTGAACATGACATCATATCATGTTCACTCTATATATGTAAATGAGACGTCTGTCATATTTTACAATAAACATTTATGTTGAGACTTAACCAACTTAACTCCTGTATTGCCAACTTAACACCTCCCTAGTGTTCCATATCATTTGTAAAAAGCTTGTAAAAGTTCAAAGATCCAAAATAAGTTCTAAAACAAAATCCAGTTTGGGTATACATTCAAGGACTCAAAAACTCACAATTTTGTTGACAAATGACAGTTATTTTTACAAAAATAACAGTTTCAGTCAAGCTGTGTAAAATCAGTGATGCTGCTGCACAGGAATTAGGATTTGACAAGTAGCCCCGAAAAGTGAAAATCCCTTCTATGTGGTTGCTACACAGGAAAATCTCTACAGTGATCCCACAGCAGTTCTTACTGATATTGCATTTGGAGACTCTGGGGACTTGAAGAAATCGGGCAAGAAGAGCAAGAAGGGCAAAGGCTTACCGCCCACAGTGGAGAACCTAGACCAACATGACGACATCAATGGATTTGAAAACCCTACTTACTCGACTGTAAAGGATTCAGGTTTGAGGGTGGAGGTGACCCAGTCTCCTGCTGATCAGCACGATGGTGTGGAGGGATTCTCCAATGTTTGCTTTGACATGTCTAAACAAGAGTCCGACTCTTAAACAGGTAAATATAATTAATCTCCTTAACCAAAGTTTTCTAAAATTCTTCCATGCTCACCTGTGGAATTCATTTTCAGAATTTACAGAATAATTTTGTTGTTGAGAAAATCATTGTCACAATGAAACTGTGTACAAACCAAGTCTGGACAAATGTTCTCATAAAATGCACCATGACTTCTTATTCTCTTTTGAGAAAATATGGCATGTGTTCACCGTGAATCAGCCAAACCCTTGGCCATAAGCCACTGCCGATAATCTGCCATGACACGCAGGATACCCGGACTTACCTCTAATGCCAAGTACAGCAGTAAACAATGGTGTCTGCCTATCAATCTCTTGTAATCCTCGTTTGTACAACAAAGGACAAAGGTCTGGAATTGGGGACAATAATCCCAGGAAAAGGGGAGATTTCGAGCATGAATTCCCGTGCCCTTTGTCCCTCTTGGTCGGGTCAAACGGAGCATAGCACGGTAATGGAATGTCCGGGCATGTTAACACATAATCTTTACACTTTTATCATTTAAAGGAACATTGTAAAGTATACTTTTGATCACAGATTTACATAAAACTTACACAGTCTAATGATGATGATAGTAGAAAACATCCCTATAAATATTTCTGTCTGAAATGCCATATTTGATGAGAAATGAATAAACTTATTTTCCGATTGGAGTTTATCGCTCAGTGAGCGTTTTATTCATTTGTTGAATCTATATGATTTCATGCAAATGTGTAATCGGTTTTTCACTATTTTCTTGTGACCCAGAGGGCCGATCGATCTCAAACTTCTACATGTTTGTCAGTTTATGTATATGGTGGATTACATGAAGTGCTTACACTGCCAGCAACTGTTTTGTTAGCAAAACCAATTCTGTAATGTTCCTTTAACAAAAGAGAGCAATATTAGCCATGTCTGGGTGTATAGTGATCATTATTCAGAAATAAATGGTCTCTAAAGGGTTCAATGATACTCTTTCACCAAACAACCTTTTGTTTTATTTTTCTTACAGACAATCAGATGTTCCAAACCTTGGAGGTGACCTTATGTGAAGACAAATTGACCCTGACCTCGACTGCGATACATTTAGTTGTGCATGCTAGAAGAACCTTTTGTAAAGTAGGCTTAGATTTATAGCTTTGATTACAAAATGTGATATCAATTTTAAAGAAATCTTTTTAACTTTTTAAATGTTTTTATGCAGTACATTTTTAAACCACCATCTTAAATCTTTACTCTGGACTGGCAACTTTTCGTGAAGGACAGTGATTTTTTTTTTAAAGTTACAAATCTTATCATATTTCTTGGTGATTTGGAATAAGTCATTGATTACTATTTTTAATCTGCTTGTTGACAATAATCACGAGCTGTGAACATCAACTCACTTAAATTATGGCTTCCGACTTTCAACAAGCTACCCAGTCTTGAGGACGAAAGATTAACTGACTGCAATGTGGGGAAATATTTCAATACTTTTTGCACCAACGCTGACTGAAGTTTTACATTTTAAATAAAACCTAGAGTCTTGACAAAACAAAATTCTAGAAATTCAGTTTCTTGCATAAATCCCACAAAAAGATGGAAAGAACAAACACATTGTATTTCCTTTGGTCCTTGGTTGAAGTGGAGTCAAACTGTAAAGTGGGAGTAGTTTACAAAGGAATTATGGCACTCACATCAGGATAGTCAATTATCACAGTCATAAGGTCAGTAACATTCGCAGAGTGTCAAAACTAATACTTCATTGATCCGAATACCTGGGAACAATTTCATAAAGAGTTTAGATTAATCTTAACTGTTTGTCAATCTTAAATTCCTAAGCAAAGTGTGATGTCACAATACATATATCACTACTATGGCAATATTGACAACTCATCTTCAGATGAATCTTAGTGCTTTAAAAAAAAACAAGCCCTGCTCCCACAGCGAGGGTTTCTCAAAATGAAGACTCTTCAACTAAATTCTGTTAGAAAAAAGAGCTTTCTGTTGATGTTCATTACATTGGGAATATTGCATATGAATATTCATAATCAACACACATGGTACATTCCACATTTGGCATGTGTAATACTTAAACTGTAATTAGGATGCAAGTGTATATGTTGTCAGTTAACTGCATATGGCATTATCTGATTCTATTTGGTCAACACATTGCAACAAAAGTGTAATATTAACCTATATTACACAGCCCATATCAAGCCCTGTTCTAACATGCTCATGGAATTCAGAAAAAAATATAGCACGTCTGTGTCCTATATCCAACTCTGCCTTTGACACTTGATAGATATGGGATGCAGAAGCGCTTTATTTTTCCGTATTCCACTCGCGCTTGTGTGATTAGCAACTCTTCTCTCATTTTGTGGGGGCAAGTTAAATAATTAAGATCTGTAACGTGTAAGACTATTGTATCCAGACATGTTCATTTTAAAAGGTGTTTTTAATATTCAGTCAGTACTGTCAAGTTTGCTGTGCGATTTGATTACTTCAAAAACCTTTTGTTTATCACCTTCAACTCTCCAGCAATTTCTCGTTGATTTTGCAGGTATTTTTTTAATAATCAAAGCAGAAGATATGTAGAATTTATTTTTATTGTTCACAGTAGCATATCATTGCATAATGGCTACACAGATGCATTAGTTTTAAGTTACTTTTTAACTCGTATCAAAACATCAACTTGAACCTTTTGGAGACCACAGTGACTGCAGGCGGCTCGTACCAAAATTCCCACAGTATACAGCAAGATTTGACCTATTTCCACTTAACCAAAATGTCAAAGTAAAGGTCATGTCCAGAATGGACCATTTCAAATGTTTTTTGTCAATAGTATCTTCAGTTCTGAAAAAAATGCAACGTCTGTTTTGTATTAATTCTGCAGACACATTACTGAAAACATTTGAGTAGTCTTGTCTTGGCGTATGATGATGATTATACGGAAATGAATGGTCTCCAAAGGGTTAAGCTAGGTATTGCTGTTATAGTATGCATTTACAGTGTGTACATGTTGAAACACTCAGACAAAAAAAAACACCTTTGTTTCCATGATGATTTTGTTGTACTATGTAAATTTTTCTAATGAAAGTTTTTTTTTACATCTTTGTTGTACAAAAAAAATCCACAAAACCACACTACTAGTACTCAGATGATATTTTACACTATATTTTTTACCCAATTTTATAACTTTTTAAGAATAGCTAAATAAATGTTTTGCAGCAAGTCATTCGAGTCGTGTCTTTTTGTGCCTGGGTGGTAGCTTTTGTATTTTTCATGTTAGAAACCTGTGCTTTTGCCTCACACAAAACAACAATATCTTCAGGGTGTGATAAGATGACCATACCTAGACTTTTCCCCACTTGTACAGAAATGACCCCCTCCCCCCCCAAAAAAAAAACCCGTAAAGAATTCCTGAGATTCCCAGAATACATTGAAAACACAATGGGAGGGGTTCACCATGACAAATATTAAGCACCGAAGAGAAGTTAAGAAGACGACAGAAAAACAAAAGAGTTCATTTCTGATATGCTTTATTTTCTTAAGTATTTACTGTACAACAACGAAATAAATTTGAATTTAAAATTACTTATATTTACATATATACATTGTTTTGAATAATAATACATGGGGAGTTTTAAGGGGTAAAATGGAACTTGCAAACCTTGGTTAAAAAACCTATACAGTATAGGTATCCATTGGGATTTGTAGCGGCTACTTTGGTGCAGTTAAATTTTTATTTTTAAGCCAACTCGAATCCTTGATTCTGATTGGTCAATCTTTGGCAACAACGATGTCTATATCACTCGCTGCGTATTGCGCTGTTCTAACAACTCATATTGCTCCACTTGATATCACATGCACACTTGTGTAATACTGACAAATATATGGCGTCTGTGTCCCATATCCAACTCGGCCTTTGACCTCATTGGATATGGGTCGCTGAAGAGCTATTTTTCTGTATTCCACTGGCCCTATCCAAAAGAAATCAGCTGATCAGCTGAAAAGTTGCATATCTGATGTTATAAACTGCATTGTTTAGTACGTGCTTCCAAAGTGCAAAAACAGACCACACATTTTACAGATTTAACACTAACATTTCTTCTCAATGAAGCCTGTTTAGTCCGAGATGAATTGCTGTTTTAGGCTAGGACCTGCATCATCCTGACTGTACTTTGTATACAGTGGGTCTGACAGGGGGGAGAGACATGACCTGTTTGGTTGATGAGTTGGCTACCTATCCACTTTGAGTCAATTTGCAGTCCATATGCTACTCTGGGCTAGTCAGGTGTTTCAGTCGTCCTCAATTTTGCTGTGAAAAAAAAACAACAAAACAGTGTTTGAACTTTTCATTTATAATCGGACTGTGTTGCTTTTTAACTTAACCTCTAATATTTAATGAGCGCCCTCCACATTGTCCAACCGCCTTTCCACAAAACTGCTGCTTCTTGTGATGAACTTTTAAAAACCGGGCTAACTAAAGAGTTAAACCGGTTAGTAATATTTTTGCTTACTATTGCCCCCCCAAAAAACCCAAAACCTTGCGTAAGCAAAAATGTATTGAATAATGAGGCACATTGTGCGCATTCATAATGAATTTGCATTTTTGCATCACTCATTTGCCGACTAGAATCGGTGGCAAGTCGGGTACCTTTTGCTTTGCTTTATATGGTTAGCAGTGTTTATGAAATAGAATTTGTGCTTAGGGTTTCTCTGTAAGCATAAAACATCTGCTTACAGGCTTTATGAAATCAGGCCCTCAATTATTTGCCTGGCCCACTTTGGTCTTTCCACCTCCAAATGGATTTAAAACAGAGATTGGTGTCTTTTTATACTGCCCTTGTAACAGTGTCGTTCCTTATGAAAATGGGCCCAGAGCTTCAGAGCTGAATAAATTGGGCCCAATTTCATTGTGTTGCTTAAACAAAACATATTGCTCAAAAATTGGCAGGAAAACAGTCACAAATATGTGACATGGTATTTTGGCTGGTAACCTTATTTTGGTAAGCATCATTTTGTTGTGCTTAGCTACTTACCTGTCTTCAATTTCCTTTGAGTGCGGGTAGTACACTTTGAAGCCATAACCACTCTTGGAGAATGAGCCCTGATGTTAAATAATACCAAAAACAATTGTGTCACTTCCAACATTTTGCTTTGATTTCCCTCTCTTATATTTGGTGAAGTTACACACAAAGCCATTAGAGTACGTGTGAGATATTGACTTTAACCAAGTGTTTTTTGGAGTAAGCCCAAGAGCTATTTATCAATTTTGTAGTATAGAAAATTGAAAATGTAGCGGATTATTTGTGCACTACTGTACCTACCGTGTTTGTGCATTTGCAGTTGGCATTGCTGATGGTAAATGGGTCGTACTTATCCCCAAAGACAACCAGGTCAGGTAAGGGATACAACCTCATGGCGTTGTCATAGGACCAGTAGATTGGTGAGGCATGGAGAGGTAGAGGGCACAGATGTGATTGGCAAACCACCGTCTTAACAAACTGTTAGAAAGGGGAAACATGAAATGGAGAAAGATAAACAGTAAAAGTGTAGAAACCATAGAGTTATATAATAGAGCTAGAGGGAGCACTCACACGCAACCACACTGTCCCACCATGGGCACAAATCCCTATGAGTAAATTACATACAGATGTGCAATAATGGTTGTGTGAACTGGGCCCAATTTCATAGAGCTGCTTAAGCAGAAAATATCGCTTAAGAATGTTCTGCTAAGCACATCCGAGCAGGGTACCAGTCATAAACGGTACATGAGTTATGGTATTTTGGCTGGTAATCTTATTCTGGTAAGCATAATTTTGTTGTGCTTAGCTACTTTTTGTGCTTAAGCAGCTCTATGAAATTGGGCCCTGGTGCGTGATCTGTGTTATACAATGGGTCAGCACCATTTTCTTAATGTCCAAAAATTGCTTCTTGTTGGGCCGTGTCACATGGTTTTGCACGCCCTCGTTCTATTATTTAATTCTACGGTAGAAATTAACCTCAATACATGCGGTCGAGGTTGGAGGCTGGGAGGTATGGGTGGAAGTTGACCCTGTAAGAGCGTCATTGACCACCATCTTTGATGTAAAACGACGGAAAAGTGCACGCGTGTACGCACGACTCTCAGCCAATGATAGCTCTCCACGCGTGCACAATTCATCAAAGATGGTGGTCAATGACGCGTATTGCAATCCATCTATAGAATATGTTGTCTGTGGCATTTCGTATCCTCTGTATCTTGATGTGCCCAACTTATCTTCTGAGTAATTTGGTCATTTCACGAGGTTTGGACACTTGATGTGACATTCATCCTTACTATTCAAAGCATTCTTACATTTGACACAATTATTTTATGTATTCGCCTTTGAGTGTACAATTGCAAACTTTAACTTGTTTAAATTTATTCCAACCAAATTATGATTAAAAACATATTTATACATAACATTGACATCAGACTGCTTAAAAAACAAATTTCTGACACAAATACATAATTGTGCAAACTGTCACAAAACATAGTATCATAGTATACGTCTAAAACTCACTACACAACCTTATGGTATTGACCGACAATGAGATAGTTGTAGTGTACTCACATGGTCAGGAATCTCTGAGCTATTGTCAGGGAATCGGATGCAGTTCCGGCACATCTTCATTACAATGTCCTCCCGGAAGACCACAATCTCTTGAGTACAATACTGTATCCTAGGTAATAAAGAATTTTGAAATGAATTCAAGTACACTCCTAAATTGACAAAATAAAAGAGATTTGATGAATTTGAAAATTCCTGAAAATGGCTCTCAGGCCTGGGTTTGCCCTTATTCTAGACCCAAAACCTCCTAGTTGTTATAATTCAGGAGGTTTACAGACTCTGTGCATCGCCAGAAATACAAAACTACAGGTTTGGACACAATGTGGGTTCTGTCTTTTTCCCTTTAATTGCTTCACTTCTTTCAAAATAATTTAAAGGCTCAAGAAATCACATGCCTGGGTTTTTGCAACTTTCTACTCCTAAGCTGGCATACAATTGTGCGTAACTTACCAGAAATCAATAGTTTCAGTGTTCATAGGAATTTTCTAATGACAGAAACTAATTATTTCGACATGTTTTACTTTGCAAAAGATATGTGAAAGGCAATTATTTACTATGGTTGTTTTTCTTACAAAAACCCACAAAAAACAAAACCACCACAACCAAGCCCTGTGCTTTTCCAATGAACTTCTGACCAATTGTTGGAGCCAGTTTTGTTGAATGGGCATGTGGCCTAAAGTGGAAATACATTAAACTTAAGAATGGGAAAGTGTCCTACCTGCATGGGTTTGTTGAGAAAATCGCCGATGGAACCCTCCGTCGAATCTCCTCAGTGATAACGTCTGGTATGGGAGGCCTGGTGTAGCAAAATAAGGAAACAAATCATGGTCAAAATCTGCACAAAAATACTAAATAGTAAAAATTTAATTTAACAAGGTTGGAACTGTCTACAAAAATACTAAACAGTAAGAATTTAATTTAGCAAGGTTTAGAACTGTCTACAAAAATACTAAATAGTAAAAATTTAATTTAGCAAGGTTTAGAACTGTCTACAAAAATACTAAATAGTAAGAATTTAATTTAGCAAGGTTTTGAACTGTCTACAAAAATACTAAATAGTAAGAATTTACTTTAGCAAGGTTTGGAACTGTCTACAAAAATACTAAATAGTAAGAATTTACTTTAGCAAATTTTGGAACTGTCTACAAAAATACTAAATAGTAAGAATTTACTTTAGCAAGGTTTGGAACTGTCTACAAAAATACTAAATAGTAAGAATTTACTTTAGCAAGGTTTGGAACTGTCTACAAAAATACTAAATAGTAAGAATTTACTTTAGCAAGGTTTGGAACTGTCTACAAAAATACTAAATAGTAAGAATTTACTTTAGCAAGGTTTGGAACTGTCTACATGAACAGCAAGCTTAAATTTCTTGTTATGAATTATCTAAAAAAAAATATTTATGTAATTTCTTGGGCAAGAATAAAAGACCAAGTACATAAAAATAATAAACATAATATTGACACAAGGAAAGCAGTAGAACCCGCTGGAGTCTGATGGATTGCTCGAAAGAAACAACGTTTCTGTCAATGAGACTCTCCTTTCTAGCTGGCACACACATAAATGTATAGATAAAATATAAACAAAATTATGTGTATAAGAAAGAAAATATAAAAAAAGTGGGACTTTTTAACACACACCGGATAAAAATGTAAAAGATTACCAAGGGAAAAGTCATTCGGCTGTTACATAAAAAATAAATGAAGAGAACTAAAAAACTAATGCAAGTATTTAATGGGACAAAATGGAATTGCAAAAGAGATCACAAATTTCAAAAGGTATATTTGTATTTTACCTAGGTAGAATGGCCCCTGGGCCTGGGTCTTGAGGGCCAGGTACAAAGAGGAATCTACTGCCCTCTAGCAGGCTGGGATACTCAGATATCATGTCAGCAAGAGCCTGGAAAGAGTCTAGTGAGTAGACAAAGAAATGAAAAGTTTGTCATCCCAGTCACACTTTTTACAACACACTTGTACCACAATGCATCAATGTCGTAGCTCACTAAAACTCTCGTAAAAACCCAATAGAGGGAGACATGATGTTTTTGCAGAGAAAATTCATATTTGTGAAGTGTGCAAGATACCAAATCAAACTACAACACTTTTGCACTGACACAAAATAAAGTGATGTAAAGTGATGTGGTTTTACATAACGCCCATGAATATATGTGTGATTATTGGCTGTTAGTGTGTCTGAGCGTGTCTACCCGTTGAAACCGAGGACTTTAACACAAGGGATCCGGGTGTTTTGAAAGAGCGAGGACAACCTCGCTTTGCTGGACGTTGCTAAAAAAAGTCCAAACAACAGGCGAACAAAGAGGAGTTCTCGGTTTACCCATGTGTGAACAATGTGGATCCCATGTTTGATCTTTTGCACAGTGTGTTTCAGACTTTTTTTTGTAGAACTTTGATATTGAAAAAAGAAAGAAAAGCAAATCAACTGATCAGCTGAAAAGTTGTATGGCTGATTTTGTTGGATATTTTCCCCAAACCTTTGAGTGTTTTGACATGACTGCTTCCATAGGGCTTAGATGTAAAATTCCCACAGAAGACAAAACAGGTCGGTGGCATCTCTGCATAGCCGCTGAAGAGGACGTTCAACTTCTCCCTGACTTTGAGTTGGTCTAGCCAAATATCAGAGAGAAAGACAAACATGGCCTCTTCATTGTCTTTCTCGATTGCTTGGAGCTTGATGGATGACTTGGCACAGGTTGGAGACGGCCCCCCAAAGAAGTTCATGCTGCCGAAATAGCTTCTGAAAGTTTGAAATAAAAAGTAGTAAATTAAAGTTGGCGAGAACAAAGTTATTGATTTCTGCAAAATTGAAGTTGCATTTCATTATGAGCAATATAGTGCACGGTATTTAATTCTGTTGAAATGTGGGTTCGAATTCCGGCCTTGCTAATCAAGATCCTTGTGTTTATAATGCAAATTTTTTTCACCACAATCTTTTCGGAAAGAGTGCTGTATCTGACAACAAGTTTTAATTATGACAACAATTCTGGGGGAAATAAGATATTTTTGTCATTTGTGTCTGTCAGATTCAGCATCTTTTCAATGCGCCGTATTTTTGGCCACGTGAGGGAGCTCTCCAAAATATTTGTATCACTTCCGGGGGTATAACTTAGGCGATTATCGTCTGCTCAGCTAGCTGTGTACAGTTTTAACATCGACGTTCTGTCACTTCTTTGCGCGAGAGAGTTTAGTCAGTGCTTCTAGAATCTAAGGTGGATTAATAATGGCTCCTTTAAAGAAATAAAGAGCCCTGCATCTAATCTTACAATATCAGAACTGGCAGTTAAGCGTGGCTCATCCTTTCCTCTGAATCCAACTGAATTCTCCGCAAACAAAAACTGCTTCAAATACTTCCTCCAGACAGTTAAGGACTGAAACACATTACTACCAGACGTCATATCCATCACGGACAATAAGACCTTTAAAGGAGCCTTTATTAATAATCCACCTTAGATTCTAGAAGCACTGACTAAACTCTCTTGCGCACAGAATTGACAGAACGCCGATGCTAAACTGTACACAGCTAGCTGAGCAGACGATAAGTTATACCGGCCTTGATAAAAATGGTTTTGAGAGCGCCCTCACGCGGTCAAAAATCTGGCGCATTCCTTTGTCCTTATAGGATGGGAAATTAAGCCATAGATTTGGTGTACTAAGAAAAATATAGGTAGTGTATGTTAACCTGTTAACCCTGAAGACGTGTATATACGCATAACTTTTGTGGGTACACAGACAGAAGTCGGATAAACACATTATTGTATACACCTGGAAAATTGTCTTTTTAGTATGATGTCAAAATCGGGTGATGTGTTGACATGCCTGGACATGCCATTGTGTAGCATGCACTTACTATGCTATGCTTCATTTCCCTTTCTGTTTTTATATTGATCTTGCGCCTGTGTTACAAAACTTTGCTGCACTTGTTGAAAAATGGAGCCTTGATCTTCAACGTTTGTTTCAACCGGCAGAAGCCAGATTTAAAGCTCATTTGACTGAATTTAATCTGTATGGGTGACTTCAGTCACAAAGTAGGGTCTTACCTCCGTAATGGATAATACTTTGTTGGCTTTTGTAGCCGCAAATTATGTCAAAATTGTGTATTTAAGCTAGTATGATGGACATGGTTCAGTTGGTAAGCCTGCAGTGGTTCACATCAGCTGCATGGTGTCACGCAGTCATTTTCAACTGTCTGTAACACAAACTGTGTTAAAGGTCTGGTAGGTTTTGGTAGCCCATTGAATACTTTATCAATCATATTCAAAGATTTTCAGCACTGTTTAATAATGCAGCTTTAGTGATTATGCGAATGAGAGTGGTAACACTCCTGTTTAGGCATCAACGCAATAGCTACTGGATTAGTCTGGTACCTTGTGGATTCAGCCAGTTCAGGTGGAGGAAAACCGAATGCATTGATGTGGAATACTTTATCCTCATACCAGCCCTCCGCTAACACAAAACAGTTCTCTGTAAACAGACCTGTGTGGAACTGGTGCAATGATGGTCAAGGAAGAACAAAATGAAGAATCTCTCTGCTGCTACATCAGTGCAACAACGTCAGTGTGGATACCTGATTTTATGGGGAAAAGCAAATGTGATTTTGCTTTTGAAGAATCCTAATGACTCCTTTTAAGTTATTGTCGATGCGGGTGCCTTCTGACCACTCCCCATGGTCGTTCACCATGGCCCCCTTCTGGAGGGCCACAGACCAGGTGGCCATAGGACACACTTAACGAGCAGTACTTGCACTTTTCTTTTTTTACAAGAATTTTTACCAAGTAGATAATGTTAGTGCAAGGGAGCTGATAATCATTCTATTCTCAGACTCAAAAAAATAGTTAGTGACCTGACGTTTCGACCCCAGCAGAGTCTTTCTCGAAGGCTAGCTAGAATTTCAGCCTTTGAGAAAGACACTGCTAGGGTCGAAATGTCCGGCCACTATTATACCATAGGTCGTTTTGATTGGTAAGTAGTTTGCAACAGCGCATTCTATTCTCTCAATCTCAGACTCAGCAGCACTTCATTTAGTGTATTAAATGATGGTTTGCCGAGTACCCAAACAAATTGAATATATTTCTCTCAATTTTATTCATTAGTCCGTGGTTCTTAAAGTGTCATTACACATGTACAATGAGCAATCAATAATAATTTTAAAAGGATATTGCCTCGCTGAGGTCAAGCTGTACCGCTCCTGTCGGATCTTCCAAGAAGAACTTGCCCTGTCAAACACAAGAAGACCAAGTATCTTAAACAAAGCTCATGGCCAACATTATTAATTGTCAAAAACCAGTATCTGACAAGAAACACAAAAAAAGTGATAGATAAGTGGCACACTTTATTGTTTTCTTGTCATCTGCACTTTATGTGACCAAACATTTGTAGAAAGCAAACCTGTGAAAGCTTAAGCTCTATCGGTCATCGAAGTCAAAAGAAATTGGTGAAAAAAACCCATCAATGTTTTCACGGATTTCTCATTTCTCAAAAACTACAGCATTTCAGGTAAACATATTTCAGGGGAAGTTTTCCACTGTCGAACAGACGGCATCCCAGAGAGAGATGAAAGGCCTCAATTTAATGCTGTATAATCCATCTTTACATAATCTTAGCTGGTACGTGAAAGGAATGGGTCTTCGATAAAGACATTAGGCACAAATCCATCCAAAGAGTTAATCCCTTTATCGTTTGCAGTGCTTTTTGACCAGGGCTGCCCAACCATGACCCCAGGGACTCCGTGAAACAGATGCCTGTTTTTAGTTCTGGAACCCTGGTTCGAATCCCGCTGGGGGGCACTATGTGGATTGGGTTTTCAGTCCCTGCCTGATTGCGTGGGTTTTCCCTGGAATAACTCTCTGGGGTTTTCCTCCCACATCTAAAACTGAAACTTCCTTCTTTGTCTTCTCTGCATTGGGTTCTTGGCTAGTATAGTGATTAAGTTTGCTTTTCTGAGAGTCCTTGGTTTCACAACCAGAATTAATCAATGAAATAAAGCGAAACACATGTGGCTTGTTGACATGACAGAAACTCAAATGCTAGTTTTTAAGACCGCCACTGTTGCATAAGAGTTCTGCTAGGCATTGGGTCCTCCAAAGTGAACTGGTTACATAACAATATCCCACATCCCAACAAAAAAAGAAACAAGTATTTCCTGCCCACAAAAATGACATGGTATGAGGTGAGTATAAGATGTTTGACCTCTTTGAGCTGAGTGAGCATGCCCAGTACGATGATTTCACCAAGCTTGGCTGTGCTTCCAAGAAGAAACTCCACTGATTTCAGCTGTCATTAACAAAAACAAATTACAAATCTCATAATTCTGTCACTGCAATTAAAAAGACATTACCCAATGACACTGTAAGCCGTTACTACACAGTTGTTTGGGAATACATAACAACTGTAAATATGGAAATCTCAAGAGTGCATTGAAACTTTGTTTTCATTTATGTCTATTAATGCAGAGATAGAAAGCAATCAATAAAAAGATGCCGTCATTTCTGCTAGAGATATTTTATTATATTCCAAAGAATGAACCAATAGGGTCTCCTCATATTTTTTTCAAAACTGTGGGGCATTCTGGACCCAAATTTTTGAAGTTTGGCCTAAGAATGCTGAATTGAAATGAGTTCCTTGGAATGTTTTTTTTACTTTTTCTGTTTATCTTTAGTTTTAAAAGCCCAACTGTTCAATCGGGGGCATTCTAAATATTTTTTACTTTATGATTAATGTGATTGATCTGAAAAACAAATAAATAAATTTAAAAAATCAATCAATCAATCAATCAATCAATCAATCAATCAATCAATCAATCATTAATTATATTTTTTCATTTTTTGATCAGCTGCAAGTCATACGCTAGTTTGTGTATGGGAAGAACCCCGACTAACATTCTCCTGAGGACGAGCAGAGTCCACTATTCAAAACGTTGAGACGTTACTATATCCCAACCCCCTTCTTCTCAGAACTTACACGTCCCTGGAAAGATACAATTTCTTGGGTGACAGTCATTGCTGACAAAAAAGTATGCAAATAATTAGGATTCAATTTTTAGGAGACAAGTTGAAATGATGACATTCCACCTTTTGGTAACCCCTTGAGTAACAAGCTTTTAGGAACAGTATCCTTAGCGCTAGAGAAGAAGATCAAAGAGCAGGATTTCTATATATCTGAAGAAAATAACAGCTACCTTTTTTCAGCAGGCAGACGTAAGAGGGCAGAATGCAGATAAAAGTCTGACACATCTTATACTAATAGTTACATGGATGTTACCCCCAATCCACCTCAGTTCTAACATTCTCATAGAGTTATATGGTTTTTAAGAGAAAACTCCAAGGCGCCACTGCAATTCTCTTAAAATTCTGACCTGAAATTTCCTGATGGATGGGTCTGTAGCAGCCCCTGGTACAGGAGGAGTGAAGAGACTGTGTCGAGATGTTCTCTGAAGGAGAAGACTGTAGCGATCTCGGAATAAGTCTGCTTTAGCCTGGGCATCAGCGTGTATACAGGGCACTGTTTCATTCCTTTCGAAGTACACAAACAATTGGGATAAATGGTCAGTGAAACATATGATAGTTACCCCACCTTTTAGATTACTCCATTTTTTATCAATGGTGACCACAGACTATTTTTGAAACATCAAAGTCTTCAGCTCGCGCTCTTTCGGTGGCTGTTTGGTGTGACCCGCTAGCATGTGTAAGAGGCGTGTTATAATCTTGGGCAGTTTCGGGCGCTCCAATGAGTAAATGAGGGGGTGGTTTAGGGCCGTACAGTGACTAAACGGTTAAATCCCAGTCAGTACAAATTACATATATGAGAATTTTTTTTGTCTTTACTTTGTCAGGGTTTCATTTGGACACCGCTATCCCCCCCCCCCCCCCAATAACAAAAGTTGGTGCGGGTGTTTCAGAAATTATTACTGTGGGTGGTACCAGGATTTTTTTCCAGAAAATGTGGTTAAAAATCCCTGTACATGTACTTACTTGATAAATTTTTTCCTGTCTTGATTGTAGGTGAACTTTGGAATGGAGAATGCGTCAATGACGGCAAACGCCCTCTCTTGTTCTTCCTCTTCACCCTCGTTACATTCATCCACTGCTGCTTTAAGAATCTCCATGGATACAAGTGATGATGTCACTGCAGGGAATTTTAATTTGATTGACATTTTTAAACCACAGAAATAATGTTGGCAAAAAGGGCATCTAGATGTGTCGCTGTTTCTTAGACATCTAACATGTATGTATTTTGAAACATCTAATACCCTTTATCATTTAGATGTCAAATCATTTAGAAGTGAGCAACATCGCCAGCCTGGTTTTAAACTTCAAGCAATTTTTGATACACAATTTCAAAACTCAGGTGAAAGCCTTGACCACAATCTATTTGCTTCCTTGTGTACTTTTTTTATGCAACTTCATCAAAAACAAGGCTAAAAGCCACTCTTGGTAAGGGGCTACAAGAAAACATTCAAAATGAAAGTAAGACAGGGGAGCTGAATTAACTTTCCTCTTAAAACAGTCTAGATTGCAGGATGGAGGGAAACATGCACCGGGCAAGGAGTTCCAGTACATGGAATAAAGCTGTTGGAATGGCTCTTTGTTCTACATATCAGCAAAGCAAGAGTACACGGGTGAGAACAAGCAGAAAGCCTGGTTTCACACTCAAACATCCCAATAGGAGGAACCAGGTCAGACACACTAGCGACACATTTACCATGAAAATATCTGTAGAAAAGAACAGAGGCTGGCTACAGACCTACGGTGGGAAAGAGGTTGTAACATTGATCACAACCCTTCACCAATAAATTAACAATACACTTCTGCATTCTATCTTTTAAAGATAAATGACAAGCAGAAGCTTTGGCCCAAATGTGACAACAGTACTCCATTAGGGGACGTATAGTTGTCTTATACAGGTAGAGAGAAGCATCAGGAGGTAAGAACTAAAAACAATAAATTTACAGTTTCTTGATAACAGGTTATGTTTTTCAAAAATGATTAGTATTTTTACAAGTACATGGCTCTGGTCAGCACTTGGTGCTGGTCAAGGGGGGAAAAAAAGGTGCAAGACCTGCAGGCAATGCATAAGGAAAGAAATTTTGCTCTCTGTATTGCAATACTTACAGGGTTGTTTCTGGACTGTCTCAAGTATCCTTTCCAGGCATTCGTCCCTCTCCTGTACATCGTTAACTGACACCAAAGCCTCCACTAAATACTTTATGGCATCGCTGCAAAATAAATATTAGTTTACCGTCATCACAACTTCACTTTTTCCAAACCATAAAGCTGAGTTTGTGAAAAAAGGCAATAGTTCCTAGTTATAACAAATACTTAGTACATATATAGTAATAATCGCCATCTTTACAAGTTGTTAATCTTATGCAACTTGGATTTTGGCTTTGAGCTGCGTCAAGTGTTCTAATTTTCTACCCAGCCAAGTGGTTCATCACCCATTCAATTTCATGGAAGGAGTTTGATAAAACTCCCGTGTAATGCATCATTGCATGCGGTAATTATTTAAAAAAAATACATAGTTGTGACTGTGAGTTCTAAAATTGATTACACAATGGATTGCCCTCACTGCTCAGCATCTATTTTTATGGGGTACAAAACATGTCATAATTGATAGTACAACTGTGTCGGGGGGGGGGCACTTCGTCAGTCAGGCAGGTGCCAGATTGTTTCTAAATCAGACAGTGTCAGTGGTACTGCTGGGGCGACTTTACCGTTCTATTTCTATGCTGGTAGTGGTACTCGTTGAAAGCCTGTTCTTCCCCAGCATTAACATTTTAAAGTGACACATCTGAATCCACAACTCAAAAACGTTCATTTGTGTTGTCTATCAGAAGTACCAACTACCATCCATGCCCAACGTACATCTACATACATGATTCATGAAAATCACAATCATCACCTCGATCTTCTCCCCCCTCTCTCATGACTCTCTCTACACTCACCTTCTCAACGAAAGACCATTCATCTTGAAAGCTGAGTTAACCTTGGATTTTATTTTGGCTGCCATTCTCTGCCAGCTTAAAAAATCCACTCGATGAAGAAAGTAGGACAGCTTTTAGGCTGAACAACTGCTTGTCGTCCGCAGTGTTTCTGTGCATAAGTTTTCCCGCGGTTGCAGAAAAATGAGTGAAAATTAGCGCCACCAAGTGATATCATTGACGATTCATATCCCTGTCTTCTTCATACGTATTAAAGCGTAATTGCAAGTTGGCAACCAGACTACTGCGTACAGCAAATCCGCATCGAACGCAATGAGGTAAGGAGGCCCCGCGGGGACAAACCGTTAATTATTGAACAAAATCTTCCTTTTTTAAATAAAATTATTTATAACTCATTTTTTTTTTCTAATCAAAGGCGGATTTCGACGATTTTTTCTTTTTAAAAACACCACGTTCAAAAGTAAGCTGTAGTTCCGCAGGATTCTCCTCTCTGTCATCGATTCATACCTGAGTCACAAACGAGGGTCTTTACCTCTCGAAAAACACTACACCCAACCAACCCCCAAAAAACAAACAAACAAACAAACAAACAAACAAACAAACAAACAAACAAACAAACAAACAAAAAACAAACAAAAAAACACCCAACAAACAAACAAACAAACAAACAAACAAACAAACAAACAAACAAACAAACAAAAACAAACAAACAAACAAACAAACAAACAAACAAACAAACAAACAAACAAGCAAACAACACACATGTGGTGCTTTATTTCTTTTTGTTTGATTTAATTTTTGAATACTTCTCTGTGTAGCACAAGTGATGAGAAACCAAGACACTCCAAACAAACAAATTCAAACAAACCAAAAAGATAGCTAGGCCTATAGGCCTACTACAACTGTCTGAGTATGCCTAAGTTAGGATTTTATGTTCACGTCATTTATAAGCAAAAACAAAAGCAGGATTATAATTGTTCAGCTGAATTTGAATTACTTAAACCGAGCCGAAAAGGACGTCCAGTTACGAGACTAGGCATATCTGAAGCCCTTTCAAACTGCGGATCACATCTGAATATGCCGAATACATTGTTTAGTTAGTAGTTACTAAGGCTAAGCATAATAATTGTGCATACTGTATACAATCTGGTTCCGATGCTTGGAAATCACAATGTTACCAAGTAAATCTCATGTTTCTATACTAAAACTATGAGCAACAGAACATGAACTTTTTCATGTAGGCACAATTTGCACACAATTAATTTGAACAATCATATTAAAACGTCACACACTTTAATTTTACAATTCTTGATTTTATGGCAATTACGAGACAAATATGAAAATTCCAGGCCTAAATTGCCTGCTAGAAAAGTCCGCTGGTGCACAAAATCACTTTTCGTTTAATTAATTAGGTGGCACTGAACGAAATAGATTCAAAACAAGTTCAACGGAGGTCAACATAAGCAGGTGGAACTGGCTAATGGCCACAGACTGAGGAAAGAGAACAACCATTGCATGAGTGCCTTGACATGGCGACCAGGGGACAAGAGAAAAGTTGGAAGGCCGAAAACAACTTGTAGAAGTAGACCTATGTTGAAAAGGAAATGAGTAGAATTGATTGGAAATCATGGAGTGAAGCACGTGGCTAAGAGGGAAATGAGTAGACCTAAGGTATAAGGTTACTGGTCGAGTAATAAGGCCCCGGACAAGCATCCAATAAGTATGTACAAGAGGATCTGATTTTTTTTCCTTAAAAATCGCTGGACAAAAACACTAACGCTCACTTTACATTATAGGAGAGGCCATAAAAACAATAATGGACGGATATGTGAACTATTACAAGCAATTTACACTCAGGCCAAACTTGAACCAATTAGCAAAGTCGCCAATCGTTGTCAATCAATGCTAGTAATATTGTTTACTATTTATTTGTTTACATTTTTCCTGGTAAAAAAAGATGTGGGATGAAAGCTCCAAATATAGGGAAAGTGACCCCCACGCATTTACGGACTGATAACCTAAAATACACGTACAAGGCTGTGGTCAGAGCCGGGATTAGAACCAGGCTCCTCAGAGGTGAAAGGCAGGGCCGGAAAGAAACCATTAGCCAATGATGGTCACGTTGGTTTATCCTCGGTCCATCCTTTCCAAACAAAATGCGCTACAAAAGTAAAACGTCTCCGGTCAGAATTGGTCTGGATCCGGGTCCTTTGAGGTCTAAACCATTCCCAGAATCAGACTTAAAATGACCCGGAAAGAGAAGTCAAATTCACGCAAAGTCCCAATTTTACAAACCTGTGTCTGGGTCAGCCTGACTCAGAAATAAGGCAAGGTAAGGTAACTGTTCGAATAACAGTAATCTAATGTGCATGTACCGGAACATCTGATTTCCATTCTTACAAAATTGCTGGAAAAATATTAACGCTCACTTTACATATAATTATAGGAGAGGCAATACAAAGAATAATGGATGGATACACTTAGAAGCAATATACACTAAGGCAAAACTTGAACCAAATAGCAAAGTTAAGTTAACTCAACTATTGTTTATTATTTATTTGATTATTTTTTTTCTGGTAATAAACTAAGGTATCCTCAAAAGTGACTAGCACTGACTGAAGCCCGTAGGCCTGACCTGAAGATACATGACGTCCAGAGAGGACGACGAAGAAATAAATGTTCAGGTTAAATGTACGAGGAAATCTCCCAGGTGACAATATTGACCCGAATCTGGGTCCCTTGGGATCTGACCCGTTTCTCGGTCAGTAAAGACCCGGAATATGTGTTTAAATTCGGGTCAAACTCAATTTTTTAAAACCTGTATCCGAGTCGCAGCCCGACTCGGAAGGCTAAGCCCCCTGGGACCCGGACGCGAGTTTTTAGAGTGTATAATGTTTCTTTACAGGTTATACGCATATAAACATATTTTTATAAAACCACATTTCATTCAAAATTTGAGATTTTGTCGATATCATTGGACACGTGGATGAAGTTAATCACCAGTTGAACAGCTACTGTGTAGCCCACAACATTCACAAATGTCCAATCGAAAATGCGTAAACTTTTGACCCGGGAATTTATTTATTATTATTATTATATATAAATATATTTTAAGAGTAGGCCTACAGTGTTTATCAGGTTCATCTTATGCCTCAGATGTTGGAGCACTTGCTGATTATGTTTAGACTGAGGTGGTTGCATAGATGACGAAATAACTTAGCTCTAACATTTACGGTAATTAGAATCTGACCGCGTTAGTTTAGATGGAGCTGATGGTCTGGGTTACAGATTGGAAACGTGGTCAATTATGTTACCTTCATGAGCATGCATTGCCTATAAACAGAGCTATTCTAGCATTGATGCTAACCAAACTCTCACAAACAGGAAGTAATGGGAATTCTGATCGCGTGAACGTTTCCTTCCATTGGGCCTTTTGATTGGAGTATTAATCAAGTTCAAAGCATGTTTGAATGCTAGTACTAATTGGTACTCGTATGATTTGGGAGGATACAACCGGGGGGACTGGTTGTAGGCGGGTCTGTGTCATGATGAGCAGCTCCTTCCTCCCTACTGTCTACTGCAGCATTGGGTGTTCGCCGCCGCTCCCGCAGGAAGCAGAGTGCAGCTCGTTTCCCACACTGTGAAGTAAGAGGAAAAAATCACATTACCTTCAAGGCAGGCTTGAATCTTCGATTCTGATTGGTCGATCCATAGCAACAAGTCGTGTGATATTATACAATATGTAAATTCAAAGTGGCGCGTTTGCACTTTTCCCCCTGTACAGCGGTGCGTCATCCATATTTATTGCGCGTCAAGTTAGTCTTCGGCCTCGTTGGACATGGGACGCAGAATCGCTATATTTTCCCGTATTCCTCTCGGCTATATGCGTAACCATAATGATATTGTACATATAGCTGTATGATTCACCGGACTGTTTATTTAAATGTTACTTCACATAAAACGTTATTTTTCACATTCAAAAAGGGCATGTAATTTGCACAAATCAGCCTCTATGTAGCCATCCTCTTGGAAGAAGTCTGACGTATTGGAGCCGGAAGTGTAATGTAAACGTATATTAATGAACACATAATTATGCATATACATTCGTTTACATTGCACTTCCGGCTCAAATACGTCATGGTCAGGATAGACATAACTTAGTAAACAATGTCCATTAGTATTTTGATATCTAAAAATAATTGTATGTAATTAGTTAGTCTTTAAATGCTACCACTACCTTCCTCATTAGTAATTGTAATTACTTTGTAATACTCCACCATTTTGGAAACTATTTTTCTGGTCGCAATAAACGTGCTTCAATCAGAATAGCTTCATCTTGAATCCCTATATACCTCACCTTGATGAGAAAATCTTTATCATCCGGTTCCATGCTCCAGTCAAAAGTCTCCAAATATCCCGTATTGATGCCAATGGTACGAGAGCTGTCCGTACTCTAAAAAGAACAAAAAATTGCCATGGTTTCTACACAAATCTTCATTGTATAAACTGTAAAAAAAAAAGAAGTATAATATAAAAAGGGTGACATTTTGTAAAACTACATGCATTGTGAATTATGTCAGGGGTAGTTCTATTTCACGTAAGTAGGCCTACTTTTTTTTCATATTCTATTTTCTCAACTGTGGGCCTGTTTGTTTCGAATGAAGCAATTTCTGGAAGAATGGTGCGAACTTGCGAGCTTTCAGATTGAAAATGTAGTCAATTCTCATTTTTGCTTAAATAAATTCCAACCCTGTATTAGTTTGTCCTCAGGTAATGCACTCTAAACACTCCCGGGCAGAATTGACTCGGATTCTGGGTCTCATGGGGCCTCACCTGGATTTTTTTATGGATCACGCTGACCTGGAAAGTGGGTAAACAATGGGATTTTAACTCTGATTCTGGGTCAGTTTGACCCATTTCTGGGTCACTTTGACAAAGAAGTTTTTATGATAACCTTTGCAGTGACTTTTTGGGCGTAAAGCGTAGCCGTGTGCAATAGGGCAGAAACAAATTGTTTAATACTGCTGATGTCACGCCTCTCATTGCCCTGCCTAATCTCAACTAAGTTCACTCCTTGTTGCTTTGCAAATATCTCCATCTCGTTGTATTCGATCTGTATAAGAATTAACAATTCAAACTTAAATTGAGATAGAGAAAACAAATGATTGGTTAATTTAGCTACAAAGGAACAAGCCACTTTACTAAGCCTATCTACCTG
This sequence comes from Pycnopodia helianthoides, assembly GCA_032158295.1. NCBI lineage: Eukaryota > Metazoa > Echinodermata > Asteroidea > Forcipulatida > Asteriidae > Pycnopodia > Pycnopodia helianthoides. The sequence goes on along the minus strand of CM063243.1, from coordinate 6,097,742 downwards.
CAAATCAGCATGCTTATACGGAATACTGTTGCCTTTATCAGTCCTTTCAAACCCCCTTTGGTTTTATACTCCAGACCCTATTCTTAATACCTTGTGTACTTATTTTTAAAATCAGTTTTCAGTTTCTCCCGTGCCTATACATATTTTCTATACTTATGGAGACATAGATCTACAAAGCATCGTCGTTAAAACGTACGTTTTCATTTTGTTCTGTGTCAATTTTAGCAAAGATCTCGTCTGCAATATTCTTGCTTCGAACAGTTCCAAAGAGCAACTCGGTTTCTTCCTTGGTTAGTCCATTTTGAGTCTAGAGATGACAAAAAAGAAGGAGAAAAAAAAGTTTTTTAAGAAGAGAAAAATGTCCATACTTTGTTCACACACATTATTATTATTATTGTTTTATTTGCCATAAAAAACAGTACATAACAAAAAAAGACAATATACCCCAAGATGGGCGAGGGACAGCAAAAGCAAATACATACTATGATCCGTAGATCTGTTGCCCCACATTTGGGGTACGCAAAAATATGAATGTAGATTATTTTTTTACAGAAGGTAATAATAATAACAGGAAAATAAACAATAGCAAAAATAAACTGCTAAAAATAAATAATACAATATTGCACAAGTTAAAGCAACAATTAAGAGGGTGGTTCACAAAAATAAACACCCCAGCAAGAAAGGAATGAACCATCCAAAACAGTGGGGGATAAAAAAAAAAAAATATATATATATATTCTCAAGCACCACCATGGAGGTCTTTTGTCGTATTTACCTTGCTTGTACAAATATCTCTGAACTCCTGTTTTGAGACAATTCCATTTGTGTTTGAATCAGCACTGTCAAGTACAGTAAGAAGTGTACCCAACGCATCCGTAATTTTCTTCTCCTCTGTTGTTCTATTTCCCACCTGCTGTTCGGTTCTTCCTCTGTATAGGTAAACATTTGTATTGTTGTAAAAGAGCAAAATACCTTTGGCTGTTTAGTACGGTGGCTTCAAAGGGACATTAACAAACTAAAGACAAGGTGCAGGATTTGTAGCCATCGAAAAAGAACGATTATCGTTTCAATAAAGAAACTTATTAATTTATTATAAAGTTCATAGTGTAAACCCTTGATATAGGACTTATATCTCCCAGAGGATATCATGGGTTCGTGGACCTACAGTGATGATCGCGGGAGAATTCCAACCTACCAACCCGTTCCTCAGTTTCTCAAACGTGACAACAACATTTAGATGAACACGCTAGTGGCTGGTTGGGGGGGGGGGCTTGTTTTCTTATTGCATAAATAAAATGTACCGGCTAAGTTTAGTCTTTGGTCTTTTGACTTCTCCATGAGGGTTTCGGGTAGTCCTTTCCTCCATGTGATCTCTCATCGATACTTGATCAGAATCTGAGTACTTCAATGGTAAAACGGTTTATAGTTTTCAAATATTAAATACACCAACACAACTGATATACGTTCAAGTGTACAGTTTGTTTCAATCTAACATGATTCAATTTCTTGACTGAGAATTCAGATATTTTTACCACAAGATGTATGGTGGTTTATGGTTTATAGTTTAATTTAAAAACATTCAAAAATTTGCGGTTCAACGACCGAATTGCTTTTTAAATTTACAGTTTTGAGAACATTAAAAGTACACGGGAAAAAATTAAGCAAAATGTTAAGGAAAAAAGGAAGATAAAGATTTAAATCATATTTGTATCACAAAAGGTTAAAGGATGGCATCAAAATTTGACTTTTAAATTCAGCTGAAAATGTTACTACTTACTATACTCAAAATATTTATAATGATAAAACGACCCATAGCGGCAGGAAACCAGGCTAAGAATCTAATCTATTCCCGAACCATACTTGTTAAGGGTGTTGCTACGTACAATAGTTCAATGCCCGTGACGCATGAATCTAGCCAAAGCTGTAGCCGCCAATTTGGACACGACCTGAGGCATTCCTTGGACCCGGGGTGAGATTTTTCTTATATATCTTCCATATAAGTACAAACTCAATTACATGAGCAAAATCGTACTATAACTTAACTGGTTATAGTAAAGACAAGACCATCAAGGGTTTTAAAAGTTTTTCAGTTCAGGTCTCGATTTCACAAAGCATTCAGATGCATCTTAAAATGAATTATCAGTATTACCGTAGTGATTTGTATTGAGACATCACACTTTGCTTCGCAATTAAGATTGACATACATCTTAAAATCAATCTTAGCTCTTTGTGAAACCAAGCCCTGGTCTTGTTTGATTGCGTTGATCTGTGGACATGGAAAAAACCATGATGGCTGACACAGAGGGTCTGTAACTTACCAGCATGACACCAAGTGTTTTCTCGTTGACTGTGTCAAACCACTCCACTGGTAGCAATTCGTCCTTTTTTGCCAAGTCAGAAAATCTTTTCAGAAATTGATCTTCTTCCTTCATCGACAAATACCATCCTACAGGCAAAGTAGACAAAACACAAATTTCCAACTTTTACCTTATTTTGTTGGTGTGTATAGGCTACACTCTTATGTGTTGTTTTCCCGATTGATCTGCACTGCGTCCAGCTCGTTCCTTTATTTATTTAGTCTCGAAATGTGTCGTCAGATGTTCGGGCTATAATTATAGGCTGCCAGGTATACTAAAAGGCCGCATCCGAATTGGCGGTTAAGTCTACGGCTACAGCTGTTGTTAAGGGTGTTGCTACGTACAATAGTTCAATGCCCGTGACGCATGAATCTAGCCAAAGCTGTAGCCGCCAATTTGGACACGACCTGAGGCATTCCTTGGACCTGGGGTGGGATTTTTCTTCTATTTGCCGCTTTGTTTGTTTGTTTTACAGCTGATACCGTATTGTCTCTTTGGGGGTTTTCTTATAGATTTTTGAATTTTGTGTATTCTCTTTTTGTCTTTTTTTATTATAGAAATGGAAAGTCTGTCTTTATTATTTTTTCTCCAGACACAAAAACTGGACAAATCTTTCCCTTCATCTCTACGCAGGTATCTTCACCCCTATACTGGTTGCAGTGATAATCGCTTTTTATTTACCCCTAGTTTCTCTACCGGATACTAATAAGTAGGACTACGGTATAAGCTTCCACTCCTAACAGAGTTCGACGAGTGGAAGAGCCGTCTCAAAGAAAGATTCAACACTAACGGTTGTGGTCCAGACTTGACCTTCGTCATTTTCCCCTTTAATTAATTAAGATCGGGTATCTAACTAAAATATTTTCTGTATCCTGAACAAATTCACTAGCTTTATGGCGGCCTCCATGGTAGTGTGAGTGCCAAATAATTACCGTAAAACTACTAACGGATGTTTTCAAAAGCCTTACAACAGACTATAAACAATACCGTTTATGTACAACAAAAATTGTTTTTATATTCACTCACCGTCGTAGGCGTGGACAGGGTAGTTGCATAGAACTCCGCCATCTACAAAGAGGCCATTCTTCCATTTAACAGGCTCCAAAAAAACTGTCAAATTCAAACCAAATAACAAGCAGACGTGACGTCACAAATTTTGATGAATATGCATGCTATTTAATTCTGCAAACAGGATAAACAAATTTTCCAATATGACGGTGGTTGAAGAATTTGCAAAACAATACATTTTTGTGTGGTTGGGTATTTGCTTGTTTGTTTGTTGAGTTATTTTGGATAAGTGCAATAGCTCTGTACCTGGAAGTGAAGCTGATGCCCTCGCAGCTAGATAGATTGGCATATCTGGTGTGGTTTTGACGTGAAAGTACACTGTATCCATCTTTGTCACGTCGGTAGCTACGATACACAACTCAACGCCCTTTTTCTCATCATAAAGCTGAAACGGAAAACACCACATGAAATAGCCGTTGGTGAAATATTCTTACCCGATATGGTTGATTTATACGGTGCTCCGGGAGTGCCACAACCACTTAGGCCTATCAAAATGACGAAATAATTGATCTGAAGTTTAGTACTCGACTTACCAAGAATTTGTAATTACGAAATATTTTATTTAAAAAAAAAACCCGAACTACTTTCCCACTGACAATCTATTCTTCTGTGGCCCGATTGGGCATTATAATTCTGAGCCGTATGCGGTAATAAAATGCAACCCAACGCGAAATATGTACGGAAGCTCATTAGTGCCACGTTGCGTTTCTCTTTTACGTGAAAGTGTTTCTCTTTCATGTGGTTTGATATCTTCCCGTCACAGACAGGAAACATTCATTTCACACTGACTCAACAATAAGAAACATACATTGTAGAAAAGCAAATAATTAATCAATTGTGTACCACACTTTGATTTAACTGAACATTTATGTACATGAGTCAATATGTAGGAAGAAATGAAGCAAACAATGTTACTTTTGTTCTTTTCCCTATTTGACAGACAAAACAGACACACATGTATACACAAGCTGACAGCTAAGACAAAAAAATATAACCGATTAAAAAAACATTAGATTATGATGGTAGATATATATATCTTTTCTTGAAAATGTACTGTAGCAGTTTGCTTTAAAAATCTATGGGAAGACTATTCCAATATTCTGTACCTCGTTGCACAACACTATTTTTGTGAATTGAAGTTGTATTATAGTTGACATACAAATCCCCCTTTAATGCTTTATGAGTGCCATAAGGATGTATCGATGAAGCTAAAGTAAACATTCCATTAAAGCTGTTGGGTAATAGGCCATTATTGTACTTGAACATCAATTTACCCAAGTTCAGACGATACAGGTCATTCAATTTGAGCACTTTAAGTTTGGCAAATATAGGAGCTGAATGAGATAGATAGTTGGCTTTTGTGATAATTCAACGGCTTTCTTTGGCACTAGTAAAAGTTTGTTACATAGTGCCTTTCCGTGACCCCAGGATAATATTGCGTATTTTAAATATGAGAGGATGAGTGCATTGTATAATGTTAACAGACTTTTTTGCGATAGAAAATATTTCAATCTATTCATAGTACCAACTTTTTTTGAAAATTGTGGTGGTTAAAACATCTTTGTGTTTTTTCCAAGACAAGTTCTCATCATTATAAATACCTAACAATTTACAACTCCTTGTTTGGTTGAGAGCACTGTCATTTAAACAAAGAGGTACATGGCGCACATATTTCTTTTGCCTGGCACAAAAAATCATACAGTTTGTTTTAAGAACATTAATTGACAGTTTATTTGCTAGAAGCCAGTTACTTATTTTAACAAGCTCTACGTTAAGGTTTTGTATATAGCTATTTCAACATTGTGGTGATTATACAAAAGGCTTCTATCATCTGCAAACATACAGAAAGAGATCGAATTACAAATATCATTTATATATGATAATGAACAATAGAGGACCCAATACAGAACCTTGAGGAACTCCACAAGAAATATATTTATCGGATGATTGTCTAGAGTTATACGAAACAAATTGCTTATGTGTTAAGTAGCTCTTAAACCATTCCAGGGCCAACCCACGAACACCAATATTCTCTATCCTAGTAATAAGAATATCATGGTTAACAGTGTCGAAAGCCTTGGACAGGTCCAGGAAAACACCAATTGAAAATTGTTTATTATCAATAGCGTTAATAATTTTCTCATAGCTAATTCTGTGGAGCGTTGTGCTCTGAAACCGTATTGGGATTCTGATAGAAAGCCATGCTTGTTAATAAAACAAATAAGTCGCATGTATACAAATTTCTCAAATATTTTAGAAAACACAGAAAGTAGTGATATGGGTCTATAGTTACCGATGTCGTGTTTACAACCTTTTTTGTATACAGGAACTACTTTAGCTATTTTTAAACTGTCAGGAAAGGCTCCAGTAAGAGCAGCATCAATGGCTTGGCTAATGCATTCTTTGTTTCCTTTATGACAAATGAACCTATACCATCACTACCTGGGGGAGTTTAGATATAACAATAGTAATTTCTGCTTCAGTGGTTTGAGTTAGGTATAACGAATGAGGGCATTTGTCTCTAAGAAAGGACTCAGATATACTATTACCAATATTCACAAAATAATTGTTTAAAACATTTGCATTGTCTTTATCATCACTAATTCTCACATCATTATTAACAAAGTATGATGCATTCTGTTTAGTCTTTATTATATATAGATTTACAAAGTAACGAATTAATAAGTTTCCAAGTCCCTTTAACATTACCCTTCTCTTGATTAAACTTTTTGCATAAGTACTGTTGTTTTGCTGTTCTTATCAGACGTGTTAGAGTGTTTTTGTACCGCGTATAGATATAGATTTATTATGAGGGGTCGGGCTATTGAGTAACTCTCTATACAGTGAGTTTTTCTTCTAATTGAACTATAGATTCCTTCGGTTAACCAAGGTGACTTGCTTTTATTTACACGGCTTTTAATCTCAAGCAAAGGAAACCACTTATCATAAAGTTGAAGAAAATGATTCAAGAATTGCTCATACTCGAACCATGCTATCACACAGGTGTATACAGTCACAATTAGTGTAATTGACTTCTTGAATGAAGTGCTCGACATTTTGTTTACTATAATTACGCCTTTTGTTGTTGTCATCTTTTAAAGGAACATTACAGAATTGGTAAGAGAGAAAAAACTTTTTGATCACAGATTTACATAAAACTTACACGGTCTAATGATGATGATAGTAGAAAACATCCCTTGAAATATTTCTGTCTGAAATGCCATATTTGATGAGAAATGAATAAACTAATTTTCCGATTGGAGTTTATCGCTCAGTGAGCGTTTTGTTCATTTTGTTAAATCTATATGATTTCATGCAAAATGTGTAATCGGTTTTTCACTATTTTCTCGTGACCCAGATGACCGATCGATCTCAAACTTCTACAGGTTTGTCAGTTTATGAATATGGTGGATTACATAAAGTGCTTACACTGCCAGCAACTATTTTGTTAGCAAAAAAAACAATTCTGTAATGTTCCTTTAAGGTTGTGTTTCTCTAAATAACTGGCGGGCGCTAGTTATTTAGTGGCGGCTGCCAGTTATTTAATAACCGTTCGGACGCCAGTTAAAAGACGTCTACTTGAAAGAGAAACACTAACACTGTGAAAGAGGAACACTACCACGTGAAAGTGAAACGCAACTTGGCACTGATGGGATTCCGTAAGTTTTAGTACCTGTTTGAAGGTGTAGTTTTTGTCACCATTAGTCTTGTCTTTGATTGTGTTTGCTATCAGCTCCTCAAGTTTTCTTCCAGGATGAGCCCCAAATCGCCCGATCAGGTTACATAGTACCCAGCAACCACCATCTGTCAGGGAAATGAGTCAATGGCAAAGGTCAAAGACAGTGGTGATGACATTGACATCAGTCCAATATTCTGATACACAATATCAACTATATAAATCCCAATGGATATGATTCAATATTGCCTCAATAGTTTAAACAATATGCATATTTTTATTTGCGTTTAAAGTACACCATAGTTTGATAATAGGTATCAGTCCATGTCAATGATAATAAGTTCAACAATATCACAAACATTTTTTTTACATGCTGGCCCTTTTGGGATGGACAAATTTTTCTTCAAATATCAACTTAAAGTCACCTGGAAATAGATTTATTTTTTTTAAACATAAGAGTTTATGTATTATAACAATAAAACAATTTTTTGAGTAATTGTTTGTGAGGATTTATATGTTAAAAAAATAGATAAAGTTGTTCGGGGGGTGACTCCGCCCATCCCCTTTTGTGACGTCAATCAAGGCAGACTTCGCCTCGATCGAACATCGACCCCCCTCGAATTTGCTTGTGTTTACGTTGTAAACACACGTGCAAGTAGGTCCCAGTAGCGATCTTGTACGTTTCGAAAAAGGGGGTTTTTCTTGCATTTTCCGGCCATGCCGACCAGTTGTATTGCTGCTGTATGCAGCTAAACAACTAATGATGGGGTCAGTCTGCATTTGTTTCCTGCAGATCCTAAGTATAAGCGGTTGTGGGCCGCGAAAGTCAGACTAACGACGTCGTTGTCGGCGCGATGTGCCAGCTAGTATACGCTAGCTAGTACATGTATACTGTGATGTGGGTGACGTCCGCATACGCACAAAATTTTTTTCCTTCAAATATCGTGCCTTGATTGACGTCACGAACAGCGACACCATGTGTCAAGGTAAAGGGGGGCCTACTCTTAAATTTGTAAATAAAATAAAAACTAATTTTTAAAAACCTTAGTTAACTGTTTATTCACATTCCACTCATCGAAATACATATATTAATGACAACAGCTTTTTTTCTTTCAAAATACCACTGCCAGGTGCCTTTAAAAGCATGTCAGCGAATTAGGTGAACTACTCTGCCAATATGATTGCAAAATTTATTACAATGAGTTGAAAAACAGTGCCATACGGTGCCCATCGGGGAACCTCCTAAAGGGACAGGTGAAGAAGAACAAAACAACAAAAATGATTTGTTTATTAATTCGTTCCCTAGAAATGTTATTTCGGTCCATTGAAATATTATTTTGTTCACTCGAAGCATTATTTTGAGGGAATTTTGAACGATTTCTATAGGAAATGAAATAAACTAATTTTTTGGAGGAACGAAATATTATTTAGAGGGAACGAAACACTATTTCCGTAAGCCCTTAAACAATTCCGTGCACTTGAAATCATTTCGAAATAATGTATCTCTTGCCCCTGTAGAAATAAAGTAATTGTGAGCTCGAAATCATTTTATATCGCACAACATGATTTTGAGCGAACAAAATAAAGAACTAAAATTATTCTGGGTTCATTTATTGCCTTCATCATGTCCATGTCCGTGGTGAGTATTTTGTTCTTATGTCTCTGCGTCTATTTTAGTATTCTTGTATATTTAGATTTTTATGACCAAGGCTTGTGGAAGTCACATCTTTTTTATGACAGTTTTCTTTTAAACTCTTGTACTTTTGTACTCCTGTCCATGATGTTGTCATTGTCCAAAGATTTAAAATAAATAAGAATAAATAAATAAAAAATATTTTGAAGGAAGGAAATATTATTACGAGGAAGTGAAATACATTTTCTATGTTTGTGTATACCTTTAAAAAAAAAATCTTTAAATGTCCCCTCATGGCTTCCGTTTTTAGGGGCGCCGCAGATTGGCCTTAATAATAAGTAAAATGTACTCGCCTTACCTTTAATAATAGGCTGGAAATCGCGTTGGATTACTTTCTCTATCTGGCAAGAATTATACCCTAAAGCCAACATAGTCGCAACTAGAGCTCCTGCACTGGTGCCAGCGAACCGCGTGATTTTCTTCAAATAGCCAAGCTCTTCCAACACCTGCCCAGGGATTCAAACACTTACGGGTTAATTTCCCATCTATGGTGTACACACACACACACACACACACACAAGTGTGTAATGACCTGCAATCGTGGACCCTCCTTTGTTCAACTCTTTGTCCTGACAAACGTGGACCCCATTGTTTTCCTTTGTGATAGCAAACGCGGACCTATTGTCCCTTTTGTTGTAAGTCCACGGTTTGAATGTCACTACAAACCCACACACACACACACACACACACACACACGCACACACATCCTTACGGATCCGGTTTGTGGGGGTACTGCTATTGTTGTTCTATTATTCCCTTTTCTGAAGAATTCCCTTGTGGGGCCCAATTGTTCCTATTGAAATGACCTTGTGGGGCCCAATTGTTCCTATTGAAATGACCTTGTGGGGTCCATTGTTCCATTGTTGTCAGGACCCCACATATGCCCTTCCGTGTGTCCACATTCTCAAAAATGCATCCTTGTGGAGCACTCTTTTGTTCTTTCCTTTGTCCCTGCACTTAACAGTTTCCCATAGACTTTGTACACAAATTTCCATGTGGAGCACCCCGGTGTTTAAAAATTCCATGTGGAGACCTTTTGTTTTCCCTTTTTTATTTTGTCCTTGGTCTCCATAAGGTACCGAAAATGAGAGCACACAGACATACACTTTCATGGTGGGGAAGATGTGGGGGGGGGGGGACACAAGGAAGTAATTCGGGTGAGTTTTATACGCCAATATCAACCAATGGGTAAAAAAATGTAAACTTTGTTAGCGTGAGCTGCCTAACCGCATTGTTTACAAACAGGAAATATTGGAAATCCCGATAGTGCTCATAAAGTTCACAGTTGTTTAATAAAAATCCTATAGGCCTAGGGTTTTATACGTTAAAAATGACATTCGTAGTTTATTTTTCTTTTGGTCTCGTTTATGGGTGGGGGTGGTTGGGGGTGGGTGTGACAAAGGTTCTGAGTAGGTTGTCGTGAGTAGGTTTATTCTCAACGTGTGGACTAGTGAGCGCTAGCTCTGCTAGCCTTCATCCGGGACAAACTTAACTGCTCTTTTCGGAGCTACCACTTCTAAGACTATTACAACAATTTTCGAATCTTTATATCCAAGCCATATGGCTACATCCCCTGCTTCTTGTCAGCCATCTTGAAACCGCGTGTTTTCAAATATGTTTGATATAATTATAACTGTTTGAAAGAGCGGCATGTTGATTGCAAAGCCCCTGTCGGGTACGTTGATCTCAAGCTGACAAGCTTTTTACATCTTTAAGAGGGTTTGTTTGGCATTTTTCAACAATTGTTTTAATTTTCTAAGTGTGACGTTTACATGTCCATGTATTGCCTGGGATAATTTAAGATTGTTTTTTGTTAATTAATTAATTTTTATAATTAGGTTTCATCTACCATTGACAATTGGTTTGTGCCCAAAGGGTAATGGCAGAGTTTTGTCCTGCCCCTTCTAAACCGAATCACTGACCCCTGTTGATTGACACCCCTCTAGGACGACTGGTATTTTCCAGCTTAGGATATCATGGCATAAATGAGCTAACCAGTGTATACGATATGGTGATAAGACGATGGAAATATTAAAATGGCAGCATGTGCAGACAGCGGCCCCCACTGCGGGGTTTTAATTCGATAGTTGCTGGACATCATTGGCACACCTGTCTTCACCGTACTTCAATATACACGGTCATTCAATTTTATATAATTCTGATATAATTATATAATTTTGATAATTCTTTCAAAAGAAGCGGGCTTCAATTGTTAGTGTCAATCCTAACAAATCCACAACACCTCATGTTCCATTTACGTAACATTTACGAAAGTTAAGCGTACATCTAAAACTTCAGAGAACTTACTTACTTTGATAGCCCCAATGTGTGCTATTCCAACACTTCCTCCACCTTCCAATGCAAGGTTTTCAAAACCGAGATCATATCCTCTAAACTCCTGCCTCTCTTCGATTGACAGAAATTGTTCTGTGATACTACTTTGCTCTTCGTTTGATGGTCTTGTGTTAAACGGCTCAACTGGGGTTCGGGTACGCCTACTACCCATCCTTGAATAGCTGTTCCGATTTCCAGACGGCCAAAGTGTTACTTTCTGAAAGATGTAAGGTTCGTCCACCAAAACTGGTGTATGATCGAACAGCAGCCTCTGGACCAGATACTGATAAAACTTTTACTGGTTGATTTGATTATTCATTTGCTGGAAATAAGTGGATTTGAAAGAATGCACCCCTCCACTAGACACACAATAATTATATCAAAAGAACTTTTTTATAAACCAGAGTCTAAATGAAGCTCGTGTGTGCACAACAGGTAGAAGCTCATAACACATTAAGATGGGGAAAAACACTGCACAATTTTATTTACCATGAACCAAACCTAACGAGCACAAAAGTTTCGAAAGTTTGCTGATTCCCCCCAAAATTTAATAAGAATCATCTTAGATAATGATCTAAACTCACGTACTCTATCTTGGTTGTCAATGAAGTACTTCGTAGAGCACGAAAGAACAGAAATTATTGTAACGGCATTTACATGTCGACGAAAAGTGAACTATTCTAGAGTAACTCTGTTTTTTGTTGATGTTTCCATGTAGACCATTGTCATGACAACATTCAAAAGCTGCAGTACGTGTTTGGAATAATAAAAAGCTACTATTTTTATAAACCATTATACACAGTGCTCGATAATCACCATACCCATAATGTACTGCAAAGCCCGTGCTGCAAAAAGTCTGCCTTCACTGTAAAATAAAAAATACTATTGCAATCTTTTTTTCAAACGGTAGAAACCAAATAATATTTTCAAAATTTACTGACTCTAACCTGTCACGAAGTTTGTTTGCTTTTGCAGCAACAATCATTGCACAAAACTCGTGTTTTCGCGAGTTGGTTCAATGAATAAATAAATGTGCAGTTCGTGATAACTGTGGAGGTCATAAAGTCAGTGACTTCAACTGTATGTTGCATATTGCTTAATAGTTTTGGTAGATTTTGGATAAAAAATACCAAGCTTCGTCACCGCTCGTCCCCGTTCGGTGATTTTTGGTTACTTCCTTTCTGCTAGAAACATCCAGTCCCACAGTCACACATTCTTTACTGTGTCGTAACTGTAAGTGTCACAGCTTCATCACTTGTAGTTTTTTTGTTATTTATGTATGCAAAGCTTCGTTGAAAGGTAGAGGGTGAATGGTTCGATTTGGTAAAATCGTCTGGACAGAGACTTTACAAATCAGGAATGATATCGGTAGTATTGGGTATAGGGTTGGGGTTGTATACAGAATCAGTGTTTACTTGTGACCAAGCAGAGAGAGTGCTCAATGGCACATGTACCAACTATTACAACTTGAGGTCGAGGCAGCAACGGGGATGACAACAATGATGGAGTATAAGTGAAAAATAAGGATTTTATTAACATAAAACTAATTGCGTCATCCACACACCAAATAATTAATTATTAACAAGTTCAAAGAATAATTCAGAACTAACCAAGTAAATAACAACAACAGAGAGACCACAGAGAGACTGGGAGAAACTGTGGATAAGGCGCCTCCAGACCATTCAACCCCATGGTCTGAACATCCAAGAAGGAAATGACTAACAAGTCTTTGTCTCTGCCTTCTCCTTTCCCAAAATACAGATGCCCCCTTTTTAGTCTGCCTCAGTCACTAATTAATTACTTTGTCTCCCTCTTCCCACCTTTGATTTTGTCTTTTGTTTTCCCAACCTCTTGTGGTCAAACCAGCCCCTTCCCTCCTCCTCTTGCTTTTTCTGTTGTGCTTTCTGCCTCTTTTTCCATCTATTTCCATATGACTGCTTTTGTTACACTAGTATACTTGTTTATATGTGTGATTTGTTGTCATTTAGCCTTCCAGAAAGCCTTTGCTAGGGTCGAAGCGTCAGGCCACTATAGCTAGTTTGAGCATAAATGAAAACAAATGCTCAGTTTTGATTTTTAAATGAATACAAAATGTATTAGATAAATAAAAAACATAAAAGCTAAGAAAGGAAAACCAAAATCACAAGTAAGCGGTTTTTGAGAAATTAGTAAACATGTTTCTACTTTAAAAATTTTTAATTCTTTGGAATAAAAAGTAGATCCAAGTAATTTAAAAATGTGCAGGTTTTATTAGAAGTTTTCTTTGTGCTTATAGCAGGTCGGGCTAGATTTACTCAGCAATTAAGATTGATTCGCACTTAACATCAATCTTATTGCTCTTTAGCCTACTGTCCTATATCTATAACCCAATCAAAATTTAAGATTTTGAAAATCTTCAAATTGTTTTAATCATAACACATTCAATCAAATAAATTGCATTAGACATAATTATTGTTTGTAAGTTAAATGAAATAGATTCCAACAATCTAACAGTTTGCGGCAGCTTAGTGTGGTAAGAGATGGTAATGCAGAAAAGAGTGTAAATTTCAGCAAGAACTCAAGCCTCTACCAAAGCGCATCAAACTCTGCATGAATCTCAGATCGAGCCCTATAAGTGACCCAATAGCACACAACCCACCCAACCATACGCCTACATGTACATACATTCTTATATTGATACCAATACGAGGGCTTTCCTTTGTCCCTTTATCTTAACACTCTCCATATAGACTAAGAGCGCACACCAAAAAAACTGTGGACACAAAAATACAAAGGATTCCAATGTGAGGATAGTATTGTTCCTTTTGTGTTCCTTTGTTCCGTTGTCCCCTATCTACTGATAATATCATGCTATGTATAATGTACATTTACATGTAGTTCGTGTATATCCAAAACCTGTTCAGTACAATGGGCCTTACTGCAATGGGGGTGTTTACCCGTTGAAATCGAGAATCGTTAACAAAAGGGCCCTGGTGTTTTGACAGAGCGAGGACGTCCTCGCCTCGCTTTCGTTTTCGAAACTAATGAGGACGTCGTACAAAAGCTAAGTCCAAACAATGGGGAGAACAAAGAGAAGTCCTCGATTTACATAATCGACAAGTGTGTGAATAATGTGTGTTAAGCAGTACTCTCGTACATTTGACAAAGAACCGTCTTAAACATAACCAATACAATGGTTTAAATACAAAACCATACAGAGCATGGTGTTTCTTTGTCAATGAGTGTTATCTCCATCGATAAGTGTGCTTTGTATTGTATAATTCTTCTGTATTCCTAGTATTGTCCCGCCTGCCTTCCCGTTTATTTATTATAACCACGGCATTTCTGGTATTTACTTTGTGTTAAGCGCTTTTGGAATGCCCGGTATGCGTTGGGTGACAACGTAGTGGGCGTTGGCTGCTTAGCGGATTCATGTAACGGGGACCGTTGGGTCATTTCTGTTCCTGTTTCCGTTCAGTTCAGTTCGAGTTAAATTTGAGTTCTGCTCCTGTAATTGTTTTGTAGTCAACTCCCCACCCCGGAATGCCGCAGTAAGCAACAGAAAGATTCCCATGTGTATGGACTAAGTAGTGAGTTCTCCCGGCAACGATTGTAAGTTTATATTATATAAGTAAATTTTGTCGTTGAGATTTAATGGTGATTTTATCGTAAAGTGTTTAATGTTTAAGTCTCACCCTATCAGTTCTCAGTTATTGCTCGAAATATTGCTGTATCTCGCTTTGCATTTAAAGTTGTTTCATTTGATCGGTATGGTTCACTCTTGTCTCTCCCTCTTAGATGTTTATTAATGTGTACTTTGTGTTATTTAATAAGGTATTTATATACTTGTTATCTATAGTTTCACCTGCGTCAGTTTCACTACACGTTGAGTGCAAATAAATGGGGTGAACTCATGAATAAGAGTCTTCCAGTCTCTTTTGTGCCGTATATGTGACAATGAGTATTGATCGAAAATGCTGGTTAAACCATTTATGTAAACATTCAATATTTTCATTTAGTCAAGTTATGAAATTCATTTGAGAAACTGAACAAAACCACCCTACCCCCCCAAAAAAAACCCAATACCAGAGCAAACAAACAAACAAACAAACAAACAACCCCCAACACCCCAACAAACAAACACCCCAAATACCCCAACAAAAAACAACCAAACAAACAAACAAACACCACAACAAACAACCACAAACAAACAACCACAAACAAACAAACAAACAAACAAACAAACAAACAAACAAACAAACAAACAAACACCCCAACAAACAAACAAACAACAAACATTAACGGTTTAGCAATATTGAGCTAAAATATACAACTATACCAAATACTATCTAGACTGTTTCTAGCAGTCATTAAGCCTACAAAATGCACATTTTAAAATAAAATTTGGCTATGCAATGTTAAATTGATTTCGAAAATGATTCACAATTCAAGCACTTTGTCTTAGGAACATAATACTTTAAATTATGTCAAGATACAAATGTTGACAATGAGCCTATATAGAACTAGACCCCTTGCATATGACGTCACAAGCCTAAACACCGCTCACGGAGGTCAATGAAGACCTATCATTGGCTGAGAGTTGGTGCTCTCAGCCAATGATTGTTTGACCTCAGCGATGGCGGCCAATGCATGACGAGGGGTCTATTAAAAAGTTGAAACTGTTTTGAAAGTATTTCCGTTGTAGAACTTTAGAGGAAAAAGTAAACCGCTCGTTCACTTCTTGACGCTATTGAAAAACCATAGGTCCTCCCGAGACTTTATAAAAAAATATGAAACAAAACCCCGTTTTGTTCCAACATTTAACTGCCACTGTCTGATGCCATCCCCCTATCCGAGTGATGGGTAGATTCCTTTTTGTTTACGCTCCTGCATGAAGGATAGCGCAGCTCGTTTTCCACACTGTTAAGGGAAACAAAATTGATGCTGGATTTTTTGTACCGGACTGAAAACGATCTATAATGGAGAGGAATATTTATATTTCTGGTAATGGAATTTGTACGAATTGTTACCATAAAATGTTTTGTACTTTTGGTAAAGATGTTTAATTCCACTATAATTCTGCAGCTATAAAGAAAATGTTCAATTTCGCAAAATCTGCAGAACAGAAAATTGTGTAGCACAACCATGGGCGTATGGGACTCTTTGGTTAAGGGGACAGATGGGTTGATATGCCCAACATTTTACACAGATAAAAACATACCAATTTGTAATAGGCCTATCGGGTAAAAAACAGCAACAACAATTTTTCTTTGTCTGTCCAATTTCTTTTCTTCTCGCTGTGCACGAATTTCCCCCACCATTTTGCCCGAAATTGGGTCAGGGCAGTTGTCCCCCCCCCCTCCCCCGGGTCGAATGTGCCTTTGTGCACTACCCTATAACACAGAATAAGAAGAAAGTGAGTGTCTAAACGAGGAACTCTGTGGGAATGTTCCCACCACTGTCCGACTATTTTGTGTAATGTTCGTTTTACATTTAATAAGCCTTCAACCATTTTGACTATACTCGCCCTTTTTTCGCTAACTCACTTCCCCCTTAGATGACCTACGGGTTCCCCAACCCGTCACCACATGGGCGTGTTCTGGCGTTCATGACACATCACCATGTCCAGTCCAGGCATTGAAATCACTGATAGTTCGACAACTAGATAAGCGAGAAGTGTAAATGAAAGTCCGTGGCAAGAACAACTCGTGACGTTCGGGCAGTTCTCTTGGAAACGAATGGATTTAAATTTCACGGTGTATGTTCATTATCATGGGTTATGTTATTACACCATGCACATTTTAAAACAAACCCAAACAAGCAATTTATGTACCAACCCTAACCACGCGATTAACTCGACTAGAGTTAGGTCGGAATAAGCTCCATGGTCGGGTCAAGCTAAACCCACCACGGTTCACTTCATCTTAAAATCACACCAACCTCACCTCAACGAGAAAATCTTTATCACCCCTTTGCATGCTCCAGTCAAAAACACCCAAATAGCCCGTATTGATGCCAATGGTACGAGAGCAATCAGAACTCTAAACAAAACGAAACAAACGTAATGGTATTTCTTGATACGTTAGTTGTGCATAGATATAAATAGTTAAAGAAAAGTTTCAAAATTATTGAACGGGTGGCGCTCTGCAAATCGAAAAGCAATTGTTTGAACAAAATTAATAAGCACGCACTTTATAATTCGACCACCCATATAACCTGTGACACCGCTGGACTTTATGCAGGCACGATTTGTAAACAGCTCAATGGAAGAAAACATAAAATCTTACATATTGTGTAGATTGTACTGTCCGATTATTGAATTTATGTGGAAATTATGTCACCCAATGTGAAATTTACCATATGACCAGTGTAGTATGTTGCCTGCCAGAAAATGCCCTGGAATGTCAGGGTTACTCTTAGTTTTAAAGGAACATTACAGAATTGGTAATTGTAAAATATACTTTTGATCACAGATTTACATAAAACTTACACGGTCTAATGATGAGGATAGTAGAAAACATCCCTTGAAATATTTCTGTCTGAAATGCCATATTTGATGAGAAATGAATAAACTAATTTTCCGATTGGAGTTTATTGCTCAGTGAGCGTTTTATTCATTCGTTGAACCTATATGATTTCATACAAATGTGTAATCGGTTTTTCAATATTTTCTCGTGACCCAGAAGACCGATCGATCTCAAACTTCTACAGGTTTGTCAGTTTATGTATATGGTGGATCACATAAAGTGCTTACACTGCCAGCAACTGTTTTGTTAGCAAAAAAACAATTCTGTAATGTTCCTTTAAACAAAGGTTATATGGTCTATAGATGGAGTCGAACATCGGGCTGTACGATGAAGTTTTGGGGTTCAGTTTAAATAGGCACAGGTGAAAAACAAGTTTATTTTATTGAAAAGTGCGTGCATGCAAGCAGCCCGCTATGTCCTATATACAAACAATGTAATGCTAACCTTTGCAGTGACTCGTTGGGCGTGAATCATCAATGTTTCAAACAGAGCTGAGACAAACTCACTGATACCGCTGATGTTACGGTTCTCGTATCCCCGAACTGTCTGAGCTAGACTGACTCCTCGTCGCTCTGCCAGTCTCGCGATCTCTGTGTATTCGATCTGTGTAAGGATTAACGATTTAAAGAACAGATTTGTGGAGCTGTTTCGGCAGAAAATAATGCTTTCTTAATTTTGCTGTCAAGCATTATTTGCACGAAATCGATCACAATTATTAAAGGAACATTACAGAATTGGAAAGAAAAAAACTCGTAAAATATATTTTTTGATCACAGATTTACATAAAACTTACACGGTCTAATGATGATGATAGTAGAAAACATCCCTTAAAATATTTCTGTCTGAAATGCCATATTTGATGAGAAATGAATAAACTAATTTTCCGATTGGAGTTTATCACTCAGTGAGCGTTTTATTCATTTGTTGAATCTATATGATTTCATGCAAATGTGTAATCGGTTTTTCACTATTTTCTCGTGACCCAGATGGCCGATCGATAGTGCTTACAGCTCTGTTTTGTTAGCAAAAACCAAATCTGTAATGTTCCTTTAACAAAACATCGCAGTTTTGTCAGCAAATACGGCTATGTCTGCCAGGGCCCCCGGTGTACCTGTGGTTTATCTATACCTACTATAAAATAGTTTGGTTATTGTTTATGCAGTGTACCCCTTCTGTGAGGCCAACAACGCCGGGTTGTACGCACTTATTCTCAATTCGTACAATATTGTGGGGCTTTCGCATCGTTTTATTGAGAAATAAATCCACAACGTACTTCTCCATTTTTGTTTGTGTCAATCCTATCAAAGATGTCGTCTGCAATATTCCTGCTTCCTACGGGTCCAAAGAGCAACTTGGTTTCTTCTCTTGTCAGTGTATTCCAATCCTAGAAACAAAAGAAAGGGGAGAAAAGGAAAACAAGAAAAGAAGTGAAGAACCCCCGTAAATTCTTCATGAACTCTTCAGGCGCGGTTCTACGGGGGGGGGGGGGGGGGCTAAAGCCCCCCAAACTTTTGTCTAGCCCCCCCCCCCCAAAAAAAATGCAAGGGAAAAAAAGAAGAAGAAGATACATGCTTGAAAATACTGGATCTTCATTAAAAATTGAAAATAAATAGATTTGCACGGTATTTTCACATATACTATGCTCTTGGACCAGACTACATGTACGGTTAAATGTTCCACGTCGGACAAGCGCGGTGCTTAGAATTTGCGGTTTCCGCCAGCGCGCTAATATGCTGTAGACTGGTTATAGTACATACGGTCTCCACTCTCTTTCTCTCACACCCTCATTCCCTTCATTCCGTCCAGCCCCCGGGCTTCCGGAGGTTTTTGCACTCCCTCCCCCCCCCCCATTTTCTAAAAAGAACTATACTTGACGCCTCAAATGTTTTTTAAAGCTTGCCTTTCAATACATGATTCTCACTCATCACGGAGAGAATCTTCATAACTGTCAAAATTTTAAGCTTTTTGAACATATGAGTGCGTTCCGGTCCTATTATTTTTCTTTGATTGTCCGTTAATAAAACCTCTCTGTATGATGCTTATATCGAATACTATCAACAACAAAAAATTCGTGGCCACATGATCTCATCCTTTGACTTGATTGCACATGGCTTCTTATAAGTTAAATGATTTCACTCTTCCCTCTATTAACATCCCATAATATTCTCAATCAAAGTCGTTACACCACTGCAAGCTTTTGTTCTGTCCACCGTTTTGGAGTCAAATAATTTGCACGCAACTGCATCATGTGTTGTATGATTATTGTATCTTTCTACTTATTACGCGCCTAATACATGAAAAATGCGATGTAATGTTGCTTTTCGACTCCCAAAATGAAATAGCAGTAGCGAAAGTTAATAGGGTGACTTCACGTGCAAAAGGTCTAGCCCCCGAAAATTGTGGCTCTAGAACCGCGCCTGGAACTCTTTCCGTTTTCACGAAACTATACAGTTGCGGTCCGTGACAGTTACATTAGAAACGTGATCATTAATGTCAAGGGGATGCCCCACAGGTAAGTTTGGGGACCACGATGAAGGTTTGGCAATAATCTTTTGTCGTATTCACCTGTTTATAAAAGTTCCGGAAGTCTTTTCTTGAGATAGTTCCACTCCTGTCGGAATCAGCTTTGTCTAGCATGGTGATAAGTCTATCCAACGCAGACCTCATTCTATTCGCAACTTTGGTATTTGCCGCCTCTCTTTTGACTCTCTTTCTGTAAAGTAAACATTAGTACAGGCCTGATGCTCCGTTCTTGAAAGGCCTTTTCTCCTTGGTAAAGGACACCTCTATACTAAGTAAATTGTAAATTTATATAAAAACATTTCAAGGGGGCATCAAGGCAATGGCCAGGGGCAACGGGTTTCAAGGCATCTTGAAACCTAATGAAACCATGGCTGGAGAAGACCATTACAAAAATGATGACTTCTCGAAAGTGATAATGAAAAGTACATGGAATTGCAGCAATGATTTGTAGTGAATATTTCAAATAAATATACTCTTTTAAACAACAATAGCGCACTTTTTATTTAAATTTTCACATCACTTTTTATGTCGAAGTGTCGACTTAGGGTCAAGTCGTCACGAGCATGAACGTACGGTCCCGTCAGTTTTCGTAAATTTTGGCAATCGCAATCTGTGCAAGGTTGATATTGAAAAGACTGTTTGCAACTTGTGGACATTGACATTGATGCAGGCATCTCGGTGTCAAAGCCGTGAAATTTGACGTGGAGTTTCCCTTTAAAGCTATGTGACTTACCGTTCTGTTTTTATAGGAGCAATTAGCTTTTGAATAGGGGGGGGGGCGCTTGGCTTGTTTGTTCTTATCGGAAAATGAATGATACGATACCTGTAAAGTTTAGAGTTTGGCCTTTCGATTTTCCCTGGCATGTATTGACGAGTCCTTTTCTCCATGTAGTCTTTCATCAAGACTGGATCAGAAGCTGAGTACTTCAATGGTAAAACGGTTATTGTTTTCACATATTAAGCATACCAACAAAACCGAGTCGTAAAGGTGCATACTAATCATTTGAATATGACAAGCTGTAATCTCTCCTGAATGTAGTAGGCCTAATTGGATTATTTTTGCCAAAAGAATTGAATCAATGCCTGGATCATGTTATAAAAAACAACCAATTCGTGTTTCAGTTCAGGTCTGCTATGATTGCGTTGATCTGGAACATGGACGCAAAACAAGATGGCTGACGCAGAGTATCTTTATATTATAACTTACAATCATGACACCGAGTGTTTTCTCGTTGACTGTGCCAAACCGCTCCACTGTTGTCCATTTCTCACTCACTTTTGCCAAGTCGGAAAACCTTTTCAGAAACTGATCTCCTTCCTTCATCGACAAATACCACCCTGCAGGCAAAATAGTGAAATACATTTTACTTTGATATTACTTTGTTGATGTTAGTGTGTTGTTTTCTCCCGTTGACTTGCACTGTGCTCGACCGTTTTATTTGTGCTGCATGCAGGCTCCTTGAATTTGGGGTGGGTTGTTTTCTCTATATTTGCCGATAAACTTTGATTTTTTTTGTGGGGGTTGGGGAGGTGGAGTGGGGTGTTGTTTGTTTGATTTTCGGTTGATGACTCGTCTATGGGAGTGTTTTCCTTTTGTTGCATGATTTGGCAATCCATGCATCTTTTTGCACCGGAAGATGGGAAAACAGTGGTTACTTTCGATTCGGTTCTTTTTTTTAAAGTCAATTTTCTTGATTCACCCCAAACTGATTATGGTTACTTAGTCAGTTTCCCTTGTATACTTTGTTTTCATTCATGTCTTTTGAATGTTATAAAACTGCCAATTTATACTGGTAGATGTACGGATTTCCTCCTAACTTTGTGAATCGTACATTAGGGATCACATTGGCGTGGTTGTTTCTTCCTCTCGCGTCTGGTGGATTCGCCTCCCACCTCAGACCGAAGCCTCGGCGCATGTGGACTGAGTTTTCAGTCCCAACCTGATTTAACTTTCCTATTTGGGGTTTTCCTCCCACATTTTAAAACTGTTTGTATTTCTTCATCGTCTTCCCTATGGGTACAGTGCAGTTTCATTGCTTATATGGTCTCAAAGGTTTCGATACAAAAGGGATGAAATTTATAAATAAGTACACTAAGCTTAAATTCCCAATAAAGTTCGATGAGTAGAAGAGCTGTCTCAGATTTGACACTGACTGTTGGGGTCAAGACTTTAACTTCGTCATTTCCCCCTTAAAATGAGCTTCAAAATTAATGCAGCAAAATTAAGGTTGTCACGTACACTGAAAAAAATGAACCATCGGTAATTTTTACTGTGAGTTACCATGGCAGCATTGGGACAAACAATATTACCGTTTATGGTTTACGTAATGAAAAATAAAATCACCATATACGGGAATCAGCCGTATAAATACTGGAAGAATATCAAGAAGTGTACCCTTTCCTCTACAAATTTCACAGCGTAAAATTTCGGCACTCAGAATGACAGGTGAATAACAGTACTGAATTGTTTAGTATATGCACTTACCGTCGTAAACATGGAGTGGGTAGTTGCACAGAACTCCACCATCTACAAAGACGCCCTTGTTCCATTTAACAGGTTTTAACAAACCTGTCAAATTAAAATCAAATAATAAGCAGTTGTGACATTACAATAATGTCCAAGTTGAATATAAAAAATAACAATATCTCAACGGATATTAAAATGTTCCCAATTACAACTGCAAAGAACAGGGATTTGATAATTTTTAAATGCCGTGTGTTTGTTGTGTGTTTTGGTGCTCGGGTGGGTGGGGGTGGGGGGGGGTATTTGTTAGTTGTTGTTGCTGTTGTGATTTTAGATGGGCTTTCTCGTTAATGCGCAGGCGTGCCCACCCTCCGTAGGGCCGGTGCGCATGTACGCTATTGTTACTGGTCCTGCTTTGATCATGACGACACGGCCCCTTTTAAGTGCATTGTATAGAATTATGTTATCCCAATACCTGGAACTGCAGCTGATGCCCTCGCAGCTAGATAGATTGGCATATCTGGTGTGGTTTTGACGTGAAAGTACACTGTATCCATCTTTGTCAAGTCGGTAGCTAGGATACACAACTCGATCTCTTTATCCTCATAAAGCTGAAACAGAAACAGGACATGAAACTGCCGTTAAGCAGCCTCCGAATCAAGTGACTTATGTATGGTGGCCCTGAAGGGACAGAGAACATATATAGGCCTATTAACGTTAATATTGACGTAAATATTCACGATTTTTGCCCCAAATATTTACGTAAATATTTGCGATTATTGTCCGTGTCGCGAATATTTACGATATTCACGTAAATATTTGCGATTTGTGCCCCAACACACAAATAATCATTTACGTATAAATTCACGTAAATGTTCATGATTTGTGCCCTAGGTCGCAAATATTTACGTAAATGTTTACGTAAATATTCACGATTTGTGCCAGAAATCGTGAACATTCACGTAAATATTCACGACTTGTGCCCAAAACGTAAATATTTACGTGAATAAATGCGATTTGTGCCCAAATCGCAAACCCAACCATCCGTGAACATTAGCTAGCACAGTATTGGGCCCGAATGGCCATGAATCTGTGTCAAAATAACCCCCCAGAAATAGGTCAAACTGACACAGAATCCGAGTTAAAATACACTTTTTCGGTTACAAATACAATCGGGGTGCAGACCCGATTCGACGGCCCTGGAACCCGGATTCTCATTGACCCGGTTTCCCGGGCATTCTGACCCGGATTCCGGGTCAATTCTGACCCGGATTCAAGGTCAATTCTGACCCGGCGTTTTCAGAGTGTATAATAATAGCCATCAATGCAATCCAACGCGAAATGAATTAGTGTACCTGTCTGAAGGTGTAGTTTTTGTTATGGGTCTTGTCTGTGATTGTTCTTGCTATCCAATTCTCGAGTTTTTTCCCAGGATGGGCCCCCAATCGTTTCACCAGGCCGACAAGTCGTCCACATGGCATACAGCAACCGTCTGTCATAAAAGGGAGACAATGACAACGACACCGACAGTGTTGATGATAATAGATGGCAATAATGACCACGACAAGCCGAGACCAATACTAAAAATATACCAGCAACCAAATTGAAATCTGCCACGATGTCCAGTAAACATGCAAAAATGGCCGCAAAATAACCAAAATTGGACTACCAATTTCCCCCAAAAAATCTGGCAGAACAAAAAGGAATTAATATTCAAGTATACTTCCTTTCCAAAATGTTCATTTCCTGCTCTCAGATATTAGGATTTGTCCTTTCTCCACACCGGTGAACTAATAAAAATCAATCCATGCCCTTTGTATTCAAATTAAATACTATTGACAACGTTTTAGCGAATCAGAAGTGCCTGCTGATGACCAACGAAACGATGGCAACCTATCTTAAAGTTAAAATGAGCTCAATACGGTGCATGCTACATGCAGGTATAAGAGAATACAAAAGTAGTGCAATGCTGAAAGCACACACTCATTGTGTTCAGTGGGGGTGGGGAGGGGGGGGGGTGGGTAAAAAGGTTCACAAGGGTACAAAATATATGACACATCAGTTTGTTTTTTAAGAGCTCAGGTCCACTCTTTCTATTCGTCTAGTTGTCGACAAAAAATAACATGCAGCGAGCCTTTAATAAAGAGTATCATTACACTTTTAGTGAGTTTTTTGTCTCAACTTGTTTTCATGCCAAAAGTTATAAAAAACTTTCACCGTAAGAATTTTTCATTTTTGATAAGTAATACTGATGATGTATTTGTCATTATCTTTAAATTATTCAAATTTGTCTGGCAGCATTGGTTAGAACCCGTATCTTACTACAGGCCTAGTCTCGAACATTGTGAACTCTGGCTTTCACACGTACAGCGTGCAGAAGTAAATAAATAAATATATAAATATATAAATGAATAAATAGCTAGAGTTTATTCCACATACCGTACATAATAGGTTTAAAATCGCGTTGGAATAATGACTGTATCTCCTGGGAGTTATACCCTATAGCTAAGAAAGCAGCGATAATGCCTCCAGCACTGCTGCCTGCAAACCGCTTGATGTTCTTCAAACAGCCACGTTCTTCTAATTCCTGCCGAGGAATTCAAACACTCACAAGATTATAGGGACACTTTGCCTTGGATTGTGCTCTTTGTAGAAAGCGTTTGGTTCTGAAAATTACCATGGTTGGAAAGAGTCAAAAGTATACTATAATGATCCGCATATGGCCTCTATTTTGTATGGTTTCCTTTTAACTTAGTGAACTAACACGGCCCGCCATTTTGTGGTTCAAAACTTTTGTTCTACAATATGGAGGACCGTGATAGTTCACGAAGTAAAAGGAAAACCCCACAATTTCTAGGCATTATGTGAATCATTATACTCTACCTTTAAAACATTTTTCTAACATTACTCATTTTTACAACAGCGCTTTTTTATAGTCCAAAGCGCCCAATCTAAGGCAACGTCTTTTTGGAAGATGTGCGGCTCTGAAAAAAAACCGCCGGAAAGTTCTCACTCTGACGCCCTCTGTCATCATTCAGGGTCACAACTTCTTTCAAAAGAGATTATCATAAAATAAGTTAATTTTTCAATCAAACCAATGATTTCAGCCTTCGTGGCAGCCATCTTGAAACTGCGTGCTTTCAAATACCTTTTTATGTAAATTGTTGGGAGCCAATCAGACATTAATAATAATCAGTGATAATAATGTACCAAAAGAAACTATAAGCTTTTCGTGTACAGAACATCCACACCGCCCAATTTCATAGAGCTGCTGAAGCAGACAGTCAATCATACTTAACGATTTTTCTGCTAAGCACAATTTTGTAGGAAAAACAGTCACAAGTTATGCATATGACATGATATTTTGGTTGATAAACTTTTTCTGGTTAGTACAATTATTTTGTGCTATGCTAATGTTTGGTGCTTCAGCAGTTTATGGTAAACTATTCAGACTGTTCCAGTTTTCAAAAACGAGGGGTTCAAATGATTGGCTCTGAATTTTAACAAGTCCATGGCACTCTGTGCATCGTTTTATTCAATTTTCCATATCCATGTAACATTCACGAATTATTGACATACCCTAATAGCTCCAACGTGTGCCATTGCAGCACTTCCTCCACCCTCCAGGGCAAGGTTTTCAAAATCGAGATCAAATTCTTCCAACGGTATTGCTTCAGCCATCTCGTATGCGTTCCTTGGTGTTCTTTCGATCCCCTAGACTTCAATTTCCAGCGAACGTTGACTGTTTCTTTGAAAGTTTTAGCAATGTTAACTTTGTCTAACACAGGAAGGCACACTCTTTGGTGATAGGAAGCTGTAAACAAAGGTGTACGGTTACCAGACTGTAAGGTTTTTACGTTAGAAACTTTGTTGCGATAGTTTGTATCAGTGTCGTTGGTTCATCACGTAACCGGTTATGAAACACCAGCCATACCAGATCCAACCGCTGAACGATGCCGGTATTTCCGTGGTATAGTGCCCGAAGAACTTTGTCTTTCGGTTTTATGTAAACATAGAATCGAACATAATATTATGTTTGACTGCACAGACTATAAAGAATGTGCGCCGGGTCGAGAGTAGAGTTGAACAGCGTCACCTCCCTGTGCCCACGCAGGCATGTCTGAGAGCTTATGTGTTGGAAAGAGTTGATATGTGTATACTAAGAAAGGCACGTTTATAATTTTAAAGTTGCCTGTATAAAAAAAGGCCTAAAAATTTCTGACAACAAAGTACACAACATGGTGATCTCTAAATACCTTTGCGAAGAAATAAATATTATTTCGTTGTCGTAAATTAAAAAGAATACGTATAGGCCTACGTTTTTTGTTTCATTTCCCTAGAGCGTGGACAGTATACTGATGGAACTAAAACCACGATCTCTAATTACTTCTGGTTTCAACCTTTCTCTACGATGGGTAAACATACCGATTAGAAACACTTCCTGCACATTGAAAGGCTGATGGTTATTGTTTCTACACATTGTATGTTAATTGTAGTCCATTACTAAAGCATGTATTTACAATCAAGGTACCGCGGTACCTTTATTGTAAATGCAAAAAACTTAATACCCGGTATACCGGGTATTAAGTTTTTCAAAATAAATCTCTCCATAAATCGTCAATTTAATATTCATCTAATTTACCAATCGCTCGTTCAGAATTGACCGGGATTCCGGATTCCAGAGGGCCTGATCCAATTGTGTATCAGGCTGACCAGGAAAGTGGTCAAAATGGGAATTTAACTCGGATTCTACTTCAGTTTGACTCATTTATGGGTCAGTTTGACACAGTCGCCGGGTCATACTGATTCAGAATTAGGTCAAGCCCCACTGGACCCTGATCCAACAGGTCAATTCTGACCCGGAAGCTTTTAGAGTATATAAAATTGAAGGTTTGTAATTTTAAAGATTTCTTTTTAAAAACTTAATAAATTTTCCTCACTATAGTTAGGTATGAAATTCCGCCATATGTAAGACTAAAAGCACTATATCCATAAACACATAGCTCTGGTCGTGGTTGCCCGAATCCGACGAGGCCGTTGAACGAGCCTGCACAAAATCTTAAAATGCATAACTCGGGTTTTCGTGGTGTCCCCCCCCCGAATAATGAACGGTAAACTGTCACAGGTTAGCTTTTTTTAGGGTTACTGAAAACCAGAGGATTGGAATGAATTCACTCCTCCACTACCATAATAGTCCCTTTTACACTAGACGAATTTCCTGGGAGGTCCTATAGGAAATTTGATGGCCCATTTCATACTTGAGTTGCTAATCCTGGCAAATTCCTGGGAAATAGCCTTTTCCTGGGAATGATACCCCTGATTGGGAGTGTCCTGGGGTAAAATGAATCGAGTGTGAAAAGAAGATGGTGGCAGTGGGGTTTGAAATCCCCAGGAATTTCCCGGGGTTTAACCTGTGAACTTGCTTAGTTGTATGAAATGGCTTTAGACATAAAAGCTTAAGTGGATTGAAGTCTGAGGGTGTGCACACTATAGGTAGATTGCAAGTAGGGTCCTCGGGTCGTTTTAATTCACTCATAAAAGTATAGCACATAAAACAGTTCATTTATCCACTTGCTTTTACAACGAACCAAACCTACCGAGCACAAAACTTCCCCAAATTTGCCGACAGCCGATACAAAACCTACGATTATATCGATCAGTATTTGAAGATGAACTAAATTTAAACAACTATAAAGTGACTCACTTAATTTTATCTTGGCTGTCACTGAAGTACTTTAATTAATGTTAGGATAGAACGGAAGAATTGTAACATTTATTCTTACCTTTCGACAGAGTGAACCGTGAGCACATCCGCCTTTTGCTGTAGTCCTAGGTCATGTTATACAATTATATCATGTTGACTATTGTGTAACACACCAGCAGCCGCAGTACGTGTGCTTTTACATACTTGCTTATTGTTAGCCAAATCAAACAAGTTGAACAATCTTCGTTGAAACTGGGAGTTTCAAGACCAGCTTCATCAATGGATAGGGAAGTTTTATTATAAAAAATAACAAAAACGCATTCACAGTGGAACGTCAAGGGTGTATGATTCAATTGAGTAAAACCGTATAGAAAAGGGACCATACAAAAGCCGCTGAAGGAATGTTGGGAGCGGCATTTTGAATCAGCGTTTGTAAATAATCATGTGACTTGAACTATAGTGAACGAGATTGAACGAGAATATACAGTATTCGTGGTGCAGCAACTTCACTGCCTAGTTTCAATTCTGTTGAAGCGCAAAAAGTAACTACAAGCACAACACAATTTTGCTTGACAGATCAAGGTTTCCAGTAGCCTTGTCCAAGGCTCTTTACGCAAGCACCCCGCTTTGAATACTAGCACGGTACTAGAAACTGCAGTACAATGTACATTTTACATGCTGTACCTGATGTATGTACATGTACATGTACAGTATGCCGTGGGGTCGAAGCATGGTTTTCGAGGTTTTTCAACCTCGTACCAAAAACGAAGGTTACAGTATGTAAAATGTACATTGTACTGCAGTTTCTAGTACCCTGCTAGTATTCAAAGCGGGGTGCTTGCGTAAAGAGCCTTGGACAAGGCTAGGTTTCCAGCCAAAATACCATGTTACATGTTCCATTTGTGACTGGCATCCTGCTTAATTTTGTTTAGAAAAATTGTCTAAAGCCACTCTATGAAATTGGGCACAGATACCATTGCAATTTGAGCAGCATCGGACGGGTACATGACGAACAATGGTGATTGGTTGAAAAATATGAGTATGCATTGTAAAACTGATTGCATCATCAGTCCCAAATTAATAAAATGAAAAATGATAATTAAAAACACCACTCGAAAAAGAATCATAAATATGTTAATTAAATTAAAACTTAAAAGTAAAAATTAATACAAATTAATCTAAGTAATTAATAATCAATTAAAACCTTCCATATGTATATTTAAAAAAGGTTAATGAAAAGTGAACAGTTTCTATTTGAAGTGTGATAGTTTGTATTCAAATTAATAATGTGGAAGCTAAAAACAACAATTAAAAAGTACATATTAACAAATAAATGAATATTAGGCCTATAAAATAATAATAAAAAATAGCATGTTCATAGCAATGAGAGTAATAATAATAACTAGAAAGTTTTTTGGGTGTAAAAGTATCAAAAATAAAAAAGTTTTTATTTAACCCAGGAAAGAACAGTTATATTATTTCGGTTCTCTTTCATTGATCTTACAAGTAGTGTGTGAAATGACTATTTTATTATTTTCAACTACTAGATGCAGCCTATGTGTTTCGTAAACAATACTAACGATTATAAACCCAAACCAATTTTTACTAGCTGATCAATAAAATAGGGTGTCGAACCTTCCCTCCTTGACATCTCTCAATTTGACCATCCGGATGAATATTTTGATCTGGTGAGACTGGAAAGGAACTGGATTTGTTGTAATGTTTAGTAGGGGCCACCGTAGAAATTTCCATTTGCTGCATGCACACGTGCGTCCGTACACATTTCATGCGCACTGTGCACGCGCATCAAAATGCATCAATAATGTACGCACACCACCAAAACACACATACACACATACACACACACATCACACACATCACACACATCACAGCGAATCCAGCTAATGTGATATGATGCCTCCACATCAGCCACCTAGTTCTAGGTAAGTTGACACGTCTTCGTGTAAGTGGCAGTGATTTTTTAGAGTATTTTTTTATTCGCTATGTTTTAATCCCAAACCCTGTATTTAGTTTTAGCTTCACAAATGTTGTCCACAAAAAATGTGAAAATTATAACCGAGTGTATAATGAGATATTGAAGACTTTGCATGATATGAAAGACGAGTGAACTTTTTAACCCTGACTGAGTTGAGTGAAAGTGTTGTTAATGTTAGTGTACACGACCACTGGGCAAGCACAACATGTGTGGTGGTGGTGGTAGTGTTCTGCGTCAACTTTACAATCGTCCCAAAATCTAAGTTGGGACAAGGCCCAACTTTAGTGAGACAGTTTGGACAGCCCAACTATAGCTGGAATCCAGAGATCCATCTGTCACCAAGCAGGGAACCAGTTGGTGTTATTGCTAGCCTAGCCCTGGTAGGATGTCAGTCAGTGCGACTGCACTGACGTCCTGGGTATAAAGATCCTTTACAATACGAACACAATTTTAGGTACCCATTTGTCATATTTTACCTGATTTGAGAAGCTGAAACTCCATTCATATATTCTTGGTGTCCATAACTACACTTGTTATGAGTTCACAACTGACAAATACATCCATGGATGAAATTATTTCTGAAAATAAGTCCCAGTTGTGTACTGGCGTTGTGACCATCGTGTACCAAGTGACCGTTAAAGCTCTTGTGCGCATGCGCGGCATGCAAAGCAACCCGACCGACTTCCGCGTTAGATTTGTGGGCGTGTCTGAGGACGCACATGCGCTGAAGCATTCACGTCTTGTCAGTTTAGGCTGTTGTCGAGAATGCGTAAATTTTTCATTTTATTTTCACAATAATGTCATCCAAGGATATAATTTGCAATTCTGAATAGAGCAGGCGTAAGGTTTAGGACACAAGGAATATGTGAGTCAAGTTTCATCTTCCTCAAAAGGTAAAAATATGAAAAAATGTTGTTATAAATTTTTTCGCAATGGTACGGGACCCATTAGGCCTATATCCTGGACTCCGTCGCGTTGTATGCAACGGAGGAGTCCAACCTGGGCTATTGCTAGCCCAACTTGTTGGGCTGTTATTATGTTTATAATGTGTTGTATAAAGCTCTCTTTTCTAGTTCTAACAATACATTGGTCTTTAAGAGAGCCATAACAGCCTAACAAGGTGGGCTAGTGTTACTGCATGAGACGGTCCCATAACACTAGACTGCTGGTCATCTGGTCATGCTGCTGGTGGAGGTGGGTATCGTCGTGCCATGGAGGAAGTCGTACAAAAACTACAACAAGCCTTGTTGTAAGCGGTTTGGAGCAAATTGAAAATTACTTTTTAGGCCAACCTCCTTGTGGTCATCTACATTTCCTTTCCCCATGCTATTACTAGTTACTAGAAAATTCAAGCTGACATTTATATCGAGCACTCGTGTGTAAAAAGAACTAAAAATGTTGTTTAGCGAGCCGTGTTGTCAAGACCACTGCTGACCCAGAATTAAGAAATGGCCTCTTCAGCTTTCTTTATGTGCGAGACCTTAGTTTAGCCTCGTTTATGGCTATACAAATTATATCATAATGTAGTGCTTGTTGGGAAAGTAAAATTTAGCCATGAAAGGCAAAAACTCTATTATGAAAGTAAACTAAAATTTAACAAAAAATGTTTTGGTTACTTGTCAGGCCTTGCGCTAACTTTTTTTCTTGACTACCTGGCCGGGCTAGTCAGCTGCATGTTTGACTAGCCCGCACAAATTTTCACTAGCCCATTAGAGTATTTAATTTGGGTGTGTTATTTTTGTGTGATAAACAACTGTGCCATGGGGCTAGGTGCTAGAAATGCTTTCCCCAAGTTCAGGTGGAGCTGGGGTTTGCAAAAACCCGCGCAGTGAATCAAAAAGACGGAGAAAACCTTTTCAAGCCAATAGACTGGTGCGTACTCAACGTATCAATAAGCTGCCCTTACCAACTGGGCAATTTCGGACACGGCCTCACAACAAGCAGTTCGCTCGCTCCTGCGCCCTTAATGCGCGCAGCTGCGAAGGACACTGGGCAAGAGCAAAAACAAGCAGCCGATCTTGCGTGGTAACAAACGTCATGCTGCACTCACTGATATGGGCTGGTACTTTGCATGTGTCACCACACAACAAAATGCAAACTACGACGGGGATCGGAAACGCACGGTCTTACCTGTAGCCAACCAAAACACAAAATAATGACACAAGCGCACACATTTTCAAGGCACCTTTACTTTATTATTCAACACATAATAATGACACAAGCACACCAATGTTCAAGTCACTTTTACTTTATTCACATCTTTATCATAGTTTAATACAGATAAGTTGCTAATTTCTGACTAGTCCGTCCGGGCTACCTAGAAGTACGTTTGACTAGCCCGCAGCACTCTTGACTTGTGATTGCACGCCGGGCTAGTGTCTAAATCGAGCCCTGCTTGAAAACAATGGCAAATTTTGTCCAACTGGTGTTCATATCGTACTCCACTGGGAACAAGGCTGATGTAGGCTCAATAATGGTCGCACAAATTCGGGTGTGATTGAAAAAAATGAGCACCTTTATCCCGAGTTACATGTATAATTTTGTTTCAATGTTAAAGGAACATTACAGAATTGGTTTTTGCTAACAAAACAGTTGCTGGCAGTGTAAGCACTTTATGAAATCCACCATATACATAAACTGACAAACCTGTAGAAGTTTGAGATCGATCGGCCATCTGGGTCACGAGAAAATAGTGAAAAACCGATTACACGTTTGCATGAAATCATATAGGTTCAACAAATGAATAAAACGCTCACTGAGCGATAAACTCCATTCGGAAAATTAGTTTATTGATTTCTCATCAAATATGGCATTTCAGACAGAAATATTTCAAAGGATGTTTTCTACTATCATCATCATTAGACCGTGTAAGTTTTATGTAAATCTGTGATCAAAAGTATATTTTACAATTACCAATTCTGTAATGTTCCTTTAATATTAACAAATTAAACCATTGAAATTGTTTTTAACAAATTGCTATTGGTATTTCTTTTTTAAAGAATTTTGTAGAAGATGAGAATTTCATAGAAAAAGTCTTTGTTGGAATTTTTTCAAATTTTCGATGCGCATTAGACTTGCACAGTCTATTGTCTGAAAGGCAATATAGCTCAATCTTTGTTATGGTTGGAGTGTACTCAAGAATTCCAGAGTGGTGCCATTTTATGATGGAAACACACTGTCTAGTAAGAGGGTTAATTATACAACATAATTTTGAACAAAAAATTAACAACCTGATTCATTTGAATGCAGATCCACCATGGCAGTCCACACAAAGAGTATAGTCGCTCTACTCATCATCGTCACAACATCATATCAGAGTCACTTCGCTCAAGCAGCAGACCCAGCTGCCGACATCGTGGCCAAGGTCCCCACAGATAGCTGGACAGACTTCTGGATTGTTCGTCTCAGTCTGAACATCCTTGGGTATGGGTCAGTATGCCTACCCGCCTGGCTGTTCATTAGGTACATCAAACGCTCTGGCTACCTAGAAAGGGGAGGTGAGAATGGTAGGAAAAAAACAATTCCCTTTTTTTGTCTACATTTTCCTGCACGATCTGACACTGCTACTACATTGCTCTAACACTTACTGATACTGTAACTGTAACTCACCAGCATGCACTGAGATTTTCTTTGCTCTGCTTCAAGAGGTGAGTTCGTTGGTGGACATACAATGGAAATTTCCTTACAGAAAAATGTGTGATAAAACCAATGCCATGTGGGAAATAGTCTTGATCCATCCTTTTTACTTCTTATCAATGAGCATGTTTATCTACATTAGCAGCAAGTGTTTGTAAAGGTTAATTAACATGAGGTTGTGGAGGTTACAATGTCCAACAAATGTATTGAGGTCCAACAAATGTAGCAAGGTCTATCAAGTGTAGAAAGGTTCTACAAGTTTATAAAGGTCCAACAAGTTTAACAAGGTCCAACAAGTTTAACAAGGTCCAACAGATATATCAAGGTCCAACAGTTTAACAAGGTCCAACAAGTGTATCAAGGTCCAACAAGTTTAACAAGGTCCAACAAGTGTAACAAGGTCCAACAAGTGTATCAAGGTCCAACAAGTGTATCAGGTATCAGGGTCCAACAAGTTTAACAAGGTCCAACAAGTCTAGGTCCAACAGGTGTATCAAGGTCCAACAAGTGTAACAAGGTTCAACAAGTTTAACAAGGTCCAACAAGTGTATCAAGGTCTAACGGATGTTACATTGTTCAACAAATGTCACAGGTTGGATATTGATGCCCTAGGTAGATGGCCCCACTAATCTTTAGGCTGCGCTTATTTATTGTTTTGGGATAGATTTTTTTTAATGGCAGTATTTAAGATAATTATAATTAGTGTTTTACCCACACACCAATGTTTACTCAGTACCCTCCCGAGTCCTGTGAAAAAATCCACAGGCATTTTACTCAGTTGCAAATTTAACATCCCCCTATTCAAATGTTTTTGCTGATAATATTTTTTCAGAACAGCTGGTAATTTTGTTGAGTTTCTAGAGCAGAGGCTTACAGATTAAAATTGCTTATTTTTTTTCCAATTTAATCACCAACCTTGAACCATTTACCAAACCCTCATTGCAATAATTTAAAGGCAGGGTACACTTTTGATGATTGTCAAGGCAAGTATTCTCACTTGGTGTATCCCAACATATGCATAAAATAACACACAGGCCGTTAAAAGTTTGGACTCAATTGGTCATCGAAGTTGCAAGAAAATAATGTACGAAAAAACATCCTTGTTTCATGGAATCGTGTGCTGTCAGATGCCTGAGAAAGGCTTCATTCCTGAAGCCTTTCTCAGATTCAGATTTTGGGGTGAAAATGACCCCTTTCTCTAAAACAACACAACTTCAAAGGGAGTCGTTTCTCACAATGTTTTATACTATCAACAGCTCTTCATCAGTGCTCCTTACCAAGTAACATTTTCTGGTCATTAACTTGTAGAGTAATTACCAAAAGTACACCCTGCCTTTAATGTACAAAACAAATATTTTCCAGCTGCTAACACGAACCATTTTTGTATCAAAATACATTTAGTTGCTGAGAATCTTTCTCCATCATGTCTATACAAGAATGAAAAGCAAACAACTCTGCCTTTGAAAACCTTGTTTTCTGCCCTTTGTAAATATCAAAACAAAAGGGAATAGCGAAGGCAATTGTGTGAGTTATTTGTTTTATGCACCAGATGCGTGGGCCATATGTGTAGATTGAACTGAGCAACATTTCTTCGTGCCTCATGCAGTGATCATGCTTGGAAATAATCGCTCTTTCTCATTTGTAGAAAAGTTCTCTATTTTACAGCTTGTTATTAATAGTTCTTCCTTTCTTTTCATTCAAATGTCTTAATATGGATAGTTTAACATAAATATTGATTGATTAATATAATTTTCAGTGAATGATGATTTTTAAATCATGCATACTTGCACATAAGATACAGTACTACCAATTTGGTTTTGTACTATTTACTTTACTGAATTTATTTTACTAATGCTTATCATTGGACTAGGCATACTAATCTTATCAATGTTTTAACACTTGGGTCTTGAGTAACTCTATACCATGTAGTCTGCGAGTGACATCATACAGAAGAGCCCAAGGACCTTGACTTCTTGCAGAATTAGAAACTTGTACGGAAGTTTGATGAAAATTCCACTGTGCAATTTATATTAACTTTTGATATGAAGAACGGAGGCCCACCTCAAAACTTGTTAACTTAAGTTGTAATTTGTTGACAGTTTTTTATGTGATAATTGGGATAGAAAGAGTAAAGTGTCTTGTATGACTAGTGTAGTGTCTTGCCTGCCAGGAAATGCCCTAGAATGTTATAGTACAAGATCGCTCTCTGTGCAAACAAGGTATGAGCAAATGAGCATTACATGTAGGTATATTTACCAGGGATTTACTTTGAACCTCCACCATTCTTCTGGCTCTTGTGAGTTCCTCGCTATTGGCTGAAGAAAGAGGTCGCATGGATGGAGCTATTACTGCCTCTACTGGTAGTTTATTCCATACATCTACAATACGTTGGGAGAAGGAATGGGAGACATGAGTTTTAAAGGGGAGTAAATGGGAGGATTCAGGAGGGCCTTAAGCTTCAGAATTTACCTGTTGGTTCCGACTCGTCCTGGGCATAAAATGATGACAACTCGTTTTTAAATGTGAACAAGGTGTTCTCATTGATGGATGAACTGTAAATCCTGTGTTTGTTTGTGCATGATAAGAATCCTTGTATTGGTTCCTGGTTCCTCACTCTACCTTTTTGTAATTTGATATTTTTCCGTCAGGTCATGGGTGTATGTTTAAATCCATCCGATTGTGTGTCGCTGGCGATGAGGAGAA
Organism: Pycnopodia helianthoides; assembly: GCA_032158295.1. Classification (NCBI taxonomy): domain Eukaryota; kingdom Metazoa; phylum Echinodermata; class Asteroidea; order Forcipulatida; family Asteriidae; genus Pycnopodia; species Pycnopodia helianthoides. The sequence goes on along the minus strand of CM063243.1, from coordinate 6,061,082 downwards.
ATCAAGCATAGAGGACGGAGGGGTCAAAACAGCTTCACCAGAGGCACCAAAGGTGAGAGTGTTTTTTGTTATGGTGTCAGAGCCGGGGTTTGGGGGAAGAATTTAAGCACATCATTGTTTTTCTTGAAAGAGTAAGTTAATTGATATTCTAGTTTTCAAAAAACACAGACAGAAAAACCAACCTTATCTTTTTAGGAGAAAGCAACAAGCTGAAACAGCGCCCTCACTTAGTTAAAAAGAAAACTATCATTGGCTTAAGAGTATACATGTACACATTTCCATTGTTTGACCGTGGAGATGGTAGCCTATGCAAGAGGTATTTTGTTGTAATTTGTGAACCTTTAACGAATATTTAAAGTTATTAATTTTGTCTCTACCTTTGTGTTATAGGGCAACAAAGCCATTGTGCTTGTTTTCTGCGTATTCGGCCTCCAGGGTTCGTATCTCACCTGGGGTGTCCTCCAAGAGCGCATCATGAAGCATGAATATGGCAAGGATGACACTAATCCGGGGGAGAAATTCAACAACTCTCAATTCCTCGTCTTCATGAATCGAATCCTCGCCTTTACAGCGGCTGGTGTTGTCTTACTAGTCACCAAACAACCCAGACACTTGGCACCCATGTACAAATACTCCTACTCGTCCATTTCCAATATCATGAGTAGTTGGTGCCAGTACGAGGCTCTCAAGTTTGTGAGTTTCCCGACGCAGGTACTCGCCAAAGCATCCAAGATCATCCCGGTCATGCTGATGGGCAAAGTCATATCGGGCAAAACCTATGAATACTACGAGTACTTAACGGCAGGTATGATTTCAATTGGCGTGGCCATGTTTTTATTGTCCCAGAAGGAGAGCTCGGGCTCCACTACGGTGACTACTTTCTCTGGGGTCATAATTCTAATCGGATACATGGTGTTCGATAGCTTTACCTCCAACTGGCAGGCGGAACTGTACAAGCAGTACAGTGTATCCAGTATGCAGATGATGTTTGGTGTGAACCTGTTCAGCTGTGTATTGACCAGTTGGTCTCTAATCGGGCAAGGTGGCTTTGCCATCGGCCTGGACTTCATGTTCAAATATTCAACATTTATGTATCACGTCCTACTGCTCTCTGTGTGCTCGGCAACCGGTCAGCTCTTTATCTTCTACACGATCTCGCAGTTTGGTGCCGTGGTCTTTGTCATCATCATGACTACCCGTAGTGGTCTAGCAATCTTCCTCTCCTGCCTCGTCTATGGACACCCTGTTAGCATCGTCGGGGTCTTTGGTGTGCTAGTGGTGTTTTCCGCACTATTCTTAAGAGTTTATGCCCAGCAGCGTAAGAAAGCACAAAGGGCAAGAGAGGCAAGACAGTCTTCAGAGCTAAGCAGTGGTAATAAGGTCTGATCAAAAGAAAATTTGTAAAAAATCGCAACAATGGCTGTGTAATATGAACCCCAAAATGTATTCTCATTTGGGGAGTAAGACAATATAACCTACAATTCTGTACAAAATGTAATGTCCCAAGGAAGATTATACCTTGTTGTTCTCTGCTGTAACTAAAAAGTCTCCCGAATTCCGAAAATCCACTCTGAATCCACTAGAATAAATAGCAAGATAAGTTCTCTAAAGAACATATATCTACAGAGCAAAGTAGATACACACATGGTGTTACCGCAAACCAAATACAGTATACGTATATGAAATTTAAAGCAGTTGATTTTTTTTCCCCAGTTATTTAAAACCCCCCTATTCTTATATAACATTTTCCAGTGAGTTGACAAATTGTTTGAAACCATTCAACTGCCTGGGTTGTGTACAGTGCACTGAACTGACTCTACTGTTTAGATGCATTCACTACATTATAGCATAATGTAGGCTCGCACAACTGTGCATTAATCACTCAAAACCACACTGGATGATATTAACTGATCAGACAGTCGGAGGCTTAAAACAGTTGATTTACATTTAATATATTTTCAAGCTAGTTTATGTGCCAGTGTACCAAGTAAAGTGCATTGGGGAGTCACTTTGGCAAAAACTGTTTCCGTGACAGCACATTCCTCATTGCTTCAATTGATGTACATTGCACTTTGGAACAGACTTGTCGGCCTAAGTGATCGATTAATCATGTAAGGGATGAGCAACCATGAAACACTTCCTTAAGTTAAGCACAAATTGTTATTATCAGTTTGTTCATTTTGTGTGTGTGTAAAGCATTATTTTTTAGAGTCGTTGTGGTTTTTAAGTTAAAAATATTTGGTTTTTACATTTATGTAAAAAGTCTCACTCTTACATGTAACTCTTTCATTCATTGAGTTTCTTTACAAGATGAAATTGCATACAAGAAAGATGAAAAAGGCCTTCACATTTTGTTATTTTAATATTTTTTAGACTATTATTATTATTTCATAAACTTGGATTTCAGGGTTTCGCTTGGATGGTGGGTCTTTCTAATATATGTCCCAATCTATGGTTGAGGTTTCTGAAGGATGTTCCTGCAGCCACCAAATCCCAGTGGCATAAAGTATCGAACTATGAAAGAGTCCCTCACAGGGTTTTAATGTAGACTTGACTAGAAACAGAGCATCGGCCAAACCGCTGACTACAGTATTCAAAAAGTGGTTAAGGCCCTAGCACAGTCTTTCTTGAAGGCTAGCTGTAAATGGCGAAAAAAGACACACACACGGTTGTATGGTCAGGCCTAAGTGTAGCGTTAAAATGCAGGGCACCTTGGGGATTCCTTAGTTTGATGACAATGTTATAGTAATAATAATGTGTGGGTTGTGTTGTCTTTTAGGCTTCAACAAAGATTCTGCTCGGGTCAAAATATGAGCTCCTCCCCCTACCCAAGTCATTTGGGTTTTGAAGCAGTTTGCAGTAGCTATATTTTTGTCAAATATTTTGTAAAGTGAGCAAATGAAAAACCTCAGGGTGGCCAAGTGCAATGGTTCACCAAAAGATGCTCAGAGACATTTCTAGCTAATGCTTTCAATGGCATGTGTGTGTTAATTTCTATCAGGAATACACAAATGTTTGTCAAGTTTGTAAAGTAAGGACCTTGCTTTGTTCTCCCAATGTTTGGACCTAGTTATTTTAAGCGATGTCTCCATTGGTTATTTACTCAAAAGCGAAGCGCGATTATCTTCGCATTTATCAAAAAACCTGGATCCCTTTTGTTAAAGTCATTGGTTTCAACAGTAGACACCCTTACCGATCTGGTTTGTGGTTGTTCTATAATTTCCTTTTCTAAAGAATTCGTCTGTGCGGTCCCAGTTGAACAAAGAACAATTTTGTTGGGTCCATTGTTTTATTGTGTAAAATAACCCACAAGGGCCCTTCCTCAGGCCCACATATACATATACTTTGGTTTATTTGTGTTTTTAGTTTGGTTTATTTGTGTACAAGAATCAAATTATATTTTCTATCATGAAGTATTAAGTGTACAGTAGTTCTTTTATTAGTATGTATAGTTTATAACTGATATTTGGTTAAACATATTTTTTGTAGCTTCATAGATGTATTGGTTTATTAGTATTTAAGAAAAGCTATATTTTTTAGAAAGCAACATTTCACAGCAGAAATAACCTGATTTATAACTCGTGTGTGAAACACATTAGGCAGTTGAGTTATTTATTTAAACCTTCAGCAAGGTCATGAAAGGAGTTACAGAGTAGAAAAAAGAAGAAATATCCCCCAAACATGGACAAAAGACTGCAAGTTTTGTGTGTACTCAAATGGGAGACCTGTAGGTGTGTGATTTTGATTACTTCACATGCGACATTAACCTCTTGCTCTCTGACCATTCAATACCATTCAATACCATTCACTGTGGTTTTGAATGATAGATAAACTATGCCAGCCTGCAATATGACACAGTTAGTTCTGTGCACAGTTGTGCCACCGTACACAACCTTGGCAGTCGAATGGTTTCAAATGGTTGGTCAACTCACTGGAAAATGTTGCCAAAAGTCACTGACAGTAAGGGGGTTAATGTACATGGGAACCCAAAGTGTTTGAATACACATGAGACTTGCCTGGTCTATACTCGGGAAGTGCAATTAATAACCCACCCCCCTCGAAGACCAATTCTATCCGCCCCCTCCGAAGATATTTCTTGGATGCAGCACTAAGTCATGATGCTGTGGAGTCAATTTTTTAATTCAAAGGTCAAACATTCAACAACTGTTGACAGTGAATCTGTTTGTCCAATACGTCCCACGCTGCACTGTGATAAGTTATGTAGTTTAAAAGCCATACATGGTACACATAATAAACCCATGTACACAAATACATTTATCTTTTAGTATGCAGCTTCTTTCTACTAGAGATTGGGTAGGGGAAAATGGTCCCATCCAAATAAGAGTCCCTTTAAGTTTAGAACATTTTATTTAACTATTAATTATGGTTTGTTTTCCATTTCACCCTCAATGAGGCACGTTGGCAGCACATGCTGACATATTTTAATATTTCCATTGTCTTAACCACATCGTGCACACTGGTCAGCTCCCATGCCATAAGAGCCCAAGCTGGAGCCCAAGCTGGACCATGCCGCATGTCCTAGAGCGGGTGTCGATCAATATGGGACAGCGGTTTGGTTAGAACACTAGAAAGGGCAGGACAAAACTCTGCCAGCATCTTTTGTGTACAAAATCAGTCTGTCAAGTCAATGGTAGATGAACTAAACTATCAAAATTTATTATTTAAGCAACATATGCTTAAATTTACCCAGGCAATACCTGGACATGTAAACAACACACTTAGATTGAGAAATCATTGAAAAACACAAAACAAACCTTACGAAAAAAGCTTGGAAGCATGTAGTTAGGTGCTGCGTTTGAGGGTTTTAATGTCAAAAATTCAAGGACATAGAAATATTTTATATCTCCTTGCACTTGGTGCTTTGGTTGTTAATTCAATGCTTGTTAATAAACTTGGGGCCCGTTATTTATAACCTACAAATAAACTTGTAATGGATGGGATTTACCAGTCAGACATTTACATGTATTTCACAATTTCTCTTTTTTCCATTGGTGCTCTTCAATTTTTGTATTAGCGGCAAATAACTTAACTAAGCAATGTTTTCTACTTAATGCTTAACTCATGCGGCCAACATCACCAAAGACCAGCATCTGCACTTTATGTGACCCAACAATATAAATGAAAGAACAAACCTGTGAAAGTTTAAGCTCAATCAGTCATCGGAGTCACCAAAAAATAGTGAAAAACCCCATACTGACTTCAAATATCCAATTTCAGATTCACAAGATCAAAATTTAATTGTTTTACTCATTTCTCATTACATTAAGGCATCCGATGACAATAAGATGTATTTAAGTATACCATATCACCAAGGATAACAACAAGTGTGTTCATGTATTTGTAGGGGCTTCATGGGGCCAGTTATTTTTTGTTCATGCAAAGCATTTGAACTCTTTTCAAAACTTTTATAAGCGTTCCTTTTGAGAAATATTATGTACAAAATGAAATTTATCATGTTTTTAGATTCATGTCGTTAAGTTAACTTGTATTTCACCACTTATGTGAATTTATTTTTTAATTCTTTTAGTTAACTAAAGCACATTTTTGTCAAGTCTCAAACTTATTTTAATAAACCCGACCCAAAGTAGTTAAAGAAACAATTCACAGAAATGAAACAACGTTGTTTGTGTAAGTGTGTTTACTTTCAGACCATTCACAATCCATTCTACAATCAATCCATGTGTGAATAAAGAATTTGCTGTTTTGAGAAAATTTCTCTGGGATTTTGTTTATGCCTTCAACCCCAAGATGTAGATCGTAAGTGACATTGACTGCTTCAAGTGCTAGGGTTAAAACTATGACTCCAGAGGTGATCCATGGAGGGTTCTATTTTCCCGAGGGTGATGCTGAGGGGAAATAGAACACTCCATGAATCACCGAGGGAGTTGTAGTTCATAGCATAAAGTAAAGCAGTCAGTATTTGTTTTTATAACACCCCATACACATATTGTGCCTAGGCGTCTGGTACCAAGAAGCTGCTGTTGCTATTGGTATACGTACACTGGTTGCTATGGGTGTAGTACATTGTGGGTACCCCATATGCCTAGGCGTCCCTCTCTAAAATGTTTGAGAAGCATTTTGAAATTTAATGTACTTATTTTTCTAAAAATGCATATGAAATGTCCATATGAAGGCCGGATTGCTGATAAAGGCCTTTTCTTCCACTGCTGCTGCAGCCAGTGGTCCCAGGCTAGCTACAGCTGAAATCATACATGGCCTTCGTTTCTGTACATCTCTTCATCATGGATTTAATCACCGATTCATCGGACTCGCTTTGCACACAGCCAATCTAGAGGCACTTGATAAGAGAAACGTGGGCTGCCATCATCACAGGGTATATGCCATGTTGAGTTGCTGTATTGTGTCACTGTATCATGAACAATCCTAGGCTGCAGGGGTACAAACCACGAAAGCACTCGATTACAATAAAGGAATATTAATCATTTGAAAGAGTACATTTCAATCCTCTATGGTTCACTATAAACACTCCACATAATATCGTCATGCAGGCTGGCACTGTTTATATCTATCATCACAACAGTGGACGATATGAAATGGTCAGACAGTAGGAGGGTTGACTCTGTTCTGTGTAGAAGCATTCATCACATTGCAGGTTGGCATAGTGCATCTATCATTTTTAAAACCACAGTAGATGATATTAAATAGTCAGACAATAGGAGGGTTAACTGTGTACTGTGTAGACACATTCACCACATTGTATCATATTGCAGGCTGGCATAGTGCATCTATCATTTAAAACCACCGTGGATGATATTATTGAATGTTCCGTTATAAATCGCATCTTTGACTAGAATCACTCACTTTGAATAGTGCCTTTCCCTCCGTGAAAATCAATGGGTACATCTGATGCCCTCGTTGCCACTTGATAAATGCTACATGGGTTTGTGGGTCTAGTAAGGCCTTGTGGTCTCGCAGCATGTCCCTGGATATGTAGCAAGCCTTGGGTCCGCTTAACAGGGTAGCATACAACATGAAAGGGTCGTCCTCGATCTGTCAAACAGGAAAAATGCTGATTTTTAAAGCTTTGGCCAATTACTGTGATGCGATTACTGTGATGTAACTTTAACTTCTACATGTATACCTCGAGCAAACACTTGACTGCCTTTATTAATACTTGTATACTTGTTTGTGTATTTAATGATCAGGGTTCTCCCCAGGAATTTTCAAAACTGCAGGGCATTCTGGACAAAAAAAAATGCCTAAGCATGCTGAATTGAGACAAGGTCCTCAGAATGTTTTTCCAATATCTTTGGTTTTAAAACTGTGCTATCTTGGCATTCTAAATTGTTTTATCTTTGCAATTTTTGCTAGTTATACCGTACTGGCCGCAATTTGTGCAAATTGGCTCACAATTCATGCGTATTGCTCGATATGCTAGCTTGTTCATGGGGAATACCCTGCAATAACTTGTTGCATTTACACCATATTTCAGTAAGGTTGGTAAGCTGTTAGTAGCAACTAATTCTATTTTTTGAAACATAAAACAACTTACATTTTGCAAACAAAAATGACATTTTCTGGGAAAGATTTGAGTGTGGACATCAACAAATTTGATTGCAAAACAAGTTTTAAGAACATGATTTTTTAAAACTCAGATTACATGATGTTAGCCCTTGCATTTGTATGTATGCAATTTGAGTCAGTTACTTAATTAAGACCCAATGCCACTTCCAAACTTACACATTCTCCATGAAGAAACAGTCTGCGACATCTTGTATAACCTCCATATGGTGTTGGTTCCATACCTGACTAGAACGAAGCATGTGCTGCCTGCCGAGTACCAGGCACTTCAGACCGCATTCTTGGGCCAGGTACACTACAACTTGCCGCAACTGCAATTAAAAGTTGTTATTATAGCATTTTAATATTATTATATATTTTGGTAATGAAACTAAGGATGCCTCATAAGTGAACTTAATCTCTGTGGCTCGCAAGACTGAGGAAACCTGTAAACAAGGGTGCTAGCTATGTGAATCAGAAACACCAGGGTTAACCAACCCCTACTCTTCCACGATAAGTGTCCTGGGTTCTTTTACGTGCACTACCAATCCTAGTACACAGGACCTAGGGCTCAATGTTCTATCCTAAGGTCAAAGCAATCACATTGTCCAAGCCCTTGTTATATCTCATCTCGACTTTGGAAATTCATTGCTTGCTGGCATCACCAATACCCATTTTAACAATCATCAACGAATCCAGAGTAAAGCAGCTCAACTGATTTGCAGAGCCAAAAGGTGTGGGATCGAGTCCCGGTTCATGACACTTGTGTCCTTGACCAAGATACTTTACTGTAATTGCTTCTCTTTACCAACATGACCAATGGGTAAAAATGGGTAGAGATTGATATTGTGTTTGAAAAAGCCTTTGTAGCGCCACGGCAGCCCAGGGCTGTATACTCCCTAGGGAAAGATTACATGAATTTTTTTGGCCCAATGACACGGGCACTAATGTAAAGCATATTGATACTTTTCTGAAAAAGCACTATAAAAAACTAGTTTTTATTAATATTTGTATTACTATCCCCTAAGATGGACAAACGAACACAACCTTACACTGCCGTATAGCCAGGGATTATGCCTGGGTTACAAACAACCTGGGCAGCGGGAAAGGGAATCATCATTTATAAGGGGATGCAACTATGGTTATTTTGTGACCTACCAGTTTGCTTGGATGTTTGGTTCTGTTTATGTGCGATACATTTAGACCATCCACAATGACATCATACGGGGCGCCCTCTTGGACAAATTTCATGAAGCCTTTTAACTCCTCCGGTCTTGTCTTCTTGTAAACATCACCACCTTTGATAACCTGAGGCAAATGAATAAAATCTAAAATAACTCGGGGGGAGCTGAAAGTAGGAATTGATATTCCTCTTAAAACAGTCTAGATTGTAGGATGGAGGGAAACATGCACCAGGCAAGGAGTTCCAAAGAGATGCAGTTTGGGAACTAAGCTGTTGGAATGGTTCGTGGTTCTACATCCCCCAGCAAAGCAAGAGTGTATGGGTGAGAACTTAGCAGAAAGCCTGGTTTCATGGTCAAACACCCTGATAGGAGGAGCCAGGTTGGACACACTGGTGGCACATTTACCATGAAAATATATGTAGAAAATAACAGAGGCTGGCTACAGACCTACGGCGGGAAAGAGGTTGTAACATTGATAACAGCCCTTCACCAACACGATTAACAATACACTTCTGCACTCTATCTAGTAAAGGAAAATGACAGACAGAAGCATTAAAGATAAATGACAGGCAGAAGCACCGAAAATGTAATAAATCAAGCAACAATGAAAGTACAATTTGGTCGGGTTCTTTTCAATGAGCCAATATCACATCATGGCATTATTCATTTTAAACTATGGAATCCGAGTGGTTTTTTATGTTTGAAAAAAGTAGAGATAAATTCTTAATAAAAATGGCTGGCTGCCAAAATTCATAAGCCTGCAACACAGGAGATGAACAAACGGAAGACAAAAACAAATGCCGTAAAATTTAAAATGTTGGGCATCGAATGCAAGACACCTTTTAAGAGGGTTAAAGTGTGCAATTTGACGATGAGGGGTGCTTTATTGAGGTAGAAGAAATACAGACCTTCTCAATAATCTGGTGACGGAGTTTAAGGAAATCTTCTTCACTAATGTCCAATGATTCCAGTTCGGAGTGGCAGGATCTACACTTTCCATTCTTCTTAATCCGAGTCATTGATGTTTTCCATTCCTCACCGTTTTTCCTGAAAAAAATATAAAAAAGAAGAAGCCATAGTTGAAAACAAAATCAGCACAGTCTTCAATTGAACTTGAACACCTCAGAATGTAAAAAATCACATAAGTTACTACAAGACACTTTTCAAAGCCTTTCTTGTTTGATAGTATTGTCATGACAGTCTTTGTGTGCAGTCTTTGATGAGTGGCATAGATGCAGGGAGTCTACTTACTCCATTCAAGATGGTCAACAGGGTCAAAGGCTCTCTGGGTCTCCTCCTTCCTTTTTCAAAAAAGCCTGCAGAAGAAACTGTTTTTTATTTATTACTTGGCCTTTATTCAAGTGAATTTACGGATCTCACCTACTAAACCATTTCTGCAGCTCAGATCCTGCAACCATAGAAAAGTAGCTCCTCTTTTCACGTAAATACCACAAAAGGTTTTCAATTACTTTGGCGTTTCGATTAAAAACAGCAAGGTCTGTTGTTTTACAGTGGAAGACTTCCAAGAGCTTCACCCAGGTCTTGTCTGATGGAATTACATTATGACTGACCATGTCTTGGATAAGATGCTCCACAAGGTTATAGTCGCTGTGACCACACGCAGCACTAATCAGCGAGTGGTAGTTGCGTGCCGATGGATTACCAAACTGCTTGGTATCCTGTAAGAATTTTAGGCTCTCCCTCCAGCGACTGGTCTGGCAGAAGCCAGCGATGAGATTAGTTAAGACTCCCGATTCTACAACCGGATTGTTGGCCATAAACCAGTCATAGGTGTCAAACAGTTCCTTGTGATCACCCTGTCTGACACATAGATACAGATAGGCGCCCATCAATGGGTAGGTCTGGGGAATGCCCTCCTGTCGGACAAACTCCATGAGGGACTGTCCTTTCTGAAGGAGTAAATGTTTACACAGCCTACCCATGGTGCGTGTTTCAAACATGTCCTTTGGCTGACTGGAGTTGGTAACCCACTCATCTTTAAGAGCTTTCCACTGTTCCATTGATAAATACTCATCTTCTCCAAGTGCAGTATCAGATGATGTCTCAACGTCTTCCTGATGACCATCTCTGCTTTCAAACAGACCCTCTTTTGACTCGCCGTTTAACGGCAGGTTTTCTCTTTCCTCTTGATGAAGACCTTTGAATGAAATGTTTGAAGTTGAAAACCTTTGCATCTGCGACACATCACAAGCATTTTGTCCACTGAGGTAGAAACTGTCATGAAGGCTAAGAAACTTTGAGGCTGGAAACCTCACACCTATACAACGTTTCAGAAAACTCTTGGTGACACTGTTTGGAAGATTTGGGTACTCTGACAATGTCCAAAACTGTCTTGGAAAGAACCTGGAAATCTGACTTGTGTTCCACCTCTTAGCAGTTTGAGTGCTGCCTCTGAGAAGACCTTGGGCTGTTTGCCTCAGCCCAAGGGTAAGGCCAGATGGATTCATTGTCGTCTTGTTAATTGTACCTGAAAAGAAAAAAAAAAAAAAAAACCGGTTGTGGTCACAAACTCACTTGGGAAAAATCCATGGTTTTATAGAGACAGAGAACTGGCTACTGAAGGATAAGTAAAATTATCAATCTGAAAACTCACTGATTATAAAACTTACATTAGAAGTTCTGATCCTTAAAGAAACATTACATAATTGGTAAGAAAAAAACTTGTAAAATATACTTTTTGATCACAGATTTACATAAAACTTACACGGTCTAATGATGATGATAGTAGAAAACATCCCTTGAAATTTTTTTGTCTGAAATGCCATATTTGATGAGAAATGAATAAACTAATTTTCCGTTTGGAGTTTATCGCTCAGTGAGCGATTTATTCATTTGTTGAAACTAGGGCCTATATGATTTCATACAAATGTGTAATCGGTTTTTCACTATTTTCTCGTGACCCAGATGGCCGATCGATCTCAAACTTCTACAGGTTTGTCAGTTTATGTATATGGAGGATTACATAAAGTCCTTATTTACACTGCCAGCAACTGTTTTGTTAGCAAAAACCAATTCTGTAATGTTCCTTTAAGAGAAATATTTTTGTCTGAAATAATGTCAAATTTGTTAGCATTCTTTTTATGAGTATTTAGGCCTATATGAAAGTACATGTATGAACCATTTGTTTTCCAATACGAACAGTTTAATAATTGAGAAATAGAACCTCAAAGATGCAGAGTCATTCCATTATCCAGCTGACTAAGCTGTGACACCATTTTGTTTACATAGCATTTTTGAACAAAAATGATATCACGTGACACACATAATGAATAACCAGATGAACATGATTGATACTCCATAACCCAATAAACAATTTCGAAGTAATCAATGCACGTCACCATTTCGCCATACACGATGTATCTTCCCTTTAACTTTTATTAATAAAGGTTACACTGTGATGAGTGTGATACAAATTGAGTGTGATACAAACTAATTTCATATTTAATTACTAGGCTATATGCAAACTAATATTTTATAACTAGACATTTCCAAACAATATCACGACTATTTACATAAGAAATAAGAGAAATTCACCTCTTTAAACGTGCATTTTCACACTTTCCATGAACATTCTGCACGTGTGATCTCATGATCTCATCTTGTTGATATGTGAAAACATGTGTGGCCGGTAGAGGGCGCCTTCTTTTTGTTTGCTTCAAACTGTACACCACAGTCAATGTACTTTTGACAGTGACGGTGGAGCTCGAGGCAGGTGTGTCCTGTGTGTATGTGGTGGAAGACGAAGTTCGTGTTCCTTCCTTTCTTCTTACCTTAGTTTTAATGTCTGCTAGATAATCCATACATCATTTGGCCAAAATGGATTGGGTCAAATCCCTGAAAGAATACAATGCTGCCAAAGGAAAAAGTGAGTATGTTTACATGTTTCCACATCATAATCAGCTAGGCAGACAATCTGTTTGACAATATCACTCAGATATTCAGCCGTTTTTCAGTTGACGCAAACGTGAGTAGCCGAAATTAAGGTTTGAAATACCTTCCAATCCCGATTGTATAGCGTGGCATGATACGTCAGGCAAGGTCTTCATCAGTCTATTAATATCGTGGTATAATATCACATTTTATGAGAGGAATTGTTAGGAGAATTCCACCTTGTAACCCGGAAACCATGATTGAACATTAATACTAATAGTACCGAATCACACCATATACTTCATGACCATGTACAGATGATCATAGCTTCTTGTGGCTTTGGTGACTATTTTGATCGAGCCTAATTTCATCGTCCTAGTCAGCAGTAGTGTACATCATGGAAGCATTTAGGGTCACTTTTCAATTCAGCTCTCTAATCGCATTCACCAACAGTTTCCAACTCGGCAAAATTACAAAACGTCTATTCAGTTTGATGGTAATTATTTTTGCCCTCGAAAACACAGAATGCTCAAATAAAATTTAAACTATGGAAGCTTAAAATTGTGGAAAACAGACATGTAACTCCAAAAGTTATTGTCATCTGAAACTTTAAAGGGGCACAAAATTAACATGTACAAGGACCACATGCATAGACTCAAAAATCTTAAAAAACTGCTTGTGTAATAACCAGAGAGCTTCTCTTATTTTTACGATGAAAAGGACCCATGTTAAACGTTGTAGAAATAATGAGATTTGAAAACCTATTATTTTGAGTGGCGCGAATTATTCACTGGTACCAGTGGCTGGCTGGAGCAAGGTTGCCTCATCATAAGGTCTCGGCTATAGTACATCATCGAGATTGAAGGTCCCTTCAAACATTTATAAAACGTTTGTTCCTTCATTTTACCGGAATAGAAAATACTTCCAAGGTATGTTTTTAACATTACATGTTGTGTTCACTTACCATGATGTAACTGTAAGATTAGTCTGCAAGGTGGAGTTCTCTTTATATTTTTACGCACATTTTCGTTTAATGAATGAAAGACACTTATAGTAGATAAACCATTAAATCTGCCCAAATCTACAAAATGTAGTTATTTCTTAGTTTTTTGCACTCTAGGCCATCTCTGTGGAACAGCTTCCTCACTCTAACTCAGACAAGCAGACAATTGGCTCTTGTTTCAAGCAACTCATACTTGTTAAAACTTATTTATTCCTGAAATCATACATGTAACTGTGGCCTTTGGCTTGTCTTTCTGCTTTATAAAAATAGCAGGGCTCTTGTATTGCACTAGGAGTTTAATTCTTTACAGACACTGTTGTTATTAGTTGAAATTATAAAACAATTTTGTACAATTAATGGAGGAAATGGATAATGTTGTGATTCTGAATTGTGAATCTTGTCCCTGTATTTATTTAAATATAGTTCAGGAATTGGTGCAATGGGAGACTTTGGGGAAAAATGGGTTGCAGCAGACTTGCAAGGTACAGATGTAAATTGTGTGTTCTTGGAAATGTGCCGCAGAGTAACGAAGTATCCTTTATACCCACTAAGACAAATGAGATAAATCTTCTCTTACTGTACGGTCTTGGTGCTTGGTCAAATAAAGACAGTCAATTAAATGTTAAAGTGTGTCAGAAAGTTTTGATTGTTTTGATTCTGGTCTGTAATGTCAATTCTGGTCCAGTAAACATTTTGAACTGCAAGCCCTGCGGTCTTGTGGATTTTTCATGCCCTGAAACAAAATAAATTTACCTGGTCAGACTGCTGCCACCTAGCATTTCAAAGTCTTCCACTGTTTTTAATCTTAGAAGATGAAAAGTTCCTTCTCATACATGTACATGTAGTGTACATGTATGTACATTTAGGAATACAAATTATACATACACGGACATACGTACAGTTCTACATGTACACTTTAATTTTGTACATTGTTTGTTAACAATGAAGTACAGAAAACAGCATTGGGTTAGAATAGTATTTCCAAATTGCTTTTTACTTACTCATACTGAATATATTTATTGGTAGATAATTTAATAAATAGAAGGTTGCTTAAAAATAATATTTTATGAACAGTACATCTGTACATGTGTGTGGTTGTGTAATTGTTTAAGATTTAGCCAATCCAAGATTTGGAGTTGCATGTCTTTAAGTTGATGATGTATTGTGTTTACATGCTGTGCATGTACATGTATGAGGACATTGCTAACAGTTGTCAAGTTTCAGTATTGTATGTCTATATTTCTGCTTAATTACCCTGTTTTAAAAAGTTGTATTGATTTTTGTAGCTTATGAAATATCCACCATATCAAAATTGTCTTGATGGTATTTAACTCTTCTTATTTCTTAATAGGTGGTAGGAAGAGGAAACAAGTTGAAGAAGAAATGGTAGAGGATACTGAAGATGATACTGAGCGATCCAGTAAACGTAGGACCTCAAAGGTTGAGCAGCTCTCAAATGGTAATCCTTATATTTATGGATGAATCTGGCGACTAACCTATTCTGGCCCTACCATGACTACTGGGTTGGTGCAATACCAATCCATTCAATGTGCTCAATGTTCATTTGTTTGAGGCCCTAATAAATTCGTCTTCAACCGATGGCATTTACACAAAGCCATGGAAGTTCATCGTTGAGCTTTTAAAAGGGCAAGGCCATTTTCATTTTTGCAAGCAGCACTTCTTCAGAAAATCTTCAAGTCTGTGGGTAACTTTTGAAAGGGCAAACAATTTGACAAGTATTCTTTAAAAAAAAAGTGCTGGTATTCCCAGTATTTACTTGAATTGTAGAATGTTTTACTCAAGGACACAAATGCCACAACTTGGACTGGAACCAACACTTTGATAAAACCAGAACTTGAGTCTGGTGTTTTAGACTGCTTGGCCATGACACTCTAAATGCATTTATTTGTCACTGTGAGTTGCTTAAATCGATTGATTCAGGAAAGTTAACAATCTATGTCATGGAGTGGGTGAATGGTATAGTGCACATTTTATACTCAAGTATTGGTATTGCCAGAGTGAGGGTTGGGTCCCAGTATACATTTTGACAAGAGAAGGGGTTGGCCTTGGAGTTTCTGATGTTGTTGGCTGCAAACTGTGCCAGGTAACAGTGCTTCGTAAATGTGTCTCATCTTTAAAAAAATACCTGTCGTAAAAAACAAACAATTTCAAACACCTGTGCTAAAGCACTAAAGTATAATATCATAAAAAGAAGTAGTCACTCATTCTAAATGTAATTATGATATGTTCCTCATTTGAATTTACAGGTAGAGAAAAGATGCATAGACCAAGAACAGTCAAGTATATCCAGGATAAGAGAAGCCGACAGAAATGTTTCTCACGACGGAAGATTACTCTTATCAAAATGGTAAATTTGGAATCTCCATCAATCCCAGACTCCTAAAGAGTTCTCCATATTTCCATCACATTTAATTTGAGCATTGCAGTAAAATACTTCTGGGCATACATTGCAATGAAAGTTGATGCCACACATTTGCTGCAGTTGCTCTACTATACATGCTATAGTTGCTCTACTATTTCATCATCATTCGGGAAAGACTTGCGTCCGTGGCCGCCTCGTCCTCAAATTGTAATGGGGGCGCACTCCTGGAGTCGCCGTCATCACCTGGTCTCTTTTAATCGCTGCTCTTCTCAACTCTCCTATGCTTTTACCACTCATGACTTGATTTTCATTCAAGTCCTTGAACTCGAGAGTTATATTGTAAAACTGACATGACTAATTTTTTCTCTTATAATATTTAGGCTAAGAGTCTGCACTCCCTGACTGGTGTCGCTATCAATCTAGAAATAATATCAGAATCAGGTAAAACAACAACCTACAAGACAAGTGCTCTTCATAATGTACAAGCTGGATCATGGAAACACCTAAGGAAACAGAAGCAAGTCCTTCCCCGACAAGAACATCGAAGAAGTCCCCGAAACCGCTAGCAAAAGTGCCACCTCTGAGGCTATAGAGGGTTTGTCCCTGCAAACTACAAAGTTTCAAAGTCAGCGAAGTCGGAGAGAAACCTGTACAAATTAAATGGATGTTTTGCCGGGTAACAAACAGTAGTAAACCGGACAAAGTTTTGTGTTAGAAGACCGGATTGTGTAATCAATCACTGTCTGGTCAAGGCAAAAGACTGAAAATAGTCTCTTTTTCTTTTCCAAACATTAAACTAAAACCACCCCCTCCCTAAATATTATTTCCTTGGGGAATTTACATTTGGTCTTGTCCTTCATGGTGTTGTACAGTGTTATGATTCAGAGGAGGGTTGGGGAGGGGGTGGGGTTAAATACTGTTTATGACTTTAAAAAATGTTTTAAAATGTTCATCATTGTACAGTAGAATCGATGGAGAAAACATAAATGTTGGAGGGAAAAGCCCAATAAAAAGAGCTGGATATGCTGTTGGGGTGGGGGCAGTTGCTGTCAACCTGAAAGATAATAACAGGCAATCAACCATATAAAATTGTTATAACTAATACCAATAACAAGTTAACAGTTTCACAAAGAAGGTACATACGGTATGTAATAAAGTTGATGTTTGTTTAAAAAAAAAAAAAAAATGGAATTGTGCACATTCTTTTTGTTGTCTTTTCCTCTTCTCTTTTTAGTAACTTTTTCAAGCAGACAAAAACTTTTGATCTTCTTTTCTGATGTGGATGTATACATTTAATCAGCGCCGAAACTAGAGTGAAATTTTAGGGGGCACAAGGAGTGCAGCGTTTTTTCGGGGGGGGGCACTACTGGCCAATTGAAACAGTAGTTTCCATTTGCATTTCTCTTAAACGATCCCCTTTTCAGCGCTCTTGTTACGCCATTTACTTATTTTTAAATCTGATGTGAAGGCAAATACAAATACAGTGTCAGCAAGCAAATGTAAATACAGTTTTAAAAACATTCAAAATATCACATTAAAACTTATAGAATGTAACATTTAACTACACATTTCGCACTATGCACTGCACACAACGTTTCACATACACATGAATTTCCATCTTTAGCCATGTTAGATGCGTCTTTGTATCACATCACGTGATTGGTTGTCAACCAATACAAATTCACAATCTATTACTGTGGTATAACAAGTACAAATGTATGCACATAGATCAACATACATTATTAATATTAACAATTAACATGCACAGGTACATAGATATTGGGTTATATTTTAATATCCCAAAACTAAAGTTCATGAATTATTTCACAATTAGGGGTTGTCCGAAGCTTTCAAACTGAGAACTACTTTTTAAGACCCCTCACAAAAAAAAGCAGTACTTATCAGCATTTTTGTGAGTATTTCAGTATAAATATAACATTAAAGACCCCCCCTCCGACCAGTGTGGATGCCTTTTTCATCACCTTTTTTTGTTTCATGTGTTTTTTTCTCGTGTGTCGCAATCAAAGCATCTTGTAAAATCATACACTGTGTCTGACCCCTCCCCTCTATTAAAGTCTAACGTGAGAATGTGAAAATGTTGCCAATTTGGATGACTCACTCCTACAATAGTAATAATAGAATAACAAAACTATTTCCAGATAAAGTCCACATTCAATTATTCATGTATATAAATACAGCTAATGTGTGACGATGATCATTGGTGTCACTGGAGCCTTTTCTCTCAATAAAGTTGCAATTCTAGAATCAGTTATTTGGTACTGATTGTGCTTTTTTGAGTTTAATTTGTACATATGTACAAGAACTTATCCTCCAGCAACCTAGAGCCCTCTCCTCTAAAGTGAATTCAACAGCCATGGGCTACTGGGGCTACTCTCAAATTCTGTTTTGCAACGTGCATATGTACAAGCTAATACCGCAATGTGTTTTATTGTAAAATAAGAATTTAACTGTCAATGTTTATCAGCATTGTAGTTCCAGAGACTAACTTTAAGTACAACCTTTTCAAGAATATGAGCAAACCAGAAGAAGCACTAAAAAACACCAATGAAATTTAAACATTAAAATCGAAAAATACATGTTAGAATTGTTTTCTTATGTAACATTTTGTGTTTCCTTTCAAGTTTACTGAAGGACAAGTTTATTATCCGTTGTACTTGTGGGATGACAATTATTATTCGTATAGTTAGGTATGTTGTTGGAAATGAATGTCCAATTTACCAAGGATTTTTTTTCCACATTTCAGAATGAGATTTGATTCGGAAATTAAAACTGGTAGCAAAGTTCAATGAGTGCACACACCACATGCTTCAACTGCATGACATATGTTTCTGGATATTCTTTTATTTTCACGTTTTATACAAGTCAACTGGCAATGTGCCGGTATTTGAGCCTCCTCGTGGCTATGTTAAACCTGGTCAAACTCAACGATAACACTTCAGAGTGGTTGAGGAACAGTGGGATTTAACAAACAGTTACACAAACAGCGACCTTGAAGTGGATTCACGCCCAAAGCGCTATTTCAACACCAGATTCCAGCTTTCTCCTGAAGACAATCTGAGCATGTCCATGAATCATCAAGTTCAATAGCATTTCTTTCATGAGACAACACCATTCATGAGAGACTGTCTGTGGAGGTTTCTGCAGACCCCCCCCTCCTTAACTGGAATATCTTTAGTTTCTAGTATTCTGAGTTGTAAAGACAGTTTGTAATGTGCTACCTTCATCTGACCTATTGCCAACTCGTCTTGAGGATCTCTTGTGGAAAGCGTCTCTTATCCCTTTTCGGAAAGGCTTGTTCATCAGAGTATAGATGACTGGATTCAGGCAGGAGTTACACACGGCAAGGATGATACTGACATGGAAACCCGGCGATGAGAAGTCCACATAGACACCAAAGTTGTAGACTAGGAACGTGATTTGGACCGGAGCCCAGCAGAGGGCAAAGGTCAGGACAAAGATGAGGAGTGTCTTGACTAGGCTCTGAGCAGCTTTAAGGTGCCACATCTCACGCTGTGCAGATGGGTTCGGTGCAGAAGCGGCTGTAAAGAGGAAAGTAAATAAAAGAAATAACGGTACGTTAATCCAGAGGTCGTTGGTTCAAATCCCGCTCTAGTCAATTTGTCTTCGTTCAACCCCAAACCATTTAGAAGAAATACATGTAGTTTTTCTTTGAACTTGTTAGCGATTTGGAATTAAATTTTAAAAATTCAACTCGCGTTTGTTTTAATGCTGTCATTTTTATACATACTTTGTACATTAATTACTGCATGACATAAAAAGAAACACAAATTTGAATTTGTTGACCCAATTCCCCTGGCGTCATTGTCACAATAATATTGGTTGCGCCATTTTGGGAGTTTCTGTCACTGTGTGTTATACAGTGTTCTGTGCATTTTAGTCATAGTGGCATTTACACAGTGATGACTCCCAAAATGGAGAGCAGGGCAAACATGCCATTATGTGATGTGCGTGCAAGGGGACAGTCTTGATGGTAATGCAGATCCATGAAGGGTACATGTACATGACTATGGTCAATCATTGGACAATCTATACATAAGATGTTCATTTACAGACTAAGGTATAGAATTACGCCAAATGTTTTTGAACAATTATTAATCAGAAAGCTCACTGATTATAAAGTTCATACCCGTACCAATCCCTCAGATGAGTATTTCTGTCTGAAATACTGTCAACATTTAAAAAATTACCTTAGTACACGCCTTAAACATGTTAAATTACCATTGCTTATTTAAGGTGCTTATCACAGAGCAAGATTGATACAATATTTACTTCTACATGTTGGACAAGTGTAGAGTTTGACAACTTGGAGGTTCATGCATGATACTGATGTATTTATAAGTACATATAAATATCTAGGGTTTTACGTAAAAAAGTATAAATTGCAGAATTTCAAATTAATTAATGCACTGACCCAAACATGAGTAAATTGATTTCTTATTTGGTTTTACCCTTACCCTTACAGTGTACAGTTTAAAGCACTGTATACTCGGTACTTTGTTCAGAGCCTGAAAGTACTGAGTATGTGTGATACAGTGCTTTACACATAAGGGTAAAACCAAATAATATTCTTTATCTCCATGCAAATTTAACATCTAGTGAATTTGTTTTACAAATAATTATATTTTGGATTGAACAAAGAAAAATTGACTTGAGCGGGATTTGAACCAACAACCTCTGGATTAACATGCTGGTGCTCCACCAACTGAGCTAGCTAGCCCTATGTTGGCGGTCTCCTTACTTTGTCAACATTTTTGTTCGAGGGGGGGATTTTAGCTTTAAATAACAAACTCCCTCTCCTGTTTCAGCGGCAATGACTTAAGTCGAAAGGTTAAGTTGAACTTGTAATTACAGAAGCTTTTAAGGCACTTGACAGTTACTCTTGTTGGTCGAAGTAGTTGAGTAAAAAGCAGAAAGATACAATCGCCTACATGTGAAATAATTGGGATGTCACATTAATATTGTTTGATTGACATTTTAATAGCACATCCAAGATTGTTGATAAGTCAAATGTAAACAAATAAAAATAAAATCAAGATGCAGCACATCAATACAAATTGATGGTTATTCAACAAACAAATTTACCTTGTTTGTCATCATGGTGATAATGTGTTTGAAATTGAAAATGGGTGCCCAAATTTGATGACTTTTAAAGGTCAGGTCATACTTTGGTAGTGACCTCGAAAAGAAATTGTGTGCTTTTTTTCTGAAAGCCTGCTTGTTGTAAAGATAGTAAGCATCCTGTGAAATGATTTTGTCTGAAGTGCCCCCGTTGATTAGAAATCATGATAAAAATATGTCAAAAAATTTGAACCGCCAAAGATCACCTGCAGGCAACTTTTGGAAGTTTCCATTTGAATGCTGCCCTCAATACGGCTCAAGATGCGGTTGGTACCCGCTGTCACCTTGCTTAAAGCGGATGGATTTGACATTCTTGATGAAAACACTGTGACAGTTGTTTTGACTGTTTTCTCAACAAGTAGACACTGTATTCAACTGAAACTTTCACGGGTGGCTTTTATTGTATCTTGATTGAAACTTTTTGCCCTATAAATCAGCATTACGTTGACAAAAACCAAGCGATGACTCTACCTTAAAAATAGTTTTTATTTTAGGATTTACACAAGAAAATATGAATATTTGGACTTGAACTTTGCATTTTGGCTAAGATTCAAGGCGTCTTTAAAGATCTATATTAGAAACTGTAAATAACAGAGATGTGATTTCTCAGGAGTTCAGGATTCTTCATTGATTTCTCTTTACCTTTAGATTCTTTTGAAAGAGAAAGGCACAACTGTGGTTGTGAGTTGGGTACAATTTCATGGCTCTGCTTACTGCAAATTTCTGCACTTAGGGCTGCCTGTAAGCACATAATTCTTTGGACCGCTAGTGCAGATTTCTGCGGTAAGCAGAGCCATGAAATTTGGCCAAGGCTCCAGATTTCTTCTTGCAGTGATGTAGCGACGGGGGCTTCGTCCCCAGACCCAATCGACACCTTTACCCACTTTTGGGGAAATTTCACTTTTGTTCAATCACATCCCCGAAATATAAATCGTCCTCGAACGTTGAACTGGTTGTTTTGGGGGTAAACTGGCACAAAAACATGTGCCAGCTTTGACTTACTTGAACGGGTTGGTTGTGTGGTGGGTTTATTGAAAACTAGAGGGTAGGAATAAGTCTACACTTCCAAAAAACATTTGGTAATGCAATTTGGGCAATTTGAGTAATGTGTACTACTGATGTAACACTACATTCCTTTAGCATTAAATCATCATTTTCACAAAGTGAGGTATGGTGCTCCATAACCAAAAGTTTGTGTTTTGAAGTTGAATTTTTTTCCAAACTAAGGCCTTTCCGAGACTGCCTACTTCTTTTCAAAAATGTTTTTGTAATACCAAAATAAAGCCAACTTTTTCATTTATACAGAACTGTCAATGTGTTTTCGATCTTACACCTTTAAGTTGATTACAACTGGTGTACTTTGCCTTCCTTTAGCATTAGATAATTCAGCCCAGCAGCATTGATCTCCAACTAACCCTGTCTGTTTTCTGTTTTATTTTTTAGAGAAAGGTGAGGGTGAGGTGAGAGGGGAGGAGATGTCGACCTTCACTAAGCTCTATAGTGATATGAAGGGACCCAACAAACACAAAGACAAAAGCTACACTGTCATTCCAAGATTCTATTATAAAGTAAGACTATTCTTTCTTGTAAGGAATGGGTTGTATGAATGATGTACATCATGGGTTATGCCACAAGTGCGATTGGACAACAGGAAAATATAGTTCTTCTAAGTACTCCCATATCTTCGGCCTCAATGCATATGGGAGTTCTGAAAATAAAAATCACGGAACAATATGATATCTTTGAGTGAATAGCAATTCTACCAAAGTTACAGTAAATGCTAATTGTAGTGTGTGAGCACAGTCTTAAATTTGACATTTCAGGCACACAAATTCTCATCAGATTCTTTGATGTTTCTTAATTTCCAGTGCCATACAAAAAAGTACATGTAGATAACAAAAACACTGTACTAAGTTGCTATTAATGAAGTTGCCTGTCTGACTTTGGGGATGTTGTCACCAATTACTACACAGACTGTATGTGGAAGGGAGCATGTACCATACCCATAATTTGAATGCTCCCAGCATACATAAGCAGGATTAAGATTGGCGATAATCATTCCCATAGCGGAAAAATTCTGTGTGGACGCTTGACAAGAAATGCTGTGTTTTGATCTAATATTGACTAATTTATACTAATGATTTAGAATATTTTTCAAGTATAAACTTCATCCTAAACAAATACACAAAATATTAAGAAAATTTAGTTGTGTACTTTTGAAAATTTGTCTTAGTCCAGTAAATTTTCTGTGCTACCTGTGGGCTAGTTAGGAATTCCTTGATGTTTAAGCCTGTCTCTGTGGTAAGCGATTGACAAGATGAAGTGTTTATTCATTGCTCTACTACAAACTTCTCCAGAGTGATTTTTTTAATACAACACTTGACACGTTTTTTTTCTCATGGTTAACGGTAATCAGATTTGCACATCCTATTCTGAGAGCTTTTACGGGGAATTGGACTTTGAGGCTTTTTGTTAGACGAGGACGTTTATTTTTTCTCTCTTTCTCAAATTCATTTTCAATTTATTTTCTCGCTTCAGCTTCCAAGTGAGGATGAAGTATTGCTGCAGAAACTCAGAGAAGAATCAAGGTAAGGGTTGCCATGAAATATGCTTTTGGAAAAATTAAAATTTGTTACCAAATCAAAAAATTTAATGAAAGAATTTCCAACAAATCTGTGAAATCATTCTGGCTGTAGATTCACAAATGAATCTACCATTGGTTCTTTTTTGTAAACTATGGCCCTTTTTGAAACATAGGCTGCCCTTAGAAACAGCCCCATCCAGCAGCTGTAACTGCCAATTCGGACACGACCCTAGTCACTTTATAAACTTTTTTGTCGTATAAATACTGATTCAAAACAGTTGTCCGACTGTTTTCCCTTCCAGCCTCAATTTGGTTACATTGATTTGGCTGAACCAGGAATTGGATTCTTAAACAAATCTTTAAATTTTGTGACATTCTTTGGGATTAATGAATAGCAATGCAGAGCTGGAAGGAACCACTGAATACAGAGTTGAGTTATTTTAATGGTGGGCCAGTAACCTCTAAACTAAACAAGTCTTGCAGTCTGGTGTTTTCCAAATTACTCTAGTGTACACTACAGCTTTTCAGCTCAGAACCTTTATCTAAAAGTGAAGCAAACATAACAAAAGAATTACATATTTGAGGTCTAGTTAAAGTATTCCTGGTTAGGGACATGTTCTCATGTACAAGACCTGTGGTTTACTGGCCTCTTACTTTCTTTTGATTTCCAATTTGTTTGTTTCAGAAAAATCAGCAAAGTTGCTATTAAATAGCATGGAAAGTCTATAAACTTGTCCCACTTTTTTTCCAAGGGCTAAATATGCCTTGGTTATAAATATCTCTGTTACGAAACTCAACATGTTCAATGCCTGCATCTGAAGTAAATTGAAATGGTTACAGGGTTGTTATGTTTACTTACATGTAGGTAGGTATGAAGATTGCGGCTTTCTTTTCACCCAGTGTTGGATTAAACTCAGATCAATGCAATGCAATCTACTAATGGATGATTTCTTGAGGGTTGTGCATACATGTACATTTAGGTCATAGCAGGCACAAGCAGCTTGTACCAAAGCCCATAGCGGCTGCAAATGTCTGCAAGATCTGACCTACTTCCACTCAAAAGGTCAAAGTAAAGGTCATGACCTGAGTTCCATGTTGACATGGTTAACATGCTCTATACCATTCTAAAACAAAACTGAATTTCTGTTGTGATCATTTTCTACATTTGTATTGGAAAAATTTGACTTAAAAAACAGTAAAACTATTAACCATCTAGGTGTATTGTGATGGTGAAAGCACAATGATTGGTCTAATTGATTAAAGGAACATTACAGAATTGGTAATAACAAAACTGGTAAAATAAACCTGTTGATCACAGATTTACATAAAACTTACACGGTCTAATGATGATGGTAGTAGAAAATATCCCTTGTAATATTTCTGTCTGAAATGCCATATTTGATGAGATATGAATAAACCAATTTTCGGATTGGAGTTTATCGCTCAGTGTTTTATTCATTTGTTGAATCTATATGATTTCATGCAAATGTGTAATCGGTTTTTCACTATTTTCTCGTGACCCAGATGGGCGATCGATCTCAAACTTCTACAGGTTTGTCAGTTTATGTATATGGTGGATTACATAAAGTGCTTACACTGCCATCAACTGTTTTGTTAGCAAAAACCAATTCTGTAATGTTCCTTTAAATTCAAAGTTGAATAAATAAATTAGACTTGGTTATTGCTTTGTGTTTAACTGTTTACAGGGCTGTTTTTCTACAACGGAGAAGTAGGGAGCTGCTGGATAATGAAGAATTACAAGTGAGTTGTGCCAGACGATATTCTGCTTAGTATGTCAATGCTTTGTTCAGCAAGAATTATAGTTACCAGCACTGTTTATACATATTGTTTCTCACTAGTTTCTCGCTAGTTTTTGCTAACCATGTAAACGTGTGGTAAGCAATATTAGAGATTACGCAGAGCTGCAAACTCTCCCTGATTCTGCAGAACGTTGCCTGAAAATTAACTAATCTTTCCATGTTCTGAATAGACTAACTAAAAAATCTCTTTGTTTGTGGAAATTTTTTCCCTATTAGTATTATAATTATACAAAACTTTCGCATACATGCATGTGAGAAAATAGATAAGCTGTTGCAAACAACTGCTTACCAACCAAAAGGAACTATGGTATAAATGCTAACATTAGTTAGTGGCCTGACGTTTTGACCCTAACAGAGTCTTTCTTGAAGGCTAATTATTATGATAACACAACACACATAAACAGGTATACTGGTGTAACAAAAGCAGTCAAGTGGAAAGAGATGAAAGATATGAAAGCACACAGAAAAAGCAGGGGATGAACAATGAGGAAGGTGACAAGGGGGAGGGGGGAGGTAGGATGTAGGGGAAGGGGCTGGTTTGACCACAAAAGGTTGGGAACACAAAAGAAAAATTCAAGGAAGGGAAGAGGGAGAAAAAAAGTAATTAATTAGTGAATGAGGCAGACTGAGAAGGAGGATATCTGTGGTAAAAAGGAGAAGGCAAAGACAAAGACTTGTTAGTCATTTCCTTCTTGGATGTTCAGACCATGGGGTTGAATGGTCTGGAGGTGCCTTATCCACAGTTTCTCCCTACTCAGATGAACATTCTCTCTGTGGTTTCCCAGTACCTCAATGCCCTGTTAAGTTCATGTCAGAAATGAAGTGATTAGGAAGATTGCATTAATTTCCTGGACCCCACCAGGGGCCATAAGGCCTGCCCCTGGACCCCACCCGTTACATTTCTTTGAGCTCCCCCCAAGACATAATCCTGGGGTGCGCCATTGACTGTGATGCAAGAAATTAAGCGCAACCTGCCTCTTTCATTATTTACCATTAATCAAAGCAGAAAACTGTGGCACCTGCAAAGCTGTCTGTCAGAGATTTTTTTTCCTAAAAATTGCTGAAAGGGCAGTGGACTTCAAAAATCCTTCAAGCGTTCTTCTTGTTCATACCTTTCTTTCTTTCAGTTTGCTTCATCCCCTCCTTCTTTCCCATTCCCCATTTACCCGCCCCACCCCCTCCCCTTCAACTGTGGTAGGAAGGCTCTGTTGTGGTTTGGTCACCTGTTCCATCTTGCCACTCACTGTTGTAACTTTTAAAATAGTTTATTGTATATACTATATTTGTTTTTTCTTTTTAAATTCTTTTATTACCTTGTACTTTGCTTTTTGTAGTATTGTGCTAGTGAAGAAGTGTAACAAAATAAATAAAATTAAATAAAAGAAAAGAAAGAAAATGGCCTTCCCATCTAGGCCTTTGTGTTTAACGTCGACATAATTTTGTTTACATCAATGACCTTCTATGTGTTTTACTGCAACCTCATTTTTAAAGGCAAAGTATACCTTTGGTTTTTGGGACCGTTTGATTGTTTTAATCCTGTGTAAATGTAGATATATACAATAAAACTAACCTGTGAAAATTTCATTTCAAAAGGTGGTTGCGTTTTTGAAATATCACCAAAATCCGCAGCGAATATGTCCACGCATAGAGAATAATCCCTCAGAGGAATACACGATCTGTGTCAGATTCAAATTTTGGGGGATAAAAACTGACGTAATTTTCCATATCCACATTATTTTGAATTGAAATGTTTCTCAAAATGCTTTAGACTATCGAAAGTTGCTGTACTTCTTACCAAGTAAGTTTTTATTGCCATTAATTTTTAGAGTGATTACCAATTAGGTACCTTCCATTTAAAGTAGGTTATTGACCATATGGTTACCGTGACATATAAATACATAATTATGGGTAATTTGATAGTCATTGTGGGAACATTTTAATTTATGTCCCTTTTTACAAATTTGATAATTAATTTGTGTACATGTAGTCAATCTGTCTTTAGTATTGCAATCATCATGTTCTTGCAGCTTTGAATTAACTAGTTTGACTTTGTCTTCTCTTCAGAATCTATGGTTTCTGCTTGACAAGCATCACACTCCACCGATGGTAGGTGAGGACCAAATGATCAACTATGAAGATTTCCTCAAGGTGGCCACGGAGGCTGGCCCCAAATGCAAGTAAGTCTTGAGTACGATACAGACTTGCAAGTATAAGTAAGTTTGACAAAAAAAAATGGGACCTTCCTTCAGGAAAATGTGACATTTGTGTATTTATTTCTGAAATCAAAGGCCCATTTATACTCTGCACAATCTAACAATAAGCCGTTCGTCATAAAGGAGAATCAATTGAAATTATATATTAACAAAGACTGAACTAGTGAAATTCTATGACATCCAGTTTTCTTTGCATTTGCCTTAATGTAGACTAGTCACATTCTAGTGAAAAAAAACCCCGAAAACGGTTGTTTTGTGAGGGATTTTGTGCTCATTCAACTCGTTTGCAGTTTGGTTAGGACAGTTGCGTCACTGCGTTTGACCCAAACACCCGAAAATGTTGAACCAGTGAAGGAAGCTCAAACATGATTCTGGTTGGGGTTGCCAAAAAGCACTCCTTTGTTCTGGTATTTGAATCCGGAGGTCGCAGGTTCAAATTCCGCTGTTAGTCAATTTTTTAGTTTCCCTTATGGTTCATTACTTAAAATTTACAAAGACTAAAGTTCCATTTCTTTAAAATATAAAATGAAGGCTGTACATTTTGAGAAAACTAGTTTTCAAGAAATGCACTTATGCCACGTTTTACGAACTCAAGTTTCAGGTTACCAACCTGTTTTCCGTAGCTCTCGGAATTTGTTTCGGTCAAAGAATTGTACATCAGAAACTTGTTTTTGGTCAGGGTTGTCAAAACCTGTCCCAGTTCACTTATAAATGGATGACACATTTTTCACAGCCCATTAAAACCAACCATTTGTATTGAATTTGCAACCCTGTTTCCTGTCAAATAGTCTGCATTAATACTTCCATACATTTGTGGTCAGCTTTTACCGCAGCAAACTGTGGCACTCTACACCACTCTATCAAATCAGCAGCCCTTTGAATTGAAATAAAAGAATGACCACAGGACCTTATAACCTTTATTTTTCCAGAGCTTTTTTTGAAATTCTGAAAGTATTTTATCATTGTTTTTCGGAAGAGTAATTAATTGGCATCCTCTAAGCCTATCAGAATAATTGGCTTTGCTTATAAAGCGTGACATGTGTGTTTTTCTTTTTTTTAGGCCATTTTTTACTGCAACAATCTTTGCCAAGTTGCTACAGACTGACCCTTACGGACGCATCTTCATCATGCAGTTCTTCAATTATGTCATGAGAAAAGTCTGGCTACACCAGACTAGGATCGGACTCAGTTTGTATGATGTGGCTGGGCAGGGCTATCTCAAAGAGTCTGTAAGTATAAATGAAAGAGTGTTGGTTTTTACACCGTCCCTAACACCCAATTATCCCTACACCCACTGTATGACCAAAAATAACATCTGTTTTCTTGTGAAATTATTACATTAATTTAAAACAGATACCAATTAGTTTGTCTTACTGTCATGTTTCATGTGCTGATAATTTGAGATTTTTTTCTTTTTAAAAGTTTATACACTTGCAAGTTAATAAGCAATTAGAATTACATGTTGTGTTATTGTCTTAACGTGGACACTTTTTGAACCACTGTCCTTTCTTTCACATCTTTTCCTGTCATTTCTTGTGAATGCATCTCATGTGAACCAATGCTCTGTGTGATTTGTATTTTCAATTTTACCAACGTTGTGCAAATGCTTTAAGTTTTTTTCTAAATCGCAGAAGAACACTTTTCACTGTCTGGTCCTTGAGTAGTTCTCCATTTCCCCCTCAGTTGAATGCTTGCTATTAGATGATTTATATTTTATGAAATTCAGGATCTAGAGAACTACATTCTAGAGTTAATCCCAACTTTGCCGCAGCTAGATGGCCTGGAGAAATCATTCTACTCCTTCTATGTCTGCACAGCGGTCAGAAAATTCTTCTTTTTCTTGGATCCGATGAGAACTGGTGGGTATACTTTATGTTGTATTCTTATTAGTATGATTGTTGTTACATCTGTATGGTAATGAAACCAAGGGACCCTCAAAATCGACTAGCACTATGACCTGTAGGCCTAAAGATACCAGTGTAGAGAAGACGATGAAGGATCGTCAGGTTTAGATGTGGGGGAAAACTCCAAATAGGGGAAAACCCACGCAATCAACTAGTGACTGAAAACCCAACCCACATGCAAGGCTCCAGTCTGATGTGGGATTCGTACCAGGGTCCATAAGGTAAAAGCAGCGAAAGAAACCACTGAGCCAACCTGAATGCCCTTTATTGCTATTTTCATGGGAAGAAAATGGAACATGGATAAAGGCCTTACAAAGAGGCAGCAGTATATTTCCCCAAAAGTTGATATAATCTCAAAATGTTTAGTTTATAAAATATACCTTAAAAGAAAAAAACAAAAGTCAGCCAGTGGGACGTCTTATAATTTTTGTTTTTTACCCCTGTCTCTGCATTAATATAATAAACAAACAAATTCCAGATTTTCCGATGCACTCTTGGGGTTTTTCAAATGAACATTTGTTGTGTCTTAAAAAGTTATACTCTCTCTACAACCTTAAAAATGTTGAAATTTTGACAACCCAACCTTTGTAGAATCAACCAACCAACCAATCTATGCCTGGACTTAATTGTATTAGTTTCACCCCATTGATATTGTAATACATGTAAAATCAAATCTAAGATGACTTGGTTTGTCAATAGCCCATAATCTTTGTATTGCAGCTCTCATTGTCAATGGGTAGACACGCTATTTCCAATTTGCCATCAGTCATGTCAGTTCTTTTTCCCTTACGTCGGCAATTCACTTTGGAATCTTAGTGATTGCTCAGTGTGTCAACATTATTGTGTTTTCCTTTACATTGGCAATGCAGTTTGGCATCATAGTGATTGCTCAGTCCGTCAACATTATTGAGTTAGTAATGGTTTTTATTATGATAGGCTTTAGGAATAAACTACAAAATTGGATCTGGCTGAACAAAGAGATCAATCATTTTGAGTGCTTGCTTGCAGTACAAATATGCTTAGAGTTGTCTACTTAGGAAACATGGAATTCAATCTGTGTGGACTCTCTGACATATATTGCCTCATGGACATGAAAGACGTAAAAACTTGGTAATAGATTAACCCTTCAAACTTGGCTGTTTAGATAACAATCATGACAATAGTAATAATATAACAAAAGGCATTTTTAGGGCGCTTTATGTAAAACACCCCAAAGCGCCTCGAAATAAAAACTATAAAACCTATAGGCTTCTTTGAAATGTTCACAAATATTTCTACAGTTGATTTCCTTTAAGCGTGATGGTTTGAATGAAATACAAATGTTTTACCACCTCTTCCAGTGAACTGGAAACAGAATTGATATTAAGGTGTTCGTGCAATATGTGCACAAACACCTCCTGTTTTTTCTTCTTCTTGTTTTTTTCTTTCTACTTCTTCCATGGAACTCTTCTCTGTGACATAACTCAAGATTGAAATTGAATTGAATCTTGAAACTTTGCATAACCTTAACATGAAGACGGCAATTGAACAATGACGTCATAATGACGTCATCGGGTGTCAAATTACAAGGTTTTTAAGTTAAAAAATGACCATTTGCTAATCAATGTATTTCATAGAATTTTACAGCTGGGTATCAATACTGGATAAACATTTGAAAAGTTAACGCCAAAATCGTATGACCTTTACTTCCGGTTGTACCGTAAGGTCAAAGTTTACCTTTGGTGTTTTTCTTCAAAAAATCATCTACTGGGCATAACTCAAGATTGTGAATTGAATTGAACATTGAAACTCATCAGACAATTGAACCTCAATATCAAGAGGACACAAATTTAATGATGTCGTGATGACGTCATCAGGTATAGAATTACATTAAAATCAAGTTTAATATTTGAAAAACTCTTAACTCATGAACCACACGTTGGATTGAAAAGGTAAATGTCGTCGCCAATTCATTCAATCATTATTTGATGACATCAATCACAAACACCTTGTTTTTGTAATTAACAAAAACTTAATTTCTAGTATAGTTATTATGTTTGTTTTTAATTTTGTCACAGGCAAGATTCGTATTCAAGACATTCTTGCTTGCAGTTTCCTTGATGACCTTCTGGAGTTAAGAGATGAAGATCTACCTAAAGATGCGCAAGAATCCAACTGGTTCTCCGCTCCATCAGCACTCAGGGTTTATGGTCAGTTCTTAAGTCTCGGTGACTAGTCCTGTCTTATTCTTATCAACCTTTATCCCGCTGTTTAGGTCAGGTTTTGAAATCAAAATAAGAGTATTGTCATTTTATGTACATGTTGGGTCACATAAAGTGCAGATATTGGTCTTTGACAATTACCAATATTGACCACATGCTTTAAGCTTAAATAATTTTAAAGTTCATGTAATTTCCACAGGGGAAAGTGACTTGGTAAATTTTTTACAATTTGGGGTTGAACAAAGAAACATTTACTGGGGCAAGATTTAAACCAAAGACCTCTGGATTAACGTGCCGGTACTCTACCAACTGAGCTATCTAGCTCTATGTTGGCGGTCTCCCTATTTTGTCAATATCCTTGTTTGGGGGTGCCAGTCAGAAGCCATACAACTTTTAACTGCCGTGTAGCCAGGGCTCACGCCCAAGTTTATGATACAACATGGGATGCAACTTAAGGGGATGCAACTTTTTGATTTCAAAGTTTTTTTTTCACCATTACCAATCATGTATTATATTTTAGGATAAGGCCAATGTGTTTGTTTGATTATTTGTTATTTCAGGTCAGTACTTGAACCTAGACAAGGATCATAACGGTATGCTGAGCAAACAGGAGCTATCTAGGTATGGTACAGGGACACTCACTAGCGTCTTCTTGGATCGAGTCTTCCAAGAATGTCTGACCTACGATGGAGAAATGGTTAGTTCTGGGAAATAGGTCAATCCATTAGGCCCACACTCACCACAGTTTAGTTCTTAAATAGTGTCTCAAAGCGCTCATTATTTGTATGACATGTATGCAGAGCTATGGTTGAATTATGAGACCCATTTATAAAGTACCTTATATACAGGATTTGCTAGGTGGTGTGACCAATCTACAGCCAGCCATGCCAGAAACACAAGGTCAAACCCCTTCTCTAAATGATAAGATTACTGGGTTCTTTTTTGGTGCATTACACAACACTTTACTTCCTATCCAAAGGACAAAGCAATTATGGTTTAAGTGTCTTGCTCAAGGAAACAAGTGACACAACCTGGACCGGAACCCACACTCTGACAACACCATAGCTTGAGTCTGGTGCTCTTGACCATTATACACTACTGCTTGCATGACACATTCCTCAAACTCTGCAAAGCAGTGTGACTTACAAAATGCATAATGCAGCTAAACAAATGGGGGCAGCTTGTAAAATAGAAGTGTCTGTTGCAAACTGCTTACAGCCCAAATAGGTCGACGATTTTGCTGCAAATAGTTGTAGTGTCCTCACATTTGGACCCTAGCCGGTCTTAACAAAAGGCCATTACTGCTTGTAAAATTGTTCCAAATTGATAAATAAAAATTGTCACCACTGATTTTAATTTTGATATAATTTTCCTTTCTGCAGGATTACAAGACATATCTTGACTTCGTTCTTGCCATGGAAAATCGCAAAGAGCAGCAAGCCTTGCAGTACTTCTTCCGTCTGTTAGATGTACAGGGAAAATCTTACCTTAACGTCTTCGCTCTGAACTACTTCTTCCGAGTAAGTGTCAGGAATCCATGTGTGCGTTATACATTGAAGCACAATGTGTTGTGTGTAGTGCAGGAATGCAAATAAAATTAACTCCAGGCAACGAGTGTACTTCTGTAGTATCCATATTGTGTAATCTGTTACCCACTTCATTTCAGAGATGGCATACACACAAAGTAGTGTAGGACACAGGCATGGAGGCCTTGCAAAATGCATTCAGAGTTTCCTTGTGTGTTCTGTGGTTGACGTAATGACAGGAAAAATAGGCTTTGAAAGGTCAAAATCACTCTTTATTTTGGATAACAATAAAATTCTCAATTCCGGTGAAAAGTTGACCTGAATTGGTTATCATGAATGCGCTTTATGGAGCGATTTAAAAATTGATGGACAGTGCAGATGATCAACTATGGACCTTGTTTGATTCCCAGCTTGGGACTCTCTAGACCAGATAGCTTGTCTGTCATACCCCTGCAGTCAGTGTACCAAATACACTCATTGTTACTATGGACCTTGTTTGATTCCCAGGCTATCCAGCAGCAGATGATACAGCATGGCCAAGAGCCGATCTCATTTGCCGATGTGAAGGATGAAATCTTTGATATGGTCAAACCGGCCGATCCCCTCAAGATAACACTACAGGATCTTATAAATAGGTGAGGTTAAATATCATCCTCTTCCATGATCTGGCCCCACAGTCATGGAAAATTTGTGAAACTGAAGGCGGGTAAAACTGAGATTATTCATGTTGAAAGTCGTCATAGATTTGTTCTCCAATTACAGATATTACTCTTGATAATATTTCAAACTTTTGAGTTCAAGAGCTCACAGGAGTTACCTTTGTTGCTCATCTTGCCATGATTTATCATATTAACAGTGTTTAACATGCTGCTTCATTTGCTCTTCACAAGAATTGGTAAAGTCGGCAGTGCCAAGATGAGGAATCTACACACACAATTTCCATTCTTTTGTTATGTGCTGTATTGATTCTTGTTACAGTCTATTGTAATATATATGGTTTACCTAACTCTCAAATCATTAGACTGTTAGACTACAATGGATTTTAACTCTAGCAAGACTAATTTTTCACAATGTTCATATTACACCGTTATGAATATAACATACAATGGTTTCCAATTAAATGGTTTCCAATCAGGGCTTGTATTAATTACAAGGTTTTGCTGTTTAGCTTATAACTGTCTGCATGATATTGTTCCTTACGTATAGTATTGATTTGTTGTGTTTTAGCAATCACGGGGAGACGGTTGTGAGTATACTGATTGATCTGAATGGGTTCTGGACGTATGAGAACCGTGAAGTTCTAATGGCTGAGAATAACAACAGCAGTCAATCTGAGAGCAGTGGTCACCAGGACCAAGACATATGAACTCACTGTCATACAACAAGACTAGCTTTGACATATAAGTGTTGACCTTGTGACCTGTGACATCACATGTTCATCAAAGAGTCTGAACTTCCTGCAGGTACAATTTGTACACATTTATGAAGACTGCACCAGAAGATTTTTGTAAAATTTAGATATGAAAGAGGGTATGTCTCAACACTTTTTCAGTTGTTATTTTTACAATTCTTGATTTCATGTGGTAATTACAATAGCATTGTACAGATCAGATCTTGCCTGCCAGGTAATGCCCTGGATTGCACAAGGTCACTCTTGATCTACAGCACCCAATGACAATAAACGTAGTATCAGCTAGTTATTACCATCTACTGAACCTCAGTGGCAGGATTCTTAATTGTTTTCAGGATTAGCTGCAGGGAACATTAAACTTGCCATTGCACTGGTCTGTCAGTGTTTTCACCAAGGTCCAAAACTTAAGGGTTCTTTTTGTTTCAACATGTCCTTCATGCAGTCATAACAATGTTAAGGATTGAAACCGCTGTGCTTTCTGCAACTACTTTATGTGGGGTCAGAGTTCAAAGACCGTCTAAGAAGTGTACAAACTTATAACACAGAAATTTTGTGCATGAGTGTATAGTAGCCAAGGTGCTATGAGATGTACAGGTATATTGTGCTAATTGGTTACCTGCAAATTAGGGTTTCAGTGCTGTTAACAAATTTGTTTTACAGTTATGTTTACTTGTCAACCCTTTGGAATTTTTCTCTATGAAATTTTTCAAATTCAGGCTGTTCGTTTGTGGAAGGCCAAGTAATGAATTGCTGCAATATGAGCATAGGTACTAAGGGGTGGTTGGTCATTTTCACAAGCGTACAGAGAGTACTCTTATTTCATAACCCCCTCTCCCCTCCGTCCCCCAAAATGGTATACAACAATGTGGATTCCCCCCAACTTTGGGCCTATTGGGGATGTGTGTTGGCTATGGTTGTTTAGGCATAGAACTTCAAATCCAGGACTATGTTTTGATGAAGTGTTTGGCTTTGTGCTTAGGTCGTTTCTACTGCTAGTTTAGATTAGTGTTGTGGTACAAAGCTTTATCAGTCATCAGAACATCTGACATCATCAGGGCTGGTATTCTGATGGACAGAGGACTCAACAAGTCTATAGTCCAGGAGTGCATGAGTGATTATTATAATTGTCGTCCACTTCTTGAACATATAGCAGATGTTGTGTGAATTGAGTCCCCCTCGTACTACATCCACCAACGCACACCATTTGTTGTTCAATAAACCCAAAAGACAAAAGGGCAGGGTATACTTTGGGTAATTACTCAACAAGTTAATGACCATGAAAACTTACTTGGTATTAAGAGTACAGGAGAGCTGTTGATATTATAAAACATTGTTAGAAACCTTTGAATTAATTTAGTTTTAGAGAAAGAGGTAATTTTTCCTAAAACAATTTGAATCTGACAAAGGCTTCAGGCATCTCAGGCATCTGAAAGCACAACATTCTATGCAACAAGGGTGTTTTTGTCTTTCATTATTCTCATGCAACTTTGATGACCAATTGAGCCCAAATTTTTACAGGTTTGTTATTTTATGCATATGTTTGGATACAGAAAGTTAGGATACTGGTCTTTGACAATTACCAAAGGTATTCCCTGCCTTTAAGTATGAAATTGAGGGGTCTGAGGAGAACAGGGAGGTCTATGTGAGCATCAAAGCTACTGATGCCGACTTCCAACAAAAAATGTATAAATAGTAATTGTGTATAAAATGTATATATAATATGTGTATTTAATTTAAGTGAATAAATTGTGTCTCATTCAAGATTTACTACATTATGGTCTTCATAAAGAGCTTAATTATTTGTGTGTTCCAATACTCATAAATACTGATTGCCACAAAGCCTCTTCTGCACAAAGAACTTGTCATATTTGCAACTGTCTTGATATTAGTGCACAACTGATACGCTTTAGTCTCCTTCCTCTTTGACAATAGCCTTTTGTCAAGGCCATCATGGCTTGGACAGCTTTGTAAACAGTGGAGCGACTGGAACGAGAGACCACGTGCGCGAGCCGATTGGCGAAGCCATGAGGGCCTTTTCCAACTTGTTTGCGGTTTTTGCAATAAATTATTCATGAAGTACGAAACGTGCATTATGCATTGGTTTGGACTTTTGCTACCGTTTCGGGTAGCAAAAGTCGAGATTATAAAGAAACACATAAGAAACTGCAAACAAGTTGGAAAAGGCCCCTGTGGCTGCGCCACTCCCACTCGCGTGCGTGGTCTCCCATGTCAGTCACTTGGCATCGCAGCTCCAAGACATGAAGGCCTTGACAAAAGGCTACCTTAACAACTGCAACAGCCTTCTTTATTGGTCTCCCTGGAAAAGCACTAAACAAACTGCAGCACTTCCAAAACTCTGCTGCATTGACTTGTCACCCAGATTCTCTGGGATCTTCACTGTCTGCCTATAGACCGTATTGAATATGACGTCACCATTCAAAAACCTGCTCTACAACATGGCGTCTGTGAGCGTGTACATGTACATGTGCGTACGTGTGCCAGAGAAATCAAACCGGGAACGCTGCGCGCTGCAATGATGTCTGCGTTTAGACGCACATACGGTTTACCCTACAAGATGGCGACTTTCATAGCAACAAAGGGGTTATTCAATACAGTCTATTCAACAATTATGTTTGCAAACCCATCATTTTCTTCTTGTCAAAACTGCAAAAAGTGTATACTAGCTTGTGTATCATATGTCACAAAAACACCACTGCCAACGATAAATTGTGTCGTGTAGAATGTTTTATTTAAGCTGTAAGTAGGGTCGTTACTAAATACACTGTTACAACTGTAAAAAACAGAGAGCAAGAAACGATACATATTAAGTTTTCTTAATACATACGTGTATTTTAACTGACATTTTAATGTCCTACCCATTTAGGAAATAACACATTGTATAAAATGTGATACATCTGCACCTGCATTTGTCTTAATCATTAATTATATATATCCATTGTTGAAATTTTCATATCAAAAGTTTTTTTATCAATTTTGTTGTGTTATTCTCAATTACAAAATTACCAGCAATAACGTTAATAACATTTAAAGACATAACTTACCATACCTACATATTCAAACCTAGATCGAAGACTTGGCGTTAGAGTGCTTGACGTAACAAAACACAATCATGCAAAAACACCGTACCTCTCAACTACAATTACATCTATCAGAAATTACTACTGCAAAAGTCAACAAAAAATTGTAAAAAAAAAAAAGTCTTGTAATTTATACAAAATAGATAACGGACTGAAACTGTATCAGGTAAAATTGTAATTGGTTCCTTAAAACCAGCACTCGGGACCAGCAAACTGCTTAAGATAAGCACATGTTTGTAAATGAGTTGTGCATTAGCAAACATTGGCCAACTGGTGACCATGCCTGCAAGGTGTTCATTGGTAGTGTTGCCACTACACTGTGCAAACCAAGGTCCCACACAATGAAATGTTTCAACACAAATGTTTTCTAAACGTCCATGGGAGCAGAATGCACCCCAGCAGTTGATCTACATCACAATGAGAACTTATCCAAAATATGTTACTATTCTGAAAGTATAACGATTGTACTAATAACCTTACACTCCCTGAGGCATTTCAAAAATGTCTGAAAAAAAAGCTGCATTCCTTCACCCCCCCCACCCCCGACATTCCAAAAAGGATACCATGACTAACCATGTGTGTCAATGATAAGATAAATGGTAACTCTTCAAGATTTTTTTTCAAGAAAGTAACAGAGCCGGGCCCAATTTCATGGGTTGTCTTTTTTACCATGAAAGACTGTGCTTGAGGTTCCTTGTAAATCACCAACTTCCGTCGGCTCCAAGTTAAAATTTCTTCAATTGCTATGAATTTGAGCCCAGGGCCCAACTTTATAAAGCCGAGAATAAGAACAAACTGTACCTAAGCATAAAACAGTTCTGCTTACCAGAAAACATATACCACCTACAAAATACCATATCACATGTACAGTTGTTACCTCGTTTCCTGCTTAGTTTTGCTAAAACTTTAAAGAAAATTTTGCCACCTCTATGAATTGGGCCCAGATGATTGTGGCAACTCCAGTCATGAGTCCCCATTACAATTATTAGGACAAGGTATAAAGGTCAATGCTGAAGATGGGATAGATAGAATGTTGCACACTGGGTGCAGCATATTGTAGTTTTTTATGGCACCATTGAAGAGTAAAGCAGGTCGTTTTAGATTTTGATAGACACCCAAGTGTTTTGACCCATCAGTGGGTAAAGATATACAATTATTTTGGGAGGGGGGGGATAGTCCACAGATTTGCACATAACTTACATGGTCATGGTGGAAAACTTCCCTTGAAATAGTTTTGCTTCAAATGGTATAGTTTTTTAGGAAATTGGTAAAACTGTTAGTCTTTATCACTGGTGATAAAATCCGATGTTTGAAAACAGTGAAAACATATAATGGTTTTTTTCACTGTTTTCTCATGACTCCGGAGACCGATTGAGTTTTTTATTTCATGTCACATAAAGTGCGGATACTAGTCTTTGAAAATTACTAATGTTGTACATGTGCTTTAAGTGTCCATGGGGATGGGTCGGACCTTCAAACCCTCTTGCCTGTCAAGATATACACAGGCCCTTGTAGGTCACTCATATAAACAATGAAACAATGCTCCCCATGAGGTTTTCTCTATTTATGTTGGAATTCTTTGGCAAGTGAAGCAATATAGCAACATAGGAAGTATCCCCGCACTGCATCTGTGAGGTTGCTTGCCTGAGATGATGTACATTATAAAAAAAAGGATATTAAACACATCAGTGGTTTTTGGAAGAGAAACTTATTCCCAACCTTTAGTTTCCATTGAACACACCGTACAACTAACCCATGAAAATGTCATCAATTTCCTTGTTAAAGGAACATTACAGAATTGGTAAGAAAAAAACTTGTAAAATATACTTTTTGATCACAGATTTTCATAAAACTTACACGGTCTAATGATGATAGTAGAAAACATCCCTTGAAATATTTCTGTCTGAAATGCCATATTTGATGAGAAATGAATAAACTAATTTTCCGATTGGAGTTTTATTAATTTGTTGTAATTGGGTTTTCACTATTTTCTCATGACCCAGATGGCCGATCGATCTCAAACTTCTACACGTTTGTCAGTTTATGTATATGGTGGATTACATTAAGTGCTTACACTGCCAGCAACTGTTTTGTTAGCAAAAACCAATTCTGTAATGTTCCTTTAAGGTTTACGTGAATCAAATGAAAAATAATTTGTTTTGTCAAGGATTTGATGAAGAGTTATAAGATAGCAGCAATCAAAATAAGCAACAGTGATTTTCAGGGTCTTTAAATGCTATGTTCTCGGCCTTGACAGTATTTCAGATGGAACTTTTTCTCTGGAGGATTGGTATGAACTTTGTAATCAGTGAGTTTTCAGATTGAAACTTATCACCAATCCTGTACTTTGTAAGTAACTGTTTAAAATAATCCCATGGTATCTGAGGCCAATGGCTACCATAGCACCTGTGTGATTCCATCCGTGCTGATACACTGTGAGAGTGATTTGTGTATAAGTTTAAGAAAGTTCAGGTCCAAGCCTGTTTGTGGTACAAAATTGTGAGAGGAACTTTAGTCAATGACGATGGTCTCTGCTGACTGCACCTTGCTGACCATCCGGTTGGTCTGGGAGGTGATCTTCCAGGGGCGACGAGCAAGACGCTTCTGCGCAGGAATGGGAAGCTGTTTGCGCAGTTTCCTGAGACATAAAAAGGGAATTAGAAAACATGTAAGGTAAAAACAAAATGAAAACAAATGTTTTTTAACAACAGGTAAAGTTTACTTTTCTTTGCATCTCATTTTTATAACAATGTCATGTCCGCACAAGAAAACTGCAAAAATCAATTTTGTAATGAAGTCGTATCTGACAATAGAGAGGCTCGGTGCAAAAATGTTAAACTTGATTTTGGAATAACTTTTGCATCTGGCAAAAGAGACTCAAGGCAAAATTGTTGTGAACTTTTGGATTGCTCTTTTTCTTATCCTGTGAAGGATTACACATTTTCTTGGTTGGGTTAAGAAAAATTCAGTGACTGACCTGGTGTTTTCATCAGCGTGGAAATAAACATCATCAGGTGCATCCAACCAGCTTAGGTGTCTACGCTTCTTGAAAATCATCCTTCCATCTTCACTCTAAAAAAATCAATACAGAAAATCAAATTTATACTTCAGCTTTCCTTTTGAAGTTTATTTAAATGCTAATGAGAGGTTTGAAGTGAATGTGCTTTGCTACTTACAAAAAGTAGCACCACCTAAGAAACAGAGTTATGTAATACAATCAATCCTAAACAACCAGTGTCTTTGGGTAGAGACACTCCAATATCCTTCTGCGTCATCAGAAGAATGCTGATCAAAACATGGAGTAAAACTTCCAGGTCATCTCAGAACCACACACAGGAGATTTTATACACCACACTTAAACATCTTTGTCATTTGATTGTGGAGCATGTGTCATGTGTCATCCAATATTTTGGCCATGTATTTAATAATGGATACGTCTGTCCAATATGGATAACTATTGGACGGTGTGTAGCGTTGTTCTCAAACTAGAATATGAAATTGGGTCCAGAGCATTATTATGATTACCTACCTGTGCACTAGCATCTCCACTACCACCATCTTCCAAATGTTCACCTGAATAATAAAGAAATTTAGACTCATTATGGCGAAGTAGGGCTTCAGCAGAAGGAGAAAAATACACAAGTGTTCTGATAACATTTGTTTTCTGGGAATATGTAATGATTACTTGAACATTTTAATGTAAAGACAATTTTAATCAGCATTCCAAGGCCCAGAAAAGCGGCTTTCATAAAAGGCCCAAACTCACGGATAATTTTTTTGATGGTTGGACAGTTTACCACAGACAGGAATTGGTTTTACCCTTTGCACTTTGTAGTGTTTACCTACACTTGTAGTGTTTGTGTACATGGTAGTGTGTCACACATTGACACAAAGATTGCATTGACATTGACACATTTCTATGGGCCTTTGCAGGAAATCATGAAAGCCAACGGCTGGACAATATTCTAATTTTATTTCATGGGTGTTTATTTTGTGTTTCAATACACAATGTAGAAAAATGTATCAATCTGAAATGATTTAATCAGGGGTGGTCATTGCTTACAACAAAGTCTGAAACTAAGATCCAAAGCTTAGGAGGTATGTTGAAATGATGGCATTTCCACCTTTTGGTAACCCCTGGAGTTATAAATTCCAAGGAGCTTCTGGGAACAATATCCTCAGCACTAGAGAAGAAA
This sequence comes from Pycnopodia helianthoides, assembly GCA_032158295.1. NCBI lineage: Eukaryota > Metazoa > Echinodermata > Asteroidea > Forcipulatida > Asteriidae > Pycnopodia > Pycnopodia helianthoides. The sequence continues at coordinate 6,018,966 of CM063243.1, read as the reverse complement.
AAAACAATGGCTGATTGTCTTCACTAGGCTGACTTAAAAAGTCAAAATTCAGAGAAATGTCTGAAATTCAGAGATAAAAGTCTGAAATTCTAATCCCTGATTCATAGTTGGTTGAAGAGTTGATCAGAGTGATGACAATACCTTTCTTTGGAACATGGCGCTGAGGTGCAAGTTGCATTCTCTTGTTAGCTGGTGCTGAAATTGAACAAATGGATGAAATGAATTTGTGAAAAGTTGTACTGAACGGAAAAATGTCTCAAAGAAAATGTCTCAAAGAAATGTCTCAAAGAAAATGTCTCAAAGAAAATATTTTTAACAGGATAGAGTCACAACTTGACATTGTAAAAAAAAAAAAGTGTTTTTGAGATGCAAAAGTATAAGGGATTTGTTCTTGGTATGTCGTGACTGAGTGGTCTAGTGCATCAGACTCAAGATCTGATGGCTGAATCATCAGAGAGTGGGTTCCTTTCCCAGTCATGACACTTGACACTTGGTGCTCAACCATAATGGCTTCTCTTAACTCCGGTGTACAAATGGAAACCTGAGAGCAGTGTTCTCCACATATGGGTTTTGGTCGGGCCGATTGCCCTCCTAAAACTTAAGGCTGCTCTACCAAAAAATTGGCCAGCCTTTCAAAGTAATTGACAGCCCTGCAAACAATTTATAAATCTGGGATGAACGCAACTTCGATCCCAGTGCAGAACACTGGTTATAAGCTCCCTTCAATACGGACAATTTTCCGCCAGGCGCTCACTCAAACAAGAAGCCGTCTTGCCGAGCTCACCAAACCGCTGCATTGCGATCACCCTGGACCGACCGGCCTACCATGAAACACAGCTAGCTAATGGGAATACAAGGTGAGGTGGCACATATTGCTGCCAGACCATGCCTAAAGCACCAGGGTGAGCCCCCTTCTCTCAAAAATATATAATAATAATAATAAAATAATAATATTAGGTATTTGTAATGCGCCAAATCAATCAAAAAGATGTTCAAGGCGCAGAAAAGTAGACAATGTAAACAAAAACAATACAATCATATACAGTGAAAAGAAAGCAAAACAACAATTAGGGAAAAACATATCATAATTAAGAATGGATACCAACAAGACTATGAATTGAAGAAATACATCTTGAAAAGGTGAGTTTTGAGAGTAACTTTGAAAATTTGAACATCAGAAATATTACGGAGATCTTGAATATGCACTTAGTTCTTCTGAATGCATTATGCCCCCCCCTGTACCATTATGGCTCTGCATTCTATCCGAAGGACAAAGTAATTAGGGCCATAAAGTGTCTTGCTCAATGAGATGAGTGTCACAGCATTTTCACTCTGACGACACCAGAGCTTGAGTCAAGTGCACTAGACTGCTTGACAATGAAACTCCTCTTAGAAGGAAAGATCAATAATTTCCTTACCATCTGAAGAAGAGCTATGCTCATATCCCCTCTTCCTCATCATGGTTGGTGAGATGGTACTGATCGTGGAGGCATCCTTGAAGTCGGAGCGATTCCCCTTGGCCCATATAGCCTGCTGGCTTGCCGACCCCATGGTACTCAGTCCACGCCCTTCGTACAAGTCTAGAAAAACAGACATACATTGGTTTGAAGGCTGGGTCTTCATACTTTATGTAAAACATAAATGCCAGACAAACAGTGACATCATCAAATCTATGCGCCAGTGCAAATACATCTTCTTGACCCCCTTGCACCAACAGCACACGTGGCTACTGTCTGCCACAGTCGCCATGCTGGGAGTCAGTGCGCACGTACAAATTATGGTAAGCATGTAAATGCAGTGCCTTCTAAATTGCGCACAACACTTTATAAAACACGGGACTCTGACTCCCAAAATGGCGCAACCAAGATTATTGTGATGATGACGGCAGGTGCATTGGGTCAATACTGATTTTGTAACATTTGTGTACATGTATCAAAAGTTATATCTCAATTTTGTAATGACTTCTAATCTCATACAAGAGAGGCTCTGTGCTGAAACACTGTGTCTCTTTGGCATAGGATTTTGTAAAACAACTGTGATAGTTCAATTAAAGTTTTAAAAAGTCGCATCCCCTCAAGCTGATCCCGTGGCTGCTGCTTCCCGTTGTATCGTAAACCTGGTGTGATCCTGGCTACACGGCAGTTAATGGTTGCATGGCTTCTGACTGGCACCCCCGAACAAAGATATTGACAAAATAGGGAGACTGCCAACATAGGCTAGATAGCTCAGTTGGTAGAGCCCGGTACGTTAATCCGGAGGTCGATGGTTCAAATCCCACTCTAGTCAATTTTTATTTGTTCAACCCCAAGCCATTTGAAATTTACCCAGTCAGTTTCCCGTGTGGTTCATTACTTGACATAGTTCAACCAAGATACAGAAGTACAAGAATGACAATTCACATCTGTGCAATACGCCACAGACTGCCCTAAAACATTTTGGGGAAATTTTGGTGAAGGAAAGAAAAGTGCCCCTTGTTTTTGAATACATGGGAGACTTGCACAGTCTATGAAATACCTCTTCCACTCTTCTTGGCAGCTTCCATCATTCCCTGGAGTTTGGTCACCACGACGTCCACTTGGGCCAATTACGCTTCCGGAACTTCTTCACTTTACCCTCACCCTCTGGAAGAAACATTTGACCTGAGTACAACAAAAGACAGAACGAAAAGGGCTTGTTAGAGCCTAGTCTACTGAGTAAGCTCTAGGTGCCAACCTGTGGCACTAAATACCAGGGACTGTGGTAAACCACTTTGATTCAGTTATACAAGTTCTCCTTCTACCCCATCCCACTTAGAAATAAAATCCGACAACCAAAGAAATCAACTACATACCAAATACATGTATATTCATATAGCAAAAGCTGACATACAAAAGGCACACATGCAAATGTTTACACACGAATGGTCTGTAGTATTATTTGTTACATTTTCCAGAGATCTTGACAACCTTTACTTTAGGTGCCTGTCTTCTGTTACTTTTGTTTGCTCCTCTCTTGTTGACTGAGTGCAGTAAAATAATTAAGGACAACATCCAGGAGTTAAAAAAAGTCTATTTGTAAGCATGGAGTAGTTTCACTAGCCTTGAAGGGTAAAAGCATACTTGTGGACAAACGAACAAGCTAAAATTAAGTTTGACAAAAAGAGGGAGGTATGGAGACAGGTGGTACAATCTTCAGCAGACAGTGGAAGGTTGAAAAAGTGACGTGAAACATCTGTAGATGGTTTGAGATGGTCAAGGTTTTTTCAGGGAGCAACGGGAGCAACAAAGAGTGACGTCTAGACCTAATAATCTTGACTTACAGGCCTGCTTGATGGCCGCTATGTTGATAGGATCAAACGGATTCCTTGAGGCATGACGAATGTTGAGCACCGTCGGGCAGACACTACGTGAGAGCCTGGTCAGCGGGGTGGTGAACAGGTAGAAGGCCTGGCGGGTCTTCAACCCCAAGGCCCGAGGGTTGCTGGTACGGATGGTCAACCCATGGACTGTCTGGCAGTGGCGGGCTAAGTGCGCCTTAAGCTTGAACTCCTGGGAATCAGCCAGACAAGATTTCTTTATCAACATGATTCATCAGTTATATATGAAGTACAGTATAAAATAGTATATATAACATCCAAGTAGATCGTTGTCACTTGATTGGAGGGTTGTAGGTCACACGGCTTTCAATAATCAAACCATTACATGGCCTTTGTTATGAATGGCATTTTGTTACTATTCACCATGCATTTTCATCCCATCCTCTTTTACTATTGCACACTAGACCACACCACACCACACCACACAGCAGTACAAAATGCCCTCATAGTGGATGCTGGAGTTAAATCTCATACATTTTGTTTATTATTATAGTTCTATCCTGCAATCAAATGACAAAGATCTACTTGGATACTATATAAAACAACTAATGAATGTTTCGCACTCCTGCAATGGAGAGAATATTTTCATTGGTTGAAAGAAGGAATGTTCCATTCAACTTTGCTTCACCTCATTGAATGGAACATTCCATATTTCAACTCCTGATAATCTTCTCACCATCACACTCAGAAACATTCATTTTTTTGTATACTATGTATTGATTTTTGTCATAACTTTCCATCTCAAACAAAGGAGGTGATGTTTGGTTTGTGTGTACATCCAAAATAAATATAGAGTGTCTAAAGCATTTGTGCAGTGTCAAATACACATGTCCTGTAAAAGATATTTTTGTATTGGGACTTTTTTGCATGGATATAAACATTCAAATCCATTTGACTTTTACACACGAAAATGTTCTGCTTCACATATTTCTATGCAGGGGTGGGGGAGGGGGGGGGGGCAGGCAGAGGGCTAGAGGCTGAGATGGTGATCTCTTACCTTGCCACATCCACTGATGGTGCAGCGGAACGGACGGTGAAGGCCAAAAGCCATACCCTGAGGGCGCTCTGGACGGTTACGCAATGGGCCAGGACGATCGCCATCTGTTGTAAAAACACACAATTTTGAATTGCACCAAACCCACAACAATCAGAGTTTTTCATTTTACACTACAGATCTGATACTTCACCACGGAAGCATGAATGCAATTGCCTCCATAGCCCTGGTCATTACCTTGTTTCTCTGAAACAGGTGCCACATTATCGATGAAAAATTGCCTTGTTCTTAGTACAGGCATTATATTTTGCCCTTGGAAAATTGCAGGACAGTTTTATTGAGTACAAGGGCTGACCTATACATGTACATACTATACATGTACACTAGGATTCGATACGCTTTCCAGGCCAATAATAAACATTTGCTGATTTTTTTCTGAGGGCAATAGAATTGGAAGTCAAATTTTAGTAGAAAGAACATTATGCTTGTTACAAGAATGAAGTACCAGACCTGAGACGGTCTTTATATGGTAACTCAACAAACAAATGCTGGATATTTGATCAGATAAAGTATGCCTGGCCCCATGCTAACAGTGGATAATTTAAACTCAATCTGATTTTGGAGATCTTTGAGAAATGACACTATCTAAACTTACCGAGTCTGGTTGGCATTTTGAGGCCACCACACTTCTTCCAGTAGATCCAGCAGGTAGCGCAGAGTCTACACTGCATGTTAGCTGGTCCCCAAGAATACCACTGATACGAAGAGCTCGCTGTGTGGGTAACAAATTACAATACAAACAATTAAAATAACAATAGTAGTAATGACAATAGTAGTAATAGTTATAAGCAATAAACTGAGATCCATTTCCATCATCATTAAACCATCTTAAACTAGGAAAGTGTCACTGAAAACAGAGCCAAAGTAATTAATGTGCACCAGTCACTTTCAAGACAACCGAGTGTGAAAGTTTGATTGCTTTTTTCCCCATTCCTAAAGGAAGGTAAAATTCTACATGAGAATCAGAAAACATGTCTAGAAACAAGAATACCAATCTCGGTGGTCTAGTTGGTAAGACATCTGCTCTAGAATTGGCAAAGGTCGTGGGTTCGAATCCCACCAGAGTAATATGCCTGTGGATTTTTTTCACAGAACTCAGGGAAGTACTGAGTATACAGTGCTTTACAGACACCAAAAGAGTGCGTTTTGGCCAATCGGAAAGCTGCCAGTCAGAAACATTCGAGCTGCTCCGGCGATACCAAAAAGAAAGACAACCATGGCTAGAAGGGAAGACGCACATATAGTCTCCAAAGTTTCCTTCCTTTGAATTTTGCCATGGAACACTCAAATATGTCCAACTTAACGGCATTATACTTAAAAAAAATTATTTTAAAGGAAAAAGCGTAACATAAAGCTTTCTGGAAAACAATATCGTGTCTTTTAATAAGTGAACATCGCGATATTTCGATATTAAAAAAACCCATTATCGATATTGACAATATTGTTTCAATATCGTATCATGACGATAGTATCGAGATATCGTCCACCGCTACACGTGGGTAACCAATTACTCCTAGGTGATTAATACAATTAACATGACTGGTGGCAGTGTTGCTGGAGGGAATCAGAGTTAATCAATGACAGAGAGTTCCTTAAACAAGAATTCCAAAGAGCACAGAATTTTTCTAAATTTATTACAGAGACAGTCCCTATTTCACTGGAGAGAGAAACAGATGCTAAAAGACAAAAATGTTTCATACCGTAGCAGCTTTCACAGGCCCTACTGCCAGGTGAGATAGCTGGTGGTACACCCTGTGTTCCTGTGGCACCACCCAGCTGGCCTGGCAAGGTGATGTTTGGCTTGCTTGGGATCTGATTGGGGTTTGGCTTGTTACTGTAGAAAAAAACACACAATAAAAAAACAGGTTGTAACAAAACGACTATGACAAATAACCAGGCATAATATTCGACCCTTGAAGAAATAGGAAAGTACTAAAATTTGGAACACAGGGCATGCACACATGTAAATACATGGTAATAAAGTGTGTATGAAGGATCTTAGAGTGTGTACACTTTGTACTTGGTGTTTAAGATTTGTCGTGCCAGTAGAAAATGCATCAATGGTTTTCGGACTCATTCTCATCCTCTAGTTTTCAATAAACATACCATACAACCAGCCTTTGAAAATGTTGTCCATCTTGGTGGTCAAGTTTCGGTGAAAACACCAAACTGTTGATGCTTTACCAGGCATTTTGTGCACCTGAATAAAGTGCTTACAGTGATTTGAGGGTCTTCAAAGGGTAGTATTCCAACAGGAAATATTTCTCTGGAAGACGGGAACTAATGTTAACTTTATAACCAGTGAGGTTTTAAATAATTTGTAGTTAGTTAGGGAATATTTTGCCCTGCTGGATGCCAATCCTGTACCTTATCATTAAGTCAATTAACCATCCTACTGTCAGTTACACTTGTCAGTGAGTAAACAAACCATTTAACTACACAATTGTGCATTGTGGAGCAACTGTGCACAGCACTATCTGAGTACTGCATTCACCACAGTGACATAATACTATGTTGTAGGCTGGCATAGTGCATCTATCATTCAAAACCATGTTGAATGGTCAGACAGTAGGAGAGTGACAGTGTACTGTGTAGGTGCATTCACCACATGATAACATAATGCAGGCTGGCATAGTGCATCTATCACTCAAAACCATGTTGACTGGTCAGTCAGTAGGAGGGTTATATACTCACTAATTGGGTATGTAAACTTGTTTGAGTTTGCTCTCAGCTTCTGCAGCTTTCAGACGTTTCTGTTGGACGTAGCGATCCGTTGTCTTCCACATGTAATAATACTCTACAATACTCTTTAAGGTTTTCCATGGAAGCTGAGTAGGACAAGAGATTTTAAACAAAACAAACATTAATTTCCAATCTTGGCAATCTTCAAAACTAGATTCAGAATATTAATATTTCAATAAATATAAAAAATGTTAACAAACCATACTGAGAGAAATGTGAATAAGAAATACCAATTATGACTTACTTGAAAAAACTAACTACGGGTAATAATAACACAAGTTCTACCAATAAGTAATGTTAGAAGCTTTGAATGGTGTGGATAATCGGTAGATATTACTAGTCAGTGTAAATCTCTTTTGGGAGGAGTGTTGTCTATGAAAAGAGGTGTTGTTTTGGTCTTGATGTTTGGAACAGTATACTCTGCTCATCTTCAGGAGAAATCCTGCCAGAAGGGGACAACAGGGAACAATAGGCAAAACTAAAATGCATTTAAAGAGGTTGGGCCACGCTAGAGGTCACTCTTTGAAAAAGTTTTTACATCCCTAAATACACCTATATCTACCAAGAAAACACTGTGACAGAGTTATAGAATGAATGGTTCTTCGTTTACAACGCAGTTTCCAAGCCTCTTTTCACCCCCGCCTTCAGGCAAAATCGGAAGAACAGCAGTCGGTGCCAGAAAGCTGTCTCAAAAAATTCAAAAGAATAGTGACGTCGCAGTACGTACCCCTCTGTCAAACGGCTGTTTGTTGTTACTCATTGAAGCATTGCTCAGTACAGACCATCCGGGGATTCAGTACATATAGTGATGTCATGTTTTGTTTGCTGCCCTCATTTACGGGATTTTGATCAATTTAGGCGGCATGCTGCTAGTGAACGGAGTAAAAACTCCCTGAAAATGTCACTTCTTTTGTTAATGTAATGTTACAAAAGATGCAACAAATTATAGAAAGCAGAAAACTAAAAAATAACGTCAACTTCAATCACCATGGCCCATCCTCTTTAAACAAAACCCGACCAATGTTTTTTATCACTTACAAAATCTTGTCTGATGTCGTTGAAGTCTTTCCCGTATTTCTCCAGAGCTTCTTCGAAGAGGTTTGCCTCGGAGGCAGACCACTCCTCTAGCTGGTCGTGACATATAACGGGTCCACCTGCCGGTACTAGGGCTGATACAGCCTTGGTGATGTCATAACCCTGGTAATGTAGCATGTCCATCGCATGGAACTACACACAAAAATAATAGCTCCAATAACATATCGTCGGCTGTGTGCTATAAGGTCACTAATTGCAAGTTTATATGCGTTATGATCAAAAGAGCGTCAAGTGTAAAATGCTCATAAATCTTGAAACAAAAATCAAAATCTACAATATTTTTTTCTAGAAAAGGCATGTTTCTTTTTGCCATTTACTTAGTTTTGAGGGAACTTTTGACCAGGAGCCTATAAATATGCAAACAGCAGTAGGCCCATATAACAATTGCTTATTCCAGGCATTCCAATCTTATCTTAAGTCCAAACAATTTGGTGTGGAGTGACATAGGAGAATAGAATATTGGCGGACTTAGGCCACAGGCAGCTATTGAAAAAGCAGTTAATTTACAGGTTAAAATGCGTGACATTACATGTGTTTAACACATGGTACTGCTTGGGTCAAGTGCTACGAACAAAATAAATTCAATTGTTTAGTCTTAAATCAAATGTCCAGATAACTACACATCGATCTTACCAGTGTTATATCTCTTGAGGCTGCAGCAGCACTCATATGAAGACTGGGTTGACGTACTGAACTACTACAGTCAAGAGCTCGGCCAAATGTACCAACTGACCTGGAGAGTCAATCAATGCATTCGTATAAATTATTAATTTTAACTTGATAAGAACAGCGCGCAAGATGTCTCGAGAAATACAACTCAACCATAGCATGCAGACTTGAGTGGGCAGCAGTGTCCATGCAAAACAAGAACTTGATCTGGGACCCCACATCAGACAGCCTGGCTTCCAACCAGAGCAAAAAAGATAGTGTGCCCTGAATCAAATGAGGACTTTATCCTGATGCACAAACAGGGGCTGTGTTTTGAACACTACATAAGAAGTAAGGACCTGAGAACAGAAGAGGTCCACCCAATTGACTTGAAACACTATGTGGACTTACAAACATCCACACAATGTTTTTGACAGTGTTGACGAATACAATTTTCCTTAAGTGTACAGAACAAAGGAATGTCCACAGAGTTGAATGCAACACAGCCCTATGTGGACGCACCAGTGTGTAACTGCTCACACCATGAATCACCTTATACTGCCCTGTGCATACGTTTGGAGGCAGCTTTGAGGAGCTCACCATGTGACACCAGAGGATGAACCCTGGCTGGATCACCTCAACATGTAGCCTTTGCTAGCTACCCACATTAAGTAGTGAAAAAATCATTCCGAAAAACAGACTTCTGAAACCTGGGGTCAATGTAAACCGAGTGACTCCAGAACTACCCTTTTCACAGATAAATGAAAACATATCTCATTCGACCCATTTCCCATAATCAATACACACCTTGCTAGTATTAGAAACTGATCGATTTGACGATCTTGTAGTTCATGATCCGAACTCCATACTTTAGTTTCCAGTTTGGACAAATCCCGTTCATAGTCTTCACCTTTAACAAACAAAACATCATTCGTAATAAATTTAAGTTTTCCAGAAGAGTAAGCTAGTTTTTATCGTCTAGCTTTCAAACTTATGTGTACCATCCAATCAACCTTTGACAATTTTATAAAAAAGGGGTGATTCCTTTTGCTTATTTCAAAAAAGCTCTCAAGATCCACCTTTTTGTGGTGTGTTGTGGCCGAGCGGTCTGGTGCATTGGACTGAATCATCAGAATGTGGGTTCGATTCCCAGTCTTGGCATCTATGTCTTTGATCAAGGCACTTAACCATAATTGCTTCTCTCAACCCCGGTGTATAAATGGGAACTGAGACAGTATTGTGTTGGATTAAACCCTTAGCGCTAATTTAAGCAGCTAGGGGTTGTATGCTCCCCAGGGAGTTGAAAAAGTTTGGGGAATGGTTAAAGTATGTCTGATGAACAGGGGTAATGTTGTGAAGCACCTTGATCTAGCTACTGGGATATGTGCGCTATATAAGAACCGCGTATTATTATTATTATTATTATTATTATTATTTATTAAGTGGTGTGATACCATCGTTGTGTGAGAGGGCTTTATACTGTAAATTAATCCACACTGCATGTATTTATGTGGAGCATACCTTCAGCAAGTTTGGCTGGTGACTCTGCTTGATACCGAGGTCCAACTCGGATCTCTCCTTTATCAGCAAGGAGGGTCTTCTGTTGAGGATCGTACACCAAGGAGTAGAAAAATGCATCCTGGAAAAAATGGGACCAAATAAATATAATTAAGAAACCAGCATTATGTCATGATTGAGTTGTCTAGTACATGTAGATCGGTTTTAAGTTCAGATGGCTCAGTCATTGGAGCATAGGTTCGAATCCTGGGCCCATTTTCATAGAGAACTTTGCTTACAAAAATTAGCAGGATACCAGTCAGAAATGGTGCGTGTGACATTGTATTTTGGCTGGTAGCCTTATTCTGGTCAGCATCAATTTGTTGTGTTTAAGCAGCTCTATGATATTGGGTCCTGGTCATGACATTTGTGCCCTTGATGATTCTAATTGCTTTTCAGTGCGCTATCACTTCTTCCACACAAAGTTATTATATGGGGTTCCCATCACAATTTAGTAATCTCCATTAAGTAATAAGTACAGCATCAAATCCTAAAGGAAAAATTAAGAGGTCGTTAAGGCCCAATTTCAATGCTCTGCTTACCGAAAAATCTGCGCTTAAAGTGTTCACATGTTAGTGTGCACGGCAGTAACTAAGTTTCCTAAGCGTTCTCTGCTCACACAGCTAGTGCAGAAATTTTGCACTGACACTAACTTTGGGCCCAGATAACCTATACATCATTTGGTTTGCTTGATGGTACAAGATATGTACCAGCCACTTTAAGTGAGTGGTGAAAGTTGTGTGCAGCTAGCTGCGCAGCTGTGGTCAACAGTGATAATTGCCTAGCCTAATGTGTAAACATGTGTGATATTGGACAGAGTTCAACAAGCAGAATCACAGGACAAAAACAAAGTTGGGAATTAAAAAAGTGAAACACATGCCTGCTTTTACTCTTTTCATATGAACCAAAATTTGTTGGCAACCCACCTCTTTGGAGAGATAGGACAGTAAACTCTCTGTCTCGTTCAGTAACGTAACAGTGCACTTCCCACGGATGTGTGTTGCTGGGAGTGTCTCGAGTTGGCGGGAGAGAAATAACTCCCGATGCTTGAGCTGATGTCGCTGCTTCTCTGATAGCTCTTCCAACGTCTCTTCTTGCTCATCCTCTAGGGCCACTGGAAAGAAAAAGATCATTTCACAACCAAATATTTTTTTTTAGTGAGGGAGTAAATTGCTGGATATATAACTCACTAGTGCCAAATTTCTTGGCGTTGCTTACCACAGAATCATGCACTTGTGGGGTCCAGAAAAGCATGTAGTTCCGGGGCAAGCAGTGCCATAAAATATTGTTCAAATAGCAACCAAAAGAATGCTAAGCTTTACCACTCACATGGAAAAGGGTCTCTATACCACTTGATACAAATGGTACCAGAAAGTGGAAAAGCTGAGATTTACCATACAGCCAAAGACGGCCCAAAAATTAATAATAATCAGACATGTACAAAGCGATGTTGATGCATTCAGTAACAGTATCCTTTTGATTTTATTTCTGTGGACAAGACACAATCTTTAACCCTCTTGCTGACCATTCAATACCATTCACTGTGGTTTTGAATGATAGATAAACTATGCCAGCCTGCAATATGATACCATGAGGGAATGCATGTACACAGTACACAGTTAGTTCTGTGCACAGTTGTGCCACCATATACAACCTTGGCAGTCGAATGGTTTCAAATGGTTGGTCAACTCACTGGAAAATATTGCCAAGAGTCACTGAGAGTAGGAGGGTTAATGAAGCAAGATGCAATCAGATTGAAAAAGCTAAAAGGACACCTTTTAAACTTATCAGTTACAGTTGATTTTCTAGAACGATTGATTTAAACTTATCAGTTAAAGTTGATTTTCTAGAACGATTGATTTTACCCGGTACATCAGCTGCCAATCTAGAATAAACTTCTAAAATCTTCCATTGTCTTTGTGAAACCACTACAGATACAAGCTTATTGCATATAATTACAATTCAACAGCATAGACAGGGCAGGTTCCCAAGTTCCCAAGCTTGTGTATATCCCAACACAACAATCCTAACCCCTTAAGGACCTTTCTACACAAGACTTCTTCTTCTTACAAGCATCACCAAATCAATTGTCATGGTCCGTGACTGAATCCATTGCACAGAAACTCATTTGAATGTTCTGCCTGGCCCCCAACTACATATGCCAACCTATGGCATGGTTGGTTTTCCTGCAATTTACATGTAGATGAGGGATTGACTTTTTAGAGATGTTGATTTGGATTTGGATTAAGTCTGATGATTGATTAGCACTATTTGGATAACTTACATGCATGTTTATCTGCAAGCTGGATGAGTGAGCTTGGAATATCTCTCCTCCTGTAGAAACAAACCACCTTGGCCTCAACATTGCCACTTGCAGTCTAAAATTTAGAGATAAAACCATTAGAAGAGCAAACATGATTTAACGTAATTGGCAATACCATGGGTAGGGGTAAACTCGGGCCCAATTTCAATGAACTGTTTCACTAACTATTTCTGAAGAACAGACAAACATGCCTAGTAGAAATGGTCTACTTAGAATGAAGATGGGTGGTTCAAAAACAAATGTGTTGAACTTCTTCCTGTAGACAACATTTTCCATTATTATTATTGTTTATTTGTTTGTTACCCTTACATCTATGCTGTCCAAGTCCTGTGGGGAAAAAACTCACCATAGACTGCTACTCGGGTGAGATTTGAACCCACAGCCACTGTATTCTAGAGTAGATGTCATAACTACTAAACTACCGAGCATGCCCGGTGTCAACAGGCCAGTCTGAAAGCCAGTTTGAATCCTTAAGTGAGATCGTTGAATCCCATCAGAGTTGCCTGTGGATTTTTCCCCACATGACTCCGGAAGCAAGTTCACAGTGCTTAATATTACACATCATTGTAACTTGTAAGGGTATAAACTCAACTCTGATCATTACTCACCTTGTTCAGTTCCTCAATACGCCTGATGAGGTACGGTTGTGCAGACGATGTCTCAAAGTAGACATAATCTACAACGACACAAAAACAAAATCTCAAACTGTGAGATTCACCTCTTAAAATTGCATGTCATCAACACTCATGTTTCGTTATTTTGAAATAGAAAAAATAGTGAATACAATAAAATAACACTAAACATTGTGGGATAGTAAATGGACCTACATTTACTGAAAGTGCAAGCCTAACTGGGTTTAGGAAAGCCTATAGTTTCATTTGAACAAATTAACATCTCTTTTTATTTATAACTCAATGAATGTATATTCAATCTTTTGCATGACCGTAGTGTGCAATGCATGTTCCGCCATAGAAAAAGAGAATGGCATGCTTCATTCACGCACCTTCCAGATGCGTGCCTTAGCTTACTATTCAGTTTATACTATAGTTAGTCTGATACTAGCTGGCTAGTGCGAAGTCACACAGGCAGCAACGTGCGTCCGAAATAAACAAATAGCCCTTTGAACAAGAAAGGGCATCTATGAAAGTGCTTAACATTATTCCTTGAACATGAACACACACACTGGCACTGGCAGCATTGGCAGCTAGTGCAGCACACTCGATCATGCCGTCAACCGGCCCTGCCTGGCTGAACTAAACTGCAACAGTGAAAAACTGAAAGTGCTGTTGTGGTGGAGGCCTTCGTAAAACTTGGTTACTTTTGGGGTAAATTTTGATAATGTATACAATTAAGTCTAAGGAGTTTTTAAAAGTCCGCATGACGTTTCAGTATAAATACTTTGATCATGATTTACTCTAAACTTTTGGAGAGTTTCCCCGAGTTGGCTTGATGGGGGCGAGCTAATGGGGCGAAGTGGTGAAAGATTTGTTTTTTCTTCTCGCATCGGACAATTTCCCCTTTAAAGAAAATCATTTTTTAATCGCAAAAAGTCACAACTAATTTCTTACCTCCGACCCTGTACATATTGGCCGCCATCTCAAGGCTCTCTTCTGAGACAGTAGCTCCAGAAAACTACATAATACGGCAATAAAAGATTGGGGGAAAAATAAAGCGGTCGGCTACTCCGTCCGACTGTCTTTTCATTCACAAAATGCACGCCTTTACCGCGAATTGACCATAGTTGAACAATGGGGGCGCTACACAACATAATTTTTAACAAAGCAATTTTTGACCAGACAGTTTTAGGACAATGGTGGTTTCACCCACAAAAAAAGAATGGTGGGAGGTAACTCCACATGAAGGGCGGAGTTCTTCATCAAGGTGCAAAGGGGGGGGGGGGTGGGGTGAGGACATATCAAACTCAATTTACTGCCATTGTAGCCCCCAAATACATTAAAACAAAACTATACATAACTTACTCATCACAAGTGCAGAGGGCCCCCTCCCCTCTATCCCAAGCTCAGCTTGGGCAGCAGAATGAACTAATTACTTAAGTCATGGAGGGAGAAAATTAGCCCTGTTTCAAAAACAAAGATATAATACACAATTACTGATAATTTGACTTCAAAAACTAATGGCTAAGTTACAAACCATCTCAGTGTTTATATTTTCTGTTTTATTACTTATAATCTTGATAACAAATATTACACATTTTAAAAAGAAAACATAATACAGATATAAATAAAAGGGTCATTCTCTATATAATCTCATAGTGTTCCAACATTTAAATAAGAATCATGTAGGATGAAAAAAATCAAAAAATTTGTG
Organism: Pycnopodia helianthoides; assembly: GCA_032158295.1. Classification (NCBI taxonomy): domain Eukaryota; kingdom Metazoa; phylum Echinodermata; class Asteroidea; order Forcipulatida; family Asteriidae; genus Pycnopodia; species Pycnopodia helianthoides. The sequence goes on along the minus strand of CM063243.1, from coordinate 6,003,864 downwards.
TCAGAATTATACCTTATGAATATTGTTGGATGGACTAAAAAAAAACTAAACAGTTTAAACATAGGGCGTGTCCGATTTGGTGGCTCACAGCTACGGCTGGATTGTCACGTCTTCATGCATCGAAGTGTGGATGTCCTTTGCAACAACCTTAGCAAGAATCATAGCTGTAGCCGTGGATATGGCCTAAGACTTCAACCAAAATTACTCAAAAAGTATATACACAACACTGACTAGAATCTATCAGGTGTTTTGTGAGACATAACTTTTGAGTTAAGGAGAAAATAAAGTTGCTTTTAAAGGACTTGATACTGCTTGGAACCAGTTCCATTGCACTGTTTACCACATACTCTGGGTTGCAAGTACAGCATTCTGCATGCAGCACCATACAATTGGGTTTATATGACATGCTTTTATTTAAAGTTACTCCTCACACAACACTTCTTGTGACAATATCACCCCCTCTTACATAAAGAAATAACAATAAAACCCTCCTACTGTAGCTGTCTGTCCATTCACAGAGCGGTTTTCTACGATAGATGCACTACGTCATCCTGCAATATGATATAATATTGACATCTACACAGTACACAGTCAACCCTCCTACTGTCTGACCATTCAATATCATCCACTGTGGTTTTGAATAACAACTTTCAATATGATATCATGTGGCGAATACATCTACACAGTACACAGTCAACCCTCCTACTGTCTGACAATTCAATGTGGTTTGGATGTAAGATGATGCGATTAGGAGGGTTTGCCGTCAAGTTGCTTCACTTATCATTAAACTTTGATTTTCTACTGTTTCACAGCTTCTTTAGAGTTGAAAATGAATATTTTCTATATATAATTCCTCTCAGCAATAATTATTATCATCTTGCAAATATGCTTGATAAATTATCTTAAATTTTTTTTTGCAGTAGACAAAAAATTGTTTTATAAAAACATAACCCAGGGAGAATGGTGACCTCGAGTGCACTCTGTGTGCTATCGTGGACGAGGCATATCGACACCATATGACACGCGTGTGTTGCAAAATGGCGACATGCATTGAGCTCTCTACGACTTTTTTATTGGTCGATCTCAATGAAGTACTCATTGTATGACAAATCTTATTATACACGCGTGTCACATGATATCATTTTGTAATACATGCATAAAAACACAGTGAAATAAAATGGTTGTGTGAGCATCAATACAATGGTCTCATAATCGAGTCAAGTGGACAGTATTAACTCACTCAGTGTTCACTGGGCTCTTTTATGGAGGTCAAAAGAAGTTTGCATATCGGTCCATACTTTAAGCCACGTGCACATAACTGTGCATTTTTAACTTCACATAGATGGTGGCAGGATTACTTCAGCGCATAAGGTAGTTTTTTAGATCATCATATGGCCGAACATCTCCAAAAGGGAATGAACGGTCACGAAGCTTGCTATAGACCCTTTGCATTTGACGTCACAAGCTCAAACAGCACCCTCACTAAATGGTCCATGCATAATTAGTGGCTGAGAGTTGTGCACAGCATTGACACGCACGCAGGTTTCCTTTGTTTGACCTCAGCAATGGCAGCCGATGCAAGGGGTCTATAAAAGACAGTTGAAGTCATTTCAAATATTGTACTCTGATAACATTTTTACACCTGGCCTACAATGGTTGGTTTGGCTGCGCCATCTGAGTCAGTCCTGGCAAAAAACCGGGGATGTATTTTGGAGAATTTGTTGTAGTCATTTGTTTATCCAGTGTTTTCCACAGAGGTGGTCTGCTGTTCAAATGCCATTTAAAATTAAACAGTTAATGTAATTCAAGTTCATAAAAATGAGGCTGTGTCGAAGTTGCAGCTTGATCCTACATGCATTGAGGCATAGGATGCCCAAAGCAACACCTTTAGCAACAGCTGTGGAAGTAGCCGCAGCCTGAAATTCAGACACAGCTTGACACTGTTACAGAAAAACCTTTGGTTGAGACATTTGGTGCTCAATATGTGGCATGGTGTCCCCCCTCCCATTGTATCTAGAGGAATTTACGGGGGTACTTCTGTACCAGAGGAAAAGAGTGTGTTTTAAAGTATGGGAACATTGGGGTGGGGGGGGGAGGACACCTTCTGCCACATATTGGGCATGGTATAGGTTAAGAACCAGTGAAACAGCTGTTGGACTAGTAAAATGAGAAGCTAACTGGTCCTCACAAACAATGCAGACCAAACACTGGTTAATCCATGGTGAATATCCTGGAAGCTATGTCGGATACCAGCCAGTCAATACCATATAGTAGATTCTCGCCTGTCACAGCGCTGCAGCCGATGATTAACCAATGGTGTGACTTGATTTTGTCTAGCTCCAATGTCTGAGGAAAGAATTGATAAATGAATACAGTGATTAATTAACCTTTTCTGCTGTACACAACACCAATGTTTCGGGGGGAAAATAATAAAGTGATTAATTCAAAAAAATACATTGTTTAAAAAAATTGAATAGTTTAGTCAATGAATCAACCCTTACAGTAGTGGTAGTTTGGCTAGAGTGTGGCCCAAATCCTACCATTTCCTCTTCTTTTACGTCACTCCACACCAAATTGTTTGGGCTTTGATAAGATTGGAATGCCCGACCCTGTGATAAAAACACACACTGTAGCATGTCGTGGCCGAGCGGTCTAGTGCTCCGAATTCAAGTTGTGGTTGAGTCAACACAATGTGGGTTCGAATCTCAGTCCCGGCACTTGTGTCCTTGAGCAAGACACTTAACTATAATTGCTCCTTGGCATTTATGTCCTAACTTATGGATCCTGCCGAGTTACGAAGTAAGTAAGCAATGATTAATGGGCTTACCGGCCCACCAAGTTCTTTGAAACTCTTCACTTTTGCAATTGGATATAGAAGGATTTGGGATCGCAAGGGTTTTATTGAGTCTATTCCCACTTTTGTTAAAAAGTCACAGAAGTAATAATGAATTCATAGAACTAAACAAAAATGGAAAGACCTCAATAGACATTATCAAGTTTTGGGGAGGTCAAAGTTTAGAATACTACATGACAATACTAAAGGGGGAAATGAATCAATAATAAAATGCAATTGAATCATACAAACAAACAAAAAATTGTCATGACTGAAACTGAAATTTACCCCCCAAAAATTCAGTGTCCATGAGCTATATTATGTTTTGAAATATTTTTTTTTTGAGCTTTTGGAGTACGGTAATCATTTTCCTTTGATAATAACGTTGTCAAAATGAAACCCTGACTTGACATAGGAAAGACAACAAAAATTCTCAAAATAAGCACCGGGATTTTGAAGTTTTCTAGTGAAGAATGTAAGTATGTGTTCACCAGTCCTTGGCAAGGAGTATACATGTATGGGCAAAAATTTGAAGCACAGACACATGGTGGGATACCACCGCCGAGTAACAAGACCATACTACCAGCAAGACAGTGGTTGTCTGCATGCTTGGGGTGACAATGTGCTCAAGGTTGTGGTGCTAGCACGAAATCATCACCAGCCTGGCCTGGAACAAGGCATAGTCCACTCAGGGCCTGCCTTATGGATGGTCTTGCCATCATGGTGGGGGATAATCAAGTCTCCTATTCCGTCTTTGGAAACCGAAGCTTAGAATCTGGTGGAATCTTGGGAATGACTTGCTTCAAACGATAGATTAAGCAAAGGAATTTCAATATTCCACTAGTCCATGCAGTACGGAACTACAGGGTCATAAAAAACGGTTGCCTATCTAGATTGCAACTGCCATAAAATGAATGTACCTCACTGCCTAACATTCAATACATCAGTCGAACTCTTAGCAACTTACCTGTCTAATATCATCAGCTGGTAGGGACCCTGGTAGATCTTGTTTGTTAGCAAATACTAATAGCGTTGCTCCGGACAATCTCTGAAATTATAACAAATATTTCATTGATTATTTTTCTTTTAAAGTTGTATAGATCATTAGTTGCAGAGTTCTTTATACCAGTAAGTATTTTGTCTCGAAGAATCCCTCTGAAATGTTATGATATGCAAGAAAACTTTTCCCTATTTAACCAAAATGAGGATAGTTAGAAAAAGTCTGACACTTTTTTGGATTACTGAGAATCTTTATTCTTTAAACGGCAAGTGCGCATAGGGAACAAGCAAACATTAATGGCTGTATGATATACAGAGGTCTATAACCCTTAGTCATTAGTGCCATTCTTCTTGTGCTATGTAATTAAAAAATTCCCTTAACCCGCCTTCTGTCTGACCATTCATTATCAGTTAATTTGGCTTTGAGTGATAGATAAACAATGCCAGCCTGCAGTATGGCATCATCGTGGTGAATGCATAAACAGTACAAAGTCAACCCTCCTACTGTCTGACCATTCAATATCATCCACTGTGGTTTTGAGTGATAAACTTTGCCAAACTCCGATGTAATATCATGTAGTGAACACAAAAACACAGTCAACCCTCCTACTGTCTGGCCATTCACTGACACCCACTGTGGTTTTGAATCTTGCGCTATTGCAGTTACCCGAATATCCTTCTTGTATAGTGCCCTCTTTTGTACATTATTCTGGGGGTGTTTTTGTCAGTTTTGAAACAAGGCTAAACTGCATACATTTAGACATGTCACACGATCAAAGAAGTATGAGAGGGGACCAGTTGCTCTTTGACTTTGTGCCTCTTTTGCGAGCTACCACAATACTTGAGTGCTCGCATACACTGAATTGGCTACAGGCCTAATCAAAATGTGCCTATGCTGGCATTGTTTTAATTAACAAATACCCGGGTTATGAGCAGTGCATGCTTGGGAAATAATGAAGATCGATCAATCCCTGGGAAGGAGGTTGAGGGGAGGGTCACATTCAAAAATTTATTTAAGTGAAAGGGTAAGAACGATCCAAGCCTAGTGAGAAATGATACCAGGTACCTCTTCTTTAAGCAGTGAGTGCAGTTCCTGTTTACAATCTAAGAGTCGTCTCCTATCAGCGCTGTCTACAACCCAGATTAACCCATCCGTACTCTCAAAGTAGTTCCTCCAATAAGAACGCAGGGATTTCTGGCCACCAACGTCCCATACGTTTAGCTTGAAGCTGCAAGACACACAAACACACATGAATTGTATTTTACTAACTGTTAAATAAACCTGACATTATGATTTATAACTTTAGCAATTTGATTTTTTAATTTTCTACAAAAGAAAACTGTTATTGCTGAGTCAATGACAAACACTCAGGGGTGTCTCCAATTAGTTTTCAAAACAACAAGTTTTAGCTCTTTAAAAGAAAAGCTAATTTAATTTTCATTTACAATGAACATCCGTCTGAGATTTACTAAGTTTATTGAACGATGTCAAAAATCACTTCATTTCCATGAAGCTGAATCATAAAAACATGATAAAAAAAATCGGTAAAAAAAAAAAAAAAATCATACGTTGTCTTCACAAAATGTGGAAAATTCTTTCTTCTTCAATTTTTGCTCTTTCTTAAAAATTATATCATGAGGAATACTGCACAATGCAAAAAAAACAACAAAAAAAACACATGTGGGATTGTGTTATTTTGCTAATCGGGTGGGATTCGAACACCGCTTCCAAGAGCAAATGTCTATTACCACTAGGCCAGCGAGCATGTCTGGTGAGGAGAGGCCAGGAGGGATTGCAACCATGTATTAGCATGATTAGGGTAAAACATGACAGGACTTTTGATTGTAGCTGGTGGTGGATCTTACTCAACTGTATTAAAGTAGGCTGTTGAATTGTTGGATAATGCTATACTTACCATGGAAGAACCCTACATAGTTGCACACAGCTGTGTCTAAACGAGATTAGGCTTTATAACTTTGAGGCAGGGATACTATTGGTTCTTTCATTATTTCTTGCAAATTTGATGACCAATTGAGTAAAGTTTTCCACAGGTTTGTTATGTTAAATGCATGTTGGGATACACTAAGTGAGGATACTGGTCTTTGACAATTACCAAAAGTATATCTTGCCTTTTAAGAGGTATGTCTGTTAATACTGTAACACTTAACTTATTTTGATAGACTGGGATTCAAATAAAATACCTACAATATACAGAAATATTGATGCTCTTGATTTACTCACCCTCTGTGTTCTAAGGTCTTGATATTGAAGCCAAGGGTTGGGGATATTGTACTGATGTCTTCGCCGTTGAACTTCTTCAGAATTGTTGTCTTACCAGCATTATCAAGACCACTTTGAAAAGTTAGTTAAGGGATTTTGAGGTTTATTTGTATACAATTCTGACACTGCTTAAGGGGTTTTGGCATTTTGGATCTTTCCAATTTTGAAAGGATTGCATATTATTATTATTCAGCAACCCCTGAAAGGTGAAACAACAACAAAGCTACAGCTTTATAAAAAGGCCTTTGTGTCCGGGATTGAGTGCTTTTTTGTGTGCGATCTTGGTCAAACCAAAGTCTCCTAGGAAAGGGTTAAAACATTAAACATTACAAACAAAGCGTGTGTCATGACTGTGATATTGTGTCAAGTTGCAAATTTGCAATGATAATGTGTACCAAGATGTTGTAGGAATTTGTATTGCATATGGGTGAACAATTACAAATTTACCAGAACGGGATTTAATGTGCTGGTGCTCTTCCAACTAAGCTTTTGAGTATGACAAAAAAATAGGGTCCAGTTGTTTGGTTCCAGACTCTGACTAGACTTTTGTGCTCTGAAAGGTAGGGTCATACTTTGGTAATGAGCCCCCCCCCCAAAGTGTCATTTCTATCCGAAAGCTTCATTGTTATAAAGATGGTATCGGTAGTAAGCATCCTGTGAAATCATTTCATCTGAAGTGCCCTCATGGATTAGAAATAAATAGAAACATTTGAATCTGAGAAACTTTGAATGCATGAATCGTTTCTCATTCGCGAATACTGCGGCCAGAGATGTGGCTGGTACCAGCTGTCACCTCCCTAAACGTTCCCTACATTCGTGTGAAAAATGAAAATACTTTGACTTGACAGCTTTTCTCAGCAAGCATCCGCTGTATTCAGCTGAAACGTTCGCTTAAGTGACTTAGTTTAAAATACATTGATGATTTAAATTGTATCTTTCTTGGTATTTTTTGGCCAATAAATCAGCATTTTATAAAACAAAAACCAAACGATGACCCTACCTTTAATGTTATGTTAAAAACTTTAAATATTTATAGTAATAGTTCTAAATTAATAATTAGTTTAATACCATGGTCATGGAGGTAGTTAGTATAGTTATAGTTACAATTTAATAAATAATCAAATACCGGTACTAAATAGTTTTAAAAAAATATGATCTGCCATGTGTCCTGACCTGATGATACAATAAATGGGAAAAATTTCCATAAAATATAGTATTACTTAAGTTATAAAGGATACAGCATAAGCAGTCGAACCTCCTTTTCTTTCTGTTTCATCTTTTTCAAAATCGTAAGAAGTCCCATGATTAAGACTGACTTAAATTCATATGACGTCCGTAACTATAGCGGTGGCACTGCGCACACTGTCGTACTGGCATGAAGGTGAGTGTTTTTTTTTGTGTACTTTGTCAAGCTCTCAAAATAACTCTGAACGTGCCCCGTGTCTAGCGCCACCAAGTGATACATTCGCTACTTCATGTATCTAACCATTCTTTTGTGCATTTCCCATCTTGTCTGATGGGAGGAGGGCAAGACTGTGAATGGGGTGTCTCCTACTCCGGCCCCCCGCCCCTTGATTACGCCACTGAAATGTAGCAATGAAAAGTTTATTTTGAGACTATGCATATTATTTTGGCTTAAAAAAGATAGACACGTTGACAAGGGAAACGAGTAACTAATGTTTGAGCAATTTGCAGTATTTTTGACCGCATGAAGGTGAGCAAAATCAACGTTGGGCAAAACAGTAAAACAAACTGGTTTGTTTTTGTTTTTGTTTATTTTTTAGATTATTGTTTTGCCTTTTATACAAGAAAACAACATAAAGGTAGTCAAAGTAAGCTACGACTTTAACTTTGATGCAACAAAATTAGTCGTTGAAACCGCCCCACGTGGTCGAAATACGGTAAATTTGATTTAACTTCCAATAAATGACCAATATCTCTGCTAAATTGTTTTAAGATTATTTAACTTTTAATTTTCGAATGTTAAAATATTACTTTTTATGCTTTGTAGTCTAGTCTTTACCTGTACTTTTTATCCACGTACCTTTTTTAGTCAGAGTAATATGGTTTTGTTGTTCTACAAATGAACAATTTTTCAATTGACACCAACACACATGTTTTCATTATCTTTGTCCTCTCCTTGCTCATGCAAAGGTCATAGGTCAAAGGGTGCATGCCATTCTTATTTTTTGTTTTACCTTATACCATCATAAGGTTTATATTATAACGTCCGAACGATTTGTTTTAAAGCAGCGATTTGGCCCAGCGGGCTAGCTCACAGCTCCTGGAATTCTGGAACTGTGAGCTCGGGGGTTAAGTATATGCACTCTCTCTTACCGCTCTAGCTGCTACTGAGCTTTCATAAAAATTAACGGTTTTTTGACCTAATGAATATTAGAAAATTGTTTCCCTTGGATTTTTAGCAGATCTGAGGGCTGACCAAGGGCCTTGGAGCTTGCACTTGGGAGTAAAACTGCCAAGTGCTGAGGGGGGTCAGGGAGGCTGCTGGGCAGTCAGTCAGCCACTGGGCTGGGCTGGTTATAGGCTGGGGGCTCCTTATGATGGCAGGGGTGATGGGTTGGGCAGTCAGTCAGACAGTAGGGCTTGGCCGAGGTCTTGGGGGTGATTAGGGATGATGGACTAGGAGGTTGCTGGGGAGTCAGTCAGCCAGTGGGTTCGGATGAGGGCTGAAGATAATGGTGAGAATGATGGGCTGGGAAGTTGCTGAGCCAGTGGGCTGTGATGAGGGTTTGGAATGATGTAAGGGGTAATGGACTTGTGATGATGGTATTTAGGAGTTGGACTGATGGCTTGGGGTGAGGGTAGGGAAAATGGACTAGTCATCTTGCTGGGGTGATGGCCTGTGCGTTTACGGTTATTTTTGTAAACGTGTAACCGTTTCTGAATTGGTCGGTTACACGTGTAACCGTTCGTTTCATTCAGACACAAAATTTATAGGGTAACAAAACAATCGTTTACGCAACCATGCATGCGATCGTTAACATTGCGTCTTCATAACAGCATTTTGACTTGGCGAAGCCACTCCGCAAAAAAACCTCATAAAACAACAGAAAAAATAAAAGAAAGAGAAAAACATCTTACATTATACAGTTAAATAATCTTTCCATTCATCCAGGGGATCCTAAATTCTATCATTTTTGTAAAATAAAGCCTAAACGTTGCGTACTTGTTTCTAAAACAAGCTGACATTTCCAAGGAACTGTGCTCCGCAGACCATGCTGTCAACGGAATTTGCGTGCGGACCAGCGATGCCATTGCTGTATACGCTTTTATGACGACACCAGCGATAATGATTATTGCACGTCTGGCTAGGCATGAGATGATCTGGCCAGGTAGAGGACTTAGGCTATGGGCTGGGAGGTTGGCAAGTGGGTTGATAATGAGCAGGTTGGATTTGAGGGTAGGGGAGGATGGACTAGTAGCCATCTTGCTTGGATGTGGCTGGCTGGACACTGGGCATGATAAAGTTGTGTAGAGGGCTGGTGGGGCCAGGGGTATGGAGGTTGCAGAGTGGGCTGATGAGATGGTTGGATCTGAGGGTAGGGGATCGAGATGGCTTGTAGTCATTGTGACAGGGAATAGCTTGCTGGAGATGGGAATTCCTGGGATAGGAACATAAGCTTATTAATTTATTGTGAATTTAAAACTTTGCCTTTTTGAATAAAGGCATTGTTAAGTAACGTGAATGCTTTATTTTGTAAACATTTCAGCTCAAATAAAACAAATGAAAACAGCGTTATTTACAGCAAAGTGCAACGTGCATCTTTATAGCTTTGTACGTCCTGTTAACTTTTTTTTAAACTATGCGTTCCAATCTTCTACTCAACAAATCATCCACATATGTACAATACATCAAAGTTGGATGCTCCCGAGCATGTTTAAAGAATATGCTTCACTGTTTAAATTAGGGCTTTTGTTAATAAAAGCATGTTTCTATATTTCAAATATATAATCGGTCTGTAGGGATAACCACTCGTCTGGGTTAGGCTGGTGCCAGCATGAAGTTCCCAGAATGTTGTGGCATGTCGTGTAGAAGTTCTGTTTGTATAGTGCTGCAAAAAAGACATCGGGCTAAAGGAAGGCACTTGCAGATCTCTGTCACTAATACGTTGGAAGGGTAATCATTGAAGAATAGCACGAAGTATAACTCGAAATTCAGTTTTTGTTAATTACAAAACAAGGTGTTTGTAAATGATGTCATTAAATGATGTTTGAATGAATTGATGACGAAATTTTACCCTATCAGTCCAATGTACGTGTGGTTCAGCTACGAGTTATGATTTTTCTAATTATTGAAGTTCAACTTCCGGTTTGAATCGGAAGTCGAGGTCAAATATATTTTAATTATGTACAGCATTAGTTAAGGTTTTAAAGACCTTACCGATGTTGTATATATTGTAAAAAACACGTGTTTATTTAAATGGAGTTTTTTTCATATTTCAGTTCAACTTTCAGTTTAAACTTTGTAGCGTTTGCCAAGTCTTTAAAGACCTTTCTGATGGTGTATAGATTGTTACTGCCAATGAGTTGTTTAGGAGCTATGATTCTTTTCAAATGTAAAACTGCATTTTCCGTTTTGAACCGGAAGTCAAGGTCAAATGAGGTCACACTCTGTGTAGCATGTGTTAAAATACTTTTCCAATAATGATAATGTATAGATTGTAAAAATCCAATATGTGGTTCAATTAAACTTCAATCTTGAGTTATGCTGTCGAGAAGAGTTCTGTAGATGGAGAAGATAAAAATTATCAAAAACCCCAAACAAGAGGTGTTTGTGCACATTCACGAACACCTAAAAAGAGATATTATTTTTGTCAAGTTCCTACTAGTGGTTAAAAAAAAACAGAGAAAAAGAGCCACAGCGTGTTCCAAAACCTTTCTTTTCTCCAAACAAAAATCAGAAAAAACTTTAGACAACATTTGAACAAATTAAATGAGGTCAACTAAGGGAAGCGTTACACGGCGCCTAGCCTTGGCACAGCCTGGTTTGTTGCATGTGGTGCGTGAGGTGTTAATAGAGCGGCACTTGGTACATTGTGTGCGCTAATGCAAAACACTGTCGAAAGGACAATTTTACGAATCACAAGTCATATTGTCTTCCCCAATAATTATATAGGCATATGTGTCAATAGTTATTGCCCCAACCTTTCATTTGAAGGTAACTAAACACAACACACCAAAAATTTTTCAACACACCAAAAATTCTTCAAATCCGCCAGGGACCAGCCCTTTTGCCCACATATTAACCTAGCTCCAGAAAATATGCAATTTTTCACTCTGAATATCTCACACACCTTGTAACTTTCGCTCGTACCCATTGCCAACCAAAGATGAGCCCGAGGGGGTTGTACACGTAGGCCTACGTTATACACTGCCATCGATCCACACATACACTGTCCCCCAGTCTAGAAAGTCGGGGAGGGGACATGTGTCCACCGCTTCCCCCACCCATCGACGCCCATGGTCAAGTAAGTTATTTTGTAGTAATTTAGAAATAGGCCTAAATTTGTTGTATGTCTACAATGATGTAGGCTAACCTCCAATCAACTTGAATGTCAATTACGTATTTTTAGTTGGATTGCCATGAAAACCCATTAGTGTACATAGTATGTCATCTCCCTAGCGAACAAATAATCTAATCAGACTGAGTTTCTGCCTACGGTGGGGAAGTTTTGAATGGAAATTCGTTGTGTATCATCGGCCATTACGTTGGTATAAGGGCACATACAAACTACAAGCAAGGCCGTTTCACAACAGAATTGTGACAACAGCTAGCGGCACAACTTGAGTAGGGGGCACAAGGCTGCACCATTTTTCACAGGGCCACTTCTTGCCAGTAAAACTGTACTCTCATTTGCATTTCCCCTTAAACAAGCCCCTTCTCAATGTGTTTTGTTATAAGATCATCGGACGTGAAGGCAGAAAAAAACAATTATATTGTATGAGTTTAAATAGAAATGGTTTTAAAAACATTGAAACTAGCTGTGACATAAAAGCCTACAAAATGAAACATTTAACTCTGGTGACTTTAAATCTCAAAAATCAAAAAAAGCACCCGGGGCACTGACACAATTGGGCGATGTGCCCTCCCCTTGTGGCCCTAGTTACGCCACTTAGAGGCTCATATGAACCAAAGTCATAGTGTCAGCCATCTTGTTTTCTTACATTTAAATCGGTATGACCAAACTGAGGCTGACAAAAACCCAAACGTGCAAACGATGGCCATCCGACCATCGCTTTAAAATGATACAAACATGACATTTTTCTTTAAGATAAAGCAACACCTGGCACAAATTTTTACCGGGATTCTTCAGGATATTATGCACTTTCCGTCAAGTAAGGTTATTTTGTAGCAACTTGGAATGTTTGTACATATCTGCTATGGTTTAATCTGCTTTTGAATGTACAAGTAAAATTTAATAATTAGAACGCAATTTACGATCGACTATTTGTTTTTCTCTTTCAGTTCACCACCGAAAACTAATAGGCCCGAGGCCAAATCAAAAATGTTTAGCGTCCCCGCCCGCTTCCTTTTTAGAGGCAGCCTCGTTCAATGGATTTCAATCTCTGACGAAAAAAATAAATAAGATCGTAGTTTTTAGACTTTAGTACACCGAAAAAACACACACAAAAAGAAGCTGGCAACCATCTTGAAAAATAGCCCCGCCGTTGTCTTGAAAAATGTGTCGGGCGGCCATTTTTGAAAAAAGCCCCCCTCCTTCCTTTTTTCAAAAAGGCAGGACGCTAAACACGTATACAAAAATTATTTTGCCCAACTTCTCAAAAAAATGTCATAAAAATTACTTTAAAAAACATCATAAATATTTGAAAATCGATAAGTTCACTTCAACACTGAAAATGATTCTTGAACAAAAGTCTTATTGTACTGTTGCCTTTAAAAACCTTTTTATGTCTACTGTTGGCTGTTTCGCAAAATAAGTCTTTTAGCAATCTTTTTAAAAGATTGGTTTCTCCAGTAGTAGATTAATACATTTCAAACCAAACATGTACTTCACGTTCATAGACCAGTCTGTGAAGTATAATGGACGGTAACCATGTTACGGCAATAGTGCCCGTGATGATCAGAAATGTGTGTAAAGATTTCGCGTTAGAGCGACGAAGCTGAGCGTGTACGTCTGCCGCATTCAAACCCACCTCAGCCGCAGCTATACGCCGAGCCTGATTGCGAGCTGTTATCACCATTTTGATGTACAGAATGATGATGATTACAGGTGGAACCACGACAGAAGCATACACAAATATGTTATCAATTTTGTTTTGTCTGACTCGTTGTTTTTCCGCTGTCCATAAATCAAACTTAGGTTTGCAATCTTAAAGCTGTACAATATAGAGCAAGGCATTGTTGCACAGAACAAAGTAATGAACACTCGTTTCTTGGTAACAATGGCATTGAGTCGGAGTAGATGCGACACCGCTATGGGGTACAACAGCAATCATCGATAATACATAAAGTCCTGATATCTGAAAGAAGATAGTAACCTGGTAAAGCACAAACACCTCCAGTAAATAAGAAAGTAAACCACAGAAACCCACAGCCACGACAGCGGTTGTTAATGCCATCATGAGGTCTCTAGTAATATCGTGCATGTCGTGTATGCGATGTAGCACAAGCAATGAGAAGACGTTGCTGACTATTATGACGAAGCAAACACAGACGATTTTATAGCACGGATCACCATCAAAACAAACGGTTGGGTTATCCATTCTAAGATCAGACGTAACTCTAGTATTCATTTATATTATCTTAGAAGATGGCAATGTATGGTATGTTGAGCGTGGCTTTTGATAGCAACGGAATGGGATTAGAGGATTATAGGATGTTGCTGAAGATTTTATAGGATGTTATAAGGTTTTCTGGGTTAGGAGATAGCGTTAGATATCATCAACGGGAAAGAAAGTTCATAATCAGGGTAGAAGTAGATGTCATTGGTAGTACTAGTAGTTTAAATTGCTGTTATCGAATGGTTTTCCATTTGTGACCATTGATGATCCTCATATGGCGGGAGAGGAGGGTTCCTGCCAGTCAATTTAAAGGTATCCTCCTCAGGTTAAAATATCCTGTGAACCAAAGCGGTCTGGGGATTTCTACGTTCGACAAACTTGCAGAGAATCATCAACGTGCCCACACAGTTGTCACTGGTCTCCTTACAAGTATGCTAATAATAGTTCAACCTTGTTCATGTTCACCATCAGAAACTCGTTAAAGGTTGACGTAGGGCCTATATGTTCACATGGCACACCTCATTATCAGCGTCTTCTGCAGACCAACATCAAGATATGATAACAAGTTTTCTTTCATGTAGTTGGAAATAACCGGGTATTTTAAGCGACTGTGGTCCACGGCTGCTTCACTTCTTGACTGCGATTAAAAAATCATTACCTTGAACGAAATGAGAAATAACGTAGATTACACGATTGCTAATTTATAATCTCTTTTCATAACATTGTTTTTGCTAGATTGTCGGCGTGGCAACCCATCTCGTTATACGGGTGACTGCGCATGCACACAAGGTTTAGCCTGACATCTATAGCGATTGCCATGGAAAAATAAGTTGACATTAATGGGCTAAATAATAGACTGAAATCCATTATTCTACCTGTATGAATTCATTTCCCTAGTAAAAATATTGTTTAATTAAAGTTGCAGGCATTGTGAAAGGTCTTAAAGGGACACACCGGCTTCGTTGGGCTATTTGGGCTACAACATAGACTAAAACATGACTCTAAAGGTCTTCCCGGAATGGAGAAGAACGGTTCCTAAAAGAAACCATTACATTTTGCCGTTTTCGGGCATTTTTCAAAAAACGAAGTTCACGTGATTTATCAAACCAAAATGTGGTTCGGATAAATTACGTGATCTTCGGAGTTAGTTTTACTTCCAGCCGTATAAAAGTAAATAACTGAACCAAATTTAAAATGTTCTATAAACAAATTATTCGTGAGTGTTTGACAAAAAAGACTATGTATTCAGATTATGGATACAAGCTGTAAATAATGATGAAAAATCGAACGTAAGATTCGCATTCAGATAGTCGGTGCAACAACGGATGCGTGTTTTACGGCACATCAGCGTGGGGGGGGGGGGTAGCGGAACGTAAACTTTGGGGCATGTCCAGTACAGCCGGTGCCGTGTCTCGTTGGGCTAGAGAGACAAACCCCGGGGCATAAATTCGGGGCTTTTGGGAGGGGTAGGGAGCCAGACCATTAATTAAGTTTTGTTGTACGAGGGTTTTAGTCTGTACCCCTAGCTATTATCCCCTAAATATTGTCACGTTACAAGTTGCAAGTTGGTGTGGCGGACTAGACTGACGTGTGTTTATGTCGTTTTTTTATTACACGTGAATTTTTGCTTTGTGGATATGAAGACTGGATCCTCATGCCTCGCCATTGTTATGATTAATACATAAACAGAGCACCAGTCTACTCACAACAATGTCCCAATACTCAAAAATACTAAAAAATACTTTAAAATGTCACGTAAGCTTGACAGTTGCAACGGCTGGAAAAGCGTATACGCTGACCTTTGACCGCGTTTTTTTTCTTCTTCACATTTCCCGTTAATTGCGTGATATTTTAATGATTTTCGTTTTACAACAACCATCTAAAAATTATTGTCTGTGATTCCACATCACTAAATTAGGGAAACAGTAAGCCAGTGTGTCCCTTTAAAGTGTTTTTTCTATTTCCAATCATGTGTGTACCCTCATCAATTGGTTAGAGCATGAGACGTACATAATGTGAACTATCAACCAGGCCGCTTCGCTGTTACACAACCTCGTATAAACCAAAGTCATGGCGCCAGCCATCTTCTTTTCTTCTATTCAGATCAATTTAACCAAGCTAAGGCTGTAAGGAATTAATGGTCGGTTCTTTGTTTTCACCACGTTTCATTCTGTAACTGTGTGTCATTGTCACGGTCATGGCCTGTATGGCTATGTCTTCAAAAAAACACATTGAGCGGGATATTCTGCAAGAACGCAAGCAAAAATTACTATAGAGAGCTTAGAGTCTTATTTTGCATTGACCTTGTTGCAAAGACTCGTATATCAATCATAAAATAATTTGCATAAAGAATTTGTTTTGAAAAGGTACGTACGTTAAGTTACATTGTGAATGAGTCACTCCTATGATTTTTCTGGACACTAAATCTTTCCATGATGTCATTGTATTTAGAAGTCGCTGGAAATTCAAAGGTAGTTTTAGTATTTTCCAGAAAATATCTTCTCCCCAATGATTGTCTTTACCCGCAAGAGATTCTAGTTTAGTATAACCTAATCATTGTACGTGTTTTAAACCCTACCGATATTTGGTGGAGTTGACATTTTTATCATTACATCACTTTGATTCTTTGTTCTTTATATCAGTGTCACTTTGTTTGATATCTTTGTTGCATCTGAGAAAAAAAAATCAGGCTTTTTGAGTGATTTATTTTCACCGGTAGTTTGGAGATTTTTGGAACGTGATACTTAAGTAAAATAATGGGTTTCAATTCATTAAGAAAGTAATCTGTCATTGTCAGTAATTTTCCTGGCCAACTTGCATTATAATAACGAACATAAACAGAGATATTTAATATCTTTGCCGGAAACTAGCTCTTTTATAGTGTATTGGAAGAGATATTTTTTTCCCCAATGTAGACCGATAAATCCAGTTTCATGAGAAAATAAACTAGCATTGCCAGTTATAGTTTTCATTGACAATACTCACTAGGTTTGCTCGCGTGCGGCAGTAAACAAATATTTGGACATGTGGTTGCCATGCCAACTATATCTAGATTATAAAAGACAGCAGCAGTGTATATTTTGGTATGTTTTGTTTTGTTTTTGTTTTGTTTTTCATTGAAAACGCAAAGTGAAGCAGCCCTCTGTAGTGCACGCGTGGCCAGCACTCGCTTGTAACTTGGCATCTTTGCATACGAGGCAAAGCTATTTTATTGTATTGTATCTCGTAATAAAATAGTACGTCTTCGATTTGGGACCGAAGCAGAAGCTGATATTGAGGTGTGCCACTCTGAACATTTTTCGACCACGGCGCTTTCTAAAGTTACCTTCGCAAAAAGTTTCCCGGATTTGACATGTTTGCAAGGCTGAACTATCATTCGCATACTTGTAAGGAGACCAGAGAAAAATTTGATGGCACGTGGATCAACTCTTGCAAGATTGTCTAATGTTCGAAACAGCACGACATAAACACCCAGCTTTGGCTCCTCTCCCGCCACTGAGGATATCATCAAACGGTCACAGGTCGGAAAACCATTTTGGTTTACAACTTGTCCTGCTGACATCTTCTTCTTCTACCTTGATTGGGATTCTTCTATCTTAGTGAGGTATCAAACAGAGTCCACAAGTCCAGAAAACACCTAGTGACATCTTTTAGACTTCTACAATCTTCTCATCTCATGCCGTTGCTATCGAAAGCCACGTCCGTTGTTGATGAGTAAGCCGATCTATGGATAGCCATCTGACTAATTAAAGACATTGTCCGAATTGATTGGATTCTTAGAATGGATAACTCAAATAAGAACGCTTATTTCGATGATGGCTCATGCTATGTACTCCTCAGTGTTTGCTTCTTCATAATAGTCAGCAATATTTTCTCATTGCTTGTGCTGCATCGCATACACGACATGCACGATGTTACTAAACAGCTCATGATGTTTTTAACAACTGCTGACTTGGCTGTAGGCTTAAATGGTTTACTTGAGAAGTTAATCCAGGAGGAGGCGCTCCACTTTGTTTCTATATTCTTTCAGATGGTAGGACTTACTGTATTATCGATGATTACTGTTGTACGCTACATAGCGGTGTCGCAACCAATGCGACTCAACACAATTGTTACCAAGAAACGGGTGTTTATTACTTTGTTTTGTGCAACAATACCTTGCTTTGTGTTGTCTTGTAATTTAATTCTAACATTCCCGACTGAAAATTATACACTGACAGAGTCGAAGGAGCGAATTGCGATAGTACTGGCGTTTGCTTTGATCATGGTTCCACCTTTGATCATCATAGCTTTGTATGTGAAACTGCTGTTGACAGCTCGCCTTCAGGCTCGGCGTATAGCTGCGGCTGAGGTGGGTTTGAATGCGGCAGACGTACACGCCCAGCTTCGTCGCTCTAACGCGAAATCTTTACACACATTTCTGATCATCACGGGCACCATCGTCGTAACGTGGTTCCCGTCCATTATAGTTTATCCACTGGTGATTCATTCCAGCCAAATAGTTACTGTTTGGTTGGAAATTCTTCGATTCTGCAATTCATGGCTTAATACTTTTATTTATTACTGGAGGGACAAAACTTTTAAAAAGGTCGCCAAAGGACTTATTTTTCGAAACAGCGAACAGTAAAAAATCAAAATCAAAATATGTAAAAAATTCTGGCAGTCATTATTGTTGTACAACATATTCAAAAATCAAAACAAAGATTCATCAATCGATTAAACCGATTGATTACAAAAAACTGATTAAATCAAAATCACAATATCTAATATGTTGTAAAACGCTTTTCAAAATTCAATGCAAAGATACATCATTTTGATCAAACTGATTGACTTAAAAACAAAAAATAATAATTTAAGATATAAAAATATACAAACATAAAACATAAGTACGGGGTAAAAATTAAGGTGTTGTCAAATTTGAATTGTTATGCTTATAATGCTTTTATATGATTATGTCCCTAAATAATATTTGTTTTTACATACTTGCACTCAACGAGTAACAAACAAACGCGTTCAAAATAATGTTTTGGGTAAATACATCCATAGCGACCCCATTTCACGACAAGGCAATACAATTTTAACTTGAATTCCAATTATGGCAGCAATATAAAATGTTTATGTTCTGGTTGTGAAATAAGGTCACAATTATTATAAGCGAAAAAATTACCAACCCAAATCATCAATGGCTACATTAAAATCATCAAAATGCTTTTCCAGATTGCAACACACCCAACTCACTTTGTGAGAAAATAGTATACTAAAAGTATATTAATTTCAGAAAGAAAAATAAACAAACAGAAAACATAGGTACCGGTGTCAATATAAAGGAGTTGTCAAATTTTTAATTTGTATTCTATTTTATGATCATGTCCCTAGATAATATTTAGGAAAAGACAAAATGTGGTAAAGTGATCGACCTAGCCGTTAAAAGGTTGTGAGCAAAAATGTCTAAGGGGTTGGCCACATTGCACCCCACCCTCTGTCGTGATAGAGTTCAGGTAATATTACTATAGTTTTGCTATTTTGAGGTGACAACATGTTTTCACTCGGCATATGTAATTACATAACTTGTAGTTTGTTTTGTTGTATATAATGTCACAAAACTATAAAGAGTAATAACTATTACAATTGTTAACATATTGTGAGAATTCTGTTAAATGTTTACTCTTAACTGGACCGTCGAATTAGGGGGGGGGGGGTTGTTGTTAAGTGAGGACAAAACTCTGCCAGCATGTCAATAATATTGTCAATGGTAGATGAAACCAATTTTTATACAAATATATATATATGCCGTGGTCCACCAACAACATTGTATTTTTTTTAAAGGGCATAAACTAGTCCGATTTACTGAACCCAACAACTCTTTTTAAAATGTATTTTGTTTTTGTGAATCTCTCGTGAGATTATTAATGTACCTGTTTATAAATGCCCTACATGGTTCAAACCCATACAGGGACTGAATAAAACTGCTCCAGAAATCCATCAAAGACCTCTATTATATTATTAGACCTTCAATTCAAAGGTAGGGCACGTATTAAAATAAGACCCATTTTTTATTTGAAAACCTACTTGTACCTGTCAGTCCGCAGCGCCCGCGTTAATGAGGTCAAATCACGAATTTTCTTTGCACATAGAAAACCGCATGCAGCGAGCGCGCAAGAGTGTTTCGAGAAACAACGAGAGTTCGAGGAGCTTCTGTTTATTGCATCGGGACGCTTTGCATGAGTAATTGGTGTCAAAGATGGCGTAGTAAGTGTTTGAAGTGTGAAATTATCTTTCGAATGATGTAATTTTTTGCCATTTTCGATATAGTTTAGTTTACTTTGTTCACTGTCAAACATAGGGTACACTGTAAAAATAATGGGCAAAAATTTACCCAATTTTTTACCCAACGTTGCTTAAACTATCAACATGCCCATCTTTTAAGTACTTTTTTCCCCATCTCAGTTGGGCATTCTGATTGCCAAATAGTTGGGTAATATTTCCTCATCAATAGTTGGGTATATTTTGGTAGCCAACAGTTGGGTAATTTTTTGTTTACCCATTTTCTGGGCATTTAATAAATTATCAATTACCCACTTATTGGGCGTTGCTTTTATCCATGATAAATAATTATTAATTACCCATTTATTGGGCTATGATATTATCCAAGATCTGGTTAAATCCGCTAGCTTTTAAGCTATACAACGACCTTGGGAAACTTTCAAAGGTGAGTAAATGTTGTCATGTATTAATTTACAAAATTTATTGTTCTCATGCAAATAATTGGGAAGTTATGTTGACAACTGTTGTTGCTATGACAAAAACATTGCTGTGGATTCTTCAGTTCTCCCCAAGCTGCCCAGTTATTTCCCAGTTATTTGCATGAGAACAATAAATTGTGTAAATTAATACATGGCAACTTTTACTCACCTTTGAAAGTTTCCCCAAGGTCGTTGTACAGCCCCCTGCTCTCCAACAGCTCTTCGATACCCCCGTTCGCCGCCATATCTGTGAGCAGCAATGGCGCATAACGCTTTGAAGTATTCACCCAATGTGGTTTAATTTTACCCAACTGTATGTGTTTATTACTCGTTTTCGGGAAAGATGCCCAACGATGAGGCAGAAGAATATTTTCTTTCTATATATAATGGGTAAACCCATCTTCGCTTTCTGAGACTGATAAATAATACCCAACTGATGTAGTATATTTACCATTTGTTGAGTGTTTTTGTTTCAGTTAACCAACAGGGAAAATGCCACACATGTTGGAGAAATTATTAACCAACAAACTAATGAATTATTACCTAGTTTGCCCATTTTCAGATTACCCATCAACTTCTTTGCCCTTCATTTTTACAGTGTAATATCTCTAGGTAAATTTGAGGGGGTATTTTACTCGTTGCGCCCTGACTGGACTACACAAAATTTTCAGGAAAAACTGACGATTCAGATAGATAAATGTTTAAGCTATCGTTTGGTACAATTTTTTTGATGTGGGAGCCACTGTGCATCGTGGCATAGCCTTTTCCGGGCTAGTATTATCTGCACGGTGATTTCGCTATTTTAAAGGTTGTCCATGGACATATTCACGACGTCGTCGGGTTTTGTGTGCGTGTACACCACGAGAAATTACCGTTGGGCAAACCAATCCTCACACATGTTTGAACTCGTTGTGATTGTATATCCGGGCCGGGTCTCACCGCGCGTCTCCACCAATCAGAATGCAGGAATCACATGTGCAATCATGGCGGTTTTTTACGTTACGACGTTTTGGACTACCGTCAGCATTTGCTGCGCCCTGACTGGACTACACAAAATTAGGCCAGAAATCAACTATTTTGAGAAAGAATATGAAATTTCCTATCCATTACTGTAAATATTGGCGTGTGGGAGAATGTATTAGAGGGACATATTGTGGTGTAATTGTGTTGGTTTCGTTTCGTTTTGAAACAAAATTTGACGATCAAAATACACCACTACAATATCAGTAAAGTCAATTATTTTTCAAAGCAAACTTGATGATTTACCCCTAAACCTTAGCAATTGTGGATTTTTTTGGGTGAATTTACGTCTAAAAACTGAGAAACTACACACATTTCACGAACGGTTCCAGCTCATTAAATATTCATAGAGAGGTCACGCACGTCCGGCCCATGCATACAGCGCAAAGAAAAGGAACGGATTCTGTGTGCGCTGCGGACTGACTGTAGTAGCATTGTATCTTTCTTATTAATTTTGCCTAGAAATCAGCAGTACGTTGACAGAAACTGAAGGATAAAGGATTTAGAAGTATTCGTTTACTTTTAAAGGATGACCGTACCTTTAAATTCACCTGAGGTACGATACGAGATGTTGTCCTACGCGGATTGAATGGAGGCGAATAGCCGAAATTTCTGGGGCACTAAAAAAAAAAAAAGGCAATTCATGTTGAGATAGAAAATGCACAAAATGAATAATTTGATACATGAAAAAATCCCCTACTCCTCCCCAATTTATGTTTTCGCCCCCGCTTATCCCCCACTCCAATGAAAGTGTCTGTTTACGGTTTACACCACTATGGCGCAACGTACTACTACTGACATTGAACAAGAACAAGAGCCAGCAAGTCAGCTCTGTCCCCGCCAGAGTGCAGGGCGTAATCTCCCCGGTGAAGACTTCCACTCCAGTCAAAGGCCAGTCAACACATGTGGCTTTTTAAACTTAGCACCTCGTGCCGAAGAACCCCAATTGTCTTCAAATTATGCGAAAAAAAATCACCTTAATTCTTAAGACAAGACAATCATCAACTCACCATCGCACCTTTTGGGTAGGTGAAAACCCGACATTTATAGAGCACTCCAAACAGACACAGACATTTCTTGAGTCGTGCATTTTTATTTTCTTCATAACGCATACGGATGGACGGCGCCCCTCCAATCTTTGTCAGCAACACGGCTTTCTTATTTGCATAACAAAGCCCTGTCTTCTCTTTGGCTCTCGTTATTACCACTATTTGGCAGCTACTGCTCAAGTCTAAAGGGTTGAGATTATTATGTTGAAGGGGGTGAACATCTACTCGCAATTAAATAGATTGAGGTGCAACCGTTTATTTAATAAAACCACTGTTAACCCGACGGGATTCTGCTGATTGACTTGCCGGGTTATTTTTCCTGAAGAGAACAGTAAACCTACATACAAATTGTCCCAGTAAACAGAAAGGGAAGACCCGACAGAATAGACCAGTGATTTAAAAAGATATTGAGAATTTAGAAGTTAATGTTGTACCATAAGTGTGTGACTAGGGAGAAGGGAATGAACTTATTGTAAAAGATAATGAGAAATTAAAAGTTAAACAATTACATGTTATTATTTGTAAGGTTTTCATATCGCTAAAGGAATTTTGTCCCCCGGAGAGGGTGTGTGTCCCCATAGAAGTTGAATCAATATTACACGTACAGTTCACCTTATCGGGGGAGGTGGGTGGGGGGTGGGGGATGGGGGGATGGGGGGAGGGGGAATGGGGGGGGGGGAATGGGGGGGGGGGGGGGGCGATGTGGGGGGGGCGATGTGGGGGGGGGGGCGATGTGGGGGGCGATGTGGGGGGCGATGTGGGGGGGGGGTTTTTAGATTTTTCGGGGAAACGAATCTCCAAAGCTTCCTTCAAAAGTTCCGGTTGCATTCATTTTAAGTTTCGATGTTTTCTGATACTGTGGGTCACTTTGTTTTATTATTCTTCTTTTCACTAAGATCTTTTCTCTAATTTGCAGCTTTAAAGTTGTCAACAAGAAATTGTTCCCTTCTAATTTAGAGCTTATGCAACACTTCATAACTTTCTTTTAGTGCACCTGAACACATAAGATTATCACAACATTGCTATTACTTAGATCAACAAATGAATTGCCCCATGGTTGGTTCATAGAGTCCTTGCTCTATGGTTGGTTGACTCCTCTGCTGCAAGAAGGCAAAATTCACAGCCAGCGGTTTCGTGCAGCTGAGGCTTGTGAATAACACCAGATACCGGTATCAGATAAATCTGTCCCCCGGAGATTCTGTCCCTCATGGGAAGTTGACAGGGGCTCGAGGAGGTTGATTCAAAAGAAGGCGCCATCAGAAGAAACGTGTACACAGTTGGCCATAATGGACGGGGGGGGGGGGGGGCACAAAATCTCCTTCCACACAGGCCTTCAAATTATCATTGAATTATACCTGTCTTCGGACACTCTCTTGCTTGGCACAACTCAAGCATAGCTGTTGTATTTTGTTTGTAAAGTTTAGTAGCGTAATCAGATACATTTAGGCATTTTCCTTTTTCGGGGGGGGGGAGCAAGGATATAATTTATGGGGCTATTTAAACAATGTATCCAACCATTGATTTGTGGGTGGGTGCTTCTTCGGTCTCATTATTTTGAGGCAAGAGAACTGGGGAAAGGGTTTTGCCCGCTGCCCCCCCCCCCGTTACGCGCTCCCTGGTAACGTTATACATGCAGATAGAATGTGAACTAAAATAATGTCAAGTTAACCGATGTTCATTCTGACGATTGTCAGCAGGATGCAACTGGTGTATTGAGTAAAACGTGTCTGAGAATGTCTTGTTTGTGATTGATAGATTAATTTACTAACAGAACCACTCTATAAAAATAATATTGGATAGGGATTTGTCATAGCCTTTTGACAATGAAACATTTACTATGATAAAGTTGGAAGATTTTTTCATTCGGGTAGCGGTCAGTGGGTCCATTATCCAATCATCAGGCCTACCTACCGTCTGTCCTTACCGTCCCGTCCATTCTTTACATCTCGGCAAGGTTCGGCCTCAAGTGGACGATCTGTCTGTCAAAAACATTTTGGGCAAAGTAAGACAGACTATCTGTAGCCCAATAAGGGCATTTAGTTTGAATTAAAGGTTTCTTTCAACCTGGACAAAGTTGAAGTTGATGATAAGTTTTGTCATCACTGTGAAATTGAAGATGTGAAAATGGAAGCCTTTTTTTTGCATCGAACTTTGAAAAAAATTGAAGGCTTCTTGTTTCTTCTTGAAGGCTTTTTGTTTTTAATGCACTTAATGCTGGGATTTCATTCACGCCCTCAAAATACAACTTAAAACTTTCCACGGGCTTAAACTCACCGACTTTTCCTATTTGGACAGTTTCCTAATATCCGACAACTGGTATGCCTGCTAAAATCTCATTAAACAGATGTGTCCTGGTTTACTTTGAGTTTCAATGATATCCTCTTTGTGAAAGGGTGAAAGTCCAACAATGTAGGCCCCAGTTGCGCAATGGAAATCTACAACTTAGCATTATATTATCTCTAAGCTAATAGAGATAATTCAAGTACCTTCGATAGCTCAGTTGGTAGAGCGGTGGACTGTAGTGTGAAACCCCGACTTGAAATCCATAGGTCGCTGGTTCAAATCCGGCTCGAAGGAGGTGTTTTTTTTTTTTTTTTTTTCGTTCCTACACTACTGGATAACAACAGGCACAGCTTCATCACAGTTGTTTTTTGGCCCGATGATTGGTCAAAACTAATCGTTGGATGGTGGACCCGCTGCCACCCGGAGTCTTCGTATGTAACTTTATCAATAATGTGTTTAGTTACCCATGAAAGAACTCATTCAGCTTCGTATTAAATCGCATATTTGTATGATCAAATTTTTAATATTAGTGTTTTCTTTAAGAGTTGTGGTCCCAAAGCTGCCTTTAAATTGGTTTTTCATCTGAATCTTTTAATCATTCTTGAAGACAAAAATAATATACAGATACAAACTATATTCAACAACGGTTGCTGAGAGATAAAACGGCAAAAGTAGACGTCGGAAAGCAGAAAATGGACTGGACAATGTCAATGTTTAACTGAAAATATACACAAGAAAAGATCAGAAATTCTAGATTGTACGATTTAAAACTTTTGTTCACCGAGATACATTTCTAATTGCCAATAGGCATCTTTGTCATGTACCTTAAGAAATTCAAAATGGCTGCTTCTGTAATAGGTAAATATGGCTCGATTAGGAGGCTTTCATAACAGGTTCAACACATAATGGTTTTGAGGCATTGCATGGTGATGTATCAATGCAGTAACACCATGTGTATAATTATCGACGTTGCTGTGTAGATTTTGTTCTTTAGAGAACTTGTCTTGCTATTTGTTCTATTACCGCGGAGTAGATTATCAGAATTCAGGAGACTTCTCAGTTCTGAAAAGAACTGTCCTGCTTATTAACTACTACCTGGGCGGGAGGTAGGAAATCGGCCTGGACTACTACTTTAGCTTTGTGGATCGGGTGGACTTCTGTAATTAACTGCACTGCCGCGGAGTGAGTTCTTTTGGTATCAAAGTTTCGACTAGCTTGCTCTAGTCAACACAGTTACGGATGCAGTTTGCGGGATCCTTCCGTTGTTACGCTAGTTGTTCCCTTTTCCCGAATTCCTGTCTAGGGTACATGTACAAGTTCAAAAAGGAAACCTTGCGGGGAGCTGCATTGTTTCGTTGTTATTAAGGATCTCACAAGGGCCCTTGGGTCAGCCTAAAAGTGAAGAATACAGATGTTTCACTAAAGCAACACCATCG